>CM034701.1:8722632-8736983 GCA_020142125.1 Phrynosoma platyrhinos
AGTGTTGCCATAAGTCAGAAACAACTTGAAGGCACACAACAACAACAAAGTGAGGGTGAAGGAGTTGAAGCCTGAAATCACAAATATCTTCTATTAATTAGACAATAACCTATTACGTCTCTGAAACAGTGGAAGAAAGGGACTAAAGATCTAACTATGAAAGTAGGGAAGTTGCTGTTTTGTGCTAGACGTTCCCATTATTTCCCAACAGCCAAATACTTCCCACCCTTTTTCATTGACTCCTTCTCTGGCTGCCTTTTTGGTCATGTACTTTTGACACCTTCCCTGGCACTGGCACATGTGTTTACCCTGATTCTATGTCCACAGCAGCAATGGTTTTATCACAGCTTTGAGGAAGAAGCAAGACAGAAGCACTTGCATAGTGCTTTTTCACCCCATTTTTCTTAAAGCAATGCCAGCAACTTTTTTTTTTTAAAGAAGTATCTTATCACATTCCTCAGCAGTTCTGCCTGTTTCACAATTTGTCTCTTTTCTGGGGACCAAGACTGTCCCTCTCATTGGGGCAAGAGAACCAGTTCCATTGGAGGATTGTGTCTGTGGAGTTTGTTTTATTTTCTTTGTGTTCCCAAAGGGAAGGGGGCAGTTTGCCTTCCATTCAGAACCTCAGATTCATAAAGAACTTTGTAGAACAGTGGGCCCACAATATCCACAGGCTCAGGATCTTCAGATTCAACCAACCACAATATCAAACTACAGGATTGTACACAATACAATATTTAATACAAGTAGCATAGTATGTACAGTACTTTATTTGCAATACTGGAGAGGCTCTAGGCAGAAGTGGATGGGTAGCATGCTCCCCAGAGGCAGGGGAGCCCAAAGAATGTACACATGGTGGCCAGGGCTTGCTAATACTCAGCTGTTGCTCTATGCTATCTTATTAATAGGGAGTAAATCATCCACTTTTTTTTTTTGCTATCTGTGCAGGGTCCTGGAATCAAACCCCCATGGATACTGAGAGTCCACTCTATACAAATCTAAACCTTGCCCCGTTATTTAGGAAGCCCTCCAGAAGAACAATTTTCTGGCTTCTATTGATTTAACAGTTTTATTTTCATGTAGTGATAGTCCCAAGGAGCAGGATACTTGTGAGGTTTTCTTACAACTCACTCCATTTTCAGTTCAGAGTAATGTTAGAACATTTCAGTGGCAGAATGCCAACATATAACATCTTCTAATTTCTTTCTCCAGGTGGGAGGTAATCATTTCAGTGGGGAGCAAGTCAGGCCAATTTAGGGAGTGGCTCCCCATCTGCTTAGACTTGTAATGACTGTGGTCAATCCTATATCATCCTTCAGTGCTAAAAGACATATTGCTTAGAGGAAGGAATATACTCAGCATAAACTGATGGGAGCTTTAGGCAGCTGGTGAAACTGCAGGTTTTCTCACTTCGTCTGTTGAATCAGAACATAGTATTAAGGACTGACAACAATGCAACAAGGGATCACATTTTTGAACAGGGTGAATGTTGACTACATTCCCGTTACACAGAGGCATCCCTTCTATTCAAGTGGATGGAGAAAACAGTACTGTCCATATCATCCCCGTTTGTTCAGGGCTTCACAGATTTGGGGATAGACTTTCTCAACCTGAACACATCACATCCAAAGTCTTCCTTCAAATTCTTGGATCCCATCTCAGGAGAAAGGTGTAAATGTAAAATAAAATAGAGGACAGGATGCATGATGCCTTGAGGGCCAGCCACAGACTGTTCCACTAGGGTTTATTGCCCATAGGTTTTCTACAGTTCTGTCTCCCTGCCCAACTGGACCACTTCCACTCTGTCAATTTCCACTTCTGTTATTCCTTGTGTGAATACTGTTGATGTACTGTTGATGAGGGGGGCATTGAGATCTCTTCAGACTGAGGAAGGTATGGTTTTCTGAAATAACAGGCTTTTGAAGAACCATGGTTTCTCTCTGTACCTCTAGTCCAACACTGTCAATGTCTTGTCCTGCATCCCATTCTAGCATCAATCCAGCTCTGGAGACTTAGTGGCAAGTCCTAATGAGTTTTGGCTACTCAGAGAAATGTGTCAGCCCTGCCATCCTCCCATCAACATTGGACAACTAGAATTTATGAGGCGGTGTAGGGAGTATTTACAAAGGGGTAAAAATTCAACAGTTTTGACTACCACAGAGCTTCCTTGTCTAACTTCTTTTGTTTTGTTTTTTCAAGCAGTATTAGAGCCCAGACTTGGACTAAACACATTGAAAAACCAGGCAGAAGCCCTTTGTCAGTTCTTTTAAAGCCAAAGCAAACATGTCTGTTTCTTTATCCTCAGTAAAACCATTTCAGAATGGTGCTTCTGTAAATTTACCACCTACAGTGCATCATTTTCGTGCATTGTGTCTCCTGATAGTATAGAAGGCACTAACAAAATCATAATTTGAAGTGTGAAACTGGGTTTCACTATGTTGCTGTCATTCAGGGAAATTTTGATTCTGTGATTCCTAGTGGCTGGGACTTTGGCGAGACAAGTCTCTGAACTTTCTGTTAGAGAGCAGTTTTGCACCTTCTATCAGGATTTTGTTTCTTGGCCAAAGGTTCCTTCTTTTCCTATCTCCCAGAAATTCCCTCTCCCCCCCTCCCCCCCCGTCCAAAGCCATTGTAATAATTGGAACTAACATGGCACGATCTTGATGTAAGTCTCATGTATATTGCTAGAGCAAAATCATTCAGAAAGTAAGATATCTTGCTCATTTTGTTTCACTCTATCTTTGGAGGAATTAAGTCCCAGGTCTCTCTTGACCAGATGGATAAAGGCATGTATTTCCATGGCCTATGATCTTGCAAAAGTGCCTTGGTTCATCCACCTTACAGCTCCTTCCACTAGCGCTTCTGTCATGTCTTCTGTCATTTCTTCCAGTGCATCACTTTTAGAGATCTGCTAAGCAGTGGAGTACATTGACTACTTTCCTCAGGCTTACAATATTGATACATTTAAATCTTCAGAGAGTCACTCCTTCTCATAAGGTATGTGAAGTCTTGGGTGCCTCCCATTTGTATGGATTCCTCCTCTTGCCAACCCAGAGAGTGATACATTAAGTACTTACCATAAAGGTTCATTCTGGGTTGGTAAAGAGGTCAGACATCACTTGGAATACTGTGTCCAGTTCTGGGCACCACAGTTCAAGATGGATATTGGCAAGCTGGAACATGTCCAGAGGAGGGCAACCAGATGCCCTATGAGGAGTGATGTAGGGAGCTGGGTATGTCTAGCTTGCAGAAGGAAAGGTTAAGAGGTGACATGATAGCCATGTTTAAAGATTTGAAGCGATAGAGCAAGTTTGTTTACTGTTGCTCCAAAGACTAGGACGTGGACCAGGGGATTCAAGCTACAGGAAAAGAGATTCCACCTAAACATGAGGAAGAAGTTCCTGACAGTAAGAGTTGTTTGACAGTGCAATAGGCTGCATCAAAGTATGGTGTAGTCTCCTTCTTTGGAAGTTTTTCAATAGAGGCTGGATGATCATCTATTGGTAGTAGTTTGGTTGTGTATTCCTTCATGGCAGGGGATTGGAATGGATGGCTCTTGGGAGTGTCTTCCCAAGATTCCAAGAATTCATACCTTCCTCATTGTGACTATCAAGTTAACAGATACTGTGGATTGATTGTTTATTTCCTCCAGTTCCTCTTTCTTGTTCCTTATTTGCTTGTCTCTCTATACTCTTATGAGCAGCTGAAAAAGCAGATGGCTAGTCTGACCAAGATCTCTTGACTTTTCTGCCTCTCTCTGGGTGGTGATGGGTGTAAGCCATTCTGTGTAGTTGTATCGTCTCTACCAAATGAGAATGAACCTTAATAGTTATTACTCAGTGTTTCATTTTCTTTCTTTTGGTGGTGGTTTCCAAAGAACCGGAAGTGAGCAATTAACCTGGAGAATTGGTAACAGAGAGAGGGTTTTACACAGCAAAGAACAGGTCAGAATTAGACCTTAGGGCAGAATATATGCTACGGTTTGTTAAATTTTAACTATTGTTTATTGTTTGACTTTTAATGATATTGTTATTTAATACTGTTTTAAGGGGGTGGATATCTTGTCATTTTACTGTTTTTAATTTGTAAACCGCCCGGATTGGGAAACCATTGGGCGGTATAGAAATAAATTTTTTTAAATTATTATTATTATTATTATTATTATTATTATTATTTATAAGCAAATGAAAGCTCACCAGAATTTACTTATCTTCTAAAGATTTTGTGCTTATCTACAAGGGGAAAGTGTAATGTGCAGCAACCCATCCAACCTACCTTCTTCCTTCCCTGTCAGAAGCTGATTGCATAAGCTGAGTCAATGGTTCTGAATACTAAAACGTTCTGAAAGTTGGTAAGGATCTTGCTTGGGACACTTGCAACCCTGGTGAGGATTGTTTCAGATGGGTGTGTTTTCTAAGTTCCTCACAGGACTCAAAAACCTGTGAGGATGTAATTGGAACAGCTTTGTCCTTCAGGCCATAGTAACTAGTAACTTCTTCTGCCTTCATGGAGAAAAGCAAGCTGGCCAAACAGACAAGGATCCTGTTGGCACCAAATCTGTGTGGTGGTGAATAAAAGCTGGCAAGGCTGACCTGCTTTCACCCTCTTCCAGCATACATCCCTTTACATGAACAAAGGACCAAAAAGCAAAATTAATGAACGTTAAAGGAAGAGTCTTGCTGTGATGCTAATGACTGCATGAAACCAAGAACTATTTCGTTATCCTTCCCAACACTTTTTGCAAATTAGGACTGTCTCAGCATGGTATCTGTCACTCCCAACTTGCCAACTGAGAAAAAAAAAGTCCAGAATTGTCCTTAGTTGCCCCTAGCCTATATGGTGCCATGAATGAGTCTTAATCAACAGAGGCCGAAAGTTGAGCATGTTGTAGTTGGTGTATTTCCATTTCCCTTTTGTTGTGAAAAAAGTGGAGCAGAGGGAATACCAATCTGTGGCAAATATTATGTAAAGGCCAATGGGGCTTTGGGGAGAGGCTCTGTACTCAGGAAGAAAGAAACCTTTTCCTTGACTGCAACATTCTGCAATTTTCTGTGTAACAAGGAGGACTAGATACTTCAGCGGTAGGCAACCTAAGGCCTTGGGGCGGGCCAGATGCGGCCCCCCGAGGCCTTTGGACTGGCCCCAGGCTGGTCCTGCCACTGCCGCCGCCGCCGCCCACCATGATGATATTGATTATTGTTGTTATTACTTGTTCTTGGGGTTTTCTTGGCAAAATTTCCACAGGGGTTTTGCCATGGCTTTTCTGGGGCTGAGAGAATGTGCATGCTTTTTTTTATTTTTATTTTTATTATTATTTATTTATTATTTTTGGTTCTTCGGCCCCCCAATTGTCTGAGGGACAGCAACCCGGCCCCCGGCTCAAAAAGGTTGCCTACCCTTGAGATACTTGGTTCTCTTTCAAAATATGAAAAGCCCAACCCCATAATTCAGATGCCTGTTATATAAAGGTTACTATGCTTTGCACTCAGCTGTGCAATAACAGCTACAGATATATGTCTGCCAATGTGCCAACCATAATTCACTTGTTAACAGATCTAGATAGCATGCTGGAATTGTGATTAAATAACACTGACCACCTTGAGCTATTAGTTCTGAAGTGGAAAGATGGATTCCCTCCCTGCCTCGAAATTACTGAAAATTATGTATTCTACATAATAAGTATCTGCTGTCCCCCTTCTGTGAATAAGTAGACACTCTTTTAAAACCATTGAATCCAGAGGCCATCAGTGGACCTTGTGACAACCACTTCTCTAAGTTATGTGCTTTGTGACAAACATTTCCCTTTCTTCTTCTTCTTCTCCTTCTCCTTCTCATCTCCATGTTCAGTCAGTATAAGAGTAATTTGAGCAGAAATTCTCATTGGAAACTAACATGACTAAACTGAGGTTAGTAAGTAGAGAGATCTTGTGGCACCTTTGAGACTAATTGTAAGAAAGAAGTTGGCAGCTTTTGTAGACTTAAGTCTACTTCCTAAGATGCATTTGGTAGAGTGGAAACCTATATATGCCATTAGTATGTGAGAATGTCAGTTCAAATTGTCTGACATTGGGAATGGGAATACACAAAAACCAGTAGCAGAACATTTCAGTCTCCCTGGGCATTCCATCTCAGACCTCAGAACAGCAGTCCTTCAACAAAAGAACTATAAAGGTAGATTGGAAAGAGAAACAGCAGAATTGGAATTTATTCAAGAACTACAGTCCATCAATGGACTGAGGCTTGCCATAAGTCAGAAATGACTTGATAGCAAACAACACAACACAGAGACTTGTTGCAGGTATGGGCAACCTTAGGCACTGGAGCTGAATCCGGCCCTCACAGAGTTGTAGTCTGGCCCACTAAACTTTCTCAGATGATGCTGTCCTCTTCTGCATGATACTCTCATTTGGTGGCTTCCCAGCTTTTGTATGTTTTTCCCTGTTCTGAAAGGTTGAAATAACCCTCGTAAGGCTTAGCTGCTGTCACTAAGACCTTTAGACTAAAATATGCTGATATTCTTAATCCCACTCTTTTGCCTTTGGCCCAATCCAACACTGGAAAACTTCCGCACCACAACCTTGCTGAAAGAGAGTCCTCACCTGTATCCTATTGTGTAGTATTTATAATACTTGAGTGCAGAAACTAGATATTTTTGGCCATGGTCTGTGGTAATCCAACACATCTGGAAGGTGCAAGGGGGGGATCTTCCAGTATAACAGAGCAACTCACTTCTGTCCTATGGGATAAAAATGAATTCAGCAGTGCTTTTGGTATGTGAAAAACTCCTATTTTACTGTCATAGTAGTAAGGTGGCCACACCTTTCTGATTGTATTCAAGAAAAGAAGTCTCCCTTGTTAGATAATTCACAAGACATATTTAATGTAGCACTTTCTTTACTATTTAATTACCTTTCCCTGTTCCTAAGGAGTTTTCTACTTTAAGTAAAAGGAACCAAGATATAGAAGATTGTAGAGGCTTGCGGGCAGGAGGGAGGGTGCTTTGTAATCTGGAGTGAAATTAATGAATTTTACAATTAAAAATCAAAACTCTTGTTTAGTCTGAAGAGAAACAAATTTCCTTCAGCCAGCACCGCACAACTGTTTCTTGTTTGCTTCCCCTCTGTTTGATTGTTGTTGTGTTCTGTTAACTCTCTTGGGCAGGGGGCTCGACTTTTTGTTGAATGAGCTGATTGTTTTCCTTTTGTGTTGCCCGTCAAGTGAGTCCCCATCTGGTTTGCATCAGACTGTTTTCACAGCCAACAACTGCTGCCTTTTCTATATCCTGACACTTAAGGGCCCCCACGCTATCAAAGCATTGCCGTGAGAGCCTGTCTGGCTGGACCCATGCAGCTGTGCCACAGCAGCTTGAAACTATTAGCCAAATAATGGCAACTTAGAACTTGAATCGGCCCTTATTCCCATTGGTGTCATGTAAGTACAGTGAACAATGCAATAATGCTGCACCCTCCAAGTGAGTTTTGGGGAACCCCTCCCTTTTCCACTTATAATTTTCATCCCTCATTTTAAAAGTTTTTTTTCCCATTTACAACAGTTTCCTGTACCCAAGAGTACCAGTTTTTTCTAAAGGGTGAAACATTTGTCTGTCTGTGTATGCACAAACAGAAAAACCATTAACCCATTTTCCCATGGCATTGTTCAAGGTGTGTGTGTGTGTGTGTGTGTGTGTAACTTTATTTTCTTTTTATTATGAGATTCCTAGTAGAAACAAGGATGCATTTTATTTAATAAATAGAGTTCATGTGAAAATCTCAAGAATTGTTTGCAGAACCTGGCTTTACATTGACCAATGTACATTCTGTGTGAAGAATTCTTAACCTAGTGCAGAATTGTAACCATGGGTGGTGTAGTAATGGTTTGAGCGTTGGACTATAACTCTGGAGACCAGGGTTCGAATCCTGGCTCAGCCATGTAAACCCACTTGGCCAAGTCATACTCTCTCAGCCTCAGAGGAAGGCCCTCACTTTCGGAACAAATCTTGTTCAATATAAAAACATATAAGCTTAAAAACTTCAGTAAAAAGCCACATTTTTATTGGGCACCAGAATGACGCCAGCGTTGGCACCAGGCAGGCCACTGTGGGGAGGATATACCAAAGCTGGAATGCCATAGTAGAAAAAATTCCCTTCTACATCCCCTCATAGTGTGTTGCCCCTACTGGGGGATACACAAAGGAGAATCCCACCTGCAGATTTTCCTGCTACTATGTGTATCTGCCTGTGATGGGGTCTGAGAACTGGAGTCTTAGAAGGTAACTTTTCCAAATTTTATTCAGCTATTCAGTCCTACCATGATCCAGTGCAGTTGCAGTTTCCTTCGAGGAAGAAGATGAGTCTTTCCTTTAACTGTAAGATCCTTGAGGCTCTTCCCACCCTTGAATATCCCAACTGACTATGCCCACAGAAAGCTAGATTTTCACCAGGTTCTGTACTGTCAGTGGTAATCCAAATGATGATCCCTAGTATTGATCCTTGAGCTATTGACAGTCATTCCTTCACAAATTTCTATGAAAGGAAAAACAGTTGTTCCTAATGACCACAAATTTAGTATGAGTCTCTGGCACATTAGAAAATAATAATTGTCAGTCCCTACTTCAGATATCCTGAGAAGGACTGCGAAAAGAGATCCAATGAAGTTGAGAGATCCTTCTTTTTCTTAGATACAGCACTTCAAGCTACTCTTACTTCCTATTATTTGCTATTATCAGTTATGATAGGCTACAGTCTTGGTTAGTTGGAGGGCTCTCTTAGTTGGAGGTCTCTCATTCATAGGATCATGGTAATTGAAGTTGACTTGATAACAAACAACAATAAAATATTGGTTACATATCCTCCTGGTCCTCTTCTCCTGGCTGGCAGAGAGACATCAGTCTGTTGTCTGTCTCCATTCTCAACTCTGCCACATTTCTTTTTTGTGGTCTCTGTGAATCACACAAATGGGTTATTCTGTGCATGTGCAGTGAAGCTTGGAAACTTTTGATATCACTAGGCAAAACTCCATTTGCACCTCTGCCCTCTCCATATAAGTCTGGCATCTTCCTACTCTTTCCCCGTTCCTTGCGTCTGCCATATTAGCTGCTAGGAAGAAACATCACTGCTCAGTATTGCATGTTTCTCTCCACTTGACTGTTTTGGATTTTACTTCTTGCTTGACTTTGATGACTATTTGGAATTTGGACTTGACTCTGTTTGCGAATCGCTTGACCTCAGACTGTTTGACCTCAATTTTCAATTTGGCTTTGGCTTCAATTTCAGTTGAAAATGTCTTCGCGCTCCTTCAAGTGCTGTGGGAAGTGCGGTGGTAAGATCCCTGTCTCTGACCCGCATTCCTCTTGTCTCCTTTGTCTGGGCAAAGGGCATAATGTTCAATCCTGTGCCCTTAGCAGGTCCATGACTTCCCAGGACCTTCAAAATAGGGACAAGAGATTGAAGGCTGCTCTTTATGAGCATGTATAGAGGCCCCATCCCATTTCTGTGGCTTTCACTGCTTCTGGGGACCCTCAGCCCTCTATGTCGGGAACTGAGAAGCCCAAGGAGAGGGGAAGACCTAAGGAAAAATTTCCCATCCCTGGATATTCAAGTCTAGTGGGGACTGCTCTAATGAGGACCCAAAGTCCAAAAAAGCCTCCAAGAGGAAGCACTCAGCAGACAAGGATTCTTCCCCCAAAAAGGGAAAATCCTCATCAAAGGCCCTTTATTGTGCCAGTTCTTCCTCGTTGCGAGCCCCGACTACCTCCCAAGGCGATGAGGGACCCAAGACCAAGTCTCCTTCAGGACCAGCCACACAGGCTGCTACTCCAGGCAGTGCTCATGTCGAGCCCTAGCTGTTGACTCTGCTGCCCAATACACCTGCAGGCTCACTGGAAACATCCCAGGTGATTGATAGTGAATTGGCCTCGGATGAGGACATTTGGGACCATTGAGATGACCAGAATCATGAGCTTCTGATCTTGACACTGGCCCATGAAACCTTTGTCAATATGGAGCGTGCTTGGGACCTATCTACCCTCGGGACTGAGGCAGATGATGCGGCTCATGAGGAGGCCAGGCTTTATAAACATTTTCCAGACCTTGTTTATGATAAGCTTCTGGGCCGCTACCTGTTGCCAGTAGGCCCTGCTCTCCTTCACCACCGCCTGAAGGAAAGCAGGTCACCCTCACCACTCCCACTGAGACAGACCATGGTACAAGCCCAAGTTCATCAAGCCTCCACTCCAGACCATGTGCCGATCCTGAGGTCTCAACAGCCTCAGCTGAGACCACTGCCTAGAACGCCTCCAGAGTCTCCTGTATGTTCCCGACGCTCCACCTCACCGGTATTGAGGCATTTGCTTTCCATATCTCAATCCTGATCAGCCTCTCCATCTTTGGACCTTGAGATCTCACACTCGCCTCTACAGCTGGTCAACCATGATCTCGTCTTACCATCTGCTGATGTTAAGACTATACAGATCAGGTGGTGAGGGTGGCAATGCTCTGGAGGTTGAGCTCGTTAGAGCGGATGAGGATGCCGTAGACTCTATTGCGCGCCAAGTACACGGCAAGGTACCTATACCTCTAGCCCTGGGATTTTTACCCTTGTAGTAGATTGCTAAGTAGTCGTAGAAGACCCCAGCCACCATCGTTTCTACCTCCAGGAAGATTGAGAATCTGTGCAGGATTGCTCCACCTCCTTCTTCCTGGCTGTTTGAGCACCCACAACCCAACTCAGCTATAGTGGAGGTGCACAACTGATGCCCACCTTAAAAACCACTTTATCACCAGTGAATATAGAGGGTAAGAAAATGGACAGGCTTGCCAAGACGTTTTATGTCCATGGTGCTTTACTTAAAAGTGGCCAACTACTCTGCTTGCATGGGGGCATACCAGAGCACATCATGGAATGGATGCTCCCATTGCTTGATGATCTCCCTGAGGAAAAGAGACCCTTGGCCCTTGCCCTCCAGGCCAAGGCCCACTCCATCGGGGCTCAACAGACATTCAGCAGATAGTGCCTCCAAAGTGTTGGGCTTGATAGCTCTCTGACATCATGCCTGGCTGAAGTCTTCAGACCTAACACCTCAGGCCAGGGCACTGATAGAGGACATGCCCTTTGATGACTCCGGATTCTGTAACAAAAGACAAGAAGTTGAATTTCTGGTACCGGATGAAGACAGCGGCCCGGAAACATGGTATATCCTCTTCAACCTACCAACCATCCCAGCGCCATCATCCATGGTACCCCCCGTACAAACAATGGTCTTATCCAGCCCAAGACCTGTCAGTATCACCACGACCAGCCCAGACAGCGTCACCCCTCTCAGTCCTCTTCTTCTGGTCACAGACAGCCTGCTCAATCCCGGACTGCCATGGATACTGCCAAAAGAATCTGGAGCAGGGAAAGAAGACGACATGAGATGGCTTGGCACACTTTGTTAACACTCCCTTTGGAGACAGACTGAGGCCCTTTTACACTGCTTGGGCCTCCATAACATCTGACTTGTAGGTTCTAGACATTGTTTGTAGGGGCTATGCCCTCGAGTTAAAGAGCTCCATGTCACCAGAGCCATAGTCTCCACTTCCCTCTCGAACACCTTACTCAACAAAGTGCACTCTTTATTGGAGAAGGGCGCGATGGGGCCTATTGACCCTGCTCGATCCTGCTACTGTTTTTTCTCCCATTACTTCATTGTCCTGAAGAGTGATTCAGGCCTCAGGCCCATTCTGAACCTATGACACTTGAATGAGTTTACCTTTTACCACCTTTTCCATATGGTAACTCTCGCTTCTATCCTGCCACTTTTGCAGAAGGACTTGTGGTTCGCGACCCTCAAATTGAAGGATGCATTGGGATTTAAAGCCCTAAATGGCTTGGGCCCAACTTATCTTCGGAACCACCTCCTCTCATATAATCCTCTCCGCGCACTCCGGTCCTCTGGGAGGATCATCTTCCGAGGGAAGGTAATGCTGCTCCAAACGGACAACACCACAGTGATGTTCTACATAAACAAACAGGGAAGCACGAAGTCCCTAACCTTTCTTGAGATCACCTTGCAGATCTGGGACTGGTACATCCCAAGAGAGATTGCACTACAGGTATTCACCTTCCTGGAGAAGACGACAAATTGGCAGACGAACTCAGCTGAACTTCAGGCTTGTGCCACGAGTGGCATCTCCACCCCAAGGCAGTATCCAGTTTATTCCAGTCTTGGGGGACTCTGTCCGTTGACCTCTTTGCCGACCAACATAACAGGCACTGTACATAGTTTTGTTCCTGAACTTGAGTACTTGGCTTCCAAGGAGATGCCTCCCTATTCAAATGATCTGGAGAGATGGTGTATGCCAGGGGTAGGCAACCTTTTTGAGCTGGGGGCCGGCTTGCTGTCCCTCAGACAATTGGGGGGGGGGGTCGAAGCACCAAAAATAAATAAATAAAAATTAAAAAAATTAAAATTTAAAAATTTTTAAAAATATGCATGCACACTCTCTCAGCCCCAGAAAAGCCATGGCAAAACCCCTGTGGAGATTTTGCCAAGAAAACCCCAAGAACAAGTAATAACAACAGTAATTAATATCATCATGGCGGGCGGCAGTGGGGGGCAGCAGGACCTGCCTGGGGCTGGTCCAAAGGCCTCAGGGGGCGCATCCGGCCCCCGGGCCTTAGGTTGCTTACCCCTGGTGTATGCATTTCCCCCTCATCACACGAGTGGTTGCCAAGATAAGGACTGACTGCTCCAACAATATCCTCATCAACCCGTGGTGTCGAAGACAACCCTGTTGCACACTGCTTCTCCACCTGTCTTGAGATTAATTTCTCCGGCTTGAGCCACGTCTGCATCTCCAAACCCTCCACAAGGGCCAAGTCCGCCACCCAGAAATGGACAACCTTCCTCTAGTGACGTGGTGGATTCTTCCTTAGGAGACCTTCTGGATTCTGTACAGATGGTCATTCTTGCTGCCCAGAAGCCATCCACAAGAAGATCCTATGCCAAATGGAATAGGGTCTTGGACTTCCTGAACTCGAAGGAGATCCTTCCATCCCATGTCTCGGTACCGACTGTCCTGGAATTCCTTATGGGACTGTCTGAATCTGGATTATGCCTGTCCTCACTGAGGTGCTATCTAGCGGCCTTCTGTTCTCACTACCAGCTTCTCTAAGGACCTGTTGGTGAAGAAGTTCCTGAAGGGGTTCAACAACCTCCTTCCTCCATCCTATGTCAATTGAAGTTCATTGTTGCACTTTATGTATTATATTTTGTATTTTCTTTTAAATCTTGCTGGTCACTGACTGAATAAACATGTATGTATGTATCCTCCATCCTTGATACCGACTCCGGCTTGGAGCCTGGACTTAGTACTGTTGTATCTCTCAACTAAGCCTTCGAGCCCTTGGTCATTACGGACTTGAGATTGCTGATCTGGAAGACAGCTTTCTTAGTGGCCATTACATCCACTTGCTGTGCAAGCGAACTCTATGCCTTGAGGATGGACCTGCCTTGCCTTCGATTTAACAAAGGCAAGGTGGTCCTCCGTCCCAACATCACCTTCCTTCCAAAGGTGGTGGTGTCCTTCCACTTGAACCAAGACATTGTGTTGCCAACTTTGGCCCCAAACCCGATAACTGATACCGAGCCCCTCCTAATACCCTGGATGTGAGGAAGGTGCTGGCTGTTTACTTGGACAGAACCTCGGGCTTGAGGTGCTCCAAGAGACTCTTTGCTACTTGGAAGCCAAGAAGGGATTGCCTGTGGCTGCCTAGAGGTTCTCCAAGTGGGTGGCTGGTAACTTGTGTTACGAATTTTCAGGTAGAGCTCTTCTGGCTCAGGTTCGAGCCCACTCAACTAGGGCGGTAGCTGCATCCTCTGCTTTTCTGATTGGAGTTTCTTTGGAGGATGTCTGTAGAGCTACTGTCAGGTCCCAGCCACTGACTTTCATTGGACACTACAGGCTGGACACCAGGACCAGATGGGACACAGCCTTTGGGAGGGCAGTGTTGCTTTCAGGTTTGCACTGACAAAGTTTATTGCACTGCTTAGTCTGCATTAAGAAATTTTTCCATTACCAGTTTGCACTGATTGTTTATTCATTCATGGTTGCATCTAAATCCAAAAAGAGATGACACTGACAAATGTACTTTGAGTTCAATGGTTTATTGTTGTTAATAAATACAACTTGTTTGAACTTTACAACTTGTGTCATGACACTCGCTCCTCTACTGACCTGAGCTTGTCAGTCTAACCCAGGGGTCCCCACACTTTTTGAGTCGGGGGCCGGTTTGCTGGCTCCCAGATCTTCGGGGGGCTGGAGGCACGCATGCGCACTACTCGGGTGCCATTTTGTGTTCCAAAATGGCGC
>CM034701.1:8737083-8767068 GCA_020142125.1 Phrynosoma platyrhinos
TAATAATAATAAAATTTATTTCTATCCCGCCCCTCTGCAACGCAATCGAGTAGTTTGGGGACCGCTGGTCTAACCCATTTGTGTGATTCGCAGAGACCACGAAGAAGGAGGACAGGTTGGTTACCTGTTATTGTAGTCATCTGCGAATTCACACAATTCCTGCCCATCCTCCCCTCTGTCATGTCCTCCTCACCTAGGTTCCTGTTATCGCTGTTATGCAGCAGAAGGTTATGGAACTGTTAAAAGAGCGGGAAGACGCCAGGCTTATATGGAGGGGGCAGAGCTACCACCAAAAAGTTGCAAATGGAGTTTTGCTTAGTGATACTAGAAGCTTCCAAGCTTTACTGTGCATGCACAGAATAACCCATTTGTGTGAATTCGCAGATGACCACTCAGAGAACTACAATAACAGGTCAGCAACCTCTTCTCTTCCTCCTTGGTATAGATGTTTTCTGTATCCCAAAGCTTTAATGAGGTGGTGGTATTTCTTCTAACCACTTTCTCAGAATCAACTATATACCTAACATACTTAATAACTAGAATTCAGAGACATAGCTGTATGAGTCTGGAATATCAGTATGCAGATGATGTTGTAGCACCTTTGAGACTAACTGTGCAAAATAAGTTGTAGCATAAGTTCTTGTAGACTTGGTCTACTTCCTCAGATGGAAGTCACATGCATCTGAGGAAGCAGACCAAATCTACGAAAGCTTATGCTAACAACTTCTTTCACACAATTAGTCTCAAATATGCTATAAGATCTCTGCCTACTTAGTAACTTTTGTTTGGGAGGAGGGAAAGGAAAGTTTCTTTCTGATTTTAGGAAGGGGTGATTGGCTTGGTGGTGTTAACTGCCTTCAAGTTGACTTTGACTTATGGTGGCCTTATGAATGAGAGATCTCCAAGTCACCCTATCATCAACAAACCTGCTTAGGTCTTGCAGACTCAGGACTGTGGCTTTCTTGAATGAGTTTATCCATCTGGAATGTGGTCTTCCTCTTTTCCTACTTCTCTCCACCTTACCAAGCATTATTGACAATTGGCTTATATATATATATTCTTTTGATCTATCCCTGGTTTTGTGGCTAAGGTTTTTGCCTCAAGTCTTTGATCTCAGCATTCATAAAGCCTTTAATATTCAAAAAGTTCTAAAATTACATAGAACAAGGTCAAACTGCCATTATGCTTTCCAGAGACCAATGATTTGTTACCAGTTAGTCTTACTATACTCTGTAATGCGTAGAAGATGAGTTTGTTTTTGTGTGTTTTTCCACCCTTAATCCTGGGCTGAGTTTTTAATGTACTTCTGAAAAATACCTGAACAGCAGCATAAGTGGGGCATGGTGCTATAGCTACCAATATGCCATCCAATGTGAAGACGGAAAGCCCATGATTTACTAACACTCTTGTCAATTTTGTTTGCTTCTGACACTTTTTGCAAGTAGGATTTAGAAACAGATTTGACTATCTAAAGTAGTTTCTCTCTGCTGCCTTCCGTTGTTCCAATATAGCACATACTTGCAGGCAGATTTGCATTCACTTGATCACAAGGAAGGTCTGGCATGCCAGCCATGAGACCTTCTGCATCCTTTCTAGCGTATGTGATTTTTACCAGACATTATCCCGGTGGCTTCAAGTATATCTTTTTCAAATTAAAAGAAAGGAAGAAAGCTGGCATTCTCCACAGTGCGGCCACACAGTCCATGAAGATGCTCTGGACAAAGTTGCTGAAACCATTGCAACATTCTTGATCCATCACCCATTGATGGATTCCAGTGTTTTTTTCCTGCTTGTTAATAACCTGGAAATCCACCAGCACTAACTTCTTGTAAATAAAACTGCACCAGAGGCCACTGTGGTGTATTCTGTATCTTCTTCATCAAACCCCAGTTTGATTTCCCAATACACACTGTTAATAATGAAGTAATGATGAATGAACTCTTATCTAGTTAATAATGAAGTAATTTTATTAGGTGGAAGCAGAGCTTTAAAGGAACAAGTTGCAAGCAATGCAGGTTTTTGTAACTATAGCTGGCCCTCTATATCCACAGATCCTGCATCCATGGATTCAACCATCAATGACTTGGAATTATTTTAAAAAAATCCAAAAAGCAAATCTTGGTTTTGCCATTTTATATAAGGGAAGCCATTTTACGCTGCCATTGTATATAATGGGACTCGAGCGTCCATGGATTTTGATGGCAGGTACTGGAACTAAACCCCAATTTAGTTCACTGTAGTTATTTTTCAGATGGAGATGACAAAGATGCAAAAGAAAAGTATCAAGCAAGATTGAAGTTAACTTGTTGGTAAAGTCAATAATAATACCTAGTGACTTTCAAATTTTACTTTTAAAGGAAAATATTTGAAGTTTTGTGCCGTTCTGGATGAGGGACATAACTCACTTGTAAATGTATTGCAAGGGCCTGTGTGGTATAATGGTTTGAGTGTTGCATTGGGAGACCAGGGTTTGAATCCTGACTTAGCAGTGGAAACCCAGTGGGTGACCTTTTGGCAAGTCACACTCTCTCAGCCTTAAAGGAGGGCAAGTGCAAACCCCCTCTGAAGAAACATGCTAAGAAAACCCTATGATAGGTTCACCTTAGGGTCGCCATAAGTCAGAAATGATTTGAAGGCACAAAACAACAACAACAAATGTATTGCACAGAATCAGCATTTAGAGATGAGGTTTCTCTAGTACAGCCTCACAGACTTGCCACACTTGAAGTGTTTGGAAACTAGTGTGTATGGGTGAGTATTTGAAGAGTGGGTTTTGTGTGTTTTTAATTTAGTGGCGGTTCCTTCATTAGCCAAAGTCTTAAGACTTTGTCAGACATACAGCATAGGACTGAAAATTGCTGCAGGTGATGGAGCATGTCTTTTGCAGACCAAAGGCCCTAGTTCCAGTCAAAGTTTGAAAAAAATATCCTTTTTTAGTATTCATCTCCCAGAATTATCTAGCCAACATGGTCATGCTGCCTGGGGAATTCTGGGGATTGTTTTTTATTTGTTTGTTTATTTAATTTTTATTGAATTATTTTAACAAATACAAACAGTTACACATAACCGATGTCCCCCTTCCCCCCCAACGGTTTAATAGAGATTAGAATCTGTATTCTGTTTACATTCAATATATCGGATATGGATTTAATTACATTATTAACTTCATTGTACTCTGTATTTCCTTCAACTTTCTCAAGCAAAATTTCCCAACCCAAATTCCAAGCTCCTTCCCTCCATTTTCTAGTATATTTTGATCTTTTAAATTTTTATTTTGAATCTGGGGATCGTAGTTCAAGCAAAGGTAGTTTTTCCTAGGGGAAAGACATTGGCCGCAGGGCTTGGATTAGGGAACTCTCAGTCAGGGTAGAAAATATTAAGGTTCAAAGGCAGCAATTGGACTTTGCCTGGTATTTTTTATTTATGTAAATAGATAATGATGAACCTGAATGTTTTCAGGTATTAAGCGACCTCATTTTCCTATTCTTATTCTGAAAACAGTTGCTGTACACTTAATTTCCGGGGATGCAGCAATGTTCTTTCAGAGTCTCTTTTCTCTCTCTTAAGCTAGCAGCAGGTAATGTGAACTCCTGGGACTTTCCCTTTAAACATGAAGTTCTCTTTCCTCTCAACCTTTATAGTTCTCTGTCTCTGTCAGAGATCAGGAGAATGCAAGCTTTGTAAACGGGGGAAGGAGAGGATATCCTATCATTCCATGACAAAGCCATATATAGCTGCTGAAATGCAGTCTTGCAATACATAGTTCTTCCATCTGCTCTGAAAATTTTCTCCCTCAATGAGATAAATATTCTGGAAAGAATCTTGCCAGTCCCATCACCATTTGTGTTCATAGACACCCCCAGGATTCTTGTTCCACCATTCTTGCAGAGCTAAATGCTACCATAACTTATTTAAGGTCCCCTATCTTACAGTTTTCTTTGTGAAGAAGGAAATGTGGACATGTTTAAGTGGTCCCAAACTGTAATGCTAAAAGCATTCCTCAGATTATTTTTAGCTAAGTAGATTCCCTGTCCAGCATGTTTGGCTTCTTTGTCAAAATTGAACCCTCTAAATTAGGGTGTTTACTGCCTTAATCTTACCATGCCTTCCTAGGCCAAGGACAAATTCTTCAACTAGCTCAAAGGGCAATAAAGATAAAGATAGTCACTGGATTCTGTTGAGCAGGACCCTGTTAGCCCAGTGCTTAGAAAACTCCCAGAAATTATTATTCACAGCCATTCTACTGTCTTCATCTTTTTAATTTTTTTAATAAGACACAGTTTATCATTTAATTTTTTCTAATAATACAGGAGAGAGAACATTTTCGTTATTTAGTGAAAGATTAATGACAACAGCTGGGAAGTTTCTTTTTTAAAAAAAAAAATCTTAAATATAGAATTACAATATATTATTGCTGCAACACTCTGATCAACTGTTATTCTGCTGGCATGTTAATATTTTTAAACAATATACCTCTGCCAGACTGTTGCAAGCGAAAAACTGGAAAACTAGGGATATAATCATCAATAGATGAATTGTTACTTAGTTTAGTAGACATGCACGAATTAGATAAATTAACAGCTAGATTGAATAATAAAGATATATTAATATTATAGATAAAGAATGGACCCCTATTATGGAATTTTGTCAAAAGAGATGGGAAGTTTAATGTATAAATGACATTAACTACTGAGCTTAATAAAAGAAATACTGTTTTGAGACTTAGGAAGCATATACGGATCAGAAGAAGTCTAGAATAATGAACTGTATAAGTGTTTTATGAAGTCAGATGAATTTTGGAAGCATATTTAGTGAATAATGTCTTTGATTGTTTGTTTATGTTTTTGTGTATGTGAGTGGTGGGAGATTGATAGTTTTGATGTGTTTATATATGGTTAATGGTTGTTGATGTGTTTATATGTGTTTTAATAATAATTTGTTTTTAAATTAAGTTAGCTATGGTGCCACTGCCAAAAAAATAAAAAGTAAAAAAAATAAGCAATATATGCAGAAAAGTATTTTAGCACCGGCTATTAGATAAGAAAGAAAAGTAATAGGGTTGATAACATGGCACCCATTATAAAGGGGTGCTGTGCTTCAAACTGGACTCTCCCCCACCCCAACTATGTCATTGATATTGGTATTGATAGTGGCTGATAGTTTTAGTATTACTCCTGTCCTTCCTTCCGTATGCTCATGGCCTTATGAATTTAGGCAAGTACTGAAGGACAGGGGGCCTCTTCAGTTGTGACACTCTTGTGTATAAAATCCCCTTCCCAGGAAGCTTCTTCACCTGCCATAACTTTCTATTCTTGGTCAAGATCTTTTTACTTGCTTATACCTAGTAATATGTCAAGAGCCACCATGGTGTAGTGGTTTGAATGTTGCACTATGACTCTGCAGACCCCCACTCGGCTATGGAAACCCACTGGGTGACCTTGGGCAAGTCATACTTTCTCAGCCTCAGAGAATGTCAATGGCCCCTTTGAAAAAAAAGTTGCCAAGAAAACACTGTGATAGGCTCACCTTAGGCTTAGGGTCTCTGTAAGTCGGAAATGACTTGAAGACACACAACAGCATTATGTCAGCCAGCCCATGTGATTCTGCTGGTTTTATTGATGATTTGTTGCATTTTTGTTATCCTGACTGTCTTGGTATGCATTTTGTTTTATTATCTATCCTTTGCAGACCTTTATTATTTTTTACCGTGCTGATTTTGTTTTTCTTACAAATTACCCTACGCGCATATGACTGGAGGGGCAGCATTTACATGGATTAAACAAACAAGATAGGATAAAATTAGAGAGATGCTCTTAATCCCATGATTTTCACACACTTGAATGCTCCTAAAAGTTCTTTTTTTTACCATACTGTGGATTTACTGTTAAGTCCCAAACAAAGAATGCAAAGCACAACACTGGGGAATTGCAGCTGGAGATATTAACTTAATGCAATAATTGGGGTGAGCAAGCAAGAAAATGTATGTTTTGCTTGGCTGCTTTTATTGCAAGGCCAGAACTTCTAATTTTTTTTTTAAAGTGAAAGAAACCTAGGCCGGTTTCCTGGCAAGCCTAGATTTGACCAAAGATGAAAGAGCTGGGATTGAAGTTAAAACACATCTTCTTGTTTGCATAGTTTCAGCCCATGCATGGGCAGTAAGTGTTAGCTTCACTGCTATCTCCTTTCACTCACATAAAAATAGTGTATACAGATGCCATCATCTCCTTTGTATTTTGTTTTGTTTTGTTTTATTTCCTTCAGAGCCTTCCCTTATATAGCACTTTTATATAAAACATTGTTGAACATAAGCTACAAATATTTCCAATAAAAAGATAAAAGCTTCATATCCATAGCCAAGGAAAGGGTGTGGGAAAGGAACTATAAACAATAATTGAAAATGGATTCACCCAGCATTCAAGCAACTCTGGGTTCAAGGTTCATTGTTTTGTTCTATTTTCACAACAGTGGAAATTTCTGTTGATGGAAAACAATTTTTTTAAAAAGAGAGTAAAAAGGTTTTAACTAAATAATTTCTATTTAATCAGGGGATGGGATGCCTCCAAGCGTTCTCTCCTGGTGTGGGCCAGAAGACATGGAGTCAAATGATTCTGAACCCCTGATAGTTGATGGAGAAAGCCTCCCTCCAGACAATGTGAGACAAATCAGTCATATTGAATTACTCTTTGGTACGGAGAGTAAGGATTGTTCATGCCTTCATATTTCCCATCATTCCATATGGGAACTGGATAGTGCAGAAAGCTGATAGAAAGAAAATCAACTCATTTGAGATGAGAGGTTGGAGAAGAGTTCTGTGAACACCATGGGCAGTTAAAAAGACAAATAGCTACAAAAATAAAGTGGATCTGACCTTTCCCTAGAATCTAAGGTGACTAAATTGAGGCTGTTATACTTTGGCCACATCATGAGAAGGCATGACTCACTAGAAAATACAATAATGCTTAGAAAGATACAGGGCAGTAGAAAGAGAAGAAGACCACACCAAGGTAGAGAGACATAGTCAAAGAGTCCATGGCCCTAAGTCTGCAGGAACTGAGGAGAGTCGTTGAGGACAGGGAGTCTTGGAGAGACCTTATTCACAGGGTTGCCAGAGGCTAAAGTTGACTTGAGAGTAATTAACAACAACAGAGTCACCCTCTCCTTCTTGGAACAGTTGAGTTTTCTATAGATAGTTGGTTTGGGAGGATGCCATGGCCTTTTCTTGTTTGGTCATTTGGAGAACATGTCATCTTAGCCCAGTTTTCTCCCAACCTGGTGGCATCCAAATGAATTAGACTCAAACTCCGATCATCCTCTGGGTAGGGATGGTAATCAGGAACTTCTGGAAAGCCTCAACTTGATTGCTGTAGCTGATACTTTCAGTAATTCATTCTGGTTTGGTGCCTAGTTTACTTCTCTGGGGTGAACCAAGTCCTAGTCTCAAATAAAGTTTATTTGAGAGGGAGGTAAAAATATTGCTTTACTTTTATGATACTTTTTATAACTCTCTTACCCTGTGTGATTATCTCTGCAATCTTTTCACAGTCATCTTGGGTTTTCACCACTTTGAATATCTTTCTCTTTCTTTAGATCATTTATTAATTAAATAGCTCAGACCCCTGTACAAATCCTTCAGGAATGTCACTTCTGAAAACAAAACTTAATTCCTACACTCTTTTCCTCACATAAATGGTTAATCCATAAGCACAGCCATCTTATCAGCCCATTGTTTTGATAGTAATCCTCCTCCTTCACAACAGTGTAGAATGATCCGTGAAGGAGAATTGGAAACTTCCCACTTATTGACAGTTGTTTCCAGTTCTGTCCCAGATGTTTGTGAGTAATTTTGAAAGTGCTGGCGCATAGCCCAGTAGACAGTCTCTCAACAATCTGCTGTAAAAGCAGCTGAGGTGCGGACCTTTTCACACCATTAAATTCTTCACATTATTATAAATGTGTTTCAGGTCTTGCATATAAATTCCAAGAAGGCTTTCAGCCACTGTTTTTGAAAAACCATCATTTAGGCACTCAGGGAGAATGTTTATTAAAGTCATTGGCACAAGAGCCTTCCAGGGACGAGAATACAGGATTAGATGTGAAAATAATTTTCATCAGATGTTAGATCTAAAGGACTACATGCAATTTGAAGGTTATTGATTCGTCTCCTAGAGATGAGTTTGTCAGCCAGTCCCCAGTGGGCTGGAAGCATGTGTGAGAATGAGCCCCAAGTGACTTGGTCAGCCAGTGTCATAATGAACAAATACTGTTTTGGTTTTGGATTTGGTTTTGTTTGACAGTACTACCTGAGTGGCCTTTGACAGACTGTGTAACTCCCAGGTCCTCTGAGAGTTATGGTGGTTGGGGGATTCTGGGAGTTGTTGTCTCCCCAAAAGTAATATTTCCAAGCTATAGGTTTTAGACCATGAGCTAATGGATCATCCCAGCTCAGCCATGGAAACCCACTGGGTGATCTTGGGCAATGCATACTCTTTCAGCCTCAGAGGATGGCAAGGGCAAACCCCAACTCTTGCCAAGAAAGCAACTCTTGCCAAGAAAATCTCATGATACATCACATTAGGGTTGCCATAAGTTGGAAATGACTTGAAGGTACACAACAACAATAACAGGTCTTGGATCAGTCAGGAACTCTAGCCAACCTACTTAACAGGGTGGTTGAAGGCATTCAGAAGGGAAGGAAACTATATATATCTTCTGAGCGGTTTGCAGAAGGTGTGGGATAAAAATGCAGCTACATGACAGCTTCTCTCCCAGCCTCACCATTCCATATGGTCCTTAGCACAAGAAAAACAATATCTCTTTGCCTCTCTGTTCTCCTTCTTTGGTTGTTCCCCATGTCAGATTTTAAATTGTAAGCTCTTTGGAATAGAGGTATCCTGGGGTATCTTGTATTAATGGTGGTGGTGGTGGTCATGATGATGATGATAATAGTAAGAAGAAGAATAGGTATATCTGGGATATTGGGCCCTGTGGAAGGGAAAGTCTTTGTGCTATGTTGTCACAAAACCCAGTGAGATGAGATTGGACATGTGAATTACTCAGATAAAAGGAGCTCTGGATTATTATGAGTATATGCAGAGAAGGGTCAATATAAATCGACACGAAACATTATAAAGCTAAATGCAAAATTTCTAATATTTTATAGCTTATTTAGTTTAATAGCTAGGTTAAATTAATCCTAGTTCCAGTCCCTTACCTCTACATCTGTCCATTTCTTTGTTCTCTATCTCTCTAATCTTTTCTCCTAGTACAATCATACCATGTTCTCTAGTATCCTGAGTTCAATGAAGGTCTCTGAACTCTCTCAAACAGCACCCCCCATTTCTGCCTTGTTGTCTTTGACCTGCATGGTGCCACCTCCCTTACATCCTTCAGTTCTTTCCTCAAAACCCATATTATTGGTGATTCCATCGTCTACTAGTTACCATACCCTGTTGTTAATTAAGCATAACTTTATTTAATAGAAATAACAACACATTTCTCCCTGTTTCCATATACATTCTGTATTGTCTTGTTTTGCATCTAGGACTAGGCTGGCAACTGTTACCCAGAGGACTTTTTCTTCAGCCACCCACAAATTTTGGAATGACCTGCTGGAAGAGATTCAACAGCTGGATAGGCTGTCTGAGTTTAAAATAGCACAAAAAACGAATATCTTCCGGCAGGCCTTTCCAAATGATTTTTAAATTATGGCTTGTAAAATTATGAATTGATTGGTTTTTTTAATATGCATGCTTTTTAACAGATGTTTTGCTCTTTTTAATTGGTGTTTGTGTTTTTAACTGAAATGATGTGTCCATCTGTTGTATTTTAATCTGTTGTTCTCTGCCTCGATCCATAGGGAGAGGTGGGCAAGAAATAAATTCATCATCATCATATGTTCCTTGATTCTGAGCTGCTCAGGGACAAAAACTAGTCCTCTCATAATATAAAAAACAACATACACAGTAATGGTACCATAGAAATAATAGTAATGATACTGATTTTAACACCACAATAACATTTTTTAATTTAAAAATCTAAAGTGGAATTGACTGTATGTAGCAATTTTATTTTTTCTTATAAAGTGCTTAGAAAGTGACTTGCCTTTTATAATGCTCCAAGGAGCTATCTTTCTATGCTCAGAAGCAGAAGCTGGACTTTTGCCAAGCAGCCCACATTGGTTTTGTGGTTGGGATGGGTGTGTCTGACAGCTGTTTTGCAGCTGTGGAGGCAGAGCCAAGACTGAACATCCCACGAGTGCATTCTTTGCAGGACCTTTGCATTTGGGTTGAAATTTTGCAGGGAACTAAAAGGGAAAGTTGGTTGAGGGAATTAGTGAAAAAAGATTAATTATGACCTTGGGAGAACATTTTTTCCATGACTACAACCATGGCCTCTTTTTCTCTTGGAAGACAAAAGTAGGCCATTCTGAATACTGGAAATGTCCAATTCCGCCATGAATTTTGGGAGATTGATGAAAATAATTAAATCTTATAGTTGTAATCAATAGATTTTGCATAGTAAACCAAATATTGTCCTTTTTGAGTACAAATCCTACAGCAGATGTGGAGTTTCCAGATGAAGTCTATATTTTTTGACTCCGAGTTCTTCTGACCCTTATGAAGGTCTTCTGTCTCTGTGTACATATTCTCCAAGGAAGCATTCATTCAGGCTTCCCACTTGCTTTGCTAATCTCACCCAGGACTCAGCCAACATATCTCTTCAGTGTCAGACAATCTCCTCAGAGTTCTAAATATCCATAGATGCAAAATAGGTCATCTTGATAACAAGAGAACAGACATCCTCCTCTAACTCCTTAAGCTAGATCTACATCTGAATTGTATCACATAAAATTAGAGTTGTGGGGTACACATGACTAGATGTTCTTCCATCCCAAGGAGAAGAGGCAGAGAGGTTAGCTGTGCAAGGAATAGGTGCACTCAGTCACACAATATTCCACCTACACTCTAATGAAGCATGGTCCAGACACAGGTTTAGCACCTCCATGACAGCTAAAGCCCTACATGGTTTGGGCCAGATTACCTACAGGATCGCCTTCTCCCATATAATCTGCCCCCATACATTTAAATCCTCTGAGAGACATTTACTGCAGTCAGCCAGGACTAGACTGGCAACTGTCAGCCAGAGGATTTTTTCTTCAGCCGCCCCTAAACTGTAGAAAACCTGCTGGGAGAGATTCGACAGTTGAATATGCAGTCCAAATTTGAAACAACATTGAAGACCAGCCTCTTTTGGCTGGCCTATCCAGATGATTTTTGAATTGTAAATTTTAAATGATGAATTTTTAAATGTGGATTGTTTTAATATGAATGGGTCTTGTTTGTTCTTTTTAATTGATGTGTGCTTTTAACTGATGTTGTGTATTTTGTTGGTCTGTTGTTCTCCACCTCAATCTGTGGGGAGAGGCGGTAATAAATTGTTGCTTTTGTTGTTGTTGTTGTTGTTGTTACAGTCAACCCTCCATATCCACAGATTTTTTTTATCCACAGATTTAAGCATCCATGACTTGAAAATATTTTTAAAATATATAAATTCCAAAAAGCAAAGCTTGATTTTGCCATTTTATATAAGGGACACCATTTCACTGTGCCATTGTATTTAATGATATTTTAACATGCACAGATTGTTAAAGTGGAGAGTCCTGGAACCAAACTCTGGCGGATACCAATGGCTCACTGTATTATTAAACCTAAGTTTCTGGAGGATTTCAAAGAGATGTCCAGGCCTGTTTTCTAGCTTCTTAACATAATATTGGTAGTGCATTTGTTCCTTCCATGATTTTTCCCTCTCTTCTCCTGTTGGTACCCTAGATTGTAAACCAAAAAAATGTCATCGTTCTCCCTTTATGCAGATTTCCCAGGAGATACTAATCAGGCCCAGATTGAACCCAGTGGATATTTTGGATCATTACTTTCAGGTAAGTTTTGTAGGTTGTTAATTACCTGCTACTAAAAGTTTGGTCAGATGATGATGATAAGGAAACCTGTTGCCCTAATCTGAAGATTTTAGACCTTATTTCTACTAGCGTTGCCCTCTCTATGATTTGATTGCCCACACTAGATTCTAAACCAGGGACATTGGAGAAGACAGGTTGGGAATTCAGTTTGGGCAGTACTACCCATCACTGGTTAAGTAGCGAGACTAACCAAGCCAATGAGGGAGTTGCTAATAGGCTAAAGTGGGCCAGGTGATACTCCCTGGTTTCTCTGAAGGTCCAAATCACACTGAACATGCCTAATCTGATCTAACTGAACAATCATATGGGGAGATCATATGTTCTGGGGAGAGCTTCTGTTTCTGTTTGGGGTGGATGAGCTCAAAGAGTTGATTCAAGAAACATTACCACATGTTTTTGGATCCAGCTCTACTCTGAAAGGGACAGGAAGCCATTTTGTCTAAGAGTGATAGCTGCACCTATCAGGGAACACTGTGCCTCTTTTTGGAGAAAATGAGTTTCACCAATTGTCATTCATTACTTTGTAACTTCTCACGGGGGCTTCTTTTAATGTGCTTTACATGAAACTTCCTCTTCAAGATGTCTCAGATACTTCAGTTGAGACCATAAGGAAGTTTGTTCCTGGTCAGCCATGTTTATTTTGGTTGCACTGGCTGCCAGTTCACTTTCAGGTTCAGTTCAAAGTTGCTTGATTAAATTTCTGAGGCTCTTTATAGTCAGCTTGGGTCCAGGCTATACGGCTTGGCTCCCTGTATGAGCCCCCCAGAGTATTGAGATCATTGGGAGAGGCCCTTCTCTCTGTCGAACCACCCTCTCAGGAATGTTTGGTGGGAACAAGAGGGAGGGCCTTCTCAGTGGTTGCTCCCAAGCTCTGGAACTGCCTCCCTAGAGAGGCCAGGATGGCTCCATCTTTGCTTTCTTTTCGACGGCAGATAAAAACATTTTTATGTCGCCAGGCCTTCGCATATTGATAAGGGTGCTGTTTTGTTTTTGTTTTAAAGAGTTTTACATTTTTAAATTTGAATAATGTAATGTTTTTAATTGTTTGAATTGTTTAATTTGTTTTTTCAATTTTATACTATTGTAACTTGGGGGCTAAGCAGACGGCTTAAAGGGCCGTCTTGGGGGCAGGGAAGGGGAGGGGCAGCCGCACGATCGGCACCCCAACCCCTTCCCCAGGTTGTCCTCGGAGCAGCCGGCCCTCCGCATGGCTGGCGCTCTGAGGAGGACCTCCCACCGCAGCGTTCGCACATGCTGCGGCAGAAGAGTCGGTGAAGGTGCGCCGCAGCCTTTTGCGGCGCACCTTCAGCGACTTGTGAAAGGAGCGCCAATTTAGCGCTCCTTTCAGGGGCGGCGAAGCTGCGCCGCAGGACCGGGGCATGGGGATGCCTCGGTCCCGTGGCGCAGCTTCCTGGGGCGGCCCATGGCCGCTCGTCTGCTTCTCCTGTTAGACTATTTTAAATTTGTCAGCCGCCTTGAGTCCCTGTACTGGGAGGAAGGCAGAATATAATAATGATGATGTCACAAGACCAAGACTGCATCCATGTTTCTTCTTATCCATATCCATAATGTCTCTTCTCTCCTATTTGTATCAGCTGGGATCTTCCCTGACTGTCCAGCCAGATGTCCCATCCTACAAGAAGTAAGGATGGCCTCTGGAAGAAGCATGTGGAGTGGGAAAGTGCTTTAGTCTTCTTGTCCTCCTTGTGGCCACTGTGTTTGGCCATTGTGAGGGACAAAGTGCAGAGTTTTCTGATCCAACAGAGTGCTTCTTAGCTCACTGGAATACTAATGTGGGTGTGCTGTGCCATACCATGCCAGCGGTCTTCCTCAATAATATGTTTGCCATCATCTCTGAGCAATGGCAGAATGCCCTGCTTCTTGAGCCACATTCACTGGGCTTAGAGATGCAGTTCCCCACACAGGTGGAAAAACTGCAAATAAAAAACCCAACTTTTTTTTAACCTGGATGAACACCTCTCTTTGAATCTGTAGGCCCTCCTATCCAACTCTGGGGTCAATGTCCAGCATAAATTGACCACAGAATTGTGCTGGAGGACCTACAAATGCCTAGAGAAGTGTTCTCTCTAGGTCCTCCAACACAAATCTATGGTTATCTGAGGACATTGACCACAGTCACACTGGAGGACCTAGAGATTCATAGAGAAGAACATATTAATCAAATCTGCAAATAATAAAATTCACAAAGGTAGAAGCTGCAAATGTGGAGGGCTGACTGTAAATTTATATGCTGCTGCAAAATAATTTACAAAAAAAGCAAATGCCCAAGGCAACCAGCAGTAATGCATTTTTAAAAGGAACCAAATACAGTTAAAACATTACATGCAAACTAAGTAAGTTAAAAGAGAGAGAAAGAGAAGGAAATAAATGAAGTTTCTCTGTTTCCCTGATTTTTCATCCCATCCCTTTCTCTTTCTGGCTCCCCATGCTACCCTGCTTTTCTCCCTCTACTGTCTCTGTGCCCCCTGCAAGCCTGCTTACGTTCCTGGGAACAATCCCTCCCCCAAACACACACAGTTCTTTTTTTTCCCTGTCAGATGTCTTCTCTCCTCTTCTTCTTCTTCTTGTTTACATCTTGGATACCCACTTCTTTGCTACAGTCTTTTTTCTAAGCTGTCCTGCACTCACCTTATCTTTCACAGCTGTCTTAATAGAATCTTAGAGTTAGAAGAGACCTCAAGGACCATCTAATCTAATCCCCTTGCTGTGCAGGAATACACAACAATGCACAGCGAAAAGATGCCCATCTAACCTCTGTTTAAACATCTCTTCCTCTTTGCACTCCATCTTGCTTCCTATTCATGCAGCAAACTTCTTCCCTCCACCTTAAGGTCACAATCTGTAGTAAGAGAATATCTGAGCAGGGACAGTAGCGTTTTCCCCCAGCATATAGCATCATCCACAATGTAGCATGTACGTCTTTAGCAGCTGTCAGGTTCACATGCAGATATATTTCTTTCCAGTAAACCATGTCTAAGCATTGCTAGCCATGGGATGTGTGTTTTGCAAAAGAATTGCATCTGTAAATATGATCCAGATGTGTTGCAGCTGAAGGCAAGAAGAAGGGGGAGTGGAGAACAAAGAGGAGTAGAGGGATGGTTTAGAAAAGCAAGGGAGGGAGGGAGAGCTGTTACTTCCCTGCTGGAAGTATGTTAAAAAGTTGAATGAGAGGGTTGCAGGTGTGTGTTCAAAGCTCCAAGGATCAGGCTTAAGACAGTGCCATTGCGGGGGGGGCACTAAGACGCTGGAACACGACAGCATCGAAAACTTTGAAGTCAGCATTCAGCCAGAATCTGGCAGCAGAAGAAACAAGCCACTTGTGTCAGCCCTGCTCTTAATATAAGACAAATCCTGTGGAAGGGATGTTTTCCCAGGTGTTCTTTCCATAGAGTTGAGCAATTTTATCTTTGGATTTAGTTGCAAACTTGTTAAAAAAAAAAGTGTGTGTGTGTCTTGTTTTCCCTCTCTCCTCATGTGTGGGGTTGGGGAATATCCACAGATAGACAGGGGTAATCTTTAAGAGAATGCAGTCACTCCGTGCATTTAATGCATTGGCTTGGGGGCAGTCAGATAAGAATTTTCTAAAAGATATTTCATGTAGAATGAGTGTTCCTAGAGAATGTAAGAGGGACATTGGGATGTTTGGGACCAACTGGGCACCAGTTGGGTAGAGTGTGGGACTCAGGATCCCTTCTTCCTGGTCAATCTCTTCCGGCAGGCCTTTCCAGACTAATTACCCGGCCTCGGGTATAAATAACCCTCCCCAGTTATCCTTACGTGGCCCCATCATTGATGGTAGGATATTCTGGCTGGGCACATACTCTGGGTTTGTATTGTATTTTAATGAGTTTTGTTATTATTTGTCATTTTAAAAATCATTGATTTAATACTGTTTTAAGGGGGGGAGGGGGTTTGTTGTATATATGTGTGTTTTATGGATATGTATATGTTTTTAAATTGTAAGCCGCCCAGATTGGTATTCCAGAGGGCGGGGTATAAATAAATTTTATTATTATTATTATTATTATTATTATTATTATTATTATTATTAACCAATGGAAAATGCTAGATGAAGAGAGCTACTAGAGGCCTCTTTCCAGTGGGCAGTAAGACCAGAGGATGGCTTTATTTATTTCATTTCTATCCTGCCTTTCTCCCAATAATGGGACTCAAAGTGGCTAACAACATATTTAAAACAATGCAACTCTATAACAATACAAAAGCATCAAAAGTATACATAAATTGGACAATTCATGGAGTTAAAACATTAATAGTTAAAAAACATTAAAATACATCAAAGAGTGTACAAACCGCAAAAAAGACTGTATACCAACCTTAAAAACAGAACTGCAAAGCATGAAAAGCCCAACTTTAGTTAATTGGTAAAAGCCTGATGGCACAGAAATGTTTTGACCTGCCATTGGAAGGAGAGCAAGGACAGAGCTAGCCTGGCCTCTCTGGGGAAGGATTTCCAAAGTGTGGGAGCAGCCACCAAGAAGACCTTCTCCCTTGTTCCCACTAAATGAGCTTAAGAAGGTGATGGGACAGAGAGAAGGGCCTTTCCAGATGATCTTAAGGCTCTAATAGGTTCATAAAGAGGGATACAATCCTTCAGATAACCTGGCCCTAAGAGTTATAACATCTCAGCTTTGGGCACAGCATCGTACTATGTCCAGAGAGCAAAATAAGAAGTAAACACAACAAGCAAAAGGCTCACCATGCTGAGGAAACTACTGCTTTTTTTTCAAAAATGGGGAAGGGCTGAGGAGGCTGGATCTACACTCCTGTGTTGTTGCTTGCTTATTTATTCAAACTATATCTCACTTTTCTCCCAAATGAGACTCAAAGCAGCTTACAGTATAAATTAAAACATAACATCTAAAACAGTGGTGAACAACTGTAGAAGCCAAGGGTGCCACAATAGCCCCTAAGAACATGGAGGGTTGCACCTGCTCCAGTGTGCAAAATAATAATAATAATAATAATAATAATAATAATAATAATAATAATAATAATAATAATAATAATAATTTTTTACATCTAAACACCTCTAAGAGATACGGGGGCATTTTTATCATGTTTTGGATTTTATAAAAGGCCCAGCCTAGGCTTAAATTGGACTGGGGGGCTGCAAAATGTGGTTAAAATAGACCTCACGCCTGCTAGTGGACATTTTGAGGGGAATTTTGTGTGAGTCAAAATTTGCAAAATTTCCAGCCCCTGGGAGCCACCAATCATGGGTGAAAATGCCCTCCACAAACCCTAGTATTTTTGACCCCTGGGGCCTGCAAAAAGAACCCTGGGGACCTGCACTTTGCCCCTCCTGATCTATAATAATATGAAGTACAAAAGTTTTAAAACATTACACCATACACAGGGGCATCACTACAGGAGTGTGAGGTGTGTGCAGACAGCACCAGGTGACACCGTACGGAGGGTGACACCACTGCTCACCAAACATCTGCCTTTTGGCAGAAAGGGGCTGTGGCATTCGCCTGTATCCCCTTAAAAGCCCAGAGAGATGGTATGAGAGAGGCCACAAAGTTTTTTTTTTAAAAAAAACAATTTAATTTTTTAAAAAGAAAATTAAATTTCTATTTTTTTTTTACAAATTTTATATTTTATATAAAATATTTAAAAACATCACATCTTACCAAATGTTACCTTTAACTACATCAAACAATGTACCTGTAAATACATATAGGCTGTGTATGATACTGTACTTTAAAGGGGTAATTTTAATTTTGCTCATTGTTTATGTCACAACTATTGCCGTTGCAGTCAGTGATATACGGGAATTATGATTTATGAGTAACAATAGTACAAAAAAAATTACTAAGGATTCTGTATGGTGTGAGGGGGCAGTGGGGGGTGGCCAGAGGCACACCACTGAGCATTGAACAACATTTTAAGATTTTAACAATTAAAACAATTAAGGCACTTAAAATACATATTTGATACTCAAAACAGCACATCTCGTTGTGTATTTTGTTTTTAACTGGTTTTAAGGATCTTTTGGGGGGAGGGAGCAAAAGGGGGCCCTAATAGTCACTAATAATACTGGGAATCACATCTGAGAACTTCAGTCTAAAATGGATATGAGCTAGCTCTGTTTGAATGTCAGTTTTATTCCCATTGAGACACATTTGAAGCAAATTATGCAAAGAAAGTTTTAGTGCTTAGAATTTGGGTTTCTAATGCATGAAATACAATACGGGAGGGCATTCTTTGTGCTTTACACAAGATGCTCACTGACCTAGCTGTGAGAAACTTGGTGTACTTTTGTGCTTTGCCAAGTAGAGGTGTGTGCGTGCGCATGCACATGAAAACATGAGCTTCCAGGGGGTTGTGTTTATAAAATGTCTGACTTGCACAGGTTTGAGTTCTGACAACCAGTGCGATTAATACAAGCCAGATAAAAGCCATTTAGATCAAGTGACTGGGTCCTTGGAGACTTTGCAGCAAGCACTTGCCTTGTAATTCAGGAGTCATTAACCAGAATCTCAAAGCATCCTGAGAAGAGTATCCATGGAACTCTATTATATATACATTGGTATTTCCAAATGTATTTTATACAGATGTGAAGCAGATAACACTTTAAAGCTAGGATATATAAGGGAAAGACCTTTTTTTTTTAGTTAACAGGTATTAAAATAGTGTTTTGAGTAGTAAAACAGCAGACTAGTTATACTGATGAACCTTCAGCTTCTAATTTACCCTTTTTCAGAGTGGTGTTTTTAACATAAAATTGTTCCAATTAGTCCTGCACAATATATATCACACTACTTGTTAGCAGATGTCAAAGCCAGTGTAGGCTTTCACCACCTTAGATTCAAGTCTGGAGATGCAGGGATGTAATTCCAATGAACCTCCCAGTTCTAGGAATATTATGTCTGTCTGTCTGTCTGCCTTTCTTTCTAAACCTGGAAATACCTGATAAAACAGTGACATCATGGAGCTTAAATTAATTGTCACATTTTGAGAGTGCCAATGAGCTTGATTGAGGGCAATGTAGTTTTAGTTTGCAATTTTAAGCTAATGGATTTCAAATTTTCTCTCTGAAGGGAACCTTTTGAGGTCTATTTCTTAACCATTGAATCACTAAGTCAGCAGTGAAATCTGTGCACATTGCAGAATACTTTGTCAGATGTGGCAATGTGATGTTTTTGGGAAAACTACAAGAGGCCTGATAGATCAGACCAAACAGTATGTCTAGTGGCTATTTTCCCCCTTCCCAAAATTTTTATTGCTGATAGCCATAAGCCACTGCAAATGTGCAAAGCAGCAAGGTTTCTACATGGGGAAATACCTATTTGCGTAACATATGTTACAGTGTGTGAGTGAGTGATATAAATAAGTTTAATAACAAACGAGTTTAGGAACAGATTAAACTTCTAAAAAGAAACTTCTTAAAATTTCTCATATTAAACTTTCCAGGGCATCAAACTTTCTTGCTATCAGATACTGACTCAGTGTTTTCATTCTGATTTTCTTTACTGCAGTTGCGAACAATGCAATACGATAAGAAATACACTCACTGTCATCAGATAAAAAAAATTATAATGATCACAGTTGGCCAGCCACTACTTTGTGACACAAACAGTGCCAACCCAGCGGGTAGAATGCAAACATATTGCCGTGTTAAGTCTGTAGAATCAGCACTGTGGACATGCAAATGCATCTGAGGAAATAGACTTAAGTCTACAAAAGCTTATGCTGCCAACTTTTCTTTCTTTCTGTTAGTTTCAAAGGTGCTACAAGATCTCTCTACAACCCAACATATAATGTACCTGAACCTAACAGATAATGGCCTGAACGATTTTGACTTTAGTGCTCAATTGTATGTTTTTGCTCTTCAGTATCTTTTCCAGTTCTTTCACAGCTGCCCTTCCTATTCCTAGTCGTCGTCTTCTTATTTCTTGACTGCAGTCTCCATTCTGGTCAATGTTTGATCCTAGATATGGGAATTCTTTAACTCTTTCAATTTCCTCATTGTCTAGATCGAATTTGTGTATTTCTTCTGTGGTCATTATTTTTGTTTTCTTTATGTTCAGCACCAGACCTGTCTTTGCACTTTCATTTTTGACCTTCCTTATTAACTGGAGGGATAGGCATGTTCTTCAAGGATGTAGGTGTCCCTTGAGCATCTTGGTGTTCATTTTGAATGTGTACCCTCCAGGTTAAGCTGAATACCTGAAATGGCAGGCTTCCAAGTGTCTCAACAAAGCTGGCCAGCTGAGCAGTAGATCTCAAAGGGAAATAAAGAGAACTCTTCCTTGGGTGTTCTCATCCAGCCTCAAAGAGAAGGAGGCAGCCTCTTTTGCCATCAGTTCATCTCTTGAAAGGGTCTCACTATGGGTATATGCCCTAGGGATGCCATTTGAGCTGGCCAGGTGTAGAGAGGAGATGAGATTGGGAAAAAGTGAGGCAGCCCATTCTTGATCTCTTTAACTCAATTCCATCCCTTGAATATAGACTGTTCCAGTCTGGGAGATAGGTAGGCTATGAACAAAGGGATGGATGGGTGGATGGATGGAGAGGAAGGATTTTATGCCAAAGCTGATCAGCTAATTATTAGTCTCTGAAGCACAGACTAGAACAGACTAAATGAATTTGAGCTGCCATTGCATAGTCACAGCAAATAATTAAACAGGGAAAGGGGCAGAGGTTGGCAAATATTATCCCTTTAGAATTAAAGGGGAAATGTTGCTGCCTGTGCATGTCAACGAGAGGAGGTGGATTATTAATTTAGCATGTCCTGATGATAATGCAATGCCACTAGAGATTTTGATTTCATACTTGAATGTAATTCAAGTCACTCTTGCTTTGTTGAGCCTCGCTATACCAAGGGGTACAGCCAGAATGTCTCTGTGTAACAACAACTGCCTCCTCTGGATGATGACTGTGGATAAAATTAGTTGAGATTATCAACAATGGGTGGGGAGGCTTCAGGAAGAGAGCAGGCTGACTCACAGATCAGTGCCAAACAGAACAGTATGGACGGCAAATGTTTTGTATCAAACTTCCAGTCAGTATTACTCAATAAAAGAAGTTGAAAGACTATATTTTGATCCTTTATGTATTAATCCACTTTGCAACATGCACAAAGCATACTGAAGTAATATTCACTAAAAGAGTAGTATTCACTAACATATGCAGTAATTCTACCTTGAATGCTAAAGACATAATGTTTGCCAACCTTTGCCCTTTGTCATATAAATGTGTGAAACTGACTTAAGAAGAACCTACAAACAAGTAATGGTAAATCATGTGGTGCCAAAAACTCATAGTTGCATGCTTTATTTCCCCTTTGTGTAGTATGTTTCTTCTCTGTTTATGGAAATCATCTTTTCCTATCGCATCAAAACAAACTGGAATTATGATTTGAAATGGCTAGAGAGATGGAATCCAGAATTACAGTGGGCATTTGGTATCTACTAGCATTTGGTTCCAGGGGCCCTCCATGGATACCAAAATCTGTGAATGCTCAACTCCCATTAAATACAATGGTTATGGTGTCCTTATATAAAATGGCAAAATCAAAGTTTGCTGTTTGTAATGTATATTTTTTTGGAATCTTTTCAAGCCATGGATGCTTGAATTCATGGATAAAATATACGTGGATATGGAGGGATGACTGTATTTATATCTTATGCTCTTTGTTTTTATAGTCATTGATGATTGGAATTCATATGGTTAAGTCTGAATAACCTAATAATTCATTTTTGGATTTTGGAAAAGTGCTCCTCTCTCCCTGCTGCCCATCCTTCAATTTTGGTATTGACTGTTTGTAGGTGTTACTAGCAGTGTAGATGGCTAACACATGTTGAAACACACACCCGGGAAACTCTGGGATGAACCATGCCTAAAATATATTCTGATTTCTTGACACTGGATATGCATACACAAAGTCTGATATTTTTCCATCTGAAGATGATGAAATCAGCTAGCAGTCTTAGTGCATCTTGTATCTATTTGGTTTGGATTGCAAACAACTAAATATTCTTTCTGTTTCAGTGGCAGAAAATGCAGCACATCTGAGCTCCCTGCCTGAACCAGCAAAGATGTCTGTGGTGGTGCCATCTGTCAATATTGATGACGAGCTTCAGAGCTTCAGTTCTATCCATGGAAGTTCAGATTCTTCTGGAGCAGATACACTTTGAAGCAATCCTCTATGCACTTGTGCACAGGAAAGCACAGGTGGGGAGGGGGGGAAAGCCACAGCTTTTTGGCTCAAAATAATGGACAGAGCAGACATTTTCTCCCAAACCAGTGGTTTGATGTGGAATCAGCTTGCTTTTCATCATAAACAATTATGTGTGCATTTGTGTGGGTGTGTCTTGCATGTGAATATGTACACTTTTTAAGGAAACAAATTAAATATTTTTTTCTTTTTAAAATATGAGTTTAATCTTTTCTGCATATTTGTACATCTTTGTGGTTTAGATTTGTCCAACAACACTGCATGTTGGGAAGAGAAAAAGACTCAGTCACATAAGGGGAACGTAGGAAAGTGATGTTATGCAAATCCCATCCCAGCTACCTAATTCATATCATTTTCTTATATCTGCATATGAACATTTCTGTCTAAATAATATTAACTTCTTGGTTTTCCTTCATTACAGTGTACAAATCTGAAGGTTTAAATCAGGGTTAGGCAACCTTTTTGAGCCGGGAGCTGGGTTGCTGTCCCTCAGACAATTGGGGGGCCGAAGCACCATAAACAAACAAACAAACAAATAAATAAATAAATAAATAAAATTTTAAAAATAAAAAATATGCATGCACACTCTCTCAGCCCCAGAAAAGCCATGGCAAAACCCCTGTGGAGATTTTGCCAAGAAGACCCCAAGAACAAGTAATAACAACAATAATCAATATCATCATGGCGGGCAGCAGCGGCGGCAGGAACAGAATTAGTAAGAATTATTGCCATACATTTTTTAAAAATAGGGTCCACTAAGTAAATCCCTCTCTGTAATTCCTTGTCTTTCATATGTTCTGTTTTTCATTCTAGAGTTCTTCATAATACTGCATATATTGCTATATACAAGTGGTTATATATGTTTAATAATCTTTGTCATCCTTTGTATTTCTTGTAGCTTTGTTAAGTTGTTACTACATCATTAAGTCACTAACTCTGTGTTGGTGACAGGAAAGCCAACCACAGCGCAGTGTGGGGACAAGTCTACCCAGATGCACCCAAAACAATAATGCAACAGAGTTCTAAAGCAAAAACACCCAGCTATTGGTATTGGCAATGCACTGACCACTTTTCAGACACACAAGAAGACAATTCACAGGCAGTTGATTCATCCAAAGTTCTGGAGGCTTTTCTCTTCAGTTGTGTTGTGTACAATATGATACAATATTTACACACTCCTCTCAGTCAACTTCCTATCAACCTACACCAATGTCTGATCCAACCAACTCCAACAACTCCAAACTAACCCACAGCTACCCAGTCTTGGTCCACTTATATAGAGTATTGGTTTGCATCATGCCATGTGCTCCTGTCTCACCAGTTTGTGGCTGTCCCAAAGAATATCTGTCACTTGTCACTCAAAACATTTTCTGTTGTTTAAAGGTACATTACTCCAGCATTCTGAACATTTTTATTCATATCCCATAATTCTTTCCAGCATTCTAGAATTTAGTAACCAGTCTCTTTCTACTTTCTGAATTGATTTGTTATTTAACATGAAAGTTGGTCTGTCCATCTCTCTTAATTCACTAATTTTCTGTAACCATCTTCTATCATGGAGGATCCTCTGTTTTCCTTTTTTTTTTTTTTTTTTTTTTTTTTTGCTAATGTCAATTTTGCAGCGGTAGCTAAGTATAATATTACTCTCCAATATTTTTCTTCATATTCTTTCTTAGGATAGAGTCCATGTTAAGTAAGTACAACTCAAGAGCTAAGGGATATTGTATCCTAAATATTTTCTGCATTGCTACGTGCTTACAATTTACATCATCCCTGACCATTGGCCCTGCTAAGTGAGGTGGACAGAAATTGGAGTCCAACCGAACCTCTTGAGACCTAGATTTTATCCACTCCTGTTGTGTTGTTAATAATTATGACCTTAAGAGTAAGAGGACACCATCACCCTGTCATCCTGATGGACCTATCAACACCTCAGAAGTAAAGCTTACCCTCTCCCCCATTATAGTGGGCAGGTCAGGCCATTCACTCCAGTGTATCCAAATACATATCCATATTATCCTCCTTTTCTTCTTGATCCATTATTCAATTTGCTATGCATGGACCAGGATCAAATTGCGGTGCATCCCGTGAACTACTAATATAAATATTAGAATAAAGCTAAAGCAATGGTCATGCCTAAATATAACCTGAAGAACATCCATTATTTAAAGATAATATGAAAAATTGATTTGCACTATTAAGCCTAATTGACTGGGAGCCAGAAGAACTCTGGGCTGAATTCAAGAACAAATGCAAAAAGACTCTTATCTGTAGCCAAAAAGAAAGAAAGGCCTCAGTGGATGACAGCTGTAATTCTTCCAACAGTTCAACACAGACAAGAAGCAAAAGTAAATGATGACTGAAATAGAGTCAGAATCCTGAATGCCACTGTTCAGCAACTTGTGCAATGGGACGAGAACTATAATAATGAATGCAGAGAAATAAAAAGGATGACAACCAAAAAGGAAGAACAAGAGACCTCTCCCAAAAGATCCAGGAAATCAAAGGGAAATTTAAATCATAAATCAAAGCCGACTTGACGGCAGTTAACAATTTTATGGAATAAAAAAATGTTTTACTTTGACTTGTGGGTGGGACTGGCCTGCATGTGCACTTGTGTGTGGTGTCTATGTTTATTATGGTATATTCTCTTTCACTGGGAGTTTTTAAAACAGGCATTAGTTGACCACTACTCAGGGACACTTTAGTACTAGCAGAGGGTTGAACTAGAAGGAAGCCCTTTCAACTCTACAATTCAGTGATTCTGTATATAATAATAATAATAATAATAATAATAATAATAATAATAATAATTATCATCCCGCCCTTCTGCAGTGCAATCAGGGCAGCATACAACACATTAAAAATTTCTCAACAAGTTAAAACAAAATCCACAATCCCTTCCCCAACCCTCCCACCCTTAAAAAATATATTAAACTAATACAAAATTAAAATACCAATAAATAAAACATACAAATCCTTTACAGTAGCTGCTTGGCTAAGCAATAGCGGTTGGGGGAGCGAATAGCCAGGGTCTTTGTCTTTGTCTTCTTGGCCGGGACATTATTCAGGGAAGGGCCGCCAGAAAAGATCCGTCTTTACTGCTTTTTTAAAGCAGTCAAGAGTGGAGATAAGACGGATCTCATCCAGCAGGTCATTCCATAGTCTTGGAGCGGAGGCAGAGAAAGTCCTCTGGAAAGTCACAGGCTGTAACAGGTTCCTCCCAGAGGACCGAAGTGCACGGGGAGGATCGTATGGAAGGAGGCAGTCCCGGAGATAGGTTGGACCCAAGCCATGTAGGGCTTTAAAGGTCATAACCAACACCTTGTACTGTGCCCGGAAACTAATAGGCAGCCAGTGGATAGATTTCAGCACAGGTGTAATGTGCTCTCTTCTAGATGTACCAGTAACTAACCTAGCTGCCATATTTTGAATTAGTTGAAGTTTCCGAGTTAAGTGCAAGGGTAGCCCCATGTAGAGCGCATTACAGAAATCGAGACGTAAGGTTACCAGAGCGTGTACCACAGTTTCAAGATCCCTAATCTCCAGGAAAGGGCGCAGCTGGCGTATCAGCCGAAGCTGATAGCAGGCACTCCTGACCCTCGCATTCACCTGATTTGTCATGTGAAGCGACGAATCTAGGAGTACCCCCAGACTGCGAACACAGTCCTTGGAGGATAGTGTGACTCCATCCAGGACTGGAAGTTGTATTCCCAGACCTGGTTTCAGGGCCGCGACTGTTAGTACCTCCGTTTTGTCTGGATTCAGTCTCAATCTGTTTTTCCTCATCCAGTCCATTACCGCTTTAAGACAGTCATTGAGAGGAGAGATGCCATCTGAAGTCTGCTGAGCCGACGACCGCGCCATGGAGAAGTATATCTGGGTGTCTTATCAGCGTACTGATGACACCGAGCTCCATGCCTCCGAATGATCTCTCCCAGCGGCTTCATATAGATGTTAAATAGCATCAGGGACAGGATGACACCAGCATTACTGTTTTCACGGCTCAGGCAGACATGGGGCATCTCATCCTTTCCAGTTTTTCTATATATGACATGCAGATACAGAGAAGAGTCTGTTGGCAAAGAAGATGACTTCCAGGCGAAGCTGTGTGTGTACATATGTGTGTCATCCTGGGAAAAGCGAGAGTGAATGGCTTGATGTTTGTCTGAAGGCCTTTCTTCCTGCAGTACATCTTCACAACTTGGGACATGAATCTTGGAAGTAGACAGATGTTTCTAAACTGGAGGAAATGTGCCATGTTCTACACCCTTACAACAAAGAAAAAACAGCTTGTCATGAAATGGATAAACTAACACAGATGTGCATGTTTGGAAAAAGTCTCACAAGGTGACATCTGTCCAAATAACTTCCAGTTCTGCACTTTGAAATCTAAGTATTTAGTTTGTTAAATCTGCGATTTTTAAGTTGGAGATCTGGTCTCATTGGTACTTATTGCAAACATTTCCCCCCTCCACACACACACAGCTCCCCCTCCCCACCCTGCTTTTACAGTTGGTGACTTTGTCTGATTTTAGAGACTGGGAGGCAGGAAACTCTTTCCATATTGTAACCTTCCTTGAGCCCTTGGAATCTGGCATGCTATAAATCTTCAGAAGAGCGCAGTGTTCCCCTGTTTTTAATATGTTGCTAAGTGCTGCATCAAGCATTCTTCTGGATAGGAACTGAAGACGGGGGAAACCAGTGGTCTGGCACTGGTGCAAGGGAAGAAAATCCCTTCCCCATACCTGCACCCCCAGCACTTTCTCCTACATGGAGAGGCAGCTCCAGATCTCTTGCCAGAGCTGCACTTAAAATGCTGCTTCCCAGCCAGAAAAACCACATTTCTTCCTTGTTGTCTCCTGGAAAACCAAGGAAGAGCATCTCTTACCTGCTGCAACAAGGCCAGAGAGGTCTACGGCCCAGATGGCCTGTCCTGAGGCTGTAGCATTGGGAGGGTGAAAATCACCAGGAGTCCCTGGAGGTTAGTGCACAGGTATCTCTTGTTAATGCAAATTTGTGCAATAATAATGGTATAATAATGGATCAGCAATGGATGAGTCACGTCATGTGAAAAGGAGAGGAATCATAGTTTGTAATTCCACTCCAATCCATTACTAGTGCCTCATGCACTAACCTCCCTTGTGCACGTTTGCTGATTCCTACATGTACGCATGTTTGTTTATTCAACTTATACCCAGAGTTTCCAGATCTCCAGGCCTGGTCCAGCATCTAAGATCCTGGCCCCTCATTCTCTGGTCCTCAGGGTAAAGCGGAGGAATCTCAAGATGAGAGAACTGTCTTGAAAATTATGTGTGAGTACAGTGAATACAGTATTTTTTTTTTTTTTGGACACGGGTAAGTGAAACCATGGATAGCAATTATGGGAGGTCATACTGTGTATTTGTTGTTTACATCTCTCCCTTTTTTAAGGGGCTCAAGATGTCTTGCAAAAGCTAAAACTGATACACTCTTTAAATTCTTATGATACAAAAATCTTAAAATATAGGCTGGAATTCAGTATGAGACATTTACATACATAAATGGGTTCATGTCTGTGGGAAATAGATTTGAGCAACTTTGCAGTGTCTGTATTCGGCAAGGGGATACTGTTACGTTACTACATAATAGTAACTCAGGGATCGGCAACCTACGACCTGTGGGCTGCACCCGGCCCGCCAACCCCCACCAACCGGCCCCCACCGCTGAACCCCACTGTCACCACGTGCGTCGTGGCCGCCATTTTGTATTTCAAAATGGCAGCCACGACTCGTCTACGCATGCGCAGTACTCCTGCGCATGCGCAAATGAGCCGCGGCTGCCATTTTGGCAAACAAAATGGCGGCCGCAATTCGTTTGCGCATGCACTGAGTACTGGGCATGCGCAAATAAGTCACGGCCGCCATTTTGTTTGCCAAAATGGCGGCCGCGGCTCACTCGTGCATGCATAGTACTCCGGAAGTACTGCACATGTGCGAGTGGGGGTGCGCGCACATGCACAGTACTTTTGGAGTACTAAGCATGCGCGCGAGCATGAGTGCATGCACCGCCATTCCCCCCCCATCCCGGCGGAAGACCTGGGGACCAGCGACCAGCCCCAGGTGAGTAAATCCTGCCGATCCCTGATAGTAACTACTACTAAGGGAGTATCTACAAAGGGAGCCAACAAAGTGTTGCACATCGAGCACTCCCAAGCTCTCATGATTTGGCCTGGCAATCTCAGGTCCTTGGGCAAGTCACACTCTCTCAGCCTCAGGGGAAGGCAATGGCAAACCTCTGAACAAATCTTGCCAAGAAAACCCCATGATAGGTTTGCATTAGGGTTGCCATAAGCCGGAAATGACGAAGGCACAGAGCAACAACAACATGTGGTGGTTTCCCCAGCACTACTACCCTTTAACTTATATGCTGAAAACATCATAAGAATATCTAAGAAAAAAGTTTTTGATTGGGGTATGTATGTTTGTAAGATCTGTATGCTCGTATATTAGTTATGTTTGTGTGTTTTTATTATGTCATGTATTGTGATCTATATTTATTACATGTGAATATTTGTGGAATAAAAATAAATTGAAAAAATGGCGCATGTCGCGGCTGCCATTTTGGTAGTCCAAATCGCGGCCGCGACACGTTTGCGCATGCGCAAGAGTACTGTGCATGCACAAACGTGTCGTGGCCGCCATTTTGACTTCCAAAATGGCGGCTGCAGCAAGCGCGGCCGAAAACGCGCCCTGACGGCAGCGCGCAGTGGCAGCGACGGCGGCAACCTTCGGCCTGGGCCGGTAAGTTCGGGGCCCGGGGCTTTAACCGGCCCCCGGGCTGTAGGTTGCCGGTCCCTGATATAGACTAAAGATTTTAATGTAGCAGCGGTAGCTTGGAAAGGAGTATTTTTTGTTGCATCCAGATAGTTCTTCTCTGTTGTACACTGGCTATATAGCATAATACTGTTTACTGGTAATTCCATTTTAATTGTCACTTTTCTACATTTTTAATTGTACTGTGCTTTTATACTGTAAGCTGCTTTGAGTCCCAATTTTTTGGGGAAAGTGGGATACAAATAAATATACTACTACTACTAATAATAATAATACTAATAATAATCTACTACTACTACTAATAATAATACTAATAATAATCATCAGCCCTGGTGGCGCAGTGGTTAAATGCCTGTACTGCAGCCACTCACTCATAGACCACAAGGTTGCGAGTTCAATACCAGCCAGGGCTGGGGCTCGACTCAGGCCTGCATCCTTCCGAGGTCGCTAAAATGAGTACCCAGATTGTTGGGGGGCAATCAGCTCACAGTTGTAAACCGCTTAGACATCCCATAGCGTGATATGAAGCGGTATATAAATAAGCTGCTTTGCTTTGCTTAATCTTCATCTGTCCCAGGAAACTAAATTTTGAAGCTATTTTGCTGTAATCTACGTGGATCTGCCTAGTACATAAGCTAGAAGGAGAGATACCTGGCCGAAAGTTGAAAGGCAAAGTACCATAAGACAGTGGGAGCAAGTGATGATGCTACGTATGGTAGGTTTTGCAGGACCTTCAGTTAAATGTCTAATTCTCTCACAGTCACATTTCAACTTTGAGCAATGTCACCTGAGCATTAAAGAACAGCTCCAAATCACGTAATACCATTTGCTTTACAGTGTGTTCACTTTTAATATGTATGACACTAATGGCTGGGGAATAGGAAATAGCTTCTGAATATCTCTGAAATGTTCCACAGGTCTTTCTGAGAATTCTCTTTGTGAAATGCTGCATCTGACAAAAAAAAAAAAAA
>CM034701.1:8769864-8800487 GCA_020142125.1 Phrynosoma platyrhinos
TCATATTGAGGAGGGAGAAAGCTTGTTTTCTGCTGCTCCAGAGAATAATACCTGGAGCAACAGATGCAAACTACAGGAAAAGAGATTCCACCTAAACATTAGGAGGAACTTCCTGACAGTAAAATATGTTTGACAGTGGAACACACTCCCTCGGAGTTTGGTGGAGTCTCCTTCTTGGAGGTTTTTAAGCAGAGGCTGGATGGCCATCTGTTGGGGATGTTTTGATTGTGAGTTCCTGCATGGCAGAATGGGGTTGGACTGGATGGCCCTTGTGGTCTCTTCCAATGCATGATTCTGTGATTCTATGATCTCTGACTCTGACTCTGCAGTAATTGATGTAAACTGAGTACAACAGGGAAAGGGGAAGGAGCAGAGAGAAACTGAGATGTTTTTAAAACAGTTATGATCAGGATAGCTGGAGTACATGAGATGGGATACTGCCGATCACACTGTGAAATAGAAATGAGTCATTTAGGGATAGTCCATAGAGAGTTGGAGGAGCAGGGCATGAGGCAGGAAGAACTAGTCAAAGACACACTGCTCCGGTTCCTTCTTTCCAGCAATAACTTATTCGATGCCCCATTAACCAGCATCTCTTTAACACATTTTTTAAGCAGATGGGGAAGCAGTGGGAAAACATGGGGCTACTACCAATGGAAGGGGGCACTCTCAAGAGAAAAAGAGTCACATCTCAAGATTATGGCTGGAATCCTGTTGGTTAGTTGCAACTAGAGTGGAGCCCTTGAATCCATTGAATGAGTCAATACATGGGTAGATCTCATTGACACAATGGCTCTGCTCCTGTTTGGATTACTGTAATGTTTTGTACAAGGAGCTGCCTTTGAAAAGTGCTCAGAGACTTCAGTTGGCCCAAAGAGCTGCAGCCAGGTTGTTAACTAGGGCCGGCTATAGGGATCATACAACTCCTTTCTATTCTATTGGCTTCAGCCTGTTTCTGGGCACAATTCAAAGTGCTGGCTTTGACCTATATGGCTTGGGTTCAGTTATTTGAAGGACTGTATGTGTCCCTATTCACCCTTTCTATCTGATTATTCTAGAGGTTGTCTAAAATCCAATCAATGTTTTCACTCTGCATTTAAAGCCATCAGTCATTCCAGAGTGCTCTTGTCAACTTCATGAGAAAACCATTAAGTGTTAGGTACCCCTTGAGGCTATGAAATCAGATATAAATATCAGGCCCAGTCATACTCATATGAAATACAATGAAATAAATAAATAAAATAACCACCTTGCTCACAGTTGCTCACAGTTTGTCCATGAATCCTGTGTGCACTGTGTAGACCTTGAACTCTGTCTGAGCACTCTTTGTCTTCTGCGGAGCTCTTTCTTCAGTACTAGACATTATCACCTCCTCTAATTTTCAGTTTCTTGCTATCCAACCTTTCACACCTTTCGTTTTGTTAGCCTTGTATAGTTCTTAAAACTGCACTGGATTTGTGTGTTTGCATGCAGCTTTGCACATTTTTAAATAATACTTTTATTTATTGAAACCAGTCTCTCTCTGCAGGTAGTACTGGTATACAGCAGTGGGAAAATCCCCATAGATTACCCACCTCTCGCAGGCCTCCTTTTGAGCCAATAATTTTCCCCAAAATACCAATAAGATGCTGACACTGCTTGTGGGGACTGCAATCCCACCCCCACATTTTTCGGTAATACTAGTGAGTCATGCCTTCTTGGGATATGAGCAAAGTACAACAGTCTCAGTTTAGTCATCTTGCCTTCTAGGGACAGGTCAGGTACCTTCTAGGGACAGGTTGATTTGCTCTAGGACCCATTCATCTCTGTAGCATGAAGTAACTGTATTGGTATGCCATCTGTTCCTGGTGGTTTATTTCTCCCAAGTGCTCTGAGTTCAGCTTCCACTTCACTTTGTAAAATTAGTGGTTCATTTTTAGATGATTCTTCCTCAAATGATTCTGCCATTCTTTCATTTCTTTTTGTATAGTTTTTCGGTGTATCATTTCCATTGTCTTTTTATTTCTACTTGGTAATGTGTTCCTCTGCTGATTATATTGATAGGTTTTCCATGAAGTCTTACTGATATCATTCAATCAGATGTCACGTTATATCCTTTCACTGCTTTTGCTACATCTCTCTTCACTGTTAGTGCCACTCCATTTCTTCTTAGATTTTTATTTCCTGAATAAAAAAAAAACACTGTGTAATTATCTGACTCAAAATATGCCATTCCTGTCCACTTTAACTCAAAGTATTGCAATGTTCATATGTTCCATTTCTTGTCTTACTATGTCTAGCTTCTCCTGATTCATGCTTCTCACATTCCTGGTAACTGTTTTGCACATTTAGTCTGACTCTTCAACAAAAGCCTCTCTGACACAGGATACCCTACCAGGTGCATTGCTGCCATCAGCATATCCTCTTGCCTCAGAAGACTAAAAGGTGACATGACAGCCCTGCTTAGGAATTTGAAGGGATATCATATTGAGGATGGAGCACACTTTTTTTCTGCTGCTCCAGAGACAAGGGGATGAAGCAGACTGCCCCAAAGGAGCGGCTTCTGGCTGCCCTTTGGAGTGCCGGATCAGGACTGCAGCAACCACATGCCACAGCCCTGACCCAGCGTTTTTCCGGCCCCAAAAGAAGCAGCAAAATACCGCTCCTTTTTGGGGAGGAAAAAAGCTGCCCTTTCTGCCGCAGTAGCAGCTCTTCCGCATAGAAATGTTGTGACACCATTTGGGTGGGCGGGCGGCGTGACTCCAGCTTGGGGGTAGAGTTGAGGTGTGTGGCATGTGGTCACTACACCCCCACGCCACCCCCAAGCTGGCTTTTTTAACAGCTGGTATGCTTTCCCCCAGGACACTGAATAATGGATTCAAGCTACAGGAAACGAGATTCCACTGAAACATTAGGAAGAACTTCCTGACAGTAAGAGCTGTTTAACAGTGGAATATGTGCCTCAGTGTGTGGTAGAGTCTCCTTTTTTGGAGGTTTTTAAACAAAGGAGTACTTTGATTGTGAATTCTTGTATGGCAGAAGTGGGTTGGACTGGATGGCTCTGGTGTCTCTTCTGACTTTATGATTCTATGATATTGGGGCATTAACTTGTTGCTGTCAGAGGATCTTTTAATGGGTTTAGTGATGAACTTTTATTCTCTTGGTTCAGACAATGACACAAAACGGGAAGGAGTGTTTCAGCTTTGAAAGGTAGGACAAAGTGCAGCCTGCTCTAGAAAAGAAATGGAATTTTGGCCCAGATGAAATCCAGAAACCTGTGGCCTCCTTTCTTTGATGCATGATGTTGTTTTAGACATTAAAATTTAGATAGTGCCAGATGTTTGTGAGCGATGTTTCTTTCTCTGCTGTAGAAAATATCCATTTACCAAACAAAAATACAAAACAAGAACATTCAAAACCAGAAACATCAGTATCTTATAAGAAAAAAAAAGCCTAACCAATTATGAAATGGCTCCAAAACTAGGTATTGTTGGAGCTGCTTGAAATGGTTGTGCTGAACCGACTGCTCCATTGATTAGTCCAACTTCTTGCAGAGTCTCTTTGGGAAAGGGGAAACATCTGCTTCTATTCACTTCAGAAATAAATCAAAATATACAATTGGCAACTGTTCAGTTTGAAAACCAGGTACCTAAGAAAATTTGAGGAAATACCAAAAGACTCATTTGATGGCAGAAACTAGGAGACTGGGATTGAGCTTTATGGTGTGACTCAATCCTTAAGAAACACACCAAGCATATTTTTTTCCCCTTGGGGAATGAATGTCAGGAATAATCCCCAATCTTATTTTTCAGTTGTTATTGTTATTGTTATTGTTTCGATCCTATAATTTTCAAAAATGATGCAGCAACCTCAAGTAGCAGATTTGGGATCAGAAATGAGTGTTGGTAATGGGGCACATATAAATTCCCTTGTAGAAGCAGTTGGCTATATTTGTTTGATGCAGAATGGATGCATTCAGTTGAAGGTTGTAGAATCAGAGTTGCACATGGATAGGTACACATGGCATGACATCCAGAATATTGTAGTGGTTTGAGTGTTGGACTAGGACACTAGGAGACCATGGAAACCTCCTGAGCTCAGCCAGTGACCTTGGGCCAGTCACACTCTCTCAGACACAGAGGAAGGCAAAGGCAAATCCTCTCTGAACAAATCTTGCCATAAACACATTATTTAGTTTCACCTTAGGGTTGCCATAAGTTAGAAATGATTTGCAGGCACATGATATGGATGTGCATTGCACGTGCATTTGGTTTGTGTTTGGTTGCACGTTTGGTGTCTGGTTCAGTTATGCAACATTGCTGTTCAGCTCAAGGGCTGTGCAACCAGAATTAATGAGTAACTGCATGCATAGATTTCCTGGTGGTGTCGTATACATTCACAAATTCCTTTTCAGACGCTGGGAGGCATTTTTGTCAAATGAGAAGTGCCTACATTCAATTTCAAGTGGCAGAAGTGAAGTTGTGCCTGTGGTACCATTGTGCAATGAAGCACATAGTGTACGGGCCTGACCATCAGCTTTGCATTTGGTTGCATGCTCAAAGTTGCCATTCAGTACAAAGAAGAAATTGCAAAGGCAGGCTTGTTGCTGAAAATAAAGAAAACAAAAATAATGACCACGAAGGACTTACGTACATTCAACCTAGATAATGAGGAAAGTGAAATAGTAAGGAATTTTCAGTATCTTGGTTGAAACATTGATCAGAATGGAGACTGCAGTCAAGAAACCAGAAGACCAGGAATGGGAAGGGCAGCTAAGAAAGAACTAGACAAGATTCAAAGAGTAAAGATATACAACTGAGCACTAAAGTCAGAATTGTCAAAGCCATTTTATTCCCCCTTACCATGTTTGGATGTGAGAGCTAGACTGTGAAGAAAGCCAACAGAAAGAAAATCAACTCATTTAAGATATGGTGCTGGAGAAGAGTGCTGAGAATACCATGGACAGCCAAAAAGACAAACAAATGGGTCCTTGAACAGATTAAGCCTGAACTTTCCCTGGATGCCAAGATGATCAAACTGAGACTGTCATATTTTGGTCACATCATGAGAAAGCATGGCCAATTAGAAAAGACAATAATGCTAGAAAAGTTAGAGGTAAGTAGAAGGTGAGTAGAGGGAGAGGTTTCAATTAAGGGGGTCATGGGCCTGAGCCTGCAGGACCTAAGCAGAGCAGATGAGGACAGGGGTCTTGGAGATGTCTCACCCACAGGGTCACCATGAGTCAGGGTCAACTTGAAGGTAGTTAACAACAACCAATAAGAATTGCATAGAACAATCAGTGTGGTCCTCCAAATATGAAGATTTACACTACGAATCCCCAGTGTAGGATCTTGGTTGAAATATTTGTGTGCGGATAGAATGATCTTGTGGAAAGAAATCTCCTCTTTCCACCCAATGGAAGTCAAGGTATGATAAAGCCTGGAGAGAAGTAGGAGTTAACAGCTCTGAAGTACACAAGGGAAAGGCATATTTCCTTTTGGGTTTGGGCATGTGTGTGTTTTTTGCTATGTTGACACTTCACGCCACAGCTCTGGTCCCCCTCCCGAGCAAAGCTCTGTGCAATTAAGCTCTCTTCACTTCTCCTCACATGGCTTTATATCTGAGAGTACTTATCAGTCAAGACCACAGGAGAATATCGCTTCCCTCTAAGTCTGTTGACTCTCCATTTGAAAGTGAGCCAGGTTTTCCCATGGCATGTTGTTAACAAGTCTAATTTAACACCGAGCACTTGAAAGCCTCTGTATAGCCACAACACTTAATTTAAACATTGCTCCTGGGGAAGAAGACAAGGCAAAGATCATTTCCTACGGGGATCTGACGCCAGTGTTGAAATGAACTGCATTCCATTTTTAAAAAGAGGTTTGGGGAAATCAATGGGAGAGTTTTAGCAACTTCAGCTGCCTTGCTGCCTTTCACAAATAACTTTTGGTTTCTGTATTCTTGGAAAGCAGACATGGACATATGGAGCACTGCCGCGCAAAAAGGCCTGTGCTTTGTGAATGTACAGCCAAATGTCAGTCTCGTTGTACAGTCGGCCCTCTTTATCCACGGATTTCACTGTACACAGCTTGAAAATATTCAATAAATAAATAAATAAATAAATTGCAAAGAGCAATCCTTGATTTTGCTATTTATATAAGGGACATCATTTTGTTCCCCCATTGTATACAGTGGGACTTGAGCATCTGTGGGTTTTAGTATCTACAGAGTGTCCTGGAATCAAACCTTAGCAGATACCAAGGACCCACTGTACACACAGAAAACAATGGTTAAAAAGCGGCCAAAATTATTTGTAGTCAAAGGGGAAAAAAACAACAAGATAACCTGGGGCTGTTGCCTGGCATCCAATCCTTTACAGCAAGATGTGGGCCATGGCTTGCATGTGGTCCCCCACGGCCATTTTTGTGGGCCCCCAAGGGTCAAAAAAGTTACAATTTTCCCAATTTTTGCCCCCCCTCCCCTTTTTTTTGCATTCCAACCTCATTGGAGCAAGGGGACAATTTAGACCCAGGAGAGGCCTGTTTTGAAACAGGATTTGAACAGGAAAGAAAGATGGACCAGAAAAGTCCTGAAACATGGTAAAAATACATCCATGTCCCCTAGAAAGTGTTTGGGGACAAAAAAAAAAAAAAAGATTTTGATGTTTTTTTGGGGGGGGATGAAGTAAGGGATGTAGCCTTCCAAAGTCATGTGTGTGTGCCCATCCAATGCAGCCCCCTAGCCTTCCATAGTTGCCTGTTCCTGCCTTATGGCATATCTGGAAATACTGATCATAATGTGATTTTTAGTGTTTGGGAAGGCAACATTGCTCACCAATATACAAGGCAGTGGGGAAAGAGAAGGCTTTCTCCTGCTCCCATCTGGTGAAATGGGAAAGGGCCACCTTCTTGGTGGCTTCAATGGTGTTTAAGTATGATGAATTGTTTAATTATGTGTTAAGGCAGGAAACAAAACAAAAGAATATAAAATGGTGGTGATGGTGATGGTGATGATGATGGTGATATTTATTTCATACCTGCCCCTCCTTGTGTATCAAGGCAGAGGAGAACAATGCATCAACACACAAGATATAACATCTGTCAAACATCAGTTAAAAACACATACACCAGTTTAAACATAATATCCATTTGAAAGATCAGATAAGACCGGCACATATCAAAACAATCCACAGTTTAAAGCTGATAATTTAAAATTAACATTTTTAAAAAAGTCAGTCAATCAAGAGCACATTATAGATGGATTTATTCAGTCAACGGAACCATGGCTGCCCTGAGTTTGTAAGACCTAAGCAGGGCTGCTGATAGAATCACAGAATCATAGATTTGGAAGGGACCGGAAAGATTTGGAAGGGACCGGAAAGATTTGGAAGGGACCGGAAACCCCTGCCATGGAAGAACACACAGCCACAGTGCTCCTGAAAGATTCTCATTCTACCTTTGTTTAAAACCTTCCAAAGGAGAGCCCTCCACTTTCTGAGGCAGTTTGTTCTATTGTCAAACAGCTCTCACAATAAAGAAGTTCTACCTAATGTTTAGTTGTGATCCCTTTTCTTGTCATTTGAATCCATTGATTTCTGAAGCCGGAGAAACAACCTTGCTCTATCTTCTACATGTTATCCCTTCAAATATTTAAAAATGGGTATTATCTGGACAGTTAAGAAAGAGGATAGGAAGAAAATCAATTCATTTGAGATTTGGTGCTGGAGAAGAGTGCTGAGGATCCCATGGACAGCCAAAAGGACAAATAAGTGGGTCCTAGAGCAAATCAAACCGTATACCTCCCTGGAAGCCAAGATGACCAAACTGAGACTGTCGTAATTTGGACATATCATGACAAGAGGGGACTCTTCGGAAAAAACAATAATGCTGGGGAAGGTGGAGGGAAGTAGGAAGAGAGGAAGGCCACATGCCAGATGGAGGGACTTTATTAAAGAGACCATGAAAATGAGTTTGCAGGAATTAAGCAGAGCAGTAGAGGACAGAGGGTTGTCTTGGAGAGGTCTCATCCATAGGGTCACCATGAGTCAAGATTGACTTGAGGGCAGTTAGCAACAACAACAAAACCATCTTTAGAAGGGTAGAAGGCAAAGAATGTGACAAGAAGGTTAGAGTAAGTGAGTAGAAGGTATGAGGATGTAGATGAAGGAATGGAGGAGGTGAGAGAAGAAGATAGGAAGAAAGGAGGATGGGAGGAGGGAGGAGGGAGGAGGGAGAAGGAGAGGAGGAGATGTAAAAATGGGACTCTTAATAGAGGAGAAAGTAGGGAGGGAAGATATGAGACAATAAGGAAGGTTGGGTATAAGGAAGGATATAGAAGAGAGTGTGAGAAGGGGGAGAAAATGGAGAAAGAAAAATGAAAGACAGTAAAGACAGAGTATGAAAGGTGGTAAACAGTTAAAGGTGTAACTGCGAAGTAGATCAATCATGAAAGTCATGAAGTTAAACTAGAAAAGAGTTGGTATGGAATTGTGATGTAGGATCCAGATAGTATGATTAGATTTGTATGTATGTATGTTTGTCTGTTTGTATATATATTTTTAGAAATTAAATGTATTTGTTTTAAAACTCAATAAATATATTTTTTATAAATGATGACCATCTCAGCCAAGGAGTTGGATTAGATTACCATTGGGATCCCTCTGAACTCTAGTATGTATGATTCTACCAACTACCCACAGGTCAAGGACCAATTTTTCATCTCCAGATTGTATGTGGATAGCACAAGGCCAAACAAAACAGAACAGAAGAAAAACCATAGTAATACTGGTTGGAATTCTCTGTTGCTGTCTAAGGCTGCATCTACACTGAAGAATTAATGTACTTTGACGTTGCTTTAATTGCCATGGCTGAATGCTATGGAATTCCAGGATTTCTCATTTTGCAAGATATTTAGCTTTCTCTTTCAAAGAGATTTGCTGCCCCAACAAACTACAGATCCCAGGATTCTATAGGATGGAGCCATGCCAGTTAAAGCAGTGTCAAACTGTATTAATTCTGCAGTGTGACAGACAGCAGTTTACGATATGCAACTTTACATATATTTAGCTGTTTTTTATATACTTAGCTACCTAGTAGAGGCATTAAAAAAAGCCCTGGTAGTGAATTGCAAAGATGCATAACAGGACACTGGCATCAGCGCTCCATTAGCTGGAGTCCCATTCAGTCACTTCATGGCAGCCTCTTGCTGAATGTAAACATTGCAAAAGTACTCAATTCTATCTCCCACAGTCCATTTATGAAGACATAAGTCCACTAACTGAATTCTGGTCAACGACAACAACAACATTAATAACAGGCCAGCCTCTGTGTGTTGTTTGTGCAAATCTGTGTCTGTGTTTGCTTTTCAGAGGTCCTGAACTTCCTTCTACTTTAAAACCCCCACTCCTTCCAGGAGCACAATAATCATGGGAAGGGATGATCGGAGGAGATTTTAGGCTGTAAAAATGGTCTTGCAGTCACAACCTGCCTGCACTTTGCCCCCACCTGCTTTTGTGCGAACAAACAGTGCATTACTTTTGGCCCGATACAGGGAGCAAAGATGCGCAGCCATCACCAGTGCTGGCTGAGATCCTATGTGAAGGAGACAGAGTGTAACTTTATATTAACAGAGGTCTGTGGTGAGTGTGCATTAGTGAATTGTAATATTGCACAACTGAATGTACAAAAGTTGTGGAATGCACAATAACAATGTACAAGGCACATGTGGAATGTTCCATGCATAATACACATCTGTGATTGCACCACATGCACAACTCTCCTTCCTCAACCTTCAACTGAATACAGATGTTCCACCACTGCCAGAAAAGTACAATCACATAGAGAAGAGAGCTTAATGTATGCAGAAGTCACCAAGAGGATGCTAGCCTTTGTTGAAATTCCTTACCCTTGGATCAGGAGGGTCGTTACTTTGGGGTGATCTCAAATCAACAATTTTTCTTGAGCATGTTTTTTGAGAGTTAGAGTACATCTTTTGTTGTTAACTGCCCTCAAGTAGATCTTGACTCATGATGACTCCATGGATGAGACCTCTCCAAGAAGACTCTCTATCCCCCACTGTTCTGTTTAATTCCTGCAACCCCTTAAGACCCATAGTGACCTACTTCATAGAGTCCATCCATCTGGCATGTGGCCTTCCTCTCTTCCTCCTTCCTCAGCATTATTGCCTTTTACAATCAGTCCTCCTTTCTCATGATGTGTCCGAAGTATGACAGCCTCAGTTTGGTCATCTTGGCTTCCAGGGAGGATTCCAGCTTGATCTGCTCTAGGACCCATTTGTTTGTCTTTTTGGCTGTCCATGGGATCCTCAGCACTCTTCTCCAGCACCACATTCTCTCAAATGCATTGATTTTCTTCCTCTCATCTTTCTTAACTGTCCAGCTCTAACATCCATACATGGTAATAGGGAATATGATGGCTTGTATGATTCTAACTTCTTCTTCGTGGTCTCTGCGAATCACACAAATAGGTTATGTTTGCACCTGCGCAGCTAGCTCAGAAAGTTCTGGAATCACTGGGCAAATCTTGGATTGCAACTTTTTGGTGGTAGCTCCGCCCATCCCTATAAAGCCCCTGGCCTTCCCGCTCTTTCCTCAGTTCCTTTCGTCCACCGCATTTGCAGCTAGCAAGGAACTTCACTGTAGAGTTGCTATATTCCTCTTTGGAAAATATTTGACCTAATGGCTTTTGACCATATTTCTGACTAAACAACTACCCTTTGGATTGCGACTTCTGCGACCATTTGCACAACGTTTGACTTGGACTGTACTTTCAACCTCGTTTTGTCTTGTGGATTGGATTGTTTATGGAGATGGCATCTTTCAAGCGCTGTTCCTTACGTGGTGGGAAGATTCCAACCTTGGACCACCACGACCAATGTGTTTTCTGCTTTGGTGAGACTCACAACCCTAAGGCCTGCATGATGTGTAAAGGCATGACCACTCAAGCCTTAAAGAATAGGGTGCTAAAGTTAAAGGCTGCCCTATGGGAACAAGCTCTCAAGCCTCCATCGGATGCCTCCCCTGGGGAGGGGACTTCTTCTTCAGCGACTTCTAGAGGTGAGAAGGATTGGAGTGTTGGTAGGGGAAAGAGAACTTCCAAAAGAAAACATCTCGAGCCCACCGAGAAGGGATTTCCAAATTCACCTGCCTCTAAGAGAGCCCGATCCACCTCTTCACACCGTTCTTCTAAGAGAGGCCAGTCTACCTCTCTGAAGAGACAACCAAAAACCTGACTTGTGGAGTCTTCTAAGACCCCCTCCCCCAGCTTCTTTGGGTTGAGGGCTGGTTTCAGTCGTTTTGGTACTGAAACCCTCCACACCATCTGTGCATGTTGATTTGGAGTCTGAGGGTGAAATAGCAGATCAGGAGCCACCTCTACTGACCCCTTACTTGCCTCTCCAACCGGTACTGAGCACTTCCGAGGCTCAAGAGTGAGATGCCCTCCCTTGGCCTACATGCAGATCAGGCTGGGATGGAACATAGATGGGAGCAAATCAACCCCTTCATGCAGTGGTTCCCAGAATTTGTTTATAACGCCCAAGCCAAGTGTTACTATTTGCCAGTGCAGCTGGAACAATTGAACCAATTGGATCAACACTGGCTTCGAGAGGCACTTCCATCCTGAGAGCCCTCATCTCCTCCACCACTGACCCCACCCCGTCATGCCTCCTTGTTGGCTAGTAGACCACTTCTGAGATCCTTGAGAGATTCACCAACTTCGAGTCACTCATCAGTTCGGTCCCGATCTCAGATACCTGATTCCGAACCAGAGAGATCACCCAGCCCGGCACCGCGCATGGTGAATCTAGCCTCATCCTCTCCTACAGATGACATCAGATTGTTCACTGATCAAGTGGTCAGGATGGCAAATGCCCTTGAGTTGGATGTTTTCTGTGATAATGAGAAGGCGCTGGACCAGATAGAGCAACAGGTTCATGGGAAGGTGCCAACCGGCCATCCCTTATTTTCCATCTCTCGAAAAGATCGCCAAAAGATTTTGGACAGCACCAGCCATGGTTCCTTCGACTTCCAGGAAGATTGAGAACCTTTACAGGAGTTCATCCCCTGGTCCTTCTTGGTTGTTTGAGCATCCACACCAAAACTCTGTAATTGTAGAAGGTGCTCAACTAACATTCACAACCACACCTCCCCTTCTCCTACAGATAGAGAGGGCAAGAAACTCGACGCCGTCGCTAAGAAGATCTATCCTGCATCTGTCTTGGATCTCCGAACCTCCCTTGGAAGACAGATTAAAGGCTTTTTATAACACCTGGGCCTCAATCACCTCTGACTCTTGGGTGTTAGACATTGTTTGTAGGGGCTATGCCCTCGAGTTCGAGGAACTCCTCCCACTTGAGCTTTTCTGTCCACCAGCCCCTCAAACACCCTACTCGATGAAGTGCGTACCTTGATAGAGAAAGGTGCCATCAAGTCCGTACATCCTTCTCGGGCCAGACACTGTTTCTTCTCACGCTACTTTACTGTCCCCAAAAAGGACTCTGGCATCAGGCTGATTTTGGATTTAAGGGATTTGAACTCTTTTGTTTGGTACCGACGTTTCTGGATGGTAAGCCTCTATTCTATTCTACCCCTCCTACAGAAGGGCCATTGGTTCACGACTGTTGATCTCAAGGACACATACTTCCATGTGAGCATACGCCAGGATCACAGGAGGTTCCTCGCCTTCGCAGTCGGGACCAACATCTATCAATACAATGTCCTTCCATTTGGACGCTCTTCAGCTCCGAGGGTTTTCACCAAGTGCATGGCATCAGTGGCAGCGGCCTATCTCCACCAACGAAGGATCACAGTCTTCCTCTACTTGGACGACTGGCTTTTCTCAGTGCCGTCCCAACAGAAACTTCAGGAGGACATCCAATTTTGTCTATCCCTGCTGGATTCCCTTGGGCTGATAGTCAACAGAGAGAAATCGAACCTGACCCCCTCACGCCGCGTCAAGTTCATCAGCACCATTCTGGACTCAGTACAAACCAAAGCTTTCCTTCCAGAAGAGAGCCCAAGCACTGACCAGTGCCATCAATGTTTGCCTCAGACACAGGCGCATCAGGGCCCACCATGTTCAGGTGCGATGGGACACTTAGCATCAATGACCTCCGTCACACCTTAGGCAAGACTCCACCTAAGACCAATACAATTGTGGTTCCTGTCATCATTCGATCCTACCTGTGATTCCCCATTGAAGTGGCTCATGGTCCCAAGGCCGATAGCTGCATCACTGCACTGGTGGCTCCAGCCAACCAATGTGTGCACTCGGATGCCCTTCCTGATACCGCAACCAGAAGTCAACCTAACAACGGATGCATCTCAGGAAGGATGGGGAGTGCACTCACAGGACTTGACCGTCAAAGGACAGTGATCCCTGGAGGAAAGAGCTCTCCACATCAATGCTCTAGAGATGTTGGCAGTGGAAAAAGCACTCAGGGCATTTCAAACAGAATTGGCCGGCAAGGTGGTGCTCCTTTTAACAGACAACACCACTGCCATGTTTTATTTAAACAAACAGGGAGATACCAAGTCCCTGACTCTTCTGCAAATCACCATATACATCTGGAACTGGTGCATCGAGAACAGGATTCTGTTGTAGTCAGTGCATCTACCGGGAGAGGACAACGACCTAGCCGACAAACTCAGCAGGTTCAGCAACCCTGCCACGAGTGGCGACTCCATCCCAAAGTGGTTTTACACCTCTTCTCCATCTGGGGCAGACCAGAGATCGACCTCTTCGCCACCAAGGAGAACACACACTGTACGGAGTTTTGTTCTCGGATTTCAGCCCAGACTTCTCAAGGTGATGCCTTCCAGTTCGAGTGGTGTGGAAGGATGTTCTATGCCTTTCCTCAATTTCCACTCATCACGAAGGTCATCACTAAGATGAGGATAGATGGGATGGATGCCATCCTCTTCACCCCATGGTGGCCGAGACAGTCATGGTTCATCCCATTGTTACACCTTGCCCAGGAGGACTATCGCCGCCTTGAGCCTTGCCCTGACCTCCTCACAATACACAACGGTTGAGTGTGACACCCTGATGTGGATTCCCTCCCCTTGGTAACATGGAGGATTCATCCTTGACAGCTTTACCTACCTCGGTACAGACTGTGATTAGGCTCCACAGAAGCCCCCCACCAGGAAATCCTATGGATTGAAGTGGAAAACATTCCTGGACTTCAACGAAGGACCTGTCTCCATCCTATGTTTCGGTACTGACAGTCCTGGAGTTTCTCATGTTTCTTGTGGATTCAGGCTTATGCCTCAACTCTGTTAAATGTTAAATGAACTTAGGTACGCATAAGACACAAACAGGATTCTGGCCATAGTCTTACAAAGGCAACCAGAATTTGAAAGCAATAACAAAGAAAGGAAACAAAGTAACAAATAAGAAAAAAGAAAGAAAGAAAGAAAAAAGGAGGGATGGTGGGAGATAGTTACATCCTGACTGAGTTTGACTATTGACAGAAGGTAGTACTTTTAAAATATTTCCCCCCCTTACCATGCAAGTAAAAAATGTTAAATGGAATGAACTGTCAGTCTGGAAATCTTTCTGCATAGCTCTATCTTTTTTCCATAATCTGAGGAAAGCCTTTGATCAGTATTGCTGCATTTGTCCCAGATATGTATATTAATTCTCTGTGTGTGTGTGTGCATAGAAACAGTGAGATCAGAAGAAATTCAAATGCAGATGGTTAAAAGGGAGGGATACTTACCTTAACGGTGGTCATTTGTGAGATGTGTGAATAACATAGATAACACAGACAACTGTATTAAAACAAATGTAGATTGCACAAACTGATTAGTGTGATTAAAAAAGAAAAAGAAAACTTTATTCTGGCTGAAACCATAGGAAATAGAGGTGACACACTCAGTGAACTGTTGTGCACCAAGTTCACTTTGAAATTTATCTTTGAAGTTAGCCCCGTTTAAATATTAGAAGTAATGACATATTGAGGATGGAGTAAACTTTTTTTCTGCTCTCCACATACTAGGGGTGCACATACACTGAAGAAATAATGCAGTTTGAATTCACTTTAACTGCCATGGCTCCATCCTGCGTGATCCTGGGATTTTGTAGTTCTGTGAGCACCAGTACTCTTTGGCAGAGAAGGCTGAAGACCTTGTAAAACTACAAATCCCACAATTCCATAGAATGAAGCTAAAGCATTTAAAGTGGTGTCAAACTGCATTATTTCTACAGTGTAGATCATGGAGCAATTGATGCAAATTACAAGAAAAGAGATTCCATCTAAACATTAGGAAGAACTTCAACAGTGGAACACACTCCCTTGGAGAGTGGTGGAGTCTCCTTCTTTAGAGGTCTTTAAACAGAAGCTGGATGGCCATCTGTTGGAGGTGCTTTGATTGAGAGTTCCTGCACAACAGAATGGGGTTGAATGGGATGGCTCTTGTGATTCTATGCAATCTTTGTGTCAAATGTCAGTGTTGCACAGCTGAACCCAGACACCAATTGTGTACACTCATCCAGGCACAAGGCATAGTTGTACCCATACGCAATTGGTATTCAGCTATCCAAGCCACTGATTTGGTTTAGCACCTTTGAAAGCTCCTTTCAAATTCAGATTAATAGCCTCATTACATGGGTAAAGTAATCCAAAATGGAGTGGGAGAGTAGCACCTTTCTCTGTGCCTCTCCGCATGAAGTCGTATCACTTCTGTTCTCTTTCTGAGGAAGATGACCATAAAAGCATGTCTTTTGTTGTGCTGGAAAAATCTGTTTGACAAAAGACACACTGTTATAACCATCTCCCTTGGGAAGAGAAGAGAAGTACTACGATGACATGAGGAGAGTTATGGAGAAAACCACTACTCTCCCACCCCAGCTTTCTTCTCTCATGCAATGAGGCTCTAAGACCAGGAGCTGATTCAAAATGTCTATTGAAATGGGAGTCATCAGCTGTCACTGAGTGAACTCTCATCCTTATTATAACTTCATATGCTTCTGCACTATCTTGTGATTAAGATCCATTTGATTTATTTTATTAAAAACCCAGAGGACCTGGGCAGTCTGAACTGTGTCACAAGCCAGTCTCCTGACCTCCAGCACAGCTTCTCTCTTTTCAAATGATTTCCTCTGGAGATGACAACCTTCCAGTGGAGTGTGCAGTTTCTCCTCTGTCTTTCAAATCCTTTCACTGAATGTGAGATGAGAGGAAGTTGGATGGAATGGCTTGATTTTAACTGGATCTGTTTTTTTCGGCTCTGGAGAGAAGATCTTAAACCTGGCCATGTGTTTGAGAGGAATGCACTGCTGGAACAGCCCTACAGAGTCTAATAAAATTGTTTTGCTGCTCTTCCAAACTCAGCTTTTAAAAATAATCTAGCAGTTTTCTGCTGTTTTCCCTAATTTGTTGTTCCTAAATTCCAAGAAGTTTCCTTTTGGAAAATATGAAAAGTGTTTTGGAAAAGCCTGTATTCTCTTTCTATTTTTTGAGTAATAGAGAAACAAACGGTATCTCTCTATATCAGGGGTAGGCAACCTAAGGCCCGGGGGCCGGATACACCCCCCCAAGGCCTTTGGACTTCCCTCAGGCCGGTCCTGCTGCCGCCCCCCACCGCCGCCACCCCCCACCATGATGATATTGATTATTGTTGTTATGACTTGTTCTTGGAGTTTTCTTGGCAAAATCTCCACAGGGGTTTTGCCATGGCTTTTCTGGGGCTGAGAGAGTGTGCATGCATATTTTTAAATTTTATTTATTTATTTATTTATTTATTTATTTCTGGTGCTTCAGCCCCCCAATTGTCTGAGGGACAGCAACCCGGCCCCCAGCTGAAAAAGGTTGCCTACCCCTGCTCTATATGATCCAGCCTGTTCTCCAAGATCTGTGAGGGAAAATTTTATCTTGCTCCACCACCATCCCAGGCATCTTTGGTGAGGACATGAGAGCCTTCTTGGTGGCTGCTCCCAAGTTGTGGAACTTCCTTCCATAGGAGATTCAGTTTGCCTCTCACTGCTCTTTTTAATGCTGTTTTTAATTTGTGGTGGTTTTTTAAAAATAATAATCAAAGTTGAGTTTAATTGTGTTTTTACTTTTGTACCAAGAGAGATTTTTTTCTGTTTTTTTAATTTTATTTTAAAATGTACAGTGCCTTGAATCACTTGCTGGAAAAGATGCAGGATATAAATTAACAACCTAAGATATGCAGATGACACAATACTACTAGCAGAAATTTAGAAAGACCTGGAGGCCAAGGAAGAAAGTGCCGAGGTAGGTTTAATGATGAACATTAAGAAAACAAAAATTATGACTATGGAAGATCTACCTAGACAGTGAGAAAAGAGCAAAAGAGTTTCCACACCTTGGATCAAATATTGATCAGAAGGGAGACTAAGGTTAAAAAATCAAAAGAAGATTAGGAATGGGGAGGGCTGCTATGTAAAAACTGGACAAGTTCTTCAAGTGCAAAGATAAAACTCAAGTGAGGATTGTGTAAGCCATCGTATTCCCCGTCATCATGTATGGATGTGAGAACTGGATAGTGAAGAAAGCAAATAGAGAAAGAGAAAATCAATTCATTTTTGATGTGGTGCTGGAGAAGAATGCTGAGGATACTGTGGATGGCAAAGAAGACAAATAAATGGATTTTAGAACAGATCAAGCCAGAATTCTCCCTGGAAGCCAGGATGACTAAATTGAGAATTTTGGCCACACCAATGGATGGAAGGAATCACTAGAAAAGACAATGATGCTGGGAAAGGTAGAAGGCAGCAGAAAGAGTGGCAGACCACATGTCAGATGGTTAGAGCAGGGGCCAGCAACCTACAGCCCGCGGGCCAGTTCCAGCCCAGGTCCCAGCACTTACTGGCCCAGGCGGACCTCTGCCTCCGCCACGCGCTGCCATGCGCCACCACCGCGTGTTTGGGCCGCTCTGTGGCCGCGAAGTGTTTGCGCATGCACAGGAGTACTCCGCATGTGCAAATGCGTCACGGCCGCCATTTTGGAAATCAAAATGGCAGCCACGACATGTGCGGAGGCGGCACCAGTGCGCGTGGGGGGTCACGCGCACCAGCGGGGCATGCACATGCGCATGAGCATGCACGCTGCCATTCCCCCCCCTCGGCCCGACGGAGGGGAGGACTTCGGGGGACCGGCCCCTGGCTCAAAAAGGTTGCCTACCCCTGGGTTAGAGAGACCATCATGGGCTTGAGCCTACAGAACCTGAGCAGAGCACTGGAGGAGAGGAAATCTTGGAGATGTCTCATCCACTGGGTCGCCATGAGTCAAAGTCAACTCAAGGGCAACTAACAGCAACAGCCTGTCCCTTCCCTTTGAGGGTAAGGTATCTTTTCTGTGCCAAAGTAACAAGTATGAAGTGACCAATCATGATCATGAGTTGCAGGTAAAAACACTGATAGTTTTCCCTTCTGATTCTGGTGTCCACAAAGAGGAGGATGGAAATGGCTTCTCCTTAATTTCCTGCTAATGACTTCCTAGTCCTCTGTCCAAATGTTACCCCATTCTGGAACGTGGGGCTCTCCATTTTGTTCCATATATCCTTTGCTAATATGGATCTGAACTGGTGTGTGTAGGGATAACAATCAATTCAAGATCTGAACTCAAGGACTGAAGACAATGATGTGTATCTGGTGGTCCAGCAGCTAGGAGAACTGCCATGATCTTTCCCTATGCGTATCTGGATAACTTTATACATTTCCATACTGTTATTATTTAATAAAGCACTAAAAATCTTGGTGCACAGAAATTATCCAGCAATGCTGCATAGTAGTGTTGCTTTGGCTGAGTCTGCTTTTAATCTCTGCCTTTTCTTGTCTTTAGTACCTGACCCAAAAGGCCTTGAGTCTTTTTTTTTGGCTGCATTTGCTGGCTGCTTCATAGGCTGTGTGCACCTCAGGAAAAAAAATGACAATGGCTCTTCTATGAACATTTTATTGATCTTTCAGCCCCCCAAATCCTTTAAAAACATACATACACCCACGTGGATGCATGCACGGAGCCAAATCCACCAGATGTCCGGAACTGGCTTTGGCAATTGAATGCCTTGTTCCATCTCTAGGACAATCTGCTAATCTAAGAAACATAAAGCTGCATCTTGTATACTTGGTTGTTTGCAGAACGTTCATGATGTTCAGGGCTTACAAAGGTGCATTTTGGTAACATAAAAGGTCTCCAGGGTTACATCGACTCTACAGAAATAATTCAGTTTGACACAGCTTTAACTGCCATGGCTCAGTACTATGGAATTCTAGGGTTTGCAGGATTCCATATGATAGAGCCATGACAGTTAAACCGGTGTCAAATTGCATTATTTCTGCAGTGCAGATGCAACCTATGTTGAACAGGGTTATAAACAGCTCCCCAGCATAGTGCTAAAGCACAGGACTGCAGCAAGTGTTATTGGAAAGAGAAGAAAAGGCCAGTCTAGAGGTCCAGTTTTACTTAAAAGGACCAGGGATTTTGGAATATCCGAAATACTGTATCTTCCTATATGAGTCTGCCCAGTCTTTCCGGGAGAAATTTGTCCTGATCCCACCTCCATCACTGGTGTATTTGAATTGGTGGCTGTATCCAGACTGTGGAGAATTATGGAACCCGATAGCTCTTGCATGCTAATATGAGTTACACTAAGCCAAGGCACATAATAAAAACAACAAGCCAGTATGGACCTAGTATATCATCTGTTTGTTGATGTTGTGTGCCTTCAAGTTGTTTCCAACTTCTGGTGACTCTAAGGCAACCCTGTCAAAGGGGGTTTTCTAGGCAAGATTTATTCAGAGATATATATCATCTATATATCCGTCCATCTACCTGAGAGCTAGTGTGGTGTAGTGGTTTGAATATTGAACTAGGATACTGGAAGAATTTGAATTGCCAGGGTTTGAATTGCCACTCAACCATGGAAATCCATTGGGTGACCTTGGGCAAATCACACTCTGTCACAGGAGATTATCACACCAGAGCCAATTCAGCAATAATCGTGGTAGTGAAAGCTAATGCAACAGTAGCACTATAGTGCTCAATATTTTTCCACAATTGTGCAATTGCAAAATAATTGCGACATAAACACCAAATAATATTGCAATCGCATCATTAGTACAATGGAATTGATCATTTCATGCATGCGCCATTTCAGTGCTACGGCACATGTCTACAAATCATGTTTCTGCCTTGCACAGAATAAAATACAATACAATGAAATTTATTACTTCACCATATTCTTTTAATCCAGTGTAAACAAAATTGTGCCTCCCATACCTCAAAAGAAGACTGAAATCCAAATGCAAATGCAAATCTGATCCTGGCAATGAGAATGGATTGTCTCCACTGAGATGCAGGCCTGGTAAATGTTCCTGGTTGCTTTTCCAATAGCACAAATGAAGCGCTTTTAGCTTTTGCAGCCTCGCAATCGCACTTCATGTGCGCTATTGAGAAGCCATTCATGGGACATGGGACATGAATGGTTTGTTGCAGGAGCATTCTGGGTTTTTCATGGGAGAAGTCCTGGATGAGCGCAATGTCATCTGAAAATCACACGATTATGCCAGGATTATGCCTTTTACTCCTGGTATTTTTTCCCCATCTGAAAATCTCCACACTCTTAAAGGAAGCTAATGGCAAACGTCTTCTGAATAAACCTTGCTAAGAAAACTGTGTGGTGTTAAGTTAATTCCTGTCAAGTTGGCTTTGGCCTATTGTGATACTAAGAATGAGAGACTGGCAAAACACGCTATTATTAACAGCCTTGCTCTGGTCTTGCAAACTCAGTGCTGTGGATGCCTTGAATGAGTCAATCCTCCTGCTGTGCAGTCCACTTCTTTTCCTGCTGCTTTCAATCAAGCATAGTCATATTTTTTAATTAGTCATAGGATCTCATGATATGTCCAAAGTAAATTCAAAATGACCTTAATAGATTAGAAAGCTGGGCCAAAGCTAACAAAATGAATTTCAACACAGAGAAATGTAAGGTACTGCACTTAGGGCAAAAAATGAAATGCATCGATATAAGATGGGGGATACCTGGCTTAATGAGACTACATGTGAAAGGGATCTAGGAGTCCTAGTAGACCACAAGTTGAACATGAGTCAGCAGTGTGATGCAGCAGCTAGAAAGGCCAATGCAGTTTTAGGCTCCATCAATAGAAGTATAGTATCTAGATGAAGGGAAGTAATAGTGCCACCGTATTCTGCTTTGATCAGGCCCCACTTGGAATACTGTGTCCAGTTTTGGGCACCACAATTCAAAAAGGATGTTGAGAAACTGGAGCGTGTCCAGACGAGGCCGACTAAAATGGTGGAAACCATGCCCTATGAGGAATGACTTAGGGAACTGTGTATGTTTAGCCTGGAGAAAAGACGGTTAAGAGATGATATGATGGCTGGATGGCCATCTGTCAGGGATGCTTTGATTTTGAGCTCCTGCATAGCGGGGGGTTGGACTGGATGGCCCTTGGGGTCTCTTCCAACTCTATGATTCTATGGTTTTATTGTGTATATACTGTGTATATAATGGGACTTGAGCATCCACGGATTTTGGTATCCATCAGGGATCCTCGAACCTAACTGCAGTGGATACTAAGGGCCTACTGTACTTGTCTTTTTGCCAGTCCATGTTAACCACAGAACTGTCCTCCAGCACCACATTTCCAATTAGTTTATTCTCGTTATATCAGCTTTCTTCACTGTCTACCTTTCACATCCATACATGGTATTTCCTATGGCATACTTGATCCTGACTATGGTGTTCCATGATATTATCATTAATGAAACCATAAGTTGGAGTTAACTTAAAGGCACACAAGAAAGAATGAAGTCTCTCTTTCTCTCTCTGAAATATTTACGAATTACCTCCACCTGCCCCCCAAGCATATCCTGACCCCAAGCAAGGTAAAACATTATTTAAACACAGATTTAAAGCTTTTATAAAGTCAATTTTAACAACTGAAGATTAGTTTGAATTAGAGAGTTTTAACTGCTTGATAGGAGTTTAACAAGGGGTGTAGCAATTATATAACTGTAGCAGTTAGATCTCATGTCAACTGCTATGGTTCTGTCTTACAGGATCCTGGGATCTGTAGTTTGATGCTTGGAATTATCTTGCACTCTCTCCTGAGTAACAGCATTGGAGCTCTGGCAGAGAATTTTAAGTACCGAATGAGGGAGGAATTGGCAAACTACCTCTGAATATTCCTTGCCTATGAAATTCATGGGGTTGCCATAAGACAACAGGCAACCTGAAGGCACATACACATTCACAACAAAACTAGAAATCTCAGGATTCCATAACAGTTAAAATGATATCAAAGTGGTATAGTTTTGGAGCAGCTAATATCCCAGACGAGAAGATTAAAATTCAAAATGACCTTAATAGATTATAAAGCTGGCCCAAAACTAACAAAATGAACTTCAACAGGGAGAAATGAAAGGTACGGCACTTAGGCAGAAAAAATGAAGTGCACAGATATAGGATGGGGGACACCTGGCTGAACAAGACTATATGTAAAAGGGATCTAGGAGTCCTAGTAGACCACAAGTTGAACATGAGTCAACAGTGCGATGCAGCAGCTAAAAAGGCTAATGCAATTGTAGGCTGCATCGATGGAAGTATAGTGTCTAGATCAAGAGAAGTAATAGTGCCACTCTATTCTGCTTTGGTCAGGCCTCACCTCGAATACTGTGTCCATTTCTAGGGACCACAATTCAAAAGGATGTTGAGAAGATGGAGTGTGTCCAAAGAAGGGCAACTAAAATGGTGAAGGGTCTGGAAAACATGCCTATGAGGAACGACTTAGGGAACTGGGTATGTTTAGCCTGGAGAAGAGATGGTTAAACTTTGTTTAAATATTTAAAGGGATGTCATGTTGAGGATGGAGCAAACTTGTTTTCCGCTGCTCCAGAGAATAAAACACGGATCAGTGGATGCAAGCTAGAGGAAAAGAGATTCCAACTCAACATTAGGAACAATTTCCTGACAGTAAGAGCTGTTCAATAGTGGAACAAGCAGCCTTGGAACATGGTGGAGTCTCCTCCTTTGGAGGTCTTTAAACAGAGGTTGAATGGTCATCTATTACAAGGGGTGCTTCGATAGTGAGTTCCTGCATGGCAGAATGGGGTTGGAGTGGATGCCTCTTGTGGTCTCTTCTAACTATGATTCTATGAAGAGTGCTGCACCTAGTAACCTAGGCTTTTGGGTTGATGGAACATCCGACTGGAACACCACTTAAAAACCCAAATACAATCGGCCCTCTGTTTTTGCGGGGGATCCGTTCCGGACCCTCTGCGAAAATGGAGATTCGCCAATATTCAAGCCCCATAGGCTTGAATGGGGCACACCCCATTGATTTTATCAGAGGTCGCCTCTGCATGAATATGCAAAACCATGGACTTCACATCCATGAAAACAGAGGGGCGACTGTACTAGGCATGTAGTAGTGGCATCTATCTAATAATAATAATAATAATAATAATAATAAAAAACAATCGGGGCAGCTAACAACAATTTAAATTACAAACAATATGACTCCACAAAGACCCCAAAACCCACCCACCCCTTAAAAAAGGTTGGCCCCAAGACTTTTTTGCTGTTGTTATCAATATTTTTTTGCTGTTATCAGTATCACAAACCTGCAAAACTGGGGGTTATCAAAACTTTCTGAAAATGTATACTGGTTTATAAGAATTTGGAATTCTAAATCCAAAAATGATCTCAGATTGGCTCCATCACAAACAGTTTTTTTCCCCCGCGGCTTGTTTGATGTTTCCATAATATGTGACTGAATGAAATGATGCTGTGAAGAATGATCCTTCAAAGAATAAGAAAGAGGTTACCACTTTGCTGATATGAAGCCCAAAAATACGTCCAAAAGTACTAAAAGAAACCACACAGGAACATCAGCATCTGCACTTAATCAAAGCTGAGCAACATCTGAATTGATAACAAATATTGAATTTGTGAAAAGAACTGTGTGTGGTATGACATATGTATTGTGTTTTTTCCCCCCAAATTCAGCACTCAAAAATACATTAAAAACAGCTACAATATTTTTTTTAAAAAAACTTTTCATCATAAATCTGTGTATTTGAAACTCACAAGAGCAGTTTGGCCAGATTCTCACCATTTTTGCTGCAATGGGAATGACTCATGAATGATCTCCTACCCAATCTCAGCTGCAGCAGTTTTATCTCAAGGCTATCACTCATTGTTAAAGCCAAATAGTCATTGAAAAGCCATCCAAAAAGGCAATTAAGATGCATTTCCATGGGTATATTTAAAAAAAGAAAAAAAAAGAAAAGAAACTTCCTTCCTGCAAGTCTGCCTGAAAAATGCCCTCTGGATGAACAGCTTTGACATGGATAAGATCAAACAAGGGTCCTTGTGCCATGCCACTCATAATTAAAATCCCTATAGACAAATGTTACAAAAGGCAGAACAGGGACTATTTAAATGAAGATGCAGAAATAGCCTCAGGTGCATCAGTCTATTGCTCTGAAAGGTGGGAGGAGGGTTACACATGGGATTTTCCCTGCCTCTTTTGAAGAGATCTTTGCATTGTGGACTTCAAGGTCCTTTCTCTCTCTCTTGTTTGATCTTATCCATGTTTCAACCTCATTAATTCAAGTTCCTACAGCACCTGGGATTCAATGGCAGTTGCCCATCCAGTTATTAACCAGGGTCGAGCGTGCTTAGCTTCCAAGATTAGATGGGATCTGGTGCGGTATTTAGGCCCACTCAAAGCTGGAGCCTGGAATTTCCCCTTCTTTTCTCTTCTATTCGCTTATTTCTTGTGACTGTACATTGCAAATGAACCAATTTGGACTAAATAAGGATGATTATTTATTAATTATCCATTAAAATATTTATACCACGGCCTATGGCAAAAAGATCTCAGGGCAGGTCTAACATTAGAAAACACAGCATATGATCTATATCATTACTAATTTCCTAAATTCATAGCATTGGAAGATGTAAAGGCCATCTAATCCAACCCCCTGCCATGCAGGAATATACAACCTAGGCAGTCCTGAGGGATATTTCGATTTAAAACCCCCAAAGGAGAGTCCACTACCTTCTGTGGTGGTCAACTTCACCCTTGAGCAACTCTTACAATAAAGTTCTTCCTAAAGTTTAGGCAGAATCTCTTTTCTTATAATTTAAATCCATTGGTTTGTGTTCTAGCCTGTGAAGCATAGAAGATAAGCTTGCTTCATCTTCCTCTCAGTCTTCTCCTTTAAAGGCTAAACATACCCAGCTTTCCCTAGTCTTGGCTTCCAGACATTTTACCATCTTGGTCACTCTCCTCTGAACACATTTCCAGCTTGCCAATATCCTCCCAACAAAGGGAGAAAAAAAAACCTTTAAAAAGCAATTATGGGGAATAGCCACGGACATATGTCTCTTCACTAATGTACAGACCATGGGAAATAAACAAGATGAACTTGAACTCTTAACAAAGCAAATATGATATAATAGAAACCACTGAAACCTGGTGGGATGAGTCTCGTGATTAGAATATAGTAATAGAAGGGTATTATTTCAGAAAAATAGACCAAACAGGAAGGGGGAGGAGTAGAGTTATATGTCAAGAATATTTACACCTGTGAAGAGACCTGTGATTTAAATCCTGGAAGCCAGATTGAGAGCATCTGGGTAAAAATTAAGGAGGAGAGAAACCATAGATATGTGGTGGTGGATCCACTATAGACCTTCAAGGCAGGTTGAGCACTTGGATGGTGCCTTCCTGGAACAGATGACTACACATTCAGAAAGGAGAGATGTGGTAGTAATAGGGGATTTCAACTATTCTGATATTTGTTGGAAATCAAACTCTACCAAGAATATAAGGTCCAACAAATTCCTCACTTATCTTGCAGACAATTTCATTGTCTAGACCAGGGGTAGGTAACCTAAGGCCTGGGGGCTGGATGCGGCCCCCCAAGGCCTTTGGACCGGCCCCAGGCTGGTCCTGCTGCCGCCGCCGCCACTGCCCACCATGATAATATTGATTATTGTTGTTATTACTTGTTCTTGGGGTTTTCTTGGCAAAATCTCCACAGGGGTTTTGCCATGGCTTTTCTGGGGCTGAGAGAGTTATGCATGCATATTTTTTTACATTTTTAATTTTTTAAAATATTTATTTATTTATTTATTTATTTATTTATTTTTGGTGCTACGGCCCCCCAATTGTCTGAGGGACAGCAACCCGGCCCTTGGCTCAAAAAGGTTGCCTACCCCTGGTCTAGACCAGGGGTAGGCAACCTCCCCTTTAAGGGCCGAGGGACTTCAGCTCCCAGAAGCCTCAGCCATGTTGGCCAATAGTCCCATGTTGGCCAATAGCTCCTGGGATTCTGGGAGCTGAAGTCCCTTGGCCCTTAAAGGGGAAAGGTTGCCTACCCCTGGTCTAGAAGATGGAAGAGGCAACAAGGGGATCTGCTGTTTTAGAGCTGATCCTAACCAACAGGGATGACCTGGTTAATAGGGTGGAAGTGACAGGATCCTTAGGTGGGAGTGATCATGTTGTCCTGAAGTTTATTATACAGAGTAAAGGGGAAACCAAGCACAGTGAGGCACACATTCTAGACTTTAAGAAAGCTGATTTCAAGCTTAGGGAAATACTGGGGGTGATCCTGTAGTCAGGAATATGAAAAGAGAAGGGAGTTCATGATAGATGGGAGTTTGAGATATTAAAGGCACAATTTCAAACAGTTCAAAAGAGGAGGAAAAATGGGAGGTGTCTAAAGAAACCAATGTGATGTCTAAAGAACTTTCAGTTGAGTTAAGATTTAAAAGGGACATGTACAAGATATGGAAAAGGGGGAAAATCACCAAAGAAGAATTCACACACATAGCTAGCTTGTGTAGGGTAAGTCAGAAATGCTCAAGTGCAGAATGAGCTCAGACTTCCTAGAGAAGTTAAAAACAATAAGAAGGACTTTTTTGGTTATGTGCATGGCAAAAGGAAGAACAAGGAAATGGTGGTGCTTGCCAGGCAGCAATCTGTCTTGCCTGCCCCACCTCTAGAATCCAGTGTGCATCCATTGTTCAGACTGCAGGAAACATCACAGTTGTAGCAAACTCCAGAGCAAGCAGTGAGCTTTTAAAAAATAATTGGTTTAAGGTATTATTCCCCACGTTTGTTTCAGAAAGGGACATATATTGTGTGTCCCAATCATGCCAGACCTGGGGGAAATGCCATGTATTATGTGTCCTGATCACATCAGATTTAGGAGGATGGCTTGGGATTTTTCCCTTATGTAGATAGGCCCTCTGATTTCTGATAGCTCTCCTAGGGTTTTACTGGAAATATTTGTTCAGAGGGGATTTGCCATTGCCTTCCTCTGAGGCTGAGAGAGTGGGACTTGCCCAAGGCCATCCAGTGAGCTTCTATGGCTCAGAGGGGATTCAAATCCTGGTCTCCTGAAGAACCAGCCCAGTGCTTAAACCTCTATACCGCACTGGCTCATGTACCTTAATGGCAGCCTCAACTGAAGTAGACTCATTATATCAATGAGATTTACATAAGTGTTGACTCACTATCCAGCCGTTGATTTTATGGATTCAATGGATCTGCCAACAGGATTCAGGCTATGGTATCATTTTCATAACTTGTTTCTGTTTCATATTGTGCTCCAGTCTCTATCTGAGGAACCAGTGAGTAGAAATTCATCACAGTACCCCTGAATGTAGGGACCATTGTCAAACATTAACAACAACAACAACAGCAATAACAACTCTGGCTGGTATTCAGTTCATGACTTGCACATGTGGTTGGACAATTTTTGTCCAAAGTGGAAATCTGTATTCAGCTGAAGGTTGCAGATGCAGAGTTAGGTATGTGGTGCCATTGCGCACCGCACATGCAAAGACACAATCAGTTGTGCAGTGTTGTAATTCACTAATGTACAATCCTCACATAGGCTGCAAATCCTGGAATTCCATGGAATGTCACCTTGGCAGTTGAAGGGAAATCTTTGGCTGCATCTACATAGCAGATATAATGCTGTTTGGCACTGCTTTAACTGGCTCAATGCTATGGAATTCTGGAATTTGAAGTTTTGTGAGATAATTGACTTTCTCTGTCAGAGAGCTCTGATGCCACAGCAAACTACAAATTCCAGGGTTCCACAGGATGGAGTCGTGACAGTTCAAGCGGTGTCAAACTGCATTAATTCTGCAATGTGGATGCAGTCATAATTCGAGAATGATGTAGCATGCCAGGGCCCCTTTTCTCCTTCTGTTGTTGTGACAGGTTCTTGGGTGTTTTTTTCTCTCGCACAAATTCATGCAAAGTGTCTCCCATTACTATCATGGAAGTATACATGTAAATTCTCACCCTTCCAACACTCCTTTCACTGGTGTTGCTATTGCAGACAGACACACACACCTGCTACCACCCTGGAGGCATTTTAAACACACTTCTAATTATTTACAAGTCTTTTCATGGGAGACCAACAAGTGCACCGGTACAAGCCCATGATTAAAATTCCATTAAATGCTAGCTGGGCTCGGCTAATAAAATCATGTTGGGCAAGCGTTTCAATTAGCCGTCGTATCATCTGTGGCTTTCAACTAGGTTAATGATGGCTGGGGCGAAGAATGCGACATGTCAGCCCCCCCAACACACACACACATTGGTCTTTCTGCCACTGCTTGCCACCCTGCTCTGTGGGCGCATGGGATGGAAGGTTAGTCATGTGTACCAAATGCGATGCAACGTCTTCCATTATTCATGGGTGTCAAACAGCGAGGGAACACTTCTGTGCTGGCTGTCTCTGGGTGTTGTACACAGATCTCTCCCCTGCCATTAATACACATGATTCCAAAGGTGCTGACACTAATGATTCTGGGAGCATATTATTCCACCAACTTGGCTCCGCTGCTAAAGAATAGGCAGTGTTAATAAGGCTGCTCCGGGGCACCCAGGGGACCCATAAATTTCACAGTAGAACCAAAGGTGCTGGGTTTTGTTTGCTCTCGTTCTTTGTCTCCTAAACTGCAATTGGTCTGGATGAAGAAAGAGTCTGTTTGCAACCTATGAGGGCAAGACTACAGTTCTGTTAGGGTCACCACTTAGCTGTTGCCCCCCAAGTGAAGCCAAGCTTTGTATTGTATTGTATGAGGGCCTACATCCAGGTTGCATAGTGTATGTACATCTTCACATCAGTCAATCAATGAGTTTATTTGTATCCTGCCTTCTTCCCAAAAGTGGGACTCAAGGGGGCTTAGAGTGAAGACAGGTAAAAACACATATACCAGTACTTCAAGGGCTGTCACAGAAAGGAGGAGGCAGACTTGTTCTCTGCTGCTTCAGAGGGTAGGACTAGATCTAATGGTTTGAAATTACAGGAAGGTAGATTTCGATTGAACATTAGGAGGAATTTCATGTGAAAGGGATCTAGGAGTCCTAGTAGGCCACAAGTTGAACTATAGTGTGATGCAGCAGCTAAAAAAGCCAATGTGATCGTAGACTGCATCAATAGAATTATACTGTCTAGATCAGGGGTAGGCAACCTTTTTGAGCCGGGGGCCAGTCCCCCGAAGTCCTCCCCTCCGCCGGGCCGAGGGGGGGAAATGGCTGCGCATGCGCACCCCCGCCGCCACGTGCCCCCCCGTGCGTGCTGCCACTGCTGCCGCGGCACGCGCGTCCGCAGCCGCCTCTGCGCATGTCGCGACCGCCATTTAGTTTCCCAAAATGGCAGCCGCGACTCATTTGCGCATGCGTGGCCGCATGGCGGCCAAAATACACGGCGGCGCGTGGCGGCAGGGGTCTGCCTGGGCCTGTAAGTGCCAGGACCTGGGCCGGAACCAGCCCACAGGCCGTAGGTTGCTAGTCCCTGGTCTAGATAAAGGGAAATAATGGTACCACTCTATACTGCTTTAGTCAAGCCTCACCTGGGATACTGTATTGAGTTCTGGGCATGATTCAAAAAGGATGTTAGAGCATATCCAGAAGAGGGTTACCAAAATGGTGATAGGTGTGGAAACTATGCCCATGAGGAGCAGCTTAGAAAGCTTGGTATGTTTAGCCTGGAGAAGAGAAGGTTAAGAGGTGATATGATAGCTCAGTTTAAATATTTGAAGGGATCGTGTTGAGGATGGAGGAAGCTTGTTTTCTGCTGCTCCAGAGATCAGGGCGTGGATCAATGGATGCAAACTACAGGAAAAGAGATTCCACCTCAAGATTAGGAAGAACCTCCTGACAGAAAGGGCCAGTAGTGTGACCAATGCACAGTGGTACTTATGCATATCAATCCTGTTGTGCATTGGGACACCAGCTAGGATGCTGGCGTCATGTTACACATCTTTGCAATTCATTAATTTCTTAACACCTCCGCTATAATTTACAAAGAGATGCAGTAACTATCTCACTGCAGAGAGGGAAGATGTTACCAGGTGATACCTGCCTCTCAGTCTTATTGCTCACAAACTAACTATTGATGATTGATACTCTAAAACAGGGGTAGGCAACCTTTTTGAGCTGTGGGCCGGGTTGCTGTCCCTCAGACAATTGGGGGGCCGAAGCACCAAAAATAAATAAATAAATAAACAAATAATAAAATATATATTTTTTATTTTTTTAATTAAAAAGATATGTATGCACACTCTCTCAGCCCCAGAAAAGCCATGGCAAAACCCC
>CM034701.1:8800587-8810875 GCA_020142125.1 Phrynosoma platyrhinos
CTAAAACCTCTTAGTAGTGTTTCAAGGTAGTTGTTTCAAGATCTACTGCAATGCAACATCTCCACTGATAAAGGATAATACATCAATCAGTTCTGCAGATGGCATCAGACTGGAAACTGCAAATATCTTAGATTGAAACATTAAAAATGACTGCTATAAACTAGTCACCACAGAAGACAAGGAGAAGACTTCACTTATCTCTTGTTCCAGAAAGATAAGCCTAACTGGGTGGTGTGACATGTTGTTGTTGTTATATGTCTTTAAATGAATACTGACCCATGGTGACCATATCATGGGATTTTGGACAAGTCATATTCTCTCATCTTTACAGGAAGTACTCTACAGGGCTCTCAAGAAGTTTTGCCAAGAAAACATCACTTTCAGGCCCCCATAAGTTAGAAATGATTGATGACACACAGCAACAACAGCAACAACTATCTCGCCTGTCTTCCAGTGAGTTTAAGGCAGCATTCTAGGTTCTCCCCTACCTTCACTTTATCCTCACAACAAACCTGTGACTAGAGTAAGGTTACTCTACAGGTTTCACAGTTTATTGTTAAAGTGTTGTTGTTGTTGTTGTTGTGATAGTGCACATTGGAACAATTATAAATTGTTTCAGTTGGCTTTAAATTGTCTGGCTTTTAGCAGATAAATGAGTTAATATATTTTTACACTTTAAAAATTATTGCTATTATTTATTGGTTTGTTGTTGTGGTGTGCCTTCAAGTCATTTCTGACTTATGGCGACCCCAAGACAAACCTATCACTGGGTTTTCTTGGCAAGCTTTTTCAGAAGGGGTTGGCCATGGCCATCCTCTGAGGCTGAGAGAGGTTGAGTGACTGATTTTATTGATTTTATTTAACTGATTTTATTTTATTGGAGGCACACACACGTACACAAAACTCTCAGGAGTGAGGAAAGTATATCCCCTGAATCCCACCTTTTCCTCTCAAGCTCCTCCGCAACTTTTTTGGGGTAATTTTCTATATGGCTTCCCCACTCATCACCCAGAACCATAAACTCAAAAAACTCTGTTCTTTTAGGCCATGAACCAGATGGAAAAAGTGAACACAACTGGTGCGCCACAATGTGTCGGTGTGGCTGATGATGGGACAAAAATGGCCCACACTGAGAAATGAGAGGAGGCGGCTTTGGAGGTCACGCCACCTTGATCGTCTCTATCTGCCAAGATCTTTCCTTCTCCTTTCAGAGTAGTTTGCTCTCGCTCTCTGCTACATTTCCTATTTTAATTTATTCTCTCCAGTCCCCCAAAGGTTTTTCCATAAAACAAAGGCAATTATCAGAACCCAGTCACATCTGTGGTTGCACCTTGAAAGGAGCCCAATTAATTCCCGTGCATTTTACGGTAATGTATGCATTACAGCTGACAGCTTGCTGCTACGTGGCTCTCATTTCATTTCTTTTTTTTTTTAAAAAAAATAAAAGCTTGCCTTCGCCTTTTAATTAAATTGGGGATTTCGCTGCTCTTTCTCCCCTCCCCTTCCCAACCTTCTTTCTTCTTTTTTTAATTTGGAGAAGTTCCTTTAGGAAGCCACCCACCAAGCAGTGGCTGAAGCCCTCTCTTGGGTGCATATAAGTGTCAGGGCCATTTAAGGGAAAAGACAAGCCATTGCATGTGATAATTAGCATCATCCCAAATTCATATTTATGCTGCTAATTGCAAGGCTAAGGGAAGCTTCAGTTCAGGCCACAGACGCATCAGCTAAACAAACACAGAGGCAACCCAAACACACAGATGTGCTTCTGTCTCAAAATCTGCATGCTAATTGCTGTTTGCAGTCTTCATAATCCCTCCAAGCCTCCCCACCCATTGCACCAATACAAAAGGATACAGCAATCAACATTGGAGAGGGTTTAAAAAGCAACAACAACACAACTAAATGGGGGTAAACAATACATCACCACTACTGGTAGATTCCTTTGGTGAAGCATCTCTCTCTGCACCTGAGAATTTCTCTTTCTGAATGTGATTTCCCTCCAAACATTAATTAATTACAATGATCAATTTGTATGAATTCTGTGGGCGAGGGCAATTTTACTCCGGCATTATGCAGTGAGTTGCACAAGGGTAGTATCAGGGCTGTCCAGGAGGTGCAAAGGTTGCACAATGGGTAGCGCAATGGTTGCACAACTAGTCGTGCTTTCTAGGACATTCTGCCATGCCTTCATTTCATTTGGTGGCTGGGAAATAACTACACTGTTATACAATCAGTGAGTAAAACTTATTGCTGCCCATTTAAGTGATCCAGGATGCCTCCATGTAGTGTACTCCAGCCTAGCTATTTTGTTAATTGCTGTCAAGTTGTCTTCAGTTTATGGTGACTCTATGAATGAGCGACCTCCTAATCTTGCTGTTATCAACAGCCCTGTTCAAGTCCTGCAGACTCAGGGCTGTGGCTTTTTTGACTGAGTCTATCTACATGTAACACAGTCTCTCTCTTTTTCTACTGTCTACCACCTTTTTTGTTGTTAACTCTTCCCCAGTTGATCTTGACTCATGGTGACCCTGTGGATGACACATCTTCAAGACTCCCTGTCCTCCACTGTTCTGCTTAGTTCTTGCAAACTCATACCTGTGGCCTCCTTCATAGAGTCCATCCATCTAACATGTGGCCTTCCTCTCTTTCTGCTTCCCTCCACCTTTCCTAGCATTATTGTCTTTTCCAATGAGTCCTCCCTTCTCATGATGTGTCCAAAGTACGACAGCCTCAGTTTGGTCATCTTGGCTTCTTCCAGGGAGCTTTCTGGTTTGATCTGCTCTAGGACCCATTTGTTTGTCTTTTTGGCTGTCCATGGGATCCTCAGCACTCTTCTCCAGCACCACATTCTCTCAAATGAATTGATATTTTCCCCTGTCACCTCACCAAGCATTGTTCTCTTTTCTAATGAATCATGTCTTCTCAAGACATGTGCAAAATACTATCGTCTCTCTGTATCTACAGATTCTTTGTCCACAGAATCAACCATCCATGGCTTCAAAATATTTTTTTAAAATAGAATTTTTAGAAAGCAAACCTTGATTGGCCATTTTATATAAAGGACACCATTTTACTGTGCTATTGTATTTAATAGGACTTGAGGATCCGTGGATTTTGGTATCTATGGGGGATCCAGGAGCCAAACCCCAGCAAGGGCCCACTGTATGACAGCTCAGTTTAGTCATCTTGTCTTCTAGGGGGGGTTCAGATTTGATTTGTTTTGGGACCCATTTATTTGTCTTTTTGGCAATTCACGGTATCCATATAGCTCTTCTCTTGCACCACATCTCAAATGTGTTGATTTTCTTCTTATCAACTTTCTTCACTGTCCACCTTTTACAACCATAGATTGAAATCAGAAACATGATGGCAACAACAGTCCAATATCTTAACACAACAAGAATCCAACCCCAAAGCCATCCCAAAGACAACCAGGAGTGATGTGATGTCACTTCTAGTCATCCAAAATGGTAACTTGGATAGCTCCTTTAGAGTTCAGTCTAAAACCTGGTACAGATTCACTGCTTTCCTGAGAAGAAGGCCACTGTGGATGGAAGGAATGCATTTTGTTGATGACCAACTCAGCCGTCACAAGAGAGCAGCAAAGTTCACAAAGGAACAAAACCTGTGTGTGTGTGTGTGTGTGTGTGTGTATGTGTATGTGTGTGTGTCTGTTGTCAAAAAATGGGTGTGGAGCTGCCAAGTTTAGACCTCTTAAGAAGAATGAGCTTTCTGATTGTTTTTCTGATTGCAGATTCCAGGATCTGAGTAGAAACAAAACAAAAACTCCCATGCAGTGATGCACACAAGTTGATTTTATTTCCATCATGTTACTATGATGGTGGCTTTGGTTTTGGAGGGGAAAAAAAAAATCTCAGAAATGGAAAAATAGAGTAATACTACCACCCCTGATCTTTTTTTTTTTTTTTGGGGGGGGGAGATATATTTTTGGACAATGACTTCATTGACACCTGCCCTATGCTGCCTGTTGAAATTGTGTTTGCATCCAGAAGCTGCCAGTTTAATTTTGCACAATTTCCCTGAATGATGCTCCATCAAGAGCATGATGGGAAATTTAAACAGTGGCTATTTCAAATACTGCTGCAAGGCATTCTGGGAGGAGTCAAACAACCATGGTGTGTGTGTGTGTGGGTTAATCAGAAACACTTTGTCCAGGATCCTTCCAAACGTTGAAAAAACTCCCAGGAACCTGATAGACCTGTACACTGTTTACTTTAACTGTTCTGCTTTCAATTAGCTGATTTTATTTTATTTAAAAATATTTTTAAATAAAAAATAAAAAAATTAAAAAATAAGTTTGCATAAATATTATTGTATATAATGGCTTGCCTGATGAGGTTCCCAGTTTTACAGAGGATATTGTAAAACTTCAGGAAGCCGAAGTTGTGGATAGTTGACAAGATGGTGGAAAAGGATGACCATGATGACCTAGTCTTCCAACATTTCATAGATGAAAACCAGGACATCTTGGCTGAGCAAGATGAGAGTATGGTCAAGATGGCCAAAGCAGGAAGAGCAAACAAGCTAGGGCAGGCTGCAGCAGTATGCTTTTGCCTGAGTCTACAGAGAAGGGCAAGACTCTGCCCATCATTGCTCTTCCCACTGCTGAGTTAATAGTGTGTAAACAACGTCTCCTCTCTTTTTTTAAAAAAGATATTTCTTTTTATTGAAATAAAATACTTTATCTGTTAAAAGGAGACATAACATATTGTATGGACATTATAACAAACATTAGAACATGCAAGTAAAAACAAACACAATAAATAAGTTAACATAAAGTAACTTCCATAACTCTTTTTACTATTGTTAATGTTTCATTAGCTATTACTTTCATCCATCTCCTCTGTTTGTTCTTATCTCAACTCTCAGTATATAATCCTTACTTTTCTACATTTTATCTAAATAATATAATATATAATATATAACGTTTGCTCTTTGACCTCAACCCAATGCACATGTGCAACTCCACATGTGTGACCTAGAACCTGATGTGGATGTTCCATATGGGACAAAAATATACAATTGTTTCCATACATAAGGGAACTTAGAATAATAGAATCATAGAGTTGGAAGAGACCACAAGGGCCATCTAGTCCAACCCCCTGCCATGCAGGAACTCCCAATCAAAGCATCCCTGACAGATGGCCATCCAGCCTCTGTTTAAAGACCAAAGAAGAAATTGTGAACCCCTGCTTGGCCATAGCAATCCACTGGGTGATCTTGGGAAAGTCACACTCTCTCAGCCTCAGAGAAAGGCAATGGCAAATCCTCTCAACAGATCTTGACAAGAAATCTCTGTGATAGCTTTGCGTCAGGTTTGCAATAAGTTGGAAACGAGATGGGGCACACAACAACAACAACAGCAACAATAAAGCCAGCCAGCATAATTGTGGACATAGAAAGGTGTGGTGGTTTGAGTGTTGGACTACAACTAGGGAGACCAAGGTTCAGTCCTCAGCTTGGCCATCAAACCCACTGGGTGACCTTGGGCAAGTCACACTCTCTCAGCCTCAGAGGATGGCAATAGCAAACCCCCTCTGAACAAATCTTGCCAAGGTTCATGGTCTTAGGATTGCCATAAGTCAGAAAAGTCTTGAAAGCAAGCAGCAGCAGCAGCAACAACTAAAGTATCAGAGAAGGCAGTCAATGGTGTGAGATAAAAGGGAGAAGATGTCATCCTGGTGATAATTGATAGAAAAGGCAAACGTTCTCCGCTTAAAAACATTGCATTTGGGTGGATGTGGTTGTTTTCTCTCGGGTGTCTGACCCAGGAGGCCGATTCACACATCCAAGTCACCCACAAAGTCCTCAAGTATGGAGTAAAGTTGCCTAAGCCAGACCTTTGCAGCCTACCATCTGCCAGACATGAAAAAGAAATGGACCTGTGACATCAGCCCCTTTTCCATCATGGGCTGCGCATGATGCCCCCCCCCTGACAATATAAAGGGATTAATTAGCTGAGCAGTCTGGAAGCTTTGAAATGAAATACATTCCACAGTCCTGAGTGGCTCCTGGAAGAGAGGAGGAGGCTGGTGTTCTGGGGGAATTTTTTTCCTCCTTTCTCCCCACATCTGGTCCTCATAAAATAGCAAGCAAGCAAAATGCAAAGGATCCAATTTCCTAAATCAGCTGCTCGGTCATGAGATTCCAGATTCCAGTAGACTGGGTGGGGACCAGGATGTTTTCTCCAAAAAAAAGAGAGAGAGACAAACTGGATTATATATATATTGAGAAATCTTCTGGGACTGTTTTTCTTCTCTTTTCCCCCCTCTCTTATTTCTCCATCCCTTTCCACTCCTTTTCTGTTGGAGTTTCCCCAAGTCTCCAGCCGTGACAAGGACTGCATCTGCCCTGCGGAAATAATGCAGAATAATAAAATAATAATAAATAATAATGGAGAAATAATGCCATTCGACACTGTTTTAACTGCCATGGCTCAGTGCTATGGGATTCTGGGATCTGTAATTTTGTGAGAGATATTTAATTTTCTCTGTCAGAGAGTGTTGGCTCCACAGCTACAAATCCCAGGATTCCATAACATTGACCCATGGCAGCTAAAGTGGTATCAAATTGCATTATTTCTGCAGTGCAGATGCAGCCAAGGAGGGATTAAATTTCAGCAAGGACCGGTGTCTTTTTGACACCACCCAGTTGTAACACTGTGATACCATGGCATGCCATGCCATGCCATTTACCATGTGGATGTGCATTTGACTGTGCATTTAGTTTTGCTATGTTGCCATTCAACACAAGGTCAAATAGGATGACCCACATGCAACTCAGCATTTTAAAATTGACCCTATACAACTCCAATGTAGGATCTTAGCCATTGTGTTTAATTTGGCATAATGAGGTATAATTTTACTCATGAGGTTATCTAACTCTTTCAGCCAGTCCAGACAGGCCCTTAATGAGGGATAATTTCACATTGATATAACCATAACTCTTACTTATTTTTCCAGTTATGCTGGAGGAGGAAGATCACACGGTTCAAGTGCTGGCTTGTGTAGCATCTTGTGCTGTTGCTGCACTGTGCTCCATTGAGGCAATGGCAAGGTGGACTGGAGGAGAATGTCATCTGTACCATGAGCCAGTGACTGTACCAGTAATTCATCAATTTAGGATGCATCAACACTGTAGAAATAGTGCAGTTCGACAACACTTTAAATGCCATGGCTCCATTCGACATAATCCTGGGATTTATAGTTTTAGGAGGCACAAGCACTTTTTGGCAGAGGAGGCTAAAGACCATGTAAAACTACAAGTCCCAGGATTCCACAGGATGGAGCTACAGCAGTCAAAGTGGTGTCAAACTGGACTGGGACTCTGGGGACCAGGGTTCGATTTAGCCATGGGAACCCACTGGGTGACCTTGAGCAAGTCACACATTCAACGTTTTTTATTTCTCTTCATTTATTCTAAGGCCTATATACAGTGATCCCTCCACATTTGCTGGGTTTAGGGGTGAAGGATGTCTGTGAATGTGGAAAACTGCAAATAACCTCCCCCACACACCACTATTCTTTTTACCTGTGAGGACACTTCTCTGGCAATTGCCAGATCCTCCAGTGCAAGATCTGCCAGAAGTTGACCATAGAATCATGCTGGAGGACCTACAAGTGCCTAGAGAAGTGTTTTCTTTAAGAACTCTAGGTTCTCCAGCACAACTCTATGGTCAACATCTGGCAGCATTGCGCTGGAGGACCTCGAGATTCCTAGAGAGAACATATTAATCAAAACTGCAAATAATCAAATCCGAAAAAGTCAAAGTCCCAAATGTGGAGGGCCAACTGTATTCCTGAAATTGCTTTAAAATATTTATCACCTTCCTTTCGTTGGCTTGGATAGAAATAGCAAACTATCATCAGCAAATAGATTTATTTTATGCTCCGTATTCCCAAACTTTACGCCCTGAACTGGAATCTCTCTTCTTATTAACTCTGGTAATTGCTCTGTCACTAATGCAAATAGTATGAGAAAGTGGACACCTTTGCCAAGTTCGTCTGAGTTAAGGAAATATTTTGGAATCTATTCCATTCACACACACTGTTGCTTTTGATTCTTCATATAATATTTCAATAATAGTTCCCATATTAATTTTTTTAAAAAATAGTTCTAACAACAAGTATTTATGATGAAGACAACTGAAAGCTTTCATGGCATCTAATGATATAATAGCCAACAAACCTGACTTGACTTGGCTCCTTTGGCCAGCCTTCCCCAATGGGCACCCTCTCTATATATCGGACTACTGCCTCCATCATCCCCACCTACCAGTGACCATACTAGCTAGGGCATCCTGGAAATTGTAGTCCAAAAACTCCACCTCGGTTTTCTAAGCTCTGACAAAGTTCTTGGGTCAAAACTTGATTTACTTTGATACAGGATTTTAAACCATCCCAACACGCCACTCTGTGCTTCAGTGCTGTGCCAGTATTTTATTTTTGAACAACTACAAATGTAAAAATTAAAAGTGACGTTGGAGGAAAGCCATTTCCCAGGCGATCTGACAGAGGAGGGAACCAGGAAGGTGAGGAAGGGAGAGCCCTTTGAACACAGGACTGTCCCAAATTGCAGAGGACAGGGATCAAAAAGCCCTTGTCAGCTTGGCAGGGTGGTGGCAAGAGAGCAAATGTTCAGACTAATTATGGTCTGGGATTTACAGTGAGGTTTCCTTGCAGTGAGAGCATGTGGGGTGCAAAGACAAAGAAGGGGGGAAAGGCTTTGAAGGGGGAAATGAGAACAAAAGGGAAGACACCATCCACTCCAAAGTGACCGGCACCAAATCTTTTGTGCCTAGTTCTCAAGAAGAGGAGGGAAATGATAGAAACTTACATAGAGGTCTGTGTGGAAATGACATGGAGCCTTAAGCAGCACTTGGAAACCTACATTTTGGATTGCAGCTCCCATTATCCCCCACCTGGCTTGGAGATTCTGGGCGTTAAAGGAGGAGGCATCAAGGAGATAGAGTGTAACTTTGCATTCAAGGGCTTTTGTGATGTTTGTACAATAGTGACTCGCATCACTGCACAAACGAACGGGAAAAGAAATGTGAAACCCATTATTGCAATGCACAGGGCACATCGGCACCACAAGGTTGTGACTTCAATACTGGCCAGGGCTCAGGCTAGCCTCAGGCCTGCATCCTTCCGAGTCGCTAAAATGAGTACCCAGCTGTTGGGGGGCAATGAGCTTACAGTTTTAAACCGCTTAGACACCCCATAGTGCGGTATGAAGCGGTATATAAATGAAGCTGCTTATGTGCACCTGCGTGTGCAGTGCACAATGGCACCACATGTGCAACAGAATCATATGTTCACTTCTGCTTCTGGAGCCTTCAATTGAATACAGATGCTATGCCATGACCAAAAAACTACAACTACATACATAAGGGAAATTATGCATGTGTAAGTTACTATCAGAGAGTCAGTGTGGTGTAGTGGTTTGAGTGTTGAACTACAACTCTGGAGATCAGGGTTTGATTCCCAGCTCAGCCATGAAACCCAGTGGGTGACCTTAGGCAAGTTACACTTTCCCAGCCTCAGAGGATTACAATGGAAAACCCCCTCTGAACAAAACTTCCCAAGAAAAGGCCATGATAGGCAGCCTCAGGGTTGTTCTAAGTCGGAAATAACTTGGAAGGCACACAACAGCAACAAAGTCACTACCATGTGCCTAAATACTGTAAAGGCACCAGATCCCTTCTGATCTTGGAAACTAAGCAGAGTCAACTCATGTAGTATTTGGATGGGAGACCACCAAGGAATACCAGCTGCTGTAGGCTATATTTCAGAGGAAGGAACTGGCAAAACCACTTCTGAGTAGTCCTTGCCTAAGAAAACCTTATGAAATTCATTGATTCGTTGTAAGTTGACAGGTGACTTATGCACACACAAGCCACTATCAGAATGTGAGCCCTAGTCCCAATATGTGAAGTTTTCAAATTTCATCCATAAGTTTATTTCCCTTATCGCATCAGTTACATCCATTAGGAAATGCTCAAAGAGCCATCTGAATCCAACCCATCTGTTAGGCAAAGTGGGTCAACCATCTCTGCGATTTCTGTTGACAAGGCAGCAATTTGTTAGTCATTATTGTTATTCTATTACTGTGGTATTTTTACTCCCAAGGAGATGGGGAGGGGGATTTTGTGGCCACAGTCCACAGTTCCTAGCGGCAACATGTTCACAAAAAGAGTGTGGCTTCCAACTTTGCCACTGTACATGCATCTTCAAAGGATTACAGACTTTAAAATGAGTGTTGATAC
>CM034701.1:8819994-8856415 GCA_020142125.1 Phrynosoma platyrhinos
AACAGCTTTCCTTTCCCCCATGGAAGTTGAACTGAAAATATGCCAACAGATGTGTTCCTTGAGCAGCTGGAAAGTTTGTGGCTATTCTGTGCCAACATGCTAGCTCACCCAAGCATCATCCAAGGCTTCATCATTGCAAGAGAGTGTAGATGCATGTGTAAGTATCTCCCATGTGTCTGTGAGCCTTGGGTTTGGCAAATGCAAGCTGGGAATGGGGTGTGGCAATGCCATTTGTTCATTTAGCTAAGAAAAAGATCAGAGCAAGGCAAGCAATTAGTTATATGGGAAGAGCTCACCTGCCCTTCCTCTCCTCTGCACCTCACTTGGAGTGACACTGTGCTGCCAGCTATTCTATACAGTACATGGATAAATAAATGTTGGGTTAGCAATCTTTTGGGTGCATGTCCATGTCTGTGTGGCTTGCCTGATGCAGACCAGGTTCTCTATGACCCTAGGATTAGAGTTGCCCATTCAAGATCATTCTAGGACCAAGGTTTCTGGGCCAAAAACTGAGATCTAGGGATGGCCCCCAGTGATGCCATTAAGTCTCATGTGTTAACTACCAACCACAGTTGCTCATAGTCTAGGACAGTGGTTCTTAACCTGGGTTCGATCGAACAGCAGGGGTTTGGTGAGTCAGTCTCATGGGTTCGGCGGAAGTCAAGACACACATCCGATTCATATGATTCGTGATGACACGCCCCGCTCATCCATCATTGGCTGCAGGTGATAACCTGTATACGTTTTATATTTATATGCCCCATCCAACCAAACCAGCTTGCCCCGCCTCCACCGACAGAAGTGGCCCTCTGATTGGCCGTGTGGCATGATTGACAACACGGCGGCCCACTCCCCTCACCGGATGGTAGAAGGGTTCGGTGAATGCGTAAGAATTGTAAGAAGGGTTCGGTGAATGCGCATATGAAACTGGTGGGGGTCAGTACCTCCAACAAGGTTAAGAACCACTGGTCTAGGACATGAAGGATTCATGCTACAGGAAAAGAGATTTCATTAGGAATTAGGCAGAACTTCCTGGTGGTAAGAGCTGTTTAATAGTAGAATAAGTTGCCTCATAGGGTGGTGGAGTCTCTTTCTTTGGAGGTTTTCAAACAAAGGCTGGGTGACCATCGTGTCAGGAGTGCTTTGATTGTTTATTCCTGCATGGTAGGGGGTTGGACTGGATGACCCTTGGAGTCTTTTCCAACTCTATGATTCTATGATTCTACAAGTACACACACACACACACACACACACACACACACACGGAAGAGAGAGGGAGAGAGAGACCCCTCCCTTAGGAAATTAAGAAATAGCTAAAGAGTCTGTTTCCAGGTCGAGGTGAAATGAGGGGATTATTACTTCTCACTTCTTTAAGAATATAGTTTACTCGCTTCTAAGCCAGAAGATCAATGCAGGGCAGAGTGGAAGATGAGTCCTGATGTTACAATGACTGAAACGAAGGAGGAAACTAACTATGTAACTGAAGAACCCCCCTGCTGAGTCTGGTTTGAACCTGGAGAACTTGAAACAGAGTTTTCCTTTGGTGTAGGTCAAGGGTAGGGATCACATAGCCCTCAAAGGTTGTTGGATTGTATATCCTACCAGCCCTACACAGACTAGCTCAGGGGTAGGCAGCCTTTCCCCTTTAAGGGCCGAGGGACTTCAGCTCCCAGAATCCCAGGAGCTATTGGCCAACATGGGACTATTGGCCAACATGGCTAGCTAATGGTGAAGTATCCTGGGGTAGGCAATAGAGTTCAGCACCATGGATGGTTCCTTCAAACTTCAAAATAGAACCTAGAGTGGCTCCACTGGCTCACTATAATGTGGATGCCATCAACTGCCACCAAGGGGTTATCCAGACCGTGAAAATAACCTGGGTTGAATCTTTGTTATTTAGATGCATTTTGACTGCATCCGATTAAGTTTTTGTTTGGGGGTGGAGCTGCCAGAAAACCCACTTAACCTGGGATAACCGATATCGGGGATTTTACCGAGTGTTTTTTTTTTAAATTGCATCATCGGCAGTGTGAATAACCAGTGTGAATAGCCCCGGGATAAAACTCTACATACCTTGAACATGCTTCACATATGCTTGCATCATCGATTCCATCTTTATTTGAGTGCTGGCACATGTGAGCACCTGAACTTGTAGAGATGTGCATAGATGTGGCCCCATAGTGTAAATAAAAACCTGTGTGAGTGAGATTAATCACATTGTTGAACTAAAAAAGAAAAAATGTCTGAATGATCCCCAGGTTAATATATAGCCATCCTGTCCTGTAACTGTCAATAATATAAGCTTTTTCAGACCTATGGGTGTCAGCAAAGTCTGCCTTGAAGACAGGGAACCTGAGCAGTGTCTGCAATGTGGTGACACCAATCCTGCCTGGGCTGTGACTTCTTATGAATGGTTCAGGTTTGCTTCCATGCAAAGGCAGTTCTCTGTGCCCACACACACTGATGGGGATAAATGGCTGGGCCAATTTATACACTTTTCCCCCTCTCTATGTCAGTGGTATCTAGTTTTCTATGAGGAGAGGACTTCTGTTTATGCAGAAACATTCCATCCCAGCCTGAAGTCATAGGTCAAAATCCTGTTGGTGTCTTTCATACAAGTATGCGTTCTCCTTATGGAAGCAGTTGGGTATTTTAGGTCCATGTGCAACATCTGCATTTAATACAAAGTCATGAAACTGTAATTATACATAGAGGGCCATTGTGCATTGTGTATTTGGTTGTGTATCCAGTTATATGCTTTTCATTTTGCAAGTTCAGTTAAATATATATTCACTTGTATATCTGATTGTGCATTCAGATGAGCATTTGGTTGTATATTCAATTGTGGGTGGGTGTGCATGTTCCTGCCCATTGACTAATATGAGCTGAGGGAGCCCAAAACCAAATCCATGTATATGGGAAGGGCCCACTGTATTAGTGTTTATTTAAAGAAAAATCCCAGATGAAGTGTATGCATGTCTTGCTCAGAATTTAGGGCTCAGTAGGCTCATTTTTTATTATTCCTATTTGCCCTTTTTATAGAGTGGAAATATTACTCAGTTGTGTGGCTCAATAGCAACCTTCTTGAATTGTGGAATTTGGGGTGAGTAGACTTCAAGTTGATATAAGCAGTGGAGCTGGATTGGCAGAAAAAAGGGTCTCATCTATGTTCATCATGGTATTTGCTGCCTGTACCTACTGATAAGAACATAAGAAAAATGATACTGGATCAAAGTAGACTCCTCTAGTCCAACATTTTGCTCACACAGCAGCCAAACAGGCTAGGAAAGCCCCACCAACAGAGCATAAATGGGAAATGAAAATGTGTGCAGAATACATTCTGCCCCTTTCTGTTTTTGTTTTCATTTGCTGTCAAGTTGGCTTCGACTTTGACAAGCTGGTAAAATTTGGGCTAAACAATGCTACTATTAGGTGGATTAGTAATTGGTTGATCAGCTGAACCCAAAAGGTACGGTACTCAGCAATGGCTCCTCTTTATCCTGGAAAGAAGTGACCAGTGGGTGCCACAGGGTTCTGTCCTGGGCCCAGGGCTATTCAACATCTTTATTAATTACTGGGGTGAAAGAATAGAGGGCATGTTTTTCAAATCTGCAGATGACACCAAATTAGGAGGAACAGCTGATACCCCAGAGGAGAGGATCAAAATTCAAAATGACCTGCATTGATTAGAAAGCTGGGGCAAAACTAACAAAATGAATTTCAACAAGGAGAAATGTAAGGTACTGCACTTATGCAGAAAAAAATGAAATGCATAGATATAGGATGGGGGACACCTGCTTTAATAAGACTACATGTTAAAGGAATCTAGGCATCCTAGTAGACCACAAGTTGAACATGAATCAGTAGTGTGATGTGGCAGCTTAAAAAGCCAATGCAGTTCTAGGCTGCATCAATAGAAGTATAGTGTCTGGATCAAGGGAAGTAATAGTACCACTCTATTCCACTTTGATCAGGTCTCACCTGAAATATTGCATCTGGTTCTGGGCACCACAATTCAAAAAGGATGTTGACAAGGTGGAGGGCAACCAAAATGGTGAAGGGTCTGGAAATTGTGCCCTATGAGGAGAGACTTAGGGGGCTGGGTATGTTTTGCCCGGAGAAGATATGGTTGAGAGGTGATATGATAGCCCTGTTTAAGTATTTGAAGGAGTGTCATATTGGAGATGTAGCAAGCTTGTTTTCTGCTGCTCCAGAGACTAGGACCTGGAACAACAGATGCAAGCTACAGGAAAAGAGATTCCACCTAAACATTAGGAGGAACATCCTGACAAAGAACTGTTTGAAAGTGGAACACACTCCCTCAGAAAGTGGTGGAGTCTCCTTGTTTGGAGACTGTTTTTAAACAGAGGCTGGATAGCTATCTGTCCGGGGTGCTTTGATTGTGTATTCCTGCATGGCAGGGGGTTGGACTGGATGGCCCTTGAGGTCTATTCCAGATCTATGATTCTATGACTTTAGAGCCCTGGTCATCAACAGCCCTGCTCAGGTCTTGGAGATTCAGGGCCATGGCTTCCTTAATTGAATTTATTGTTGTTAGCAATAGCAATAGCAAGTACATTTCTATACTGCTTATCAGTGCACTTAAGCACTCCCTAAGCAGTTTACAATGTGTAAGCTAATTGCCCGCATCAGGATGGGTACTCATTTTAGTGACCTACGGAAAGATGCAAGGCTGAGTCAACCCTGGAGCCCCTGTCTGGTATCAAGCTCACAACCTTGTGGTTTATGAACGAGTGGCTGCAGTACAGGCATTTAACCACTGTGCCACCAAGGCTCCTTTCTTTGTTGTTGTGTGTCTCCAAATTGTGCCAAACCTATCATGGGCTTTTTTTTTTTTGGTAAGATTTGTTTAGAGGAGGTTTGCCATTGCCTTCCCCTGAGGCTGAGAGCACTTGACTTGTCCAAAGTTTCATGGCCAAGAGTTTCATGCAGGGAATCAAACCCTAGTCTCCAGAGTCATAGTCCAACGCTCAAACAACTATGCTCTGCTAGCTCTCTTGAGCCATCTTTAATGTTGTCTTCCTCTTTGCCTACTGCCTTCCTCTTTACCACACACTATTGTACTTTCTGAGAGCCAATTTGTGTAGTAGTTTGAATATTGTACTCTGGAAGACTAGGCTTCAAATATGTGCTGAGCTGTGGAAACTCGCTCAGTGGCCTTTGGCACATGTCACTCAGCCTCTGATGAAAGCCATGGCAAACCACCTCTGAAGAAATCTTGCTTAGAAAATCCTATCATAGGGTCACCATAAGTCAAAGTCCACATAAAGACACATAACAACAAATGGCCTTTTCCAGTGGGTCATGTTTTCCCATGATATATCCAAAACTTATTATTAAAAACATGTACACATACATATACATAGAACACACACACACACACACACACACAAAAAGAAGATTTCAATTCATTAATTCTTATTTGTTTCAGCACTATTTACATTTCTATTGAATCTTCTTGACTTCCTTATTCTTGTTCTTGCTAGTATTTATTGGTTTGAATTGTTGTACCTTGCTACCGGATTATGTTGGCTTACTTACAGCTTTATTCATTGATTTATCTTCTACATTTCTCGTTTAATTGTAATTTTACATGGTTTCTATTTTGTTGATGTTATTTTTTATTCCTTTTTCTCAATAAATAAATTGTTTCCTTTTCCTTTATAACGTAGAGTCCCGTATTTACTCCATTGTTACATTTTGTTGCATTTGCACTTTTCCTAGTTTACTATATCTTCCCTTTCTTTGATATTTAAGCATTTGTGCGTTTTTGTTGTATTATTATATTTTCCCTCTATTCATAAGCTCTCTGCATATATTATATTATTATATTATATTCAGTTTATCTCTTCTAATAATAAATTATTGAATAGATTCCAATCTTCTTCTGTTTTCTGTGTTATTTTCTGAGTAATCAGCACTTGTATACAATATATATATATTGTAAAACTTCAGTTTAGTCATTTTGGCTCCTAGGAAGAGTTCAGACTTGGTTTGCTCTCAGATCCTTTGATATATATATTTTTGGCAATCCATGGTATCCATACAACTGTCCTCCACATTCCGAATGAGTGAATTTTCTTGGCAGCTTTCTTCACTGTCCAGCTTCCACATCAGTACATAGAAATCAAAAATACTATGGTATAGAATTCAGTGGTTCCCAATCTTTGATTGTCCACTTGTTTTGGACTTCAGCTCCCAGAAGCTACAGCCAGCTTGGCCAACAGTTAGACAATTATGGGAGCTGAAGTTCAAATCATCTCGAGCGCCAAAGGTTGGAAACCACTGGAAGATGATTTAGACTTTGATATTTAATTATACATATTTGCACTTGAGGATCATATCTTTCATAGCTGCACTTCCAGGTCCTAGTCTTCTTCTGATTTCTTGACTTTGTTATTGTTGTTGTGTGCCTTCACATTGCTTCTGACTTGTGGTGACTCTAAGGTGACCCTGTCATGGTGTGTGTGTGTGTGTTTGCAATTTTATTCAGAGGAAATTTGCCCTTGCCTTGCTCTGTGGCTGAGACACTGTGACTTGCTCATACAGTGGGTTTCTATGGTTGAGTGGGGATTCTTACCCTGGTTTCCAGAGCCATAGTCCACTGCTGAAGCCACTACATCACAGTGGTTTTCTATCTTTTTTTATTTATGACTGAGACATTAGATAGAAGATCTTTAATTGTATTCCTTTCTGTAGTTTGAGGCTTATTGGTAGCTAAACATGTACAGAAGTCTGAAGGGATGTTAGGGATTGGTCTGGAATGGCTGTTGATGTCACAACGAACTCCTGGGTCTCCAAATAATTGACATTGCTCTGTGCAATCCCTGGAGAGGAAGGGATTTGGTGAAGGACATGCTTAAAATGAAAGGTGTAGCTCATTTTCCCAGAGGCAGTCTAGTGGAATCATGTACCTCCAAGATTTATTGTGATCACTGATGGTTCTCCCTCCACAGCCCTTGCAGTCCCTTCAGCTCTGTGGTTCTTGAGTCCGTCATTCTATGATCTCAGTAGGTGGAGAATTAACTCTCAGTTTCAGTCCAAACTTGACTTGCCCAATGTCACCCAGTGGGTCTCCATGACTGAGTGGGGATCATAGAATCATAGAACTGGAAGAGACCCCCTGCTATATAGGAATACACAATCAAATCACTCCAGACATATGGTCACCCAGCTTCTGTTTGAAAACTTCCAAAGAGGGAGACTCTTTGTGTGTTCCACTGTTGAATAGCTCTTATTGTCAGGAAGTTCCTCCTAATGTTGAGGTGGAATCTCTTTTCCTGTAGCTTGCATCCATTGTTCCATATCCTGTTCTTTGGAGCAGCTGAAATCAAGAGTGCTCCATCCTCAATATGACATCCCTTCAAATATTTAAACATAGCTATCATGTCACTTCTTCTCCAGGCTAAACATACCCAGATCCCTAATCCGCTCCTCTCAAACCAGTACATTATACTGGCTTCCTTATCCCGAACTTTATTCTGAACCTCATCCCACCTAAAATAGCTGTCCAAGGTGCTGATCCTATCTTAGGCAGGATAAGGTTCAGAATAAAGTTCATTTCAGAATAAAGCTTACCCGGTTGTCCACGCATGGCTCTAATATCCCCTTTGCATGGATAATACCATCAGCAGAGGTTGCTGGCCTCCATGTCAGTTGGGCAGTGAATCCATTCTGTTTTAACTGACACGGAGGCCAGCAACCTCTGCTGATGGTATTATCCATGCAAGCAAAGGGGATTTTAGAGCCATGCAGCGACAAACAGGTAGGTAGGTCCTCTTTCAGAGCAATGGGATGTTATTGTTACATAAATCCTAGCAAAGGTGTGGCAAATGGCAGCCAGCCAGCCAGCCAGCCAGAGCCCCCTGAACCTGCAAAGATCTGAAGCGACCCATTTCCAAGCATCCTCACCTTGGCATGTGCTCACAGGTATTTAAGTGGCCTTCAGATTGTGTGAAATTGCTTTTGAACAACAATGTCCCAACAAGCAAAGGTCTTGGTGCTTTTATGTCACCTAGTAGGACCTCTGCCAGTTAATGAATTTCTCATCCTTCTGTTTCAAAGAAGAAATGCCTTCTAGAAGGCAGTGCAGTGAAACTGCGCAAGACGCAAAGCCAAATGTGTAGAAAAAGCTTTATCCAACTGGTTGGTTGATGGATAGAGATAATTATAAGATTCAGCAGGAAAACTGATTGCTCTGACCTGGGGGTTAATGAGCTTATTTTAAACACATTCTTTGTAGCAGTGAGCATCATGAATACCTTTGCAAAACTGCTTAAACGCTCTTGTTATTTCAAGAAAGCAATGCATTAGTATAATTGAGGGTAGAGAAATGAATTACCGTGTGTCCATCCATTGCATTGATACAGCTCATATAATCACATCTGCTTGCTTTATAAGGATATAGATCCTTCATGTGCAAACCAAGGTTGCTGTAACGGAATGCTTGTATTATAAAATAAGGTCAAATGCCTAGCCTGAAATGCTCAGAAGATGCATCTACCTTGGATAGTTTAACTCTGTCAAAGATTGTAAAGTTGGGATTTTAAGGAAATGCCAAAAAAGTACAGACCATGGTGCTGGGCTCAAACTTTGGTTCTTTGAGAATTGGATTTTATTTATTTTTAAAAACAGTTTTCTAATCCTTTAAATTCTATTCTTATTTTTTTGGGGGGGGGGAAGTTTCAAGCCAGCTAACAATCAACACTTTAAAAATTGCTTGGAATTTCCCCATATACAGAAATGGGAATAAGACTCAGTCGTAGAAACCCACCTGGTGACCATAGATAAGTCCCACTCTCTCAGCTTCAGGGGAAGACAATGCCAAACCTCCTCTGAACAAATCTTTTTAAAGAAAACCCTTGGAGAGGGTCTCTACTGGTTGACGTGAAGACACATGACAACAATATTCCATAAAATACCATTAACAAAACAGGGGTGCATAAATTCCAGGAGGCCAGAGGCTAGTCCTCCTTCCCAGATCCACTATAGGTCTCACCCTACAAAACAAAATAAAACAAAACAGAAAACAAGCTTGCTCCATCCTCAATATGACATCCCTTCAGATATTTAAACATGGCTATCATATCAATTCTTAACCTTCTCTTCCCCAGATTGAACATACCCAGCTCCATAAGTTGGCCTTCATCGGGCTTGTTGGGACATTGTTTCCAGACCCTTCACCATTTTGGTTGCCCTCCTCTGGACATGCGCCACCTTGTCAATATCCATCTTGATATTGTGGTGGCCAGAATATTATTATTATTATTATTATTATTATTATTATTATTATTATTATTATTAGCCTGCTGATGGCGTACATTCTACAAAATAATAAAATACATATTAATACAAAGAAAGCAACACATTAGAAATATCAAATAATTATCATACAATGCCGGCGAACGCTTCCCTTGTCCTTACACAAGAATGAAATCTCTATGGCAGTTGTACTGACAGTGTCATATTAGCCTTCTTAAGGAAGATATTCCAAAATTGGGATTCCACCACAGAGAATGTCCTTGCTGTGGTAGTCACTGAACATGCTTCTGAAGGCAGGGATATCCTTATAAGTATCTCAGAAATTAATTTTAATTTCCAGGCAGGTTCATGAGGAGAATATGCTTGAAGATTGGAAGATTTGCATTGTGTGCATGGGTAAGAGGAGCAAAAGAATAAAATTCCAGCAGTTGGGACAAGGCTTCAGTGTCAGACATAAGTCTGTATTCAGGTCTGGTTATGTTGACTGTGGATTCTGGGGGATGTTGTTCAGAAAGTTACTTTTATAAATGCTGCACTTTATCTGTCTCCCCTGACAAATAAAATCACAATAATAGAATTTCATAAGTTCTGGATGGAGCATCTGAGCTTCAGAAGACGCAGAATTGTAATTTCTTCTGGTGTAGTTAAATATTCACGCTGTTGGGATGGGAGAGGGAGAGAAAGACTAGCCTTTAATAGTTGCAGGCCCACAAATGCGGTCACTAACAATTTTCAAGAAGGTAGTTTATAATGGTTTGAACTCTGGACTATGCATCTGGAGACCAGGGCTTGAATCTCAATTTGGCCATGAAACCCATTGGGTAACCTTAGGCAAGTCACACTCTCTCAGCCTCAGGGGAAGGCAATGGCAGACCTCCTCTTAAGAAATCTTGCCAAGAAAACCCCATGATAGGGGGAATAAGTGAGAAAGGACTTGAAGGCACACAACAACTAGAAGTTTTGGTGACCATGAGTAGGTAGCTCTACATTGTGTCTCACTGATCTGAACATGGCTGCCTCTGCAAAACATGTGGAGTCTTCACAGAGTTTGAATCTTTCTTTCTTTTTAATTCCCAGAATGTCCTCTTTTTACTACAAAGCTGAAAAATTGCACATGCTGGCTGGAGGATTCTGGGAATTGTACTTTCCCCCAAATTTTGGTTGTTGTGGTTCATTTACTCTTCCTGGCTTTTGTGTGTATGTGCCTTCAAGTTGCCTTATGGTGACCACGAATTTTATAAGTTTTTCTTAGGCAAGGGATACTCAGAGATGATTTTGACAGTTCCTTCTTCTGAAATATTGCCTACAGCACCTGGTGTTCATTGGTTATCTCCCATCAAAGTACTAACCAGGGCTGACCCTCCTTAGCTTCCAAGATAAACAGATCTGATGCCTTTAGGATATTTAGACAGCTCCAGTCTGGCTTGGTTGTGTCTTATTTAAACAGGCATTTGGTGACTAATTGACTGTGCAGATGGATTTTTAATGACGCATGTGTGCTGCACTTCTATCCTTATTGTTTGTTAGAATGATTTTTTTACTCTTTTAAATTAGTAGTGCTTTAATATGATAGTTAATTTACATTTTTAATTTTTTAAGAAAGAAAATACATCAGGTTTTTAGCTGCATGTTATTTTAATGTTGCTGTGATCTGCCATGGGTCCCACGTCTAGAGAAAAATGGGATATAAATTCAATAAAATAAATTAATGACCAGGAATGTTGTTTTCTTTTTCGTTATGGCAGAACTGCTTGAGAAGACGTGATGCAGGACTGTTAAACCAGCTGCAAGAACTGGACAAGCAGATCAGCGATTTGAGGTTGGATGTGGAAAAAACAGCAGATGAACACCTTGAGACAGATAGCCGTCCCAGCTCAGGTAGGTATTTCTTGTAGTCACACTACTGGTGGATATCCGTGGTTCCTCAGAGACGTGGCTGTCATGACTATTTTGCAGCTTTTGAATGTGTTTCTGCACCTGAACCCTGCAATCTGTGCATTCCAGGCACAGATTCCTCCCTTCCTGTGGCTTATGCGTAGAATAAACTGTTGATAACAAAACTGCAAAGAAGGCATAATGCAGACATGAGCTGGCATCCTCTTTGTGACACACAGATGCAGACACAAGTCCAACATACACCTGCATACCCCCCCCCAAAGTCATTCGTATACCCTTCCGCTCTCCACAATAACCAGAGCTCTTTCCCTGACTCACCAGTCAGCTGCTGTAACACCGCCATTCATTGGTGGATAGAGAATGGGGTGAATCACAGAAGTGTCTGGCTATGTCCTATTAATTAGACACAGAATAATTGTGGAAGGAGTCCTGGTGGCACAGTGGTTAAATGCCGGTAGTGCAGCCACAGGGTTGTGGGTTTGATCCCAGGGCTCCAAGGTTGACTCAGCCTTCCATCCTTTCGTAGGTCAGTAAAATGAGTATCCAGTTTGTTGGGGGCAATCGGCTTACAGATTGTAAACCGCTTAGAGAGTGCTGAGGTCACTATTAAGCAGGATAGAAATGTAAATGCTATTGCTAAATGCTGACTACATCATCTGGTGAAACCTCTGGAGGAATCTGGAAGGTGTCAATAGATGATGTCAGGGGTCTGTGTTTGGCTCCGAGGGCACAGCCAGATGCTTCTCTGATCCTCCCTATTCTCCACCAGCCACTGAATGATGCTGGGGGTTGGGTGGGATTTGAGGCTGCTAAATGGTGAGTCTGGAGAGGGGTTGAGAGGAGAGAGGTACTGTAGTTTCACCTGCAGGGTGTTTATGCTAGACTGTGTATTACAGGGTCTTGACCATGGGCTGGTATCCTAATAATAATAATAATAATAATAATAATAATAATAATAATAATAATAATACAGCCAGCCAGCCCCACCTGTGGGCTTGTCATCTGCGGATGTATTCATCCATGGACAGCAAACCCCATTACCCATAATGGGTGCATGTGGCATGGCCATTGAAAACCATGGGACTTGAGGCCCTGCAATTTTTTGCATCTGTGGAGAGGTCTGGAATGAATCCTCCACCCAGATACCAAGGGCTGACGGTAACAACAACAACAACAACAACATGGATCAAGGGGGAGAACAACAGATTTAAAAATATGACACATGAACATTAAAATGATCCGCATTTAAAATTCACAATTTAAAGTCATCTGGATAATAATAATAATAATAATAATAATAATAATAATAATTTATTTTTATCCCGCCCCTCTGCGTAATGCAACTGGGGCAGCTTACAATATACATTCATATCCCACAATCCCACCCACCCTTAAAATACAAATAAATAATGATGATTTAAAACACATTTAAATTAATAACACAAAAAACAAAGAAATAAATAACAATAGCTACAGCTGAATCAGGGATGGGTTGGATGGCTGAATTTTGATGGCTGGGATATCTATTCGGGAAAGGCCTGCTGGAAGAGATCCATCTTAACAGCCTTTTTAAAGCTGTCTAAGGTGGTAATATGATGGATCTCAACTGGCAGTAAGCCTGTTAGATGAGGCTAGCCAATAATACTGCTTTAAATTCAGACAGTGTATTTGCCTGTCAAGTTAGGGACGTACACAAGTGTAATTACACCTGTGTACGTATTTTTTTGGTCATGAAGGCTGAAGGAATCCATCCCCTCCATCTGTCGCAACTCCCTTCCTAAGCCAGCTACTTGTTACGCGGCTGGGTACTCCTCCCTATGGGCATTCATTGGTCAGAGGAAGACAGGGAAAGGATGAGGGGGTAGCCAGGAAACCACCCAACTCTGTCCCTGCAGCTCAACTCAGGAAGGAAAAAGGCATCTCCCTGGACCTCCAAGGGGTCCAGAAAGACAATGACATATCCTTGAAGTTGGCTGCTGGAACAGAGCTGGCTTCTGCTTGGTTGGCCTCAGTCCTTCACTGACCACTGAATGGTCAATATTTGACAACAGTTCAGCGTTCAGGGAGCAGGAGAACATTTAACTCTGCCTGGTGAAGATTCATGCACTGCCAGCAGAATGCAGGATCTGAGCCATGTGAGTAAATCACTGTATTGCTGCCAAAAATTTCAAGTACTCAAGGAGAAGAGCCAGCATGGTGTAGTGATTTAAGCATTGAATTGAGACACTGGGAGATCAGGGTTCAAATCCCCACTTGGCCATGGAAGCCTACTGGGTGACCTTGGGCAAGTCACACTCTTATGGCCTCCAAGGAAGCCAAGGGAAAAACCCTCTGAACAAATTCTACCAAGAAAACCCTGTGATAGGTTGGCCTTAGGGTCATCATAAGTCAGAAAGGACTTGAAGGCACACAACTATAACAACAACAACTGTGTCATGGTGCGGCCACCTTGAGCATCAGGCATTTGGGGTGGGCAGCTGTGGCTTTCCCGTAATTGGCATCTCATAACTGAGAACCAGCATATATGTGGGCCAATTATAATTGGATCTTCCAACAGCGTTTGCTTTTTCTGCACCCACAACCCATTGCAGAGCACACAGACTGCCAAAAATTCCACAACAAGGGAGAAACAAAAGGTGGTGCGTGTGTATAGAGTGGAGTGGAGAAAGAAATGCCAAACAATTTTATTTTTATATGTTAAATAAGGCAGGATGGCCTTGCAACCAGTTTAAAAGGCGATTTACCAATTTTGAAGGTTCCCAGGCATTCACTTTTCTTTTAGTGATCTGGGGAGCATGGAGGGTTTGGGGCCAGAAAAAGAGCCTTGGGGTCAGCTCAGGTTAGTACTTGGAAAGGAGACTGCCAATGAATACCAGGTGCTCTAGGCTGTATTTGAGAGGAAGGACCTGGCAAAGCTGCCTCTGAGCATTCCTTGTCTAAGAAAACCCTATGAAATTCATGGGGTCACCATAAGTCAACAGGCAACTTGAAGGCATTTAGACACATACATATTCCTATAGTATTAACCAGATATAACATTAATGGATTCTCCTACTGTTGCTTTAGGGTTTTATGAGCTGAGCGATGGAGCTTCCGGGTCCCTCTCCAATTCGTCCAACTCTGTTTTCAGTGAGTGTTTATCCAGCTGCCACTCCAGCACCTGCTTCTGCAGTCCTTTAGATGCCTCCGTGAACAGCTCAGATGGACGCCCCAAGTCTGCAGGTATGGCTGGAAACGGACGGATTAATGCAGGAGTAGTTTGAGAGTTTGGCTAAAATAGGGGTGACTTCTGAATTGTGATCTTGGCCCCTGCTATACTGCCTTTTGCTCATGCTCTAAGGCAGGGGTAGGCAACCTTTCCCCTTTAAGGGCAAAGGACTTCAGCTCCCAGAATCCCAGGAGCTATTGGCCAATATGGGTCTATTGGCCAACATGGCTGAGGCTTCTGGGAGCTGAAGTCCCTCGGCCCTTAAAGGGAAAAGGTTGCCTACCCCTGCTCTAAGGGCTCTGAAAAGTTATTTTCTTTGGACTACAATGGCCCAAACTCTCCAGCTAGCAGGGTTACAGGATTCTGGGTGTTGTACTTGAAGTATTTCAAGTTCTGAGGAGGAACCATGCCTCCCATCAGCCAGGTTGTGTGGCACTTTGGCAATATTTAGTCATTCATCCACTGAATCATAGAACTGTAGTCATCTTGTCCAACCTCTTGGTTCAGTGCAGGAATCCACGAACTAAACCCACTTTCCTTCCATTAAGCTCAAATATGGTGTGCACGGCTCCCCTCCCCTTTACTTTATCCTTAATAACAACCCTTTAGCTTAGGCTGAGAGAAAGAGAGAGTGGCTCTTAGTCACCCATCCAGTGACTTCTCATGGCTCAGTGAGGACTAGAACCCACATTACCTAATTCCTACTTTATCTCTCTTACACAATGGTTCTTGAACTTTTTACCCTTGTGACCTCTCTTTACATCTATATGTGGGTGTCCTGCACCCCCACTTGATACAGTATATGAATAAAAGTATTTTGTTTGTTTAGTGTGCATATTTGCATTCACACATTCGTGTATATTCATATTTTAACGTTTTATAAGGAAATAGTTCTTCTCCTCCTCCCTTAGGCAGAAACTCCAAGTGCCCTCCTTGCCTTTCTCTTCCACTCCAGGACAGAAAAAGTTTGGGAAATGGAGAAGGAAGAGGGAGGGCCAGGGCCTCCAAGTCTTGTGTCCCCTTTGAGCATCGCTTGTGCCCCCCCGGTCTTGTCCCACAGTTTGAGAACCACTGCTATAACCACTACAGCCCATTGGCACTCTGCAATCCCTGATCTGCCAAGCATTTGTAGTGTGTTTGTCAGCGACTTTTCTCTGATTTACAGATGGTGGGAAGGAGTGGTTAGAGGAAGGCTGAGGCCATTACATCCGTGCCTTGATTGTGAGTTGTCCAGATCATTTGACTGCCTTCTGTTGGATCAAAAATGGTGGACTAGATAGTGCAACCCAGCAGTTCAGTGCTGATAGGACTGGACTTACAGAGCGGGCAGGCCTTGTTTACCCATACTCCATCACCTTCACATGCCTGGAGGATTTGAGGTGTTGTCATCCAAACAGGTGTCTTTTCCAAGCTCTGTCCACTTTTGGCACCAGCTCTGGATACCGAAGGCAAGATTGCCCAGACAGGCGATGTGGTATACAGAGCTCTGTCCTGCATCTGAGGAGGGTGGTTGAAGGGTTCAGGAGGAAAAACTAAGGGACTTCCATTTCTGTCCTCTCCCACCATCTTTCATCTGAGACAGTTGCCTCATTTTTTTATTGATAGGGCCTGCCCTGCTGAATCTTGAGAACAACAAGAGTTGTGTGGTCACCTACCTTCCATCAACTATTGGTTAGTAGAGTCTGATGACTTCCATGAATCCACTCTGGCATGTAGGCAGAACTTTAAAGGAGCTGTGTCAGATAAGTGAACTTGTTTGGGGCTCAGGTTGAGCAACCTGGATAGGTTCTTTAATGTTTAGACTAAAACCTGGAGCAAATTCATTGCCCCATTGACATGGAAACCACCAGCTGCATTTTAATCAGTTCTTAAAACAAGCAAGTTCCTCAGATTTCTTCTTCACATTGATCCCCTTCACTTGTGTCATTCACTTTTTGCTCCCAGGCCTTGAATAAGAATTGAATTCCTGTACCATCCATATTTTGTTGTCTCTTTAGTCTTAATACTCTCGGAAGCCATCTAGAAAGTCCCTGTCATGTACAGGAACACTTCAGTTCAGAAATCCTGACTTTCAGTAGTAAAATCAGAAAAGCTTTATTGAGAAACTATAGATGTTCACCACAGAGATGTGTTGTCAGGAAAGAGTCCTGTGTTAGTACTGTATACTTAAGGTAAATAATAATTTAAATGTTGAGTGAGCTGGCACCCCATTTGTCCATACAATCGAACAAACTTCTTTCCCATGCCTTTCACCTTGTACTCATGGAACTGACCTTAAAACTTCCAGCACAGCCTCTCCTCTCTTTTCCACCTGCTCATTAACCACCACAGGGATATATAGTGCCAGTCTTACCAATTATCTTCTAACTATGTGTTCCATCATTCAGTATTAATACATTATTGCCTGTTATACACCAACAACGCAAGCGAAGTCACTCTCTATAACTATGGCAGGCAAGCTGAAAGAATCAGCTCCTGACTGTCCCTCTACAAAAGCACTATATTTTTCTCTTAGGGTGCATCTGCACTGTAGAAATAATGCAGTTTGATAGCACTGTATTTTTCTCTTAGGTGCATCTGCACTGTAGAAATAATGCAGTTTGATATCAGCTGACGTGGCTCCATCCTACAGAATCCTGGCGTTTGTAGTTTGGTGAGGCACCAGCATTCTTTGGCAGAGAATGCTAAAGACCTTGTAAAGCTACAAATTCTAGGATTTCATAGAATGGAGCTACTGTACTTAAACTGGTGTCAAACTGCATTATATCTACACTATAGATGCACCCCCAAAATAGCATTGGGGGAAAACTTGCAAAATTAGGTGATTATGGAAGCTGTACTCAAAAAGTAGCTTTTCTAAGTACTATTGTTTACAATGCATCTGCTTTGCAAGTAGAACATTGATTCCTGGTCTTGTCCATACCACTGAACAGTAGTCACTCTTCTTAGCAGGATCAGTGAGCAGGCTGGGTGGACATGGATTAGCAGCTTTTAGTTAGGTACTAACTCATCAGCCAAAGATGATACAGAACGAAGATTATATCTTAGTGCTTGCTGCGAACAGTCTCGTGAAGGTTGTGGGCCATGCCCAGGGGTAGGCAACCTTTTTGAGCCGGGGGCTGGGTTGCTGTCCCTCAGACAATTGGGGGGCCAAAGCACCAAACTAACTAACTAACTAAATAATTTTTTTAAAAAAATTAAAAAATATGCATGCACACTCTCTCAGCCCCAGAAAAGCCATGATGGCAAAACCCCTGTGGAGATTTTGCCAAGAAAACCCCAAGAGCAAGTAATAACAACAATAATCAATAACATCATGGCAGGCAGTGGCGGGGGGTGGCAGCGGCGGCAGGACTGGCCTGGGGCCAGTCCAAAGGCCTCGGGGGGCCGCATCTGGCCCCCGGGCCTTAGGTTGCCTACCCCTGGTCATGCCTCAGTTGATCTTAGGCATATGACCTGGTGGGGAAACAGTGCCAGTAACTGGATTTCATAATCTGGACTCTAGAGAATTTATACTGCAGAAAAAGTGTACTTCTTTGTGGTCTATGTGAATCATACAACTGGGTTTTCCCAAGCCTTCTCCTCTCTTCACTATTCCCGTGCTCCAAATTATATGGGTGTGTTTCAGAAGCTTCTGCCAAGCATGCTGAAAGAAAGCCTTGCTAAAAGTCTACTAAACTTCCAATCTTAAGCTTTTAATTTTGATGTCAGCATTAGCAAAACATAGAACAATAGTGCTCTGATTAGAGGATAGGGGATAGTTTGCATTGCTGTGGGGTGTGGAGAGGGTTGGAGTATGTGGGATGAGTTGAGGAGGGATGGAGGGGTGCCCCAATCCTGAAGTCCATAATATTGGACAAGGAGGATATTGGCCACCAATCATAGAAGTCAGGATTTGAGGCAAACTGTGTCCCTGAGGACCTGGGGGTGGAGATGGAGTGGGGCGACCGCACACTGGCCGCCGACTCCACTCTGACGCCACCATCATGCTTGTGCGCCTGACCGCATGGGGTGTGGTGTCAGGGTGCCCTGTTGGCGCAGCATGTAGACATGCTGCGCCAAAGGGGCGCCAAAGAGCCACGGCAGCGGTGCTAAGGAAGCAGCAAAAAGAAATGGCAAAAAGCCGGATCTGGGTTGCGGTGTTTGGTTGCCATGGCCCCGATCCGATGCTCCCAGGGTGGCACAGAGCCGCCCCATAGGGGCTGTCTATACGGCCCCTAATACTGTTATTGGAATTTTGTTGAACTTTATAGATCTTTTTAAAAAGTGAAAAATATAGAATGTGGAACTTGGTTTTCATTTTCAGAAGCTACATGGGCCAGAATTCACTAAGGCAATTATGAATGTGTAGTCTAGAGTTACATGACTGTTTGTATTCATGATCCCTACATATTCACTTGTTTAGTAAATACAGAGGGAAAGCCCTCCAGTCCCCACTTACCAGACTGTAGCCACTGCGAGCAACAGGGGTCTGTTCCCCTGTCAATTCAGAAGCGGCTGACTTACGTTCCTATGACCTTCACATAAGCGATCTCTAATGTGAGGGAGAATTGCAACATGGACCCTGCTTTTGGCTGCCACATCTGAGATCACTCATGGGAGTGGTGTGGAAATGTCAGTCAGCTGCTTTCCAATCAGTAGAGGAACAGACCCATGTCACTCCCAGCAGCTGCTTCCCAGTAGATGGGGATTTAGGGGGCCATGCTGGGAGACACTATGGGCCTCGGCAGACGGCTTAATTGAGCCGTCTCCGAGGCCAGGAAGAGGAGGGGCCACCGCACGCGCGGCGGCCCTTCCTCTTCCTGAGGTCGCCCTGAACGCTTCCGGGCCACCGGACGTCCGGCGCGTTCAGGGCGACCTCCTCCCGCAGCGTCCGGACGCGCTGCGGGGGATAAGTCAGAGAAAGGGCGCCCGCCGCTTTTAGGGTGCCCCTTTCTCTGACTTATGAAAGGAGTGCCTTTTTGGCGCTCCTTTCAGGGTCGCTCTAGGAGCGCCGCGGTGGGGCTGCCATAGCCCCGCGGCGCTCCGGACCAGGGCGTCCCAAACGCCCTGGTCTGCAGAGGGGGTATGTTGGCCCTCTATATCCATGGCTTGAAAATATTTTTTTAAAAATTCCAAAAAGCAAACCTTGATGTTGTCATTTTATACAAGGGATACTATTTTATTATGCCATTGTATGTAATGGGACTTGAGCATCCACAGATTTTGGTATCCACTGTGGGTCCTGGGACCAAACCCCAGCAAATACCAAGGGCCCACTGTACATAGCTATGTTATTATGGTGGTAGCACATTTCTAACTGCCTTAATGATTTTCATCATGTTTCTTAAAATCTTTATCATAGTCATGGAAGTTAACATTCCCTATAAGAGCAGAGTTTTTCTTTACTTATTTTTCTTCCTATGGAATTTCAGATCTCATTGGCTGGTTGGAGTATAACAAAGGAAGCCAACATGAAGACCAGTCTGTGGGGATGGTGTCTTCTTCTCCCTCCACGCAATATTCAAATTCCCTGGATGTGATTGCTGATGTACATCCAAAATATCAGTGTGATCTGGTGTCTAAAAATGGGAATGATGTGTACCGCTACCCCAGCCCCCTACATGCAGTAGCTGTCCAAAGCCCAATGTTTCTCCTGCCAGTGATCGGTAATCCCCCAAGAGAAGAGGAAGAAGAAGAGGAAGAGAGATCCGATGGCAGTACCGTTGATGTGGGTGCTGGATCTGAACTTAACTCAGCAAAACCAGGTGCTTCTTGTCTCCCACACATTTCTCATTCCACATCCTGTCCCACAGCCAGCCAAAAAATGGAAAGCTACATTTTGAGCCTTGTGCAGAAAAAGATCCCTTCGGTGAGGACTAACAAACCAAGAACAAACCTGAACGCAGACCCTGCCAAAGGGATTTTGAGACATGGAAGCATGTGCGTTCGACAGGTGACTGGCACAGCCCTCAACAATGTTACGAACGTTAAGAATTTGGGCCAGGTATTTCCTCATTCCAGTGGAATCACCACTACCGCCACCCTTGATAACGGTGCCTTTTCCCCCTTAAAGGAGCATTCAAAAGAAATGGAGCATCAGGAGACCAAAAAGATGCCTCCTCCTCCAGCGAATGCAAACAATGAACTTCAAAGCAAACACCTGGCAAGGAATTTCAAATCTCAAGAGGTGGTGCGGTGTACTGTGGTCAACAAGGGGGACATCGCCAAGGAAAATGGCCAGGCCTTTGTGGCATGTCCTAAAGAAAGCCCTTGTCAGCATGGGACGCTATTGAAGGAAAGTAAAGCCACCCAGCTTCCTAAAAAGATACTGTTTAAAAACAGTGGGGTACAAGCAGCTTGCTCCATTCCACCTACTCAGGAAACTAGGCTTCCACTGGATTTCAAGAATGAAGGGTTGTCCTCTCAGAGACTGGAGGAGGGTGTACTGGTGAATGACCAGTACATACCAGCTGAGCCCCAACCAGTGAGACTTCACAAGGGCACCAGAAGTGTCAAAATCCTCAAGAGCTCTATGGCAAAACACAGATCCCATCTTGTCACCGTTATGGAAAATGGGCCACAGGTTGGGCGGGAGAAAGGCAAGCTCACAAGCAAAAAGTGCCATTTCCCTGATGACCTGGATACAACAAAGAAGCCGAAGAAGGCCACCTTGAAAGGGAAGAAAAGTAGTCATCTCCTGCCAGAGACTAGCCTTCTCAGTCGGCCATCAGGCGTGTTGAAATCTGGACTGAGGCCCCACGGACATGGCCGAGAACCTGTGGTAGCCAAACCCAAGCATAAGCGGGCTGATTATCGTCGCTGGAAACTGTCAGCTGAGGTGTCTTATGAGGAAGCCCTTCGGAGGGCAAGGAGAAACCGGAGAGAAGCAGTTGGGGTCTACGCACAGGTTCCCCATCCTTATGCCAGTCCCTACGCCTATGTGGCGAGCGACTCAGAGTATTCAGCAGAGTGTGAATCCCTTTTCCATTCCACGGTAGTGGACACCAGTGAAGATGAAAGAAGCAACTACACGACCAACTGCTTTGGAGACAGTGAATCCAGCTTGAGTGGGGTGGAGTTTGTTGGCGAAAGCACAACGACCAGTGACTCGGACGAAAGTGGGGGTCTCATTTGGTCCCAGTTTGTCCAGACTCTTCCGATCCAGGCAGTTGCCACAGGTTCAGAGCTCCACGAAAATGCAGCCAAAGCCTTTGTTAAGATTAAAGCCTCGCATAACCTTAAGAAGAAAATCCTCCGCTTTCGATCTGGCTCTCTCAAACTGATGACTACTGTCTAAATTTCTACTGGTCATAAAGTGATGATGTTAATGATGATGATGATGATGATGATGATACTACACATGCCTGCTGGAGGGAGCTGTGTGTGAATATGTGCCTCCAGTTGGTAGGTGTGGATACGTGCATTGTGCACCAAGTTTTTGTGGGGCCCTGGGTGTGTCTGTTCAATAAGGAGAAGGAACAAAAGTAATGCTGGCTCCTCTACCCATCCAACAAAAGGGTATCCAAGTGAAGTGTCCCCTAGCCTTCAAAAGGTGGGATGTGCAAATGCAGAAGTCAGTTATGGTGGCTATAAAGTTTTCAGGTACTCCATGGCAGTAGTGTTGGTGTGTGTGTGTGTGTGCGTGTGTGTGTATCTAGAAGGCCTAAATCTAGGGGGCCTAAATACCTTAAAGGCACCAGATCCCATTAGATCTTGGAAGCTAAGCAGGGTCAGCCCTTTTTAGTACAGTCAGACCTCCACGTCCATGGATTCTTTATCTTTGGATTCAAGCATGCAAGCCTTCAAAATATTTTTGAAAATATATTCATTCCCAAAAGCAAACCTTGTTTTTGCCATTTTATATAAGGAATTCCATTTTACTATGCCATTGCATTTAATGGGATGAACATTCATGGATTTTGGTATCAACAGGGGGTCTTGGGACCAAACCCCAGCGGATATTGAGGGACCACAGTACTTGGATGGGAGATCGCCAATGAATGAAATTCATAGGATCGTCATATGTCGACAGGGGACTTGAAGGCACATAACACACACAAACACACATGCACACACTGTATGCTCTGGCTCATCATCCTCTACATCAGGGGTAGGAATCCCATAGCCTGTGGCCCACCTGTGGTCCCAGGGTTCTTTTTGTGATCAATGGATCCCTTCTGCCAAAAAAAATATAGTGAATCCCAGAGGGACAAAATTTGTCCTGGGGACTTGTCCACTCCTGCTCTGGAGACAGTTGTCTGTCCCTTGCCTTTATTCTTGAGTGCTTCTTGCATATTCCTATGTGGTTCTACTTTGTACAAATAAGGTCCCACTTCACAGTTGCACAGCCTCCAACTGTTCATATTTGGTAAGGGCAATCCTGATTAATCCTCTGTCTTTCCACTTTTTCAGCTACTTTTAAAATGTCCTAGTTTCTTTCTCCTCCTCCCACTTCCCTCCTTTTTCCTGGCTTACTTCCACTGGGACACACAGAATTCAAAGTCCAAAAATAGTTTGCATCCAATTAACTATTTTGATTAAAAATAGTTTGAATTCAATTAGAGAGGAGGGTGGTAGTGAAATCTTGCCCTTCCCAGTAGGCTCAAGCAAAAGCAAACCATGGCAGCCTCTCTGGGCTTGTGTGTTCTTCCTCATTAATAACTGTTGCCATCTTGACCATTCTGATATTGCTTGGTTACACCTGTCCAAGTTTTCACTGGTGAAATATTGAAGGGTATTAAGCACCAGCTTCCTGTTTCTGGCAAATAGCAGCTGGGGGAAGGTGGCCAGCAGAGGCTGTTTTTGGCAGAATCATAGCATTGTAGTAGATAGTGCTTTTAAGCCTCCTTCCCACTCCAAGCATTCCCAATCATGAGAAGGGCTTCTTGCAACTGCAGTTTTAAAAAAATAATTTTAAAGAAAGTGAATGGAATGCCATAATGCAACCGTCTCCAAACTATGGTCTGCGGGCCAGCCCTGGCCCATTGAGGCCTTTTAACCGGCCCGTAGCCGATCCTACCGCTGCCGCTGCTCGTGTGCGACTCCGGCGCCATTTTGTGTTTCAAAATGGCGCCTGGAGTCATGCGCATGCTTGTTTAACCAGCCTGCGGCTGTTCTGGGGGACATCGAACCGACCCCTGGCCGGAAAAATATGGGGACCCCTGCTAATGCATAATTTGATCCTAGCGGTCCTATAAGAAAATCCAGAACTGGAAACGTAATCAATGACAAAATATAGACAGAACCTGCCATTTCTAGTCATGGGTGTATCTATAGAGGCATTTCCCCCTAGGATTACCATTTCCCCCTAGGATTACCAGAATGAAAACTGGAGAAGGCTTCTGTCTCTTTATTGGTTGTGTTCAAGCAAGAATTTCGGCAGGAGTTGGGTCTTACCCATTTGCATGATAAGCAACATATGCAGAAGTTCTGTCTTCTAAATATTTGTTAAGGGTACAGTAGCCCTCCCCAGTTTCCAGTCTGGCAACTTTATCCCCTCCCCACCCAAGAATTTTTTCCTGATGAAATTTTCCATCATTCCCCTGATTTTGAGCACTGCAATGACTTTAAAAATGCAGTTGAACATTTAGAAATACTATTTAGGTGGGAGAGCTAGTATGGCATAGTGGTTAGATATTTGGATTATGACTCGAGACAAAGGTTCACTTCCTGGTTCAGCCATGAAACCCCCTGGGTGATCCTGGGCAAGTTGCACTCTCTCAGCCTTAAGAAGACAATGGCAAACCGCCTTTGAACAAATATTGTCAAGAAAACCCAATGATAGGTTTGCCTTAGGGTCACCATAAGTTGGAAACAACATGAAGGCACACAACAACAGCAAAAGAAAATGGTAAAGCAAAGTTAACAAAGGGAATGCTGATGCAGCAAATATGAGAGATGCAAGGTAGCAATGATTTTCACTACTTTACTCTCTGCAATGCTAGAAATTTGGGGACTGAAAGAAAATTTCTGAATTTTTCTTGAAGGGATTATTACCTTCATTTCATCTTCATTTCATCTACCCCAAAAAATAAGAGAAGGAAAAGTGGCTTTGAAAAAACCAACAAACCCATAGGTCCAAACTGAGCAAATGTCTATGTTGGTTGCATGTGACATGTCAGGGGCCTTAACTGGTATGTGTGTATGTGTGTGTGTGTGTGTGTGTGTAATGTGGAAGGTGTAAGAAACAGACCAGCTCTCTTCTAGTTGACAAAGATGTTTATGCTTAGTAGCTTGAAGATATCACCACTGGGCAAGTGACTTTAGCTCAGCCTGGTGATGCACAGCAAATGATAACCAATGCCTTGCTCTATGCAGAACCTTTCCTTGGTTTCTGGTGCTGTTTCTTCTCTCCAGATGTGCATTAATATGCCAAAACAAAGCTTTCCAGTAGTCATGCCATGGGTGAGTATGCATGTGTTCGTGCATACACCTCCCAACATGAAACAAGGTGCTTCTTGTATATATTTTCCCAAAATGCTGTTTGTGCATATTTTTTTTTAAAAAAGATGCACATATTTAAAACCTTTGAACTGCTCAAACATTGTCACTTGAACCTCCAAATGTTGTGCCAATACTAGTGCCTTTAAAGTGGTAAAACAAAGGCCACTGTGCTAGTTTTTATCGAAGGGCCACCCATTTTCAGTGTTGACAGCTTTGAGTATATAAAAACATGAGAACTCTGGGCAAGTTTCCTTTTTTTTTTGGCTGGGAGTGGGTTAACAAAAATGTTAGCAATCTGTTCATCTTTACTTTGGTTTCTACAAATCCTTCATTCAGATAAGAAATTCAGAGAGGCATAAATACGCCATGTTAAGACACAGAAGTAAAAAGACGAGTGGAGTTTATGCGACTTCAGTCCTGTGTGACATTAAAAATAATAATAATAACCTGGTACCCTACAGTCCACTGATGTGTTTTGAAATCTGATAAGGAATTTCAGGATTTCGTAGGAATGAAGGAGCTGGTCAGACAATGTCCATTTAATCCAGTCCGGTCCACTATGAATTGCACCAGCTTTCCCGAGTCTCAGGTATCACCTGCAGCCTCATCCACGGTCAACTCATAGTCCAAGTCCCTATCAGAATAGTGCCATCACATTTTAGCTGTATCTGCACTGCAGAAATAATGCAGTTTTACACTGCTTTAACTGACATGGCTCAATGCTGTGGAATCCTAGGATTTGCATTTTGTTGTCGCACCAGAGATCTCTGGCAGAGAGGGCTAAATATTTCACAAAACTACAAATCCCAGAATGCCATTGCATTAAGCCATGGCGGTTAAAATGATGTCAAACTGCATTATTTCTGCAGTGCAAACGCAGCCTTTTGACACAGTCACAACCGCTTAGTTTTCTCCCTTCCCTTCTGGCAAGGAAGGAGACTCTGGAATGTGAGATAGATAACCTGTTCTGTGGTACAAGAGAAAGCTCTGAAAGAGTAATTCCCAAACTGATCCTCCAGATGTTTTGGACCTCAACTCCCAGAATTCCAGATTGTTGGCCAAGGTGGCTGGGGCTTCTGGGAGACGAAGTTCAAAACACCTAGAGTTGATAATTACTGCTGAATTCCTGTACTGTACTTGCCACCAAATTTTTTTCTAAAAAGCTTTCTCACAGAGAAAAGTCAAAGGAACTCCCCAAATGTACAAATCCCAGGATTTTGTAGGGTGCAGTTAAAGAGGTTATGAAGTTGTTATATAGGGCAGATATAGCCCTTGTTAAGAGCACTAGGAATCAGGAGGTATGAGGTGGTCCACCAGGGAGTTGCAGTTTTCACCTTGGTTTTAAAATATGTTTGGTATTCTCAGAACATGTCTTCCAAAGGCTTCCTTATAAGAACAGGTTCTTGCATTTATGATTGAGACTGAAAACTTGGCAGGTTTTTTTGTTTTGTTTTACTGTCCCAGATACACCAGAGAAGCACACTGAATCAAAAAAATTGCGCAAGTCTTGACCTTTGGGGAAATTTCTCCATTTGGAATATGTCATTTCAGTCGCAAAACAGATTTTCACATTTTTGAATGCAACAGTGAGGTTTGAAAAACTTTAAGAAATGTTTTAAAAACCCATGTAAATCTTGTAGGGTGTAGTGTCAATTGGAAAAATTAATATGGGATTTTATTTGCCAAACCGTATAAATCTATCGTTGGAAATGTTTAAATGTTATGCTCATATTTATTGTCATTTATGCAGATGTGTACAGAAGGCTTTTTTAAAAAATCACTTGAATAATTTTTTTTTGCAAGCCAATCTGTTTGGGAAAAATACGGTTTCGAGTTCCTTTCCTCCCAAGAGAGTCTCAAAAGGGCTTTTAGGTATGAGATTTCCACAGATGGCACAAATCTCCCTTTATATCAGGATTTAGAAACCTTTGGCGTCCCAAAGACTCCAGCTTTTATAAGTCCCGGCCACCATTACTTATGGTTAGGGATTATGGGAGTTGTAGTGCAGAGCATCTAGAGGTGCGGGTATTAAATTTCCAAACCATGCTCTATATTCATGATATCTGTGATGTGATGATAACTAAACAATGAGAATATCCTTCAGTGGTGCAATGCCAAGAAAAACAACCCTATGCCTTAAAGTCAGCCTGACAAAAGCTTGCAAAATACCAATCTGAAGCCTAAGTGGAATATAGAAATAACTGCAAGTGTGCATAATTTTTTCCTGTTTCAAATCATTCTGCTGGAAGAATGTAGTGCAACATATTTATGAAGATTTATTCCTCTTCTATTTCTTTTTGCCAGGCTAACTGCTGGCATTTTTTAAATGTCTCTGTCATTGTCATGAATATTATAACACACTGCTTTGGATAACTAAATCCTTTAACAGTAAAATCCTGTGCTCGTCTCTCCAAGGAAGGATGTATAGAATTGGTACCCAAATGCCTTGAAAAGATATACTTTGTGTGAGGAATTAGAAAGAGGCCTAGTGCAAGGAGCAAGTCTTGATCAATTGCTGACTAGTGTATTAATGCAAAGGTCAATTCCATTGATTGAATGGGTTTACTCTAGTTTGCACTGACAGTAGGATTCATCCCTTGGCATTATATAGTCTCTATGAGAATGGTGTCATGTGGTCTGTTGGAAGGAGTTACCTTGTGGACTACAATTACCAGTTAGTTGGAGATTTGAAATGTTATAGCCCCCAAAAGTAACTTATTCTAACTCTGGACAATCCTTAGTACAGCTCATCTGTTCATGTTTTGACTTGGTTTTCCATTTCTAGACCTTTTTTATTGGGCTGATTCTATCTACAGATTCTAGAAGCAGTAAGGTCAAGTCTTGAATATATTTTGTGAGGTTATGGTGAGAGTTTCCCCCTTAAGATCCTTTGTTGGTTGTCCTGACTCAATGATGGAACCCCTGCCATCCCCTCTGGTGGAAGAATATAAGAAGGGTTCTGTTTGGATCAAACCAAACTCCAGCCTCCTGTTACCCTAGCCAACCAATATCCTTTTGAAAATCTGTACTCCCACATCATTAAACTTCATTGGATGAGCCTGGGTTCTCATATTATCTGAGGTGCCTTGCAGCTTCCATTTCATAGAATCATGGAGTTGGAAGAGACCACAAGGGCCATCCAATCCAACCCCTTGCCATGCAGGAAGACACAACCAAAGCTTCCCCCAACAGATGGACATCCAACATCAAAGCACCCCTGAGAGATGGCCATCCAGCCTCTGTTTAAAAACCTGCAAAGAAGGAGACTCAACCACACTCTGGAGGAATGTTTTCCACTGTCGAATGTCATTTGAATCCATTGCACTGGGTCCTCATCCCTGGAGCAGCAGAAAACCAGCTTGCTCCTTCTTCAATAACTGCTCCATGAGGAACAGTTGGTTTCTGGGTTTCACTGTGAAGCACTCCAAGGTATATATGCAGGACACGAGGACTACTGCCACTTTCCTGCCTGTATCATCAGGCAATGGTACTGAGAGGCATATTGCCTCATACTGAAGTGAATTTGCACCTATTCTGACTAGTAGCCAGTGGCAGACTTACTCTCCATTAATGTCTTTAATTTCCATTTAAAGCAATCTACACTGGGGGCCATCATATTATCTTGTACTGTAGGTGTGAATTCCCCTAGATCAGGGGTAGGCAACCTTTCCCCTTTAAGGGCTGAGGGACTTCAGCTCCCAGAATCCCAGGAGCTATTGGCCAACATGGGACTATGACTTCTGGGAGCTGAAGTCCCTCAGCCCTTAAAAGGGAAAGGTTGCCTACCCCTGCCCTAGATTGTGGAAGAAGTGCTTTTTCTGTCTATCCTCAATTCCTGCATGATTCAGCTTCATTGGGAGGACCCAAGTTCATTGGGTTGTAATATTTTCAGTGGTGGCTGGTAGCCTTCTTCTGCGTGGAACAGTGAATCCATTTTTGGTTGTAGTAGGAACATGAAATGAACAATCCAAGGTGTGGAACCTTATTACCAATCCCCTAATAGTTTCAGCACCTTGGATAGTTCTGTTAGAGTTCACTCTAAAACCCTGAGCAGATTCATTGACCTACAGGCATGGAAGCTAGCAGCCCCAGAATATTATGGAAGAGGGGGAAAAACTACACACTATCCATTTTCTCCACCCCAGGCAAAACTCTACAAATCTTGGGCCCTTTCATGCTACATAGTTAAAGAATTATGATTCCACTTTAACTGCCCTGGTATCATCTAATGGAATCCTGGGATTGGTAGTTACATGGGGCAGCAGAACTCTCTGCTGTGAACTCTAAATACTCCTCACCAAACTACAAATCCCCTGATCCTATTGGAGGTAAGCAAGGCAGTAAAATGGAATCCGTGCTATAACTCTATAGTGTAAAAGGGCCCTTGACTATGTTCCCCCTTACTCCTGAACTAACACCCCTTCCCAAACATTGTACACTTTGTTCATAATAGAGTCCTTCCAACCCCCAGATCACTTCCGCTACCCTTTTTCTTCACTATTTCCAATTCTATAATATCCCTTTTAAAGACATGGTGACCAGAACTGTACAGAATATCCCAAGTGTTTAAATGCCCTGGTCATTATCTGTCAGTTTTCCTCCTTTTGAACTCTGGGCAAAAGCCGAAAGGTTTTTGGAGTATATTGTGTAATATATGTTTTCTTAAAACCCACACAAATATGCATGTTAAGAGCATGAGCATTGATTGTGTTAATATTTCCGTCAGTGTCCCATAATTGTACATCACAAGCAGCCATGTTTTATATCTATATATAAAAATCATATCGCTTTGTAAATTAATATAATGCATCAATATGCTGTAATAAACACTTGTCTTTTAATCCTGCCTCATTTGTGATCTAACCCTAACTATTTCAAGAACAAAGGAACTACAACAATGGATTAGACCAGGGGTAGGCAACCTTTCCCCTTTAAGGGCCGAGGGACTTCAGCTCCCAGAAGCCTCAGCCATGTTGGCCAATAGTCCCATGTTGGCCAATAGCTCCTGGGATTCTGGGAGATGAAGTCCCTTGGCCCTTAAAGGGGAAAGGTTGCCTACCCCGGATTAGACAGATCCATGGACAGGGCAGTCCTATAGGGCAGTGCTTCCCAACCTTTGGTCCTCCATTTGTTTTGGACTTCAGCTTTCATAAGCTCCAGCCAACTTGGCCAACAGTGACCAATTATGGGAGCTGAAGTTCAAATCCGTATTCACCTAGGGGTTGTCATGACCTTACAGCATGTGGGTGACTGTTGCACAATGGCAGCCAATGGAGTGACTGATGCACCATGGTGCAGTGCATAATGGGCACTGATGTGCTCCCCAATGTACATCTGGGCACTGACTAGGAAATGCCAGAGTGCAAGGGGAGTGCCCAATGCCTATCAGAAATGCCCAATGCACATTAGAGTAATCTTGCTTGTGCCAGATGCACACCTTCATAATTCACTGATGGAGTCATTGTGTTTCTGCAACATAACGATGGATACATAAAGTTATGAAATGGAGACTGTGATGTAGGATCTTAACCAAAGCTTAGAACAATATAAAAACATACAAAGTATAATGTGTATCTTCTAAGAATACAGCTGAAGCCTCCAGAGGATTCATGGATCTCAGCATTGCTGTAACCATTTCACATCTGGCTACAAGAACATAGCCAGACAGTTTTCTGATCCTGCCTGCTCCCCATGAGCCATGAAGGACCATGTAAGGTTTCTCTGCTTTGTATAGATCTGCATATGAATTTACATGCTCCCTCCACATTCACTGGGGTTAGGGGTGAAGGATCCCTGTGAATGTGGAAAAACCATAAAAAACACTATTCTTTTTGCCTGAGAGAACACCTCTCTAGGAATCTTCAGGTCCTCCAGTACACTCTATGGTCAACATCTGTCAGAAGTGCTTAGAAGTGCAAATGCTTAGAGAAGTGTTTTCTCTAATAACCTCTAGGTCTTCCAGCACAACTCTATGGGCAACTTCTGTCAGAGTTGTGCTAGAGCTTCCTAGACAGAACATATTCATCAAAACCGCAAATAATCAAATCCACAAAAGTCAAAGCTGCAAATGTGGAAGGACAACTGTACTACGCCATGCTAAGTCATGTTGAATTGTAGCCCATAATGCAACATTATACTCCATCTTTTTGATGTACAGATCTCAGCCTTTGGTCTGATGCATACATATTTTAGCAAGCTCTCAGTGTTGAGATAAGCAAAGTGTCTTCCTGTTTTGCTATCTTCCTATTGTGTTCTGAAATTTGCACAAGCATTATGTTCTAAAGGTTGCACAAACATAATCTTCTGGGACCCACTTCTTTTCTTTCTGCTCCACAAGTACAGTCACTCCTCTTTTTTTGCAGGGGATCCATTCTGGACCCCTTGCGAAAAAGGAAAAATGCAAATATTCAAGCCCTATTGGCTTGAATGGAGGTGCATGTCCGCAGGGGTGAGTGGGTGTGCGTTGTGGGCATGTGCCCCATTTTGTGCCCCTCCAATCATCCCTCACAAATAAGCGAGGGTTGCAGACTTCAAGTCCACAAAAACAGAGGGACAACTGTAAATTGCCCAGCCCCCAAGTTCTGAAGTTCTTTTTGGTTCAAGGTTTATTTTGCAGTCTGGTCTCCTCTTCCTTCTCCCTCAGTCTCCTCCAAATGCTTATAATTGCACCACCAAATCCTTGAGCAAAGACCAGGAATTCCTAGTCAATATCCTTGAGAGGCGTGATGTGGGTAAACAGACCAGAAATGCCATATGGGGGTTCCTTCTTCCCTTAGCTGATGTGTGAGGTTACATATTAAATTGTGCCAAAGCACCAAAAGTGCAACTGAAGTCCAACTAAATGTGCATGTGCATTTCTGCCCAATGCACACCATTTCACAATGTGCAATGCTAATCATTTACAATGTGCATTTGAGCACAAAGGTACTACACACAAAACTTTGTTCTTTTAGTTATAGGTTCAAAAAGAGGTATACAAGGCTGTTGAACATTCTCCCTTCTCTGATATTGGCTGAGATCCTAAGTCATGTCAGCATAGCATAAATATCTGCTAGTGGAGTTACATTATGCAGTTCCTATACTGAATACTAATGTAGCTGACAGGGGCCACAGATGCAGAAGACAGCACACCCCCATCCTTCAGTGAACAAAGGAGGGAGAGACACACCACATCCAGGTCAGATTAAATACTAAACACAGGGCTTATTAGGAACTAATGAGGCACCAATGACCTTGCAGAAACAGCCCATAAATATCTTGCCAGTTCTCTTCCAGCCTTCTGGCTGACAACTTTCTCATCTCTGACACTAGTCTCTTGTGTTCCTTTTTTGTCTTAAATCTTGGACTGACTGTATTTGCACTACCCTGATGTCTCATGTACTTGGGCTTCTAGACTGGCTAACAACAGCAATCCTTGTGTTTCTCCTTCCATCCTGTGCAGAGAACCCTAGATGGACCTGGACTGGACTAACCATTGGACACCTTGCTTCTTCGGGCACTTGCTGACTTGTGTTCAGGACAGTAGTACAATCACTAATTAACTATGTGAGTGTGTATTTACACCAAGGGTAGGCAACCTTTCCCCTTTAAGGTCCGAGGGACTTCAGCTCCCAGAAGCCTCAGCCATGTTGGCTAATAGTCCCATGTTGGCCAATAGCTCCTGGGATTCTGGGAGCTGAAGTCCCTCGGCCCTTAAAGGGGAAAGGTTGCCTACCCCTGATTTACACTATACAGGTATGATGTAGCAGGGGTAGGCAAACTGTCCCCTTTAAGGGCCGAGGGACTTCAGCTCCCAGAAGCCTCAGCCATGTTGGCCAGTAGTCTGGGATGATGGCTAATAGTCTGGGATTCTGGGAGCTAAAGTCCTTCGGCTCTTAAAGGGGACAGTTTGCCTACCCCTGAGTAGGGTCTTGGCTTATGTCTGAGTCATTTATGTGATTGCTCCTTAAACCACAAGCAGAAACGTTGTACTCTAAATGTTGGTTGATTGCAACTCCCATCAGCTTTAGCCAATATAGCCGCTGGTGAGGAATGGGAAAAACTGAATTCCAGCAACATTTAGGATGATGTTCTACATCAGGGTTGTGTAACATTAATCTGTACGTGTGAGGTTACGCCTTGATTGTACTACACAATCCTTTGTGTTGAATGACAACATTGTACAAATGAATGCACTTCTAAATGTGGAAGTGAATGTACAACCAAATGCATGTACAACCAAATGTATTCCCATGCAAATAAATGAGCAGTTCTGTGCACATCCATGAGCACGTACATCTGCACTACAGCATTGCAAGTGCAACTCTGATTCCACAATCTTGAGTTTAAAATGCACATGTAAGACACTTTCTGACCACAGAGAACTGCATGCTGATCAACCTAAATCATACCTATCTTTCATTTGTTTTAATTGTTTTGGATTCTAATTGTGCAAAGTTATGACAATTAAAGGGTATCATGGACATCTCTGAAAGTTTCATCCTCCTCCTCCTCCATGCCTTTACCCCAATCTAGACTTTCACTGTTGGTGACACATGCAAGCATAAGGTGTGCAATGCATGCATTTCTACATTGTTCCAATGGCCATATTCAGCTGGCAGTGGTAGAAGTAGAGCTGCATCTGGAACCATCATGCCTGCAGATGCACAAAACAGTACATTCATTGGGTGGCTGTCATTAAACACTGCACATCGCACATTGCACATAGAGCAGTGTCTCCCAGGCCTGAACATGTATTGTGCAATATTACTATTCTATATGGGGGTTACATAATTTCACCAGCAGGCATTTATGCTATTGTAAAACTGCAGTCATTCTTAGACAGAGCTTGGAAAAATAGTTTTAAAAGTAGAACTCCTAGAATTCCACACCCAGCATTTCTTCAGTCTGAATTCTGGAGCTGAAATCTGAAAGTCAGGCTTTCGTCTTTAGATGCAAAGCTTTTGTGATGCTGGAAAGCATGTCTTTGCCCTTGAGTTCAGTACACATCTGTTGAAGCATCTATCTAGGCTCAGGAATCCAACAGGAGACAGCTAATTAGATTAATTAGATCTAGAAAATGAGTGTCAAGCTGCACTTCCTGCCACTGATCAGGCCTTCCCATTCTCTCTAGCCACCTTCATGTTACCCATTTGGCAGGTGGTCTGAAGACTAATTCGTGCCTGAAAGGGAGTACCAGTTTTTCCAGAGATGCTCCTTGAGATAAAAGCCACCTGACTTTTCCTCCCTCTCATTTGTAACAGTCTGTTCAGCGAGTTCAGGTTTCCCCCTGCTTCCTCCTCTCCCTTAAAAATAGGCACAGTTTGGTACTTCTGGTCATATTTTCCTAAAGCAACCACTTCCAATAATGTTTGTTACTGCTTTCCAGGGAGGTAAAGAGCAAATAAAAGATTTGGACAGTGGTGTTTCTGTACTTGTTCAGAACTATCAGGTGTGTATTCTGTTGGTAAGCTTATCTAAAGAAGTATACTAATTGAAAATGCCATTTGCTTAAGTGTTTACTTACCACTTAGAAGTTGATTCAATAAGGCTGCATCTGCACTACAGAATTAATGCAGTTTGATATTTCTTTAACTGGCTCAGTGCTGTGAAATTCTGTGATTTGTAATTTTGTGAGATAATTAAATATCAAAATTTCATTTAAGAATGGAAACTAAAAGATGAATTACTTAGAGATGACAGTTTGTAGCCAGAATGAAATTAGAACTGAAACTTTTTTTTCAAGAAAATTGTGCCACAGAACCAAAAATGAAAGTAATCTGGAACATAAGCAAAGCGGCTGCTAGAAGTATCTTAATACAGAGAGCTAGTGAACTTAAAAAAATAAAGCAGGACAAAAATAAAAGATTAACACTAGAATTTAAAAAAGGAGGAAGAACTTTAAAAAGCATCATATAAGAAAAAGATACAAAATGAGATAAAACTTTTACAAAAACAACTACAAATAAAAATAACAGAAAAAATTGCTATTAATTTAAACAAAAGAAAACAAAACCAGTTTGAAAATGCAACAAAATAAAAGGCTGGTTAGCCAACAGATTAAGAAAGGAAAAAGAAAAATATGATCATAGAAATTAAAACTAAAGATGAAAGATTAATAAATCCACAAAAGATCAAAAAAGCATTTACGAATTTCAATACCAATTTATTCAAGGAAAAGGAAGAAACACCACAAAGGGAGAAAAATGAAAGAAGCTTTAGACAATGATACAATAAAAAAATTAACACCAGCTCAAAAAGATTTTTTTAATGCTAGTATCACTAGGGAGGAAATACATAAAGCAATCCAAAGTTTGAAAGAGGGAAAGTCACCTGGCATTGATGGATTAACAGCCAAATATTACAAAACTTTTGAAAATGAACTGATAGAACCTTTAAAGGAAACATTAAATCTAATCGCTACAGAGGGGAAACCTGAAACATGGGGGAAAGCTACTATAACTTTAATCCCAAGGAGAGGAAAGACAAACTGCAAATGAGCAATTATAGGCCCATATTTTTGTTTAAGAATGATTTTATAAAATCTATGCCTCCATTATAATAGACTTAAAAATGCTTGTCAGAAATCATCAATGAAGATCAAAATGAGTTCCTCCTGGGAAGACAAGGAACAATATAAAAACATTGGTGAATATGATTGAGTATTATAACATTCACAATGAAAAGAAATTTGCACTTTTTTTAAAATAAATTTTATTATATAACATAAAAAAAAAACAATATTACAAACACTAAAAAAAATAGACATAACAAAACACAACAATATTACTAAACAGACAAATACATACACATAAACAATACTTCCTCCACACTACGAAGGTTTATATCTTTAACTATATATATATATATATATATATATATATATATATATATATATATATATATATATATCTTTGACCTTATATGTCCATTATACAATATCACAAATAAAATCTAACCATCAAAAACTCTCTTCATTTTGTCCCTTATATTAATACAGGTTTATATCAAGAAAGAGAATCAACCAGAGAAAATCTATTTAAATCCTTACATTACTTATAATTTGCATACATAATCAATATCTACATACATGAAATGAAATCATCTATTGGAGCAGAGGATTAAACAATGTCTATAACAGTTTTCTTAATATATTCATACCAAGGTTTTCAATGCTCATGGAATAATAGCCAAGATTTATTTTGCACTGAGCAAGTTAATTTTTCTAAATTATACAAATCTTGCACTTTATTTCTCCAATCCTCCATTGTCGGCATTTCCTTTTTCCGCCAGAATTTCGCAAAAAGAATTCTCGCCGCTGTAATTAATAAAAAAAGTAATTTTCCTCTCTTTTTTCCTAATTCATTCTTTATAATATTTAACAAATACATCTTTGGATCTAGATTAAATTTTAAACCAAAAACCAAATTTAATTCTTTGTTTATTGCTTTCCAGATTTTTTGTGAAATCTCACATTTCCACCAAACATGTAGGTAAAACCCTGTCTCTTGCCCACATTTCCAACATAGCGGTTTTTGTCCTTTATAAATTTTTGAAAGTCTAAGTGGCGTCAGGTACCATCTGAACATTACTTTATAACCGTTTTCTCTTACATCAATACTTAAAGCGTAC
>CM034701.1:8865653-8882116 GCA_020142125.1 Phrynosoma platyrhinos
CAATCTTAGAAGTCACACTCTCTTAGCCTCAGAGGGTGGCAAAGGCAAGCCCTGTCTGAAAAACACATAGGCAATGACATCCTTCCGGCTCAGCATCCGGACAAATCTTTGGGCACCCCCTTTCGCGGCTTGTGGAAGGAGCGCTATTTTAGTGCTCCTTTCCCAGGCAGTGAAAGGGAGGATAGGGGCCAAGGCATGGGGCAGCCTCGGCCCCAGTCCGCCGCTTCCCACGGCCGTCTGTCTGCATCCCCCCTTAGAGATGTTAAACTTTGTCTGGAATGAGGTTTGGTGCGCTGCTGATAGGTAATGGTGGAGTCATTGGCTCAGGTCTCCTATGTGGACATTAGACACAGGAAAGGGGAATTCAATAGCACCCTAGCTCTTAAATGTAGATGCACAATTTCCTGAGTCAGCTAATGTATACTTCCCAATACTCTCAGATGACCTCCACTTCCTGTTTCCTTCCTGCTTTGAGTTGAAGTTCTCAACATCTGGAGCACCAAGGTTGAAAACCACTTGTTTACCTCAGAGGTATGAATCATGAGAGCTTCCCAGCTTCTTTGGATATCATGCCTTGTGAAGCTGGGGAATGCTTCCTTGTTGTTTGACAACAAAAGGGCAGCTGTTGAGAACACCTCTAGTGATGGGTAATGCCACATCCCCATTATCATGGCAACAGGTCAATCTGCTACTCGCATAGTCTACCTGTTGCTCATTGATCTCCTGTGTTCAGTGTTGCCATTGCCGCATTTTGTCTGATGCAGAATGGCTGCATCCAGTTCAAGATTACAGAAGCAGCATCACACATGTAATGCATTTCCACATAGTTGCTCAATTGCATATGGTTATGAATGTACATTACACATAGTTGCACATGAGGCATGGTTCCAGAATGTGTACATTACACATAGTTGCACATGAGGCATGGTTCCAATTGGTTGGAGAATTGGTTGCACAGTGCCTCAATGCTCACCTTTAGCTCCAGGCCACTCTCAGTAGGAGAGGGTTGAAGTCCTTCATTGAGGAGATAACGTGTAACTTTATGCTCAGAGTTTTGTGGAAGTTGTGCAACACAACTTCCATAGTCAATTGTGACACTGTGCCACCAACTGTACAATCAATGCACATGCACATTCCGGAACCATGCCTCATGTGCAACCATGTATAATGTGCATCCACACATAAAGCACAATGTATTGCATGTGCAATCATGTGCAATGCACATTCACAACTTATGCAATGAGCAATCATGCAAAAATGCATTATATGTGCAATGCTGCTTCTGTAATCCTGAACTGGATACAGCCATTCTGTATTGGACAGAAATGTCTGTGATACTATGGGGAAATGCTATGTGCATAAGACACCAAAAAGATTCTGGACATTTTCTTTTTTAAAAATGTGGAAATGACAGCTAATATCTTGTTCCTTCCAAGAAGCTTCTGGCTTAAGATTTGTAACTATGCCTTGGCATTGCAAGGGAGGAAATATTCAGAGCAATTTCCCTGTCGCTTATCTGTTCGACAATTATATCCTACCCGGTGAGACAATTATCTATGGCTGTAATACAGATTGCTATCTAAGATTTTTCCAATCTGCTGCTATTTCTCCCCCACTGAAAAGAATGAAGTGAATAATAACTAGCTAGCATAATTGAGTGTATTTTTGTCCATTGCTGATGCTGTGATGCTCATCTCTAGCTCCTGAATTGCTACAATTTGAGTCAGGTATTTTCAGTGCTGAAAGTGATCATGTTCTCAGTCCTTGAACAAGGATTTAATTGTCTAGAGCAGCCTTCTGCAACTTTGCACCCTCCTGATATCTTGGACTATAACTCTTAGAATCTCCAGCCCACATGGGAGCTGTAGTCCAAGACATCTGGAAATCATCAGTTTAGGAGAGGGACTAAAAACTAGGCCTGCGGATGTTTTAGATGTCATCTCCCAGAAGCCCCAATGATAAAGGATTCTGGGACTTGAAGTTCTAAAGAGAACCAAAAATAGAGAACCACTGGTCTAAAGCAGGGGTGGGAATAATGTGCCCTTCCAGATGTTGTTGGACTGCAAATTCCAGCATTCCTCACTGTTGGCTATGTTAGCCATCACAATCAATGCTGGATAATGTAGTCCAAGGATACCTAGTGGGCTGCATCACTCCCATCGCTGTCCTAGAGCATGAAGCAAAGGCAGCGTCTTTCACATGGCCACTGCAACTGAGAGATGGAAGCCCAAAACACATTTCTCCTTCTTTGCAACTTGATATTTGGCTTTCTGAAGGAAAAAGAAAACTCTAAAGCCTGGGTAGTTGCAGCTTTTCTTCTCTGTTAGATTTTTGAACCCATTTCAGAAGAACAAACACACCTGTTCTAATGGGGAAACAAACTTTCCACCTTTGATTGAAAAGAAATTTTAAACATTTAGTTTTGTGTGTGAATATTCAATGCCATTGCATAAAGATAGAGGGATAGGAAACTGATTCATTGATGATTTCTCCTTACACCAGTTTCAGAGGACAGATTTTCTAAAGACTGTAAGATGGGGGAAAAGCAAGGTTAAATTCTCTCTCTGTGCCTTCTCTGTGCCTATTAATAATCAGCATAATACTATTTGCATATATTTTAACCTGCATGTTAAATGCAAAGATTTCTTTAATAGCTGAAATCCTGTTAGCAATTTACACATGCATAAATTCCTCTACATAAGTGGTTGGCCATTTTTGACTAATGTGGAATGTTTGCATTCATTTCAAGATTGCAGAAGCAAAATTTTTAAAACATTAAAAGTTATGTTTTTAACTTTTGTATGTTTTTGTAATTTTGTATATTTTTTAAAAAAGCTAGTTGATTTTAATTGTCTTTTAATTTTTTTTATTGTAACATTTTAAATGGTTTTATTTGTGAACCACCTTAGGTCCCTTTGTGGGAGAACGGTGGCATACAAGTGAAATAAATAAAATAAAAAATAATAAAATTGTGCACATGGTCCCATTGTACCCTGCACACAAAAGTGCATTGCACATGTTCACTGCACATGGAGAGGCATTGCATATTTGACTGTGCGTTTGATTGCACATTTGTTGCAAGTTCAGTTGCTCAGTGTTGCCACTCAACAGAAGGATGGTGGCATGGCATAATTTAGGCACAACTTGGCTTTAAGCTATGCCACCCTGAAGTAGGATCTCTGCCAAAATGTCTAGTTTGGCCTGGATAATTCCATACAGGCCATGCACTGTTACTTCGAAAAGACAAGTACCCAAATTTCTTTAGTTGTGCTATTCTTTAGCTCCACTGCTGTGTGCCACCACCTCTCCCTCAATCACCCTTGCATTTTTGGGTGGGTTTGTAATCTTGAAATGTTCAGGCAGTTTGTGGAGGAGGGAAAAGGGAACAAACCTGTTTATCACCAGCACCAGTAGATATGTCTTCTACAATGTGACATATCAAAACTAACAACGCAATACTGAATGGAATTAGGGGAATTGGGAAGGGGGAAGGGATGCACTTATTCTTTGAAACTGTCCCCAAAGGATTACTCCTTCTCAGATTGTTTGTAAAAGTATCAAGCACAAAGACACTAGACATACAGAGTAAGTATCTGTTAAAGGAGAGGGAGAAGAAGAGTCTTTGATGTGGTAAAGAAAGGAGGAATTTCCCTGCCCCTTTCCCCAGCCCACAGTGTTTCCCAAACTTGGCAGCCTTGGCACTTTGCAGCCACTGGAGACATGATTTGCCTGATGGAGGAGACACCTTCCGACATATGGGAAGGCTGTAAGCTTTCTGGGACAGCTTCAAAGCAAACCATCCCATTTGGTGCATTGCAGTCTGTGAAAATGAGAGCTTTCCCACCCTCCCTCCAAGTAATTACATCTTTCTAATCCCTTCAGAAGGTTGGCTCACAGTGGCATGTTCCCCAGAGAAGATATGCGTGGATGAATAGGCCATCACAATTTCAAACCAGAATGCTGTTTCTAGAAATCTGGATTGCTGGATGAAGGGACTTCTCTTTTTTAAGATGGTTAAAGTGTGGCCCTCCACTTAAAGTTGCTGGAACTCAGCTCCTGTGATCCTTTGCCATTGGCTACAGCAGCAAGGACTGATGGGCACCGTTGTCCAGCAGCATCTGGAGGGCTGCATTTGTCCACTCCTGCTTTATAGGGAAATGATAGGAAGAAAATGGGAATAGGAAAGGGTATAGCATGGGCTATAGCATGGGTCAGGAGAGCAGATCACAGCTTTACTCAAGATGTATTAGAATGCATTCATCAGCAAAGCAGAAAAGCACATTTAAAAATAATTAAAAACATTATTGTTCACAAGAATGATGCCTTTAGTCAACCAACCAAAATGCACAAAATACTTGATAAGAGCCCTGGTGGTGCAGTGGTTAAATGCCTGCACTGCAGCCACTCACTCACAAACCACAACGTTGCGAGTTCAATACCAGCCAGGGCTCAGGCTCGACTCAGGCTTGCATCCTTAAGCGGTCACTAAAATTAGTACCCAGCTGTTGGGGGCAATTAGCTTACAGTTGTAAACTGCTTAGAGACTGCATAGCATGGTATGAAGCAGTATATAAAGGAAGCTGCTATTGCTATTGCTATGATGCAAGTAGGGTTGCCATAACCCAGTTTTTCCTGGGATAATCCTGGTTTTTCAGGCCCTTTGGGATGCCCCGCCTGGTTTTAGGATCATGTCCCAGCTGGCGACCCAGGGCAGCAAGGCCTCCCTGTGCAGGGCTTTGGCCAGTTGGCCAAGTGAGCCCCAAGACATCCAGGGTGTAGCCTCCCTGGCGCAGTTGTATGGGGCCTCAGCCGGCTGGCCAAAAGATCTCCACAGATATCCAGAGGGTGAAGCCTCCCTGGCGCAGCTGCACCAGGCCTCAGCCGGCCGGCCAAGCCACAGAGAGGTCCAGAATGGTGAGGCTGTCTTGGCACGTCCACATGGGACCTCAGCCAGCTGGCCAAGCCCCAGGAAAATCCAGGAGATCTCAGCTCCAAGAAGATCCAGCCTCAAGGTTTATATTAAACAGTCGTCCCTCATCTGTTCCAGACCCCCACGAGTTACGAGGGTGGCGATTATTCAAGCTCCATTAGCTTGACTGCCATTTGGTAAGGCTTAGGAGAGACATTTTAAGCTTACAGAATGTTGGTAGCACAAATCTGTAGAGTCATGAAACACTAGTTTCAAGGAAAAGGTGGTGTGATCTTCCAGGGAACCAGAAGAGCAAGATTTTGCCCAAGAGTCCATTGTCACCCCAAGTTAGATGGAGATGGCATCTGAGCTGAAATAAACTTTTAATTCACAGTCCTCTGTCCAAAATGAGGAAACAAAACAGTTCAACAGAAGGTTCCCAGTATCAGCCTGAGATCCTGTGTCACAGGGTGCAGTGTGTAAATTTATGATGACAGAGCTACATTGCTGATACAATACGCAACCATGTTAGAGAATTGCAAAGATGCACAACAAGGCACCATGCAAGATGTCCTGTTGCACATGGGGGCTCCCACCATGTAATAGGGCACTGTGAAAGATGACAACATTTTTCCAGTTGGGCACAGGCACCCATGGCTTTCCTCTGCCCTCCATTCTGGATTACCAGTGTCACTGTTGGGGGCTATCCCGCCCCCATGCTCCCATTGTGTAAGGGCAGCTTGTGCTGCAAATTACTGCAATGTTGGAAATAATAATAATAATAATGATAATAATAATAATAATAACAATTTCTTATTATGACCATTGCACAACAACCATGCTTCTCATTCTGCTTGTTCAATGGGTCTGATGGCACAGCTTCCATAGCCCTCTTTTCCTGGGAATATGACTAGTGCGCAATGCCACCATTCTAAATGGTGCAGTTGTGAGCTGGTTTATGATGTTGTAAATTTCCAACAGGGTGCCAGCCATATATTAGTTTCACATCAGAAAGAAAGTGCTCTTCCAGCCTGGTCTATAGAAACAGGGGGTCTCGAAATATAGATCTTTAGATTTTGCCGCATTTTGCCAGTTGCTGTTACCTCTGCACCCACTCTTTACATCCTTTCAGGGGCTATTTGTATCCATATCTTGGATCTGAAGAATTTGTCCAAAGTTTGTTTGTTTTTAAAATTTGGGCATGGTGTTCTGAGGTGATCTTTCTGTTTCTTGAATTTTTGAAAACTTTTCTTAAAATTATAGGCCAAGATACTACATCAACAAGATGTGCGTTAAGCTCATGGAATTGTCTGATGACTGTGCATGAATGAATTGCAACAATGTGTGACTGAATGTGCAGACAAATGTAAAGTGCACAATAGCAATGTGCATTGTGCAACTGCACAAGGGCACCACATGAACAATGGCAGTGCATGCTCAACTTTGCTTCCACAAAGTTCTGCTGAAAGCAGAAGTTATGACATGGCCAAAAAAGTACAACCCATCTGATGTGTAAGAGGACTTATATGCATGTAGGTCACTAACAGGATGCCAGCCATTGTGTTATACTGCAAAAGTGCCATTCCACTGATGAACTATAGGACAGAGAGCCAGCATGGTGTAATGGTTTGAGCACTGGAGTAGGGCTCTGGGAGAGCAGGGTTTCAATCCCTGCATGGCGACGGACAGTGGCGTACCTACTATATTTGACGCCCAGTGTGGATCAATTCTTAACACTCCCCTTCTCTCTTCAATAGCTTTTTCTGGGTCTGGCAGAGCTGCTGGCTGAGCGACAAAGGGAGAATACTAGCTTTCCCACCTGGCCAGCAAAACTCTCAGATGCAGAAGGCATCCCTTCCCACCGACAGTCGCTGGTGGGCTGCTCCTTCTCTCCCCAACATTTCTGGGTCTGGTGGCACTGCTGGGTGGGCAGCAAAGGGAGGAACAGAGCCTCCAGACATGGAAAACACCCCTTCTTACCAGAGCACCGGGTGACGTCCCCTTCTGAGGTGTCACCAGGTGCAGTCTGAATCCCCTTCACCCCATTAGTGATGTCCCAGCCATGGAAGCCCATTGGGTGATCTTGGGCAAGTCACACTCTCTCAGCCTAATAGAGGGAAGCAATATCAAGCCTCCTCCAAATAATTATTTTCAGGAAAACCCCAGGATAGGATTGCCATAATTCAGAAACAACTTGAAGACACATAGTAACATGATGTCCAGGACAGCAGAACTGTCTTTTGGACTATTTTTTAAAGTGAGAACAACAAATGCTGCATCCCCCTAATACATTTATCCCATCTAAAAGAGCCCAACAGCAAAATGGGCATGTCAAATTTCACGAAGGCAGGTACATGAAAACAAAAGATGAGCGCCAACTGCACTTTAGCTCCCTATCCTCAGAGAAAGGGAAAGAATGTGTGAACTTCTGAAATTTCAGAAACGGCTACATTGAAATCCAGGCGGATCAGAGAGACAGTTAGTTGGAGCGGTAGTCGCAGTGCCTCAACTTGCCAGCCCTCTCTGATGGGAGCTGTAATTATCTTATTAAGCGGCATTTAAGATGTAACAAGCCAAAGCTACTTATTTTCTCTATTACAGCAGCTTCTGCTCTCATTTAGTCACTCTGTTATTTAGGTTGTGTTCAGATGTCGCTCACAGGGAGGTCTTCACAGATCTTTGTTTTCTACAATGCCAACACAAATGAGAAAAGAGAGGAGAATAAAAGGTGGACACTTACAGGTTCTTGGTGTGCCTACCCTTTGTGCAGTTGGAGATAATCCCTGTCCCATTGACTATGGCTAGCATTCTGTTAGTGACTTATGCAAGTACACATTCCCATAGACATATAAATTCCCATCAACAATGTTTTCTGGTGGTTTTTTTGCTGCACACACACTGTATGCATTATGATTTCTCTCTTTTTTTTAACCCTAAAATTAAAAAAAACCCCTTTTAAAAACAATTTTTTAAATCAATTAATGGTTTCTCCCAATAATAAAGTTCTCATTTTTTGTTAGCCATGCTGGCTAAAGGATTCTGGGAGCTATAGTCCAAACAATAACCTTCCCATACTCTGGTATTTATCTTGACATGGAAGACAGAGGCAATACAGTCATGCAGGGTGCTCATGGACACAACAACAGAACCTGCACAAGATGTCAGTCAGTGTGTAGCTAATAATAATAATAATAATAATAATAATAATAATAATAATAATAATAATAATTTTATTTGCATCTCGCCTCTCTGTCAAACCACCTAGATGGCTTACAGCATTAAAACTCCATACAATGTTAAAATACAATCCAAAATCCACAAACCCTCCCACCCCTCAGCTCCATTTATTATGAAATCCATTGTGTTGTCTACAACTCTTGGCTGGGGCCCATTTCTTTAAATGGTGTGAACCTATCATTTTCCAGGATGTCCTTTCTACAACTCTGTGGAAACTCTTCAGATGTATTTCTTGTGTGCTTTATTGTATAACAGTTTAAAATTGTTCTATTACTATTATTATTGGCTGGAATTCAGCATGGGACTTACAGCTTCATATGTGGATCACAGGGGTTAGGTTCCTATTTTAATTTCTTTGGTTTATGCATATACATGGAGAACTAGTGTTGTGCAGTGATTTGGGCATTGGACTAGGACTCTGGAGACCAGAGTTTGAATCCCTGTTCAGTCATGGAAACCCATTGCGTGACCTGGGCAAGTCACATTCTCTCACCCTCCGAGGAAGGAAATGGCAAACCCTCTCTGAAATAATCTTGGCAAGAAAACCCCCTGACAGGTCCACTTCAGAGTTGCCATAAGTCAGAAACTACTTGAAGGCACACAATATGAACTCATCACATGAATTTCAGATATTTCATCAATATTAACAGTAGGGAAATGAAGAAGGAAACTTGGACATATTGTGTAGACTGGACTATTTATAACCTTGCCCGCTCCATCTGTAAAGATCATAGTTTATCAGTGGATCAACGTTAGGGAATTGGTGCTCTGTGAGCCAAGATGATTTCCATCCAGATTTAGAAGCCAACATTTATAGACATTTATAGATAGCAGCATGCTTCTCTCACTCCCTTTTTTGAATAGTGAAGTCAATGTGTTTGAGTAAAGGGGTATGGCATCCTGTTTCAAAAACTCAAAAGAATTTCTCATTGTCTAAGGATAAGCCGGAATGTTTAACGGTTGAAGATTACATCTTCTTGTTGTAGACATGTAAGATTAGTTTATATTCTGTTCTTTGATTAAAGCACAATAGCCCAACTTGTTCCAAGGAGGAGAAAACAATTCATTCAAGGAAATATGAGACTGGTTTAAAAGAAGAACTGTCACATATAATTATTGGCACTACAGAGTGGAAAAGGTTCTGGCGGTTGCTGTGAAACTGTCAACCTCCCTTAACAGGAAGCGCCAACAGAAATGCACCCATTCTTCCATTGACTGAGATCCTATATCAGGTTGAATAGTATACATTTTCACATGCAGAGAGTTACACAACTCTCATCTTGAATGGCAATGGGGAACTGAACTGAGACTCCAAATGGGCAATTCAGGGAACAACTCAATGTATATGTTCATGCACACACAAGGTACAGTACACATCCAGGTGCAATGAATGTTGTTGTTGTTGTTATTATTGTTGTTGTTGTTAACAGTGTTGAGTCAATCCCAACTCAAGGTGACCTGGTGGATGAGACAACTCCAAGATTCCCTGTCCTCTACTGCTCTGGTTAGGTCCTGCAAATTCATACCTGTGACCTCCTTAATAGAGTCCATCCATTGAGCATGTGGCCTTCCTCTCTTTCTACATCCCTCCATCTTTCCTAGCATTATTGTCTTTTCCAAAGAGTTGTGTCTTCTCATGATATGGCCAAAGTATGACAGCCTCAATTTAGTCATCTTGGCTTCCAGGGAGATTTCTGGTTTGATCTGCCCTAGGACCCATTTGTTTGTCTCTTTGGCGGTCCATGGTACCCTCTGCACTCTTCTTCAGCACCACATCTCAATGGAATTTATTTTTTTCTTATTCACTTTCTTCTCTGTCAAGCTCTCACATCAGTACATGGTAATAGAGAATACAATGGCTTGTACAATTCTAACTTTTGTGCTCAGTTGTATATTTTTTTCTCTTTCAGATCTTTTCTAGTTCTTTCATCGGTGTCTTCCCCATTCCTAGTCTTCTTCTAATTTCCTTACTGCAGCCCCCCCATTCTGATCTATTTTTGATCCAAGGTACAGCAACTCTTTTACTATTTCTATTTCCTGCTATGCAGGAACTCAAAATCAAAGCACCTCAGACAGATGGCCATTCAGCCTCTCCAAAGAAGAAGACTCCTTCACTGTCCAAGAGAGTATGTTCCACTATAGAAGAGCTCTTACTCTCAGGAAGTTCCTCCTAATGTTCAGGTGGAATCTCTTTTCCTGTAGCTTCCATCCATTGTTCCAGGTCCTATTCTCTGGAGCAGTGGTTGAATTTGTTATTATTTTTGTTTATGTTCAGCAGTAAGCCTGCATTTGCCCTTTCTTCCTTGATCTCTCTTAGTTGTTATTTCAGGTCTATGATGTTTTCTGCTAGTAGTATGGTGTCATCTACATATCTTAGATTGTTGATGTTCCTTCCTCCTGTCTTCCTTCCTCCTTCTTTATGTCCAGGCTTACCCTCTGAATGGTATTTTCTGCAAACAAGTTGAACAGATAGTGTGAAAGGATGCAGCCTTGTATGACCCCTTTGCCAATTGGGAACCATCCTGTTTCTGAATATCCTTACACAGTTAATATACTAAACAATGGCACTGCATGTGCAACTCTGGTTCTGTATCCTTGTAGTGAATTTTTGTGTTCTGCATTGATCAAAAATTCACAATTGCTTTCATAGGAGAACTTAAGCATGTCTAAGACACCCATAGTACTCTGGTCAATTTAATCAGTGAACTATATGATCCCACCCTTGTTTCAATGCCTTCCGCATGTTATTGCAAACTAAAAATAAAAATAATCCACAAATATATTTATTTTGCAATCAGACATCAGTCATACTTTTAAACCACTTTTTCTAAGCTATGAGGGAAAAAAATCTTCTTTTTAATTCAGTTATTTTCTAGTGTTGAACAGAATAATAAAAATTGCTAGGATACTGATGTGTGAAAATGCACACATCTCTCCGTTGGGTCCCTCCTTTTAGAAAAATCACTTTCAACACTATCTGAATGTTGGACTTGTAGCAGAGAAGCTTCCACTCATTAATCCTTCGAATGGGAGAATGGGCACCCAGCAACAATTTACTTAAAAATGCCTTGGATCCAAGAAATTGCTACAAATAGCCCCCAAGAAGAAGGAGACAAGTGGGTGCAGAAGTGAGAACAACCAGCAAAACTGGGCAAAATCCAAGGAACTAGACTGCAAGATTCATGGTCCTTTAGGCCAGTCTGGAGGAGTCCAAAAAAGGATTTTTCCCCGTCTCCTCTTTTCCCCTGTATCACCTCTTCTCCTGTTCCAGAGAGTCCCTCAACTTCACCCAAGTCCCTCAACTTCACCCAATTTTTCCTATTTGGAAGAATAGGAAGCTTCAGAAGGAAAGAAGTCACAAAGATTTTGCTCAGCTTTCTCTAGGATGAGAGGAACTGTGCTGAGCATAATCTGGATCTAATCCTCTTTCTTTCTCAGCAAAACAGCTGCTCTTCTGGAATTCAACTCTTCCTCATTACATTTGAGAGGAAGGTTGTGACATGCAAAAGCATCACTTATGCCTGGCAACTGTTTCAATTTGGCAGGCATAGCCTGGACTAATCCTCTCTCGGCATTCTTTTTTAGCTGCTTTTATTATAGAATCATAGAATTGGAAGAGACCTCAAGGGTCCTCCGGTCCAATGTCCTGCCATGCAGGAAGATACAATTCAAGCACCCCCGACAGATGGCCATCCATCCTCTGTTTCAAAACCTCCAAAGAAGGAGACTCCACCACATTCCGAGGAAGTGTGTTCTACTGTCGAACAACTCTTAGGAGATTATCATATGGGCTTCTACCCAGCCCTAGGGCGGATTGAAAATTTGGGAAACCCCCCCCCCCATTGGGTGGTTTCACACACCTCTGTCCTCAGACTGGAGGCATCATGACCCGATTTGCAAAGAATGCCATCCTTAACGAAGGACAGGATTAGGAAAGATTGGGGATGGATCCGGCTAAGATTGGGTCACGATGCCTCTGGTTTAAGGATGGAGGTGTGCAATAACACTCAATCTGAAAAAAAAAATTCCCCAAATTTTCAGTCCGCCCTGGGGCCGAGTGGAAGGCTGTGCGATAATCTTCTTACTGTCAGGAAGTTCTTCCTAATGTTCAGGCGGAATCTCTTTTCCTGTAGTTATAATGTCCCAGTTTCTATATCCTCCCACTTTCCCCCTTTGTCCTCAGCCTACTTCAAGTGCTGCAAATAGAGTCCAAAGAAGAAATGTAGTTTGCATTTATCTAACTCAGTAGGGAAGAGAGAAGAGTTGGGGGCAAAATCTTGCCCTTCCCAGTAGATTCAGGCAAAAGCAAAGTGCCGCAGCGTCTCCTAGCTTGTGTATTTTTCCTCACTAATAACTCTTGCCATCTGATGTTGCTTGGCCACAAGTGTCCTGGTTTTCATCTGAAAAATGTTGGATAGTATGATTGCGGTGTGATTGTGTTGTATCAAGTAATCTCCATTAAGGCATCAATCAGGCTGCTTTTGCTCATTTGCTTACTGAAAAATTCATATAATGCAAAGGGGAGATGTGCATCCACAAGGAAAGAAATGACCCAAAGTGTTAATGGTCCAAGTTAAAAACAAACTGCTACTACTCTCAGTTTAGAAACGGCTAAGGAAACTTTATCCTTACATTATCTTAATATGCAACTTGATTGCTGTTGTGCAGAAAGATACAGATGGGCACTGGCTAAGTTAGGCTGTTTTTAAAAAATTGGCAGCCATTGATTGCTGTTGGAAGGAAAATAATGTTGCAGAAAGGTCATGTTTACCGAGAGTGTTAATAGTGTTAAAATTCAAATGCACTGTAGTTTATTTATGTAAAAGTATGTTCCAATGGGGGGGAAAAATCACAGAATTGTTTAAGGAACTTTCTTTAACTGGTTATTTGCTGTTTCAGATACTTGTATAGATTTTGAAATTTTCACAATATTGCAAAGAAAATAATACAGAAAAAAATACAAAAAAATTGGGCAGGTGGACAATGATGCAACTCCCAATAGCTAGTACATCTAGCTTTAACCAAAAGTCCAAAAGAGCCACTATAGTTTCATCCAAAAAGATTTACAGGAAAAGGGGATTGTTGTGATTAATTATCACATCTGCAGAGACATCCTGTGAAGGATTAAAAAAACAACGTCGCACAGAAAGTGGACAGAAAGTGGACAGAAACTGGTGTTAACCGAGATCTTTTGAAATTCAGTTGTTTGGAGGAAATGCAAATGCGCAATTAAGGTAAATTCGCAATTAAGGTAAATTCGCCGTAATGTGGAAAGCAAATGCACATTTGGAAACATTTCCCCTCATTTTCCCATGGTTCCAAGGGGGACTTCCTCGGAGCGCCGACCCTCCAAGGGGGACCTCCTTGGAGAGCCGACCTTACGCACGGCCGGCGCTCCAAGGGGGACCTCCTCGGAGAATGCTGTGGTGGGAGGTCCTCCTCGGATCGCTGGCCGTGCGGAGGGCCGGCCGCTCCGAGGACAACCTGGGGAAGGGGTGACAGCCGCGGCAAGTGACAGCCGCAGCGAGCATAGTGCGCATGTGCTAGAAGATAATTTCTAGTACATGTATGGGATTTTCTCACTTGTGTGTGAACGTTAAATGCGGTTTCAGCGGGAGCTTCCCTTAATTGCGCAATTAAGGTAATTACGTGTGAAAACCATTTGCGGAATCAAGGTTTATTTTCGGTTTATTTTCGGAATTTGTCATTTCCAGTTTATTATCGCTTTGTGGCCCATGTGTGATAACATCCCTAGCTTGGGTGTTCTTCATCACTGATAACTTTTGCCATCTTGACCACACTCCGATGTTGCCTGGCCACATGTCTCGGTTTTCATCTGTGAAATGTTGGAAGGAATGCCATAGTGCGCCATAGTGGTTTGAATGTTGAGCTATGACTCTGGAGAGCAGGGTTCGATTCCCTTCTCGGCCATGGAAACCCATTGGATGACCTTGGGCAAGTCACACTCTCTCAGCCTCAGAGTATGGCAATGAAGTATCTTGGGCAAGTCACACACTCTCAGCCTCAGAGCATGGCAATGACAATCCCCCCCTCCAAGAAATTTGAGAAGAAATAGGGTTGTCTTAGGGTCATCATAAGCTGGAAATGACTTGAAGGACACAACACACATGTCGTAGTGCTAGTCTGGCAAACTTCCCTTTCCATTACTTTTTTATTGAATCTCTCAGGTCTCTCAACCCCTGTGGTGTATGAAAATGCTCACAAGGATGGAAATATCACAAGTTATTCCAGGGTTTGGGATGCTGGCTTTTCATCATGAGCTGTCGCTTGCACCCAAGCTAAGGAGCAACTCCTTTGACTTGATTGAAATCTACCAACTGGGTTGGCGAAAGGAGTCTTGTGTCTGCAAAATCCTATTAAGTCACAAGCCTTTTTTCTGTGTGGGGTGGGAGAGCCTGCTGAAAAGGCGATGTGTGTGCAGTTGTGAGTCTCTCCCTCGCTGTGGAGCCAGGGACTTGGCAAAGGCAGGACTGTATCAGTTGGAGACTAAACACAAACATATTCACACCTAAGAATGGCAGATTTGTTTCCTTGCAAGCCAGAGAGAGGTGTGCGTGCCTCCGTCTCTCGATGTGTATTTTTAAGTGATCGCCAGTCATTGCCCAGGAGTTCATGTGCTGCTTTTGAAGCCAGGAAAATGTTGACCCTTTTGCTACTCCCTTGCTTCTGACAGAAGGTTGAAGATGACTGGAAAGGATTGTGTGGGCATTTCCCCCAGTACTTTAACTTCCGAGAGATGGAAATACCAGCTTCCTTGATGTTTGTGAGGTTGCATTCAAGTGATCCAGAGAACTGGATTCTTGGAAAGAAAAAGGTCTTTTCTGTTTCAGATTTTTCAACAGGCAAGCACAAGTTCACTGGTGCACTTGATCTTGCATCTAGTTCACTCCTTTCCTCCTATGGGTTTATTCAGATGGTGAAATTAATCCCAGTAGAATCTGGGTTGAATCTTTCTTGTTCATATGCATTTCAAATGTATCCAAGAAAGTTTCTTTTTGGGGGGAGGGCTGCCAAAAAAACACACTTGATCCAGGATAATTGATCTTGGGTTTCCCCCCAAGTTTTCCTAGGAGTTTATCACATGGGGAGCCCCGTGCAAAATCACTCTTTAAAGTAAAAAAACCCCGCAAAAGCGGAAGCTTTTAATGAATGGGATTTCTCCCGTTCTGCCCTGTGTGAAAAGTGAAAGCGCTGTTAAAAGGAGGTTAATCCAAATGGAAATTAGACAAACACTGCTTCTTTTTACTTTCAGGATCTTCCGAAAGTAAAAAGAAGCAGTTTTTGTCTAATTTCCGTTCGGATTAACCTCCTTTTAACAGTGACGTCGTTTGAAAAAACACCCGCTTTTGCGGGTTTTGTTTAATTTAAAGCCCTGTTTCCGCACAGGATTTCCCCTGTGTGATAAACTCCCTAAAAGATTTGCATTATCAGCTGTGTGAATAACCAATGCGAATAGACCCAGAATAAACCAGGATAAAACTCTGCATGCCTCGAATGTGTTTTGAATACACCCACATCATCGATTCCATCTTTATTTGCAGTGCTGAGATGTGTGAGCAACAGAACTTGCGAAGATGCGCAGGGATGCGGTTCCAATTAATAGTTTGAACAACAAAATCAAAATGCGTTAGTAAGATTATTCACATAGTCACGCTAAAAAGAACAACATCTGAATAACCTCCTAGTTTGGGGGACATTTATTAGGGGGAATCTTCTGGAGGGAAACAACTCGGAGGAAGGCAATAGCAAACCACCTCTGAGTATTCCTTGCCTAAGAAAAACCCTATGAAATTCATTAGATTGCTGTAAACCAACAAGCGAGTTAGGTCTAATCTGCACTGCAGGATTAATGCAGTTTGACACCTCTTTAACTGCCATGATTCAACGCTATGGAAGTCTAGGATTTGTACTTGTATGAGATATTTTGCTCTCTCTTATCAGAGACCTCTAGTGCCACAACAAACAACAAATCCCAGAATTCCATAACATTGAGCCATGGCAGTTAAAGCAGCATCAAACTGCATTATTTTTGCAGTGAAGATGCAGCCTCACAGGCACATACAGATACAAAACTGCTCAGAGTAGATGCAGGCTCATCCTTTAGCATGGAAGTTCCTTTTGACTGTTGCTCCTGAACAAGAAGCTGTTGTTCTATGTCTTCAATTTGATTGACTTAAGATAATTCCTACTGTTGAGCCTTTCTTGGCAAATTTGTTCAAAGGTGGTTTGCCGTTGCCTCCTTCTGAGGCTGAGGACGTTATCACACAGGGGCAAATCTGCTGGTTAATCCACACAA
>CM034701.1:8904401-8942003 GCA_020142125.1 Phrynosoma platyrhinos
CATTGAGAGAGGAGACACCATCGGAATTTGAGGCCGACGAACGAGACACGGAGAAATAGATCTGGGTGCCATCAGCTTAGTGATAACACCCAGCTCCATAACTCCGTATGATCTCACCCAGCGGCTTCATACAGATGTTAAATAACATCAGAGACAAAATGGCACCTTGTGGAACACCACAGGTGAGCTCTCTTTTGGCTGAGCTACTGTCCCCAAGCAGCACCCTCTGGGACCTTCCTAAGAGGAAGGACCAGAACCACTGCAAAGCAGTGCCTCTGATACCCAACCCCCTCAGGTGGTCCAAGAGGATGCCATGATCTATCGTATTGAAAGCTGCTGAGAGATCTAAGAGCACCAACAGGGTCACACTACCCCTGTCGATGCTCAGATGCAGATTGTCGGTCAATATTAGGAAAGGTGGAGGGAAATAGAAAGAGAGGAAGGCCACATGCTAGATGGATGGACTTTATTAAAAAGACCATTAATATGAGTTTACAGGAGCTGGGCAGAGCAGTAGAGGACAGAGGGGCCTGGAGATGTCTCATCCATAAGGTCGTCATGGGTCAAGACCAACGCAAAGGAAGTTAACAAACAAAACAAAAATCACTAACAGGATGCCAAGCAATATTTTAAAAAGGATGGCTCTTCTAAAACATAGTCTGACATCCTGTTGGTGACATAAATTCTTTCTGTGGAGGGATTTTAATGAGAACAAAGACCCCATGACTAGAATAATGTAAGAACTGCGACTTACTCAGGGATAAGTTCACCTATGGAAGTATGTTGGACATTTTTGACTGTTGTGGAAGGCCTGTATTCAGTTCAAGGCTGCAGAAGTGGAGTCACATATAGGGTTCCATTATGCATGGTTGTCACTGGGCCTTGCACATTGATATGCACCATTGTACACTGCATAATGTATACAATGCATAATGTGCACTTGGTCGTGCAACATCACATGTCTCTAACAACAGTGTTGTGCTAAATGAAACTAATACATAACTCGATAAGTGTAAACTGTTGTTTTACTGATGTGAGAGTGTGGCTATAATTTTTAACATCATATCACATTTTAATGTAGTGCCATTCATGGTGTTTTGTTGTTCCTCTGAGACCTTGCACAAGGTCACCCAGTGGCTTTCATGGTTGAGTGGGGAATCGAACCCTGGTCTCCAGGATCGTAGTCCAACACTCAAACCACTATGCCACACTGGCTGAAGAGAGCTCCTGTACCTTGTGTAGAAGTAGGAATTTTAGCAGGTGTTGCTTGTTACCTGGTTGTGTGCCAAGCAACATCTGCAGAGAATTCCCACTTGTATGCAAACTGTAAACTCTGAACACATGCTCCAGTTTTCATCTTTGAGATGTTGGAGGGTATAGGTTACATCTGTAGAACCTAGCTTATGCATCCATGAACTGAATATGAGAGTTGCACAACAGCACTACAATTACAACAACATGTTTAAGAGGACTTACACATGTATATGACAACAGCAGGATTCCTGTCACAATTTTCTGTTTCAGAGGCATCACTATGTGCAAAGAAAGAGACAATGCCGGCTGCCACACTGCAGAACTCATGCATTTTGACACTGCTTTATCTGTCATGGCTCCATCCTATGGAATCCTGGAATTTGTAATTTGTCTTGGCACCAGCACTCTGACAGAGAAGACTAAAATATCTTACACAACTGCCAATCCCAGAACTCCATAGCATTGAGCAAGGGCAGTTAAAGTGGTGTCAAACTGCATTAATGGATTGTCTGGCAATAAGCGGGATACAAATAAACTTTATTATTATTATTATTATTATTATTATTATTATTATTATTATAAATATTTAGAGAATTCGGTTCAAACAATTAACGTGGTCTTCTGAATGCACCTATAGATTTAGACTGAAGCTTTACGTAACATAGAGGTGGAACATACATGGATTACTTATGGAAGCAGTTATGAAAACAATGGAGTGTCTTTGAGATTTCAAAGTTGGTACAGTGTAAGTAATTCAATGATGATCAAGAAGGAAGGAGACTTGCTTCTAGTAAGATCTTGTAAATTTAATGACAGAAACATTATATGTATATAAGTATCCTTTAGAGTACACATTACAATATTACATTTATAATTTTTATTGTGAAAAGGATAGTGAGAGCATTTTGCTAAAATTATTGCAATAGAAATACTGGTTTAATTAAAATAAATAAATAAATAAATAAATAAATAAATAAATAAATAAATAATTCCATGGCTACTATTTTGTGTTTGTGTGGGAGATGCATGACATACAAATGGAGTATATTCCCTCATCCATGCTTCACACTGCAGGCAGCAGACTAAACAGTACCAGAGAGCCAGGCAATTATCTCCCTAAAGATAATTTCTGGCTTTGCGGGAGCATTTGAGCAGCATTTTCTCACAGCAACAGAACTGTCTGCAGCTGCCGCTAATATTTGTAATGGGTTTTCTGGAGGCCATGTTGCTAAGGAATGGTTTTGGGCTCAGATTAGCAAAATGGATTGTCGTGATAAGACTGCAGCGAGGCCTATAAATCTAAAAGGAACAAGCAAAACCCTGTTGTGGAATTGCAGCCGGCTGTTATCCCGATGGCTTGCTGCTGTGTTAGCACTCCTTCCTCCTCCTCCTCCTCCTCTTCCCCACACCCTGCTTTCCTCTTCTGGCATTTCGCTGACTGGGCAAACTGTTGACAGACCACCTTGGATCTCAAAACGGTCATGCTGGCGTATGGAGCAATAACGTGGGTGGAAGGGAGAGCTTTTTGACAGCATGTTCAACACACCACTGGAGTGGATTTGGTTTAATGAGATGTTTGCAGAGGAATCTGTGACTTAACCAGTTGCAGATGATGGTGACGGCCATGCTCTGTACTGCAATCCATTCGGAAACAAGTTCCCAGTATCTTTGAAAGGATGGTTCAAGGAGCTTGCCAGCTCTGGGAGGGGAACACCTGCCCTTTTCATAGCAACCATCCCCCTCTAAGCCCCATTCTAGAATTTAACTTCCATCATCTCCATTGCCAAGCAAAAAGAAGCGGCTTTTTTCCCTTGGCACCTCACAGCCACAATTTGGAAATATTACCTTTTGGATTTGTTGTGTGCCTTCAAATCATTCCCTATTTATGGTGACCCAAAGGTTGTTATGGGGTTTTTATGGGGTTTTCCTGGCAAGATTTGTTCAGAAGTGCCTTTGGCTTCCTCTGAGGCTGAGAGTGTAACCTGCCCAAGGTTATCCAGTGGATTTCCATGACTGAGTAGGGATTCAATATCTGGCCTATAGAGTTGTAGTACAGTGCTCAAACCACTGCACCATGGATTACCGCTCCTCAAATCCAACACCTGTTGTTGGACTGTAAATCCTGTCAGCCCTAGCAATTACAGCCAGTGGTGAGGAATGATGGGAACTGCAGTCCAAAAACAAGTTACCCAGTATGCTAAAGAATGACTGCTGCTGGGACTGGGGATATACATGTCGGGTGGTGAATCCACTGTGGGTCTATATCCACATCCATTTGTACATATCTCAGAGGTGGGCAATTGCGTGGTGGCCAAGGTCAAATTTTCCCCATCTCCTGCCTCTGAACCAAAAATGCTCTTTTTGGTCCAGAGTCTTTAGCTGTTTGCAGTGGCCTTTGGCTCATTCTAAGAGAAAGTCTAGATCAAGCTGGGATTCTGGCAAATCAAATCAAAACAAAACTCCCCCACCTCCCGACGACAATCATAGAATCATAGAGTTGGAAGAGGCCACAAGGGCCATCCAGTCCAACCCTATTCTACCATGCAGGATCTCACAATCAAAGCATCCCTGACAGATGGCCATCCAACCTCTGTTTAAAAACCTCCAAAGAAGGAGACTCCACCACTCTCCAAGGCAGCGTCTTCCACTGTCGAATAGCTCTTATTCTGAAGAAGTTCCTCATAATGTTTAGGTGGAATCTTTTTTCTCTAGTTTCCATCCATTGCTCCAGGTCCTATTCTCTGGAGCAGCAGAAAACAAGCTTGGAACCATCTTCAATACCACATCCCTTCAAATATTTAAACAGGGCTATCAAATCATCTCTTAACCATCTCTTCTCCAGCTCCCTAAATCACTCCTCATAAGGCACGGTTTCCAGACCCTTCACCATTTTGATTGTCCTCCTCTGAACACATTCCTGTTTGTCAACATCATTTCTGAATTGTGCTGCCCAGAATTGGATGCTGTATTCCAGGTAAGATCTGACCAAAGCAGAATAGAGTGGCACCATTATTTCCCTTGATCTAGACACTATACCTCTGTTGATGCAGCCTAGAATTGCATTGGACTTTTTAGCTGCAGCATCACACTGTTGAGTCATGTTCAACTTGTGGCCTGTTCAACTTGTGGCCAACTATTCAAAGGCTACTGTATATATTAATAACAGCATAGGGATTATACAGCCAGTGGCAGCTCCCATTGTCAATGGGACAGTGAATCCATTCCAGGATTCACTGCCAGAACTGCTGGACCTGTTTTGTGGATACAATACAGAACCTCGGATAACTCCTTTCCTGTCATGTAGAAAATAGAACAGGCTTGGTTTCCTGCTGTTGACGAGACTCTATAGATCAAGAACCAATGGATTCAAATTAAAGGAAAAGAGATTCCACCTCATCATTAGGATGAACTTCTTGATTGTAAGAACTGTTCAAAAGTGGAATATGCTGCCTCAGAGGGAGGTGAACTCTCTGTCTTTGGAGGTTCTTAAACAAAGGTTGGATGGGCAGCTTTCAAGAATGGTTTAATTGTGTATTCCTGTGTGTCACAGGGTTGGAATAGATAGCCCTGCAGGTCTCTTCGAGCTCTAAGATCCTATGATTCTATGGTTCTTTAATGTTCAAACTCAGACCACCCTATTGGCATTGGATTCAGCCACTGCCACTATGTATCACTTGTCTATCTCAATATGACACAATGGCCAGCGTATCCCCTCTTTGTAGTTTGAGACAGGACTTTCCTCCATCCCTGTTGGGAGACACTGGGAATCAAACAATGGACACTCTCTAAGCAAAGGATAAATTTTCCCCAGAGTTGTGGGCCTTTGCTTACAAATGCCTTATAAGAAGACCTGTTTTTGTGGTTTGAGAGTTTTCAGTGAGCTAACACAACTTTGAACACCAGCTGAAATTTTTCCAGAGGCTGGAAGTGGGGGTGGTGGAATGTCAACATTTCTTTCAAGAGCTGTGCGTCTTTTTCTCTTTCTTTTTTAGAAGTCTGTTTTCTTTGACCACAAATTCCTGACTTGTCTGAGGAACTAAATGCAACCGTTCAGGAATAAATGATTGGACTGGAGCCTTGCAGATGCATTCTTAAGAACACCAGGGAGATTTCACTGCACATCCCTTGGCCTCACAAAGGAGAGGCTGGCTTGCTTGAACCCATTTTAGCTGTGTTGTTTGGCATTCTCTCTCTTCTCATCTCTCTCCTTTCCTACCTGTGCTATAAAAACATGGCTTTGTGAAAAGTCCTGGCATGCATCTTCTGAAAGGCACTACACAAATCTTCTATATTGTTTTTGGCTGCAGCAACAGCCTCGCTGTAACTGTGGTAGTTTTCTTGGGTTTTGTATTTATACCACTAAATCATTCCCCACAGAACAGTGTATCTTTTCCAACTGACAGACCTACCCCCAAAAGATAACATCCTGACAAGGAGGAACTACAAGAGGAGAAGGGACACCAAACTGAAAGCTGTTTATATAGTTGAGCTTATGATTTTAATACTGTGCCTATATCACTGGATTTACATCACCATCACAAGCAATATCTGCCTACATCAGTGTTGTATAGTGCAGATCTCTGTGTGCAGAGGTATGTTGTTGTTGTTGTTGTTGTTATTATTATTATTATTATTATTATTATTATTATTATTATTCCAGAGCAGCTTATTAATTGTGCAACCCAACCCTTGGGTTGAATGGCAATGATGCACAACTGAATGAAGACACTGAACAGACAACCAAGGGTGCCTGCCTGTCATTCTGTCCAATGGTACTGCAAGCCCAACTTTGTTCCTTCAACTTTGAACTGAAATACATATGTCATTCGGATGGCTGGAGGGTTCTTGGAGCTCCTGTCCAAACAAGTAACTTCCAAGCTATGATTGGATATGGACAAGCCACATTTGAATCCCGGTTCAAGGATAAAGGTAGTGGGTGGGCCTGAGCTAGTGTGCTATTATCTCTCTGCATATTTTATGGATTGATTGATTGTTTGATTGGATTTATATCCCACTTTTCCCCCATTTAAGGCAGGCCCCTCTCTCTCAAAGGAGGGCCTTGTGATGATTTACCTCCCAGGGCTGTTGTGAGAGAGGCCAAGATAAGGAAACTGTCAAGCCTTTGAGGGAGATGGAGCGTCAATAAATCAAAATAAGGAAGGCCATGTTAAAGACCTCTCCCCCAGGTTTACTTTTCAACTGATTAATGGGATGATTAAAGGCAACAGCAGGCCTGCTTTGATATTTAAAATCCCCCCAAGGGCATCTCCAACACTTGGGCCAATGTCTTCCCCACTCCCAGGTGCAGCACATGGGTGTGCATCCATGCTCATGCCGTGTATACAAACACCAAGGGGAAGCCAAGTGGCCAAATGCTCTTCCTGCATTTGGCGCATGTCTTGTTGGGCGGCTGGGAAGTGCTCTTCCCTCCACCCTGCAATGGAGCATCTCCTCTGAAGCCAAGAGGACGGATGTTAGACCAGCTGGGAGCTCAAAACTCTCAGACACACAGAGGGGGAGGAAGACTAGGAGGGAGCCAGAGATGAAAGTAGGGCTTGTATTTTCTCAGGTGAGGCCCAAAGAGGCTTAGAGCCCTCCTGAGTTTTCTCACCTTGGCTTGAGCAGAAAAAGCAAACAAAAGCTGACTGTTTGGATGGTGCCGTGGGGATTCTGGTTTTGTCTCTGTGTGCTCTTAACCCTGCCTTGGCTTCCCCTTTGTCCTTCCTTTTGCAACGGGCATTTCCCTTGAAAGAGAAACAAAAATAAATGTGGCAGAGAGAGGAGATTAATATGGATACTTTATCAGACTTCAAGGAGGATTTCAAAGCTGCACCAGCAACATTTTGCAAGAGACAAATCCTGATTGGTGTTTATTCTGAGGCTGAAACAGAAATAACCCAGAGAAAGGGAACCAAAGCAAGAGAGGGAACAGCAGGAACTGGGTAGTGCTGTGGGATTTCCTTTTGATCCCATCCTGGCTGAGACCTGAGATCCCCAGGGATTCGATTTCTGTGTTCCTTTCCTCATGGGATGATAAGGAGAAGATCTTGTTGACAGCAGGATGCCAGGTAGTCTACCTCATGGTAGTCCTATTATGTTACAACAGGGCTGGGAATAATGTTGGATTGCAGTTCCCAACGTTTCTTACCATTGGCTCTGCTGACCAGGGCTGCAGAGAATTGTAATTCAACAACATCTGAGGAACTACAGCCTGGACATTCACCCCATGTTTGTAGTGTCTGCTCTATGGTGGCATAAGCATTAGTGGCTGGTGACTTCCATGTCTGTGGGGTAGTCAATCTATGCCATGTTTTCACTAACCTGAAATGCTGAACTTTTGGGGGAGACGGACAAATTGCTTCAGACTTTCAAAAGCTATGTTTAAAGCCAAGATGAAGACATGAAGTAGATTCCCCTCAATGCCATGAGATTCACCAGCCACCAGTGAACATATGAAGAGCCATGTTTGACATAGTGGCCAAGTGTCCCACTTTACCAAGGACATTCCTCTATCTGAAGGAACACTGCATTATGACCTGAAAGGCTACCTAATCCAAGTCTGATTTAAAGCTGTAAAAGCCCTAAATGGCTTAGAGGAAGGATGAGGAACTTTGTAGCCCACAGACTGAATATAGTTTCAGAGATTTTCTTGGATGACTCTTTCCCAAAGCAAACGAGGTGATATGAGAAAATACTAGCATATTTCAGTTCAAAGCTCCTACTGCCAGTTGCTAAGAGAACAATTTCATCTATTAAGAATGAGCAGAACTAGAAACTATCGGACAATGGATAAGAGTCAGATAAGAGAGTGGTAGAGGGACCCCATGAAGGCTGGATTTGGCCACAGGGCCTGAGGACGTTATCAGCAGACCCATCCCCGCACCATCCCCGTCCCATTCCGGATCCTTTGCCCCTGTGATCACACGACGTCGCACAAAACCCTGCCCATCCCTGCACCATCCCTGGCGCATTGCAGCATCATCCCCGTTCTTTGCAATTCCTCTTTCAAAGAGGAATTACAGCTGCCGCGACCAGAATCAATCCAGAACCATACCGGAATGATGCTGCTTTCTCGTCTGAAGCTATGGGGTCCATTCCGGTATGGTTCTGGATTGATTCCATGCCACTTTCTTGCCGCTTTGTGTGATAACGTCCTGAGTTTCCACAGCCTTGGCTTAGGGCCTAACTAACAAAAGGGCTACTTGTGTCATGATAAACCAGGCCAGTTATTAAGATCTGCTGGAAAGACCCTCTTGTTTGGGGGAAAGCTGGAAAAGGCTTTCACTTGTAGGTAAAGGTAAAGGTATTCCCCATTGACAAGGTTGCCAAGTCGTGTCTGACCAAAGGGGGCAGTGCTCACCTCCATTATTAAGCCAAAGAGTCAGCGTTGTCAGAGACCACTCTGTTATCATGTGGCCAGCATGATTGCACAGAACACTGTTTACTTTCCCACTGAGAAGTGGTACCTATCTCTCTACTTGCATTTGCATGCTTTTGAACTTCTAGGTTGGCAGAAACTGGGACTAGTGACAGGAGCTCACCCCATCATATGGCACCTGGGCCTTGAATTGCCAACCTGCCCGTCTTGCAATCAACAGAGTCAGCGTCTTAACCACTTGAGCCACCACGTCACTTGTATCAGTCCCAAACTGAGGAATATGATGGCTGAGATCCTACATGCTGGATAGTGTAAACGTCCACATATGGTACACCATACTGGTGTTGAATAGCAGCATTGTGGAATTGTACCAAGGTAGCAAATGTATTACTGAATGCACAACAGCTGTGAATGCCTGAATGTGTTGTTAACTGCCTTCAAGTCAGCTTTGACTCATGGCAACCCCATGAATGAGACATCTCCAAGCCCCCCGTCCTCAATCTCAAGTCCTGGCCTTGAGTAATGAGTCTATCCATCTGGTATGTGGTCATTCTCTCTTTCAACTGCCCTCCATCTTTCCTAGCATTATTGTCTTTTCTAGTGATAAATGAGGTGATTTTCTTTCTGTCAGCTTTCTTCACTGTCCAGCTCTCACATCTGTACATGGTGATGGGGAATACCATGGCTTGGATGATCCTAACTTTGGTATTGTTTTATATCTTTATACTTTAAGATCTTGTCTAGTTCGTTCATAGCTGCCCTTCCCAATCCTAGTCTTCTGATTTCTTGACTACAGTCCCTGTTCTGTTCCCGGCTTTACAAATTGACCAGTTGAGGGTGAATTTTAGCTGGATTTTTGCAGGGATACAGTTGGGAGGTGGCAAATCTATGCGGTAATACCTGGCTGCATCCCAAATTCAAATTTAACTCGGAAGAGGTAAATCGGGTTTATTAGTAATGCGATAATCTCCTTCTTAATGTTCAACGGCAAGCCTGCCTTAGTACTTTCCTGTCTGACTTATTTTAGCAATTGTTTTAAGTCTTTGATGTTTTCTGCTAGAAATATGGTGTTGTCTGCAAATCTTAGAGGGTTGATATTATTTCCTCCGATATTAATTCCTCTTCTTCCCTCTATCCAACACAATGGGCATGTGCAACCATGGGGAATAGAACCACATATCCAACTCGAGTTCAACAATCTTGTACTGTGGATGTTCTGCATCAGACAAAATACTTCAGTAAGGGAATTCTACACATGTAGAAGACACCAACAAGATTCTGGTCATTCCCTCTAGAATTACAGTTGTCTCCTTATGTTTCTTGCATTCTGGAATGCTGTTAAGATGCATGTTTTTTTACCTAGTCTTTTAAAATATTTTTATTGTTTTAACCTTTTTACAAATGGTTTTATGAATTATATTCTGTCATGATCATCTTATTGCCTTAATAACTCTAGTCTGTTTTATTGTATTTTAAAATAAACCTCAATGAGAAACATTCTTAGGTAAGATATAAATACTACTAATAAAGAAATAGGCTTATCTTCCATGCATTTCGCTAATCTTTTTCAAAAACTGTGTAAACCCATTGCCTCATTTTATGGCAGTGGATTTTGTGAAGTTAATTATGTGTTGTCTGAAAAAGAACATAACAATTTAAGAGGAATTGTGCTGGATAAGACTGAATGCCTATCTAATCCAGCATTCGGTCATATAGCAGCCATTTGTTGACTATAAGAAGCTGACAGCAGAACCAGAAGACAACTGTGACTGGATTTGGCCATGGTGACACACACCTTAGTTACATCCCATTTGGATTACAGCAACACACTCTACATGGCTTTACCTTTGGAGAGCATCCAGAAATCTCAGCTGGTCCAAACAGCTGAAGCCAAAATGTTAACAGGGGCTGGTGACAGGAAGCACACAACTCTTTTGTTGCAACAGCTCAACTGGCCACCAGTTCATTTCTGGACATGATTCAAAGTGCTGCTTTTAACCTATAAAGTCCCATACGCTCAGTTCCAAACCATCTGAAGGACTGTATTCTCCCATATAAGCTTGCCTTTGTTTTGAGATCCTCTACAGAGGGCTTTCTTTCTGTTCCACCACCCTCACAGGTACACCTGGTAGGGACATGGGAAAGGGCTTTCTCAGTGGCTACTCCCAGCCTCTGGAACTCCCTTCTGAGGACTGGCACCTTCTTGGTGCAATTTTTTGTACAGCCTAAATGGAAATCTGTATCTGTATGCCTTTTAGGGTGCATTTTTCCTAATTCCCACTATACCTTAGAACAGTGATGGTGAACCTTTTAGGCACCGAGTACCCAAACTAAATGGCCTCCGGCATGGGGTGTCATCCTGTGCCAGAGGTGGGACTTCTGGGGGAGGGAATGGGACTTCTGTGGAAGGATTTCCTCCCAATAGGGGTAGAACATCTGGGGTGGTACTTCTCTCCCCCCCCCCCCCCCACCTTCCCGGGGCTTCGGCTGCCTCTCCAGACGGAGGAGAGGAGGAGGAACAGGCATGCACTTTTCCTCCTCTTCCCTGCTCTGCATGCCAGGGAAAATGGCTTTGTGTGCCATAGGATCACCAACACAGCCTTAGAAGCTAAAATGACTAAACAGGCTACTGTACTTTGGACATAATATAAGACTTATTATTATTATTATTGTTATGTATCATGAAGTCATTTCCAACTTATAGTGACTCTAAAGAGAACCTATGATGGGGTTTTCTAGGGCTGAGAGTGTGTGACTCACTCAAGATCACCCAACGGGTTTTCGTGGCCAAGCGGGGAATTGAACCCCAGAGTCCAGAGTCATAGACCAATACTCAAACCACTACACTATGCTGGCTCTCCAAGAAGACATGACACAGATGACAGTGCTGGGGAAAGTAAGAGACCAGTAGGAAAAGAGGAAGACCACCCTGCAGGAGGATTGATTAAATCAAGGAAGCCACAGCCTTGACTTTGCAAGACCTAAGCAAGACAGTTGATTAGCTCTTGGAAGGCTCTCATACATTGGATTGTCATAAGCTGAAATCAACTTGATGGGACAGAACAACAAAAATGCATTTTAGCACACTCTGGCCTGAATCCAACTGGTTAGTCTGAACTAGAGAATACCCACTGAATGTATTGTTGGGCTGCTGAATGGTGAATCAAACACATAGGTGAGTCCCATTGTTTCAGTGGATCTACTATAGTTGGAACTAATAATAGGATTCAGGTCATTGTCCCCCAAAATATGCATTCTAGTTTTTGTTTTGAAGAACTGCATTGCTCAATATGCTGAGAAATGTGCTGAACATTTGCTGAATGCAATTATTCAAGAAGCACAAATTTGCTAACTTTTTATCATAAAGCAAACTGAGCAGAATTCTTCGCCACCACTAATAGAAACTTAGAGATGTTGGAAACTTCTCTTGGAATTTCTTTTGAAACATCCATTGATCCAGGTTTCTGTCAGCTGCGGCTGCAATGCATATATTAAATGCACGGGGGCATCTGGAGAGATTGTCCTCACAGCTATGAAAAGTTAATTTAACCGTCTTATGTAAAAATGGTTGTGTTTGAGTATTTTATTTATTACCATTTTCCTCCTCACTTGCAGACATCTGTGTTACATAGCAACATGAATAATAAATACTGCATTTTTTTTCCATTCCAAGGACAACATTGGAACCAGGAGACCACATACACTGGTGACAGAGTCATGCAGAATCGGCTAATAGCCAGCACCAGATTTCTTCACCCAGAAGAGAAATAGCATGAGTGATTGCAAAAGATATACATTTAACCTATAATTTAAAGTGCTTGCCTGTTGGTTGATTAGGCTATACATATCAAGAGATTTGATTTCAGAGTCCCTGAACATGTTGAATAAAAGTAGGAGAAGAAGTAAGGAAAGAGACTCTTGTGGCAACAATTAAGACTAATGGATTTACTTTAGCAGGAGCTTTTGTGGATTATCCACGAAACCTCATTCTAAAGCAAATGACTTATCAACTCCACAAGACTCTCTTTCTTTTTATACTGAAGCAGACTTATTTTGAAAAGTGAACTTGATGTGTTATGGAATGGGACTGATATGAAGACAATAGTAAGGCTTTGGACCTGATCTGTGAACTACTTCATGTCATTTTTGAGTAAAACGTAAGGTTTCTGTGCTCTAAAATGCACATTTATGAACCACTTTGGACTGAACTTGACCTGAGATTCTACTTCAAGAAGATGGAGTGTAATTTCATGCTTTCAGAGTTATGCAGAAATTGTGTAATGTTGCATCATTAGTGAATTGTGACATCACACAACTAAATGTGTCACAAAATGCATGTGCAGTGGCCCAAAATGGACAGTGTACATACGCATACACATTCAGCCATGTGCAACCATGCACAAACACTGTTTTCAGGTGTGGCCACTGGCCATCTTAAGAAACCCAGAAGATTAGATTGGAACCCTAAAAGGAATGGATTTGGTCTTGGGCCTGAAGTTGCCCAGGAACCAAGATGAGGTTGACATAATATTTGTTTAATGATTTGAAAGCAAGGTGCAAATTTGACCATCCTGTTCACATCAGTGTCTTTTAGATAAAAAGGGGGGAAAAGTTTTGAGGCCTGCGGATGTTCCCCATTACTTTTCTCACACCACACCCATTCCCTACTCTCTCTTCTCACCCACAGCTGCTTCTCTTTTGGCTGAGGAGAACCGGATGGGATGGTCCCTGCTCTGCTATTGCCTCGGACAGCCAAATGTGGCTTATGAAACTGTCAGTTTGGGTGGAGATCCATAGCAAAGCATGCTGGGGAATGCCTTGCCATGTTCCAAAGGCAAATGTTTTCTCCTTTGTTCTCAGGATGCAACCAAACAGCCCTTTGGGGTTGTTTTTGGTCAGGAAATCAAATGCAAAAACTATGCTTCACAGCTCCCTAAAATGCTTGGTTCAAAAAAAAAAAAAGAGTTGGAGGTTTTCTTTCAGCTGCATCATACGTGTGGTCCTTTTCTGTTCCCAATCTCTTTTCTCCTGATGGGTCTCGGATGACACAGAAGCATTCCTAGGAATGTGAATACATGGAAGACTCATCAAACAGACACTGATGGTCCCATGCCTAGCCAAAAAAGGAACTGGAAGTGCAAGAAAAAAGAGAAAATTTGCAAAGTCAAATTAAGAAATCATGCCTAGTAGAGTAGAATAGCCAGCATGGCATAGTACGGTAGTTTGAGTACTGGAGTATGACTCTGGGAACCAAGGTTCAATTCCTAGCCATGAACCTGGGTGACCATGGGCAAATCACAGGCCCTCAGTCTCAGAGGAAGGCAATGGTAAACCTCCTTGGAACAAATCTTGCCAAGAAAATCCTATGATAGGTTTGTCTTATGGTTGCCATAAGTCAGAAACAACTTGAGGACACACAATGAGTAGTATGGATTTGCACAACCCCCAATTCTCCTCTGTTTTTTTGGTGGCAAATGTTTTCTTAGGTGTACCAATACTTTTGTTAACTGCACTCAAGTCGATCTCAAATCATGGCAACGCTATGAATGAGACATCTCCAAGTCCCTCTGTTTTCTACTGCTCTGCTTAATTCCTGCAACCCCTTAATACCCATGGAAACCTCCTTCATAGAGTCCCTCCATCTGGCATATGGCCTTCCTCTCTTCCCTCCACCTTCCCCAGCATTGTCTTTTCCAAAGAGTCCTCTTTTCTCTGATGTGTCTGAAGTACGACAGCCTCCATTTTGACATCTTGGCTTCCAGGGAGGTTTCCAGCTTGATCTGTTCTAGGACCCATTTGTTTGTCCCTTTGGCTGTCCATGGGATCCTCAGCACTCTTCTCCAGCACTACATCTCAAATGCATTGATTCTCCTCCTATCATCTTAATTGTCCAGTTCTCACATCCATACATGGTAATACAATGGCTTGTATAATTCTAACTTTTGTACTGAGTTGTATATCTGTGCACTTTAGAGTCTTTTCTAGTTCTTTCATAGCCACCCTCCCCATTCTTAATATTCCTCTAATTTCCTGACTGCAGTCCCCACTTCTATCAATGTTTGATCCCAGGTATGGCAATTCTTTTACTATTTCTGTTTCTTCATTGTCTAGGTTGAACAAGTGAAGGTCCTCGGTGGTCATTGTTTTTGTTTTCTTTATGTTCAATATTAAGCCTGCCTTTCCACTTTCCTCTTTGATCTTCCTTAGTAGGTGTTCCAGGTCTGTGCTAGTATTATGGTGTCATCTGCATATCTTAGATTGTTGATATTCCATCCTCCTATTTTCACTCCTCCTTCTTCTGTGTCCAAGCCTGCTTTTCTTATAATATTTTCTGCACACAAGTTGAACAGATAGGGTAAAAGGATGCAGCCTTGTCTGACCCCTTTGCCAATTGGGAACCATTCTGTTTCTTCATCTTCTGTTCTGACATTAGCCTTTTGTCCTGAGTACAGATTCCTCATCAGGACTATTAGATGTGTTGGCACTCCCATTCCATAGCCTTTCATGATCTATGCAATCAAAGGCTTTGCTATAGTCTATAAACCACATGCTGATTTTATTTTGGAATTCCCTGGTGCACTCCATTCACCGCTGTATGTTTGCAATGTGATCCCTGGTGTTTCCTGAACTCTGCTTGGACCTCTGGGATTTCTCTCTCCATGTATAGTTGGAGTCTATGTTGCAGAATTTTGAGCATGATTTTGCTTGTGTGAGAGATTAGTGCTATGACCCTATAGCACTTAGGTGTTGGCATTTTATATTCACAATCCCCAAGTCAGTATGACCACATAGTCCAAAAAAGTAAGATTTCCAAGCTCTAGACTCAATAGGAAAATTCACAGATGCATCACTATGATTGTTTTGTCTTGATGAGCCCCTATGGAGGAGAATGTGTGAACTCACAAGATCTAATCTCAAAGTCTGGGGCTGGCCAAATATAGAAAAGAGTCACAGTGCAATGATGCATCCCTGCTTTGCATGTCCAAGGTCCTAGGATCAATCTCTGGGACCCCCAGCAAGAAAGAAAGGAAACTAGGAAAGACGTCTGCTGGAGACTCTGGATGTTGTAATGCCTGTTTAAACATTACAACTGGCATAACAGGTCAGAACAGACAAATTCCAAGGCCCATGGTCTGACATCAGCAGACAGTCAGAAGTTCAGAAGTTCAGTCCTTGACATCTCCTGTTAGGATCTTGGTAGTAGAAGCAGAAAATACTTTTCTGCCTGACATCCTCCAGAGCCACTGGAAGCCACAGGAGACAAAACTGACAACAGTGTAGTTCTCAATATATAACAATGTCAGCAGATGTCTTCCATGACAGTGGAGTGGTAAATAAATGCTACACTTTAGTTTGAACTTTAAAGTTGCTATTCGAGGTGCTGAACTCTATTCCCCCCCTCCAAATAGATCCAACAACTTAGAATGTATCCATACTGCAGAAATAAAGAAGTTTGACAGCACTTTAACTGGCACAACTGAATTCTATGGAGTTCTGGGATTTGCAGTTTTGTGGGATATTTGGCATTCCCTGTCAGAGTGCTCTGGTGCCCCCCACCAAACTACAAATCCCAGAATTCCATAGTATTGAGCCATGGACGTTAAAGTAGTATCAAACTGCTTTATTTCTGCAGTTTGGCAGCAACCCAAGTCCTGTTTAAAGCTGGCAAATGCCCAGGTAAAGTGGAGAAACCAGACCGGTCCCAGGTCATACACAGGATGTCATTGCACAAGTATGGCCCAGGCAGTCTGAAACCTGTGTGTGAAAAGTAGTCCTGAGAACAGTCCAAACCTGATAAGGGAGTTTCCAGAAAGAGTAATTTATAGTATACACTGGATCCACAAACCAGCAAAGTCACAAAGGGAGTGTTGCAGCTGATTGTTTGTAGCAAAGGAACAGTTTGGGCTGTCTATCAGTCCAGTAGGCTTAATTTGCTCAGTGTTTTCCCTTCAAAATGGTTCACGGTGTTTCCCATTCTTTTGCAACCAAAATTTTTAGGGCTATATCACACCAGGCTTGTAAGATACCACAATCCCATTAGTCTAGCAAATGCAAAAATGCTGGGTTGGGGACAGTCATTATCACACAGCTGTTCAAAAGTGTAATAGTGCTGCTTCTGTCCTGGTCTCTGCTTCCTCATATCAGCTTCCATAGCCCAATCTCTCTGCCCAAACCCTTTCCCAGCATGACTTTTAGTCTGTATTTATTTTGAGCACAATTGTGTAATCGTGGCAATCCATTAGGCAAAAATAAATAAAGAAAAGAAATTGAAACAAAGAAAAGAAAAACAGTCTTCTTAGGAATAGCAAGGGTGAGGGGGCAGAGGAGCAGAATCACACCCACTATCACCACACGACTGCCCAGATATTGGATCTGTTTCAGAAGAAATGCATCACATTCAATAGTGGAAAAGCAGCTTGATTGGGGGGCATTGATAGGTTTTGCTCATCAATGAGAAGGAGTGTTCCAGCAGCAGGTGGACTACAGACCAGCTACTGGACAGACACAGCATTATGCAATAAGGTATGGCCACGGATGCTACTATCCTGTTCTAGTTCCACTTACAAGCCTGAGTGATAAAGCCTTTAATCTGTAACACTGTACAGTATGAATTGCCTCTGTAATATCATCATGATCCTCAGGACCTGCATCTGGACTCTTCTGTCATTTCCATGACTTGACTGCCAGCCTTCTCTGACAAATCTGGAGAACTCTTTTGAAGTTTTGGTTAAAACCCTCAGGGCATTCAGTATTCCACTCAAACTGATGGTGAAAGTTGCTTTTTTTCTGGATTGCAGTTCCTAGAGAATCCTTATATCAGTTTGGCCCCTGGCCATGTAAGCTGGGAAATTCTGTAAGCTGTTGTTCAAAACTGAGTTACTTTCCCAATGTACCAATAAGGTGAGTTCATAGAGTCACAAATTGATCTTCACAGATACCTTGCCGCCTTTTTCACTTTATGATTCTGCCATGAACAAATACAACACTAAACTGGCATGCCCCTTCCCTCAGAGAATCAGTGGGCACAGCTCCTTCTACCTCTGTCTCTGTCTCTTTCTTGCTCCCAATTCTTCCTAAATGTAAGATAAATGTAAGCCTCCCTGGCTGTGTGAAAAGAAAAGACCAGTCTGATAGGGATTTTATTCTTGTCTGCTTCCAGCCCCTGAAAAAGGAAGAGCTTATTGTGAAGTCGTAGGCTTTCTTTGAAGATGCCAGCCACAGATGCTGGCGAAATGTCAGAAAGAAACCCTTCTAGAACATGGCCATACAGCCCGAAAAACACACAAAAAATTAAAGAGCTTACTTTTCATCACAGTTTTGCTGGAGTAGTGCAGTTGCCACCTTCTAAATCAGCTTCCGAACCTGCAAACAATGAAGCACCCTGCAGAAATGGTGGCTGCTTACGGCCTTGTAAGTTTAGAATTGCTTATAATATTTTAAGCTTCCTCCGAAGACACATTTGGAGGCCTAAATACCCCGAAGACACCAGATTCTGTCTGATCTTGGAAGCTGAGGAGAATTGAGTCTGGTTATCAATCAGCCAAGTTCACTGACCATTGCTCAAGTCCAGTACTTGTTCTGAAAACAGTATCTTGACTGTGAAACAGGCATGGTTTCTCCTATCTCTTTATACTGAGGGATTGAGGATCCTTAGCCATTTGTCAGCTAAACTGGATTCTTTCTGGGGTTCTGTTATCACCTTTTGGCTGCTTAGTTGTTCCATTTGTCATGGTGGTGAAAACTAGGCAGGCAGAGGAAACATCAACACTCCACTTGAGCATTCATAAGTATTGGAATCTCAGGATGAGAAAATAAGCAGGCTCTTTGGTAATCTTTCAGTCTATTTATTATATGCAGTCATAGATGTACAGTTGGACCTCTGTGTCCATGGATTTTTTTGTCCATGGATTCAAACATCCATGGCTGAAAATATTTAAAAATAATATAAATCCCCAACGCAAAACTTGTTTTTGCCATTTTATAAAAGGGGCACCATTTCACTATGTCATTGTTTTTAATGGGACTTAAGCATCCATGGATTTTGGTATCCACGGAGGGTCCTGGAACCAAAACCACGTGGATACCAAGGGCCCACTGTACAAACATATACATTTTCCTTAGGGAAAAAGACAGACATGTCAACGTCTGGACGCTTTGCTTTTATCACAGTACATTATGTTGCATGTAAGGCATCACATAGTCATTATATTATAGGATACATCAAGAAAGATGTTACATGCTGAACTTTTCTCTCTCTTTGTATCTCTGTAGCAGGCATTGCTATAATGATCTTATACAAGAACATCATTATCTTAAACAATCTTACTCAGGTCTTTATCCATTAAGAATGCTAGAGCTTCTGTTGAGGAATCATACATGTCTAAACAGGCATCTATGAACAAAGAGGCATCCAAGGGTTAACATTCTTGAAAACTGTTAAATCTAACAGCATCTGTTACATATCCATAAACATCTAAAATGTCATCCATTACAATCATAATGAGACATATATCTATTTTAACATTGCCTAAATGAGAGTAAATATTTTCTCTCTCTTACCAGCATAGCCTATCTTTACCAGCATGTTTGGATAGTTCATCTATCAGGAACAGTATTATTACCTTGGAGGCTGCATTAGAGCCTTCTTTCCATACAGCTGAGATGGCAAAAATAATCTGATCTACATTTATTCTTGGCTTCTTTTATTCTCTCTGTCCTCCATCTGGCCTATCAGCTGTCCAGTCAAAACAAAGACATTGACAGTGCCTCGTTTACATTGTCCAATAAAACCAGAGATCTGAAATATGATGTCACTCTGGGTCTTGCTAGAGATAATATAAACAAACCACGTAGAGCTGAATCTTGCCTATTGTCTGCTTTTCATCAGATTACATCAGTCACTGTACTATACTAGGAGTCAAATCTGCTCATATCTCAATGTTGATAGAAATGAAGACATTCCCATTACTTTGTTCACCTTTGAGTAGGCTTTCCCCCCAGCATTAGCTTGTCTCTTTGTTCACAGTAACACACACACTCACATTCTAATATGCAAGCATTATATCTCATACCCTATGTTGTACTCTATAGACTATACTCTGTATTCCACAGGTATATTCACAGAATCATAGAATCACAGAGTTGGAAGAGACCAGAAGGGCCATCCAGTTCAACCCCCCCTGCTATACAAAAATACACAATCAAAGCACTCCTGACAGATGGCCATTCAGCTTCTCTTTGAAAACCTCCAAAGGAGACTCCACCACATTCAGAGGCAGCCTATTCCACTGTCAAACTGATTTTACCATCAAGACATTCTTCCTAATATTTAGGTGGAATCTCTTTTCCTGTAGTTTAAATCCATTGCTCTGGGTCCTATTCTCTGGAGCTGCAGAAAACAAGCTTGCTCCATCCTTGATATGATGATATCGCTTCAAATATTTAAACATGGCGACCATGTCACCACTTAACCTTCTCTTCTTCATGCTAAACATACCCAGCTCACTAATTTGCTCCTTTAGGATAAGGTTTCCAGACCTTTCCCCATTTTCGATGACTTCCTCTGGGCATGTTCCAGCTTGTCAAATTCCTTAAATTGTGGTGCCCAGAAATGGACACAATATTCCAAGTGAGGGCTAGCCAAAACAAAATAGAGTAGTACTATTACTTTCCTCGAGCGCTAAACACTATACCCCTATTGATGCAGCCTAGAATCACATTGATTTTTTTAGCTGCTGCATCACACTGTTGACTCATGTTATACTTGTGGTCCACTAAAACTCCTAGATCCCTTTTGTATGTTCTGCCATCAAGCCAATTACCCATCCTATATCTGTGCATTTCATTTTTACTGCCCAAGTGTAGTATCCTACATTTCTCCAAGCTGAAAATCATTATGTTAGCTTTGGCCCAGCTTTGTAATCTGTTAAGGTTATTTTGAATTCTGATCCTGTCCTCTGAGGTCTAGCAGGTGGCAGTGCTATTTGCCTTCAAGTCAGCTTTGACGTATGGCAACCCTGTGAACAAGACACCTCCAAGAGTGCCACCCATCATCTGAGGCTAGATAGCCATCTGTCAGGAGTGATTTAATTGTGTATTTCTACATGGTGGGGGGTTGGACTGGATGGCCCTTGTGGTCTTTTCCAATTCTATGATTCTATTATTCTAGGTTGGTTTCCCTTTCCAGAGTTGGTGGCCCATTACTTCACTGGCACCTGCCTAATCACTCCCTTAAGTTATAGTATATAAATTAAGCTATGGCCTTTCTAAACCAAAGCAAGTCATACTCAATCTGGACCTATTTAGATCAACTTAGATCTGCTACATACTTGTTTGGGTAGTAGGCCTTCAGTCTACTAACTCAGAGTGAATTGGACAAAGTGTTCTTTTCTTTTTTGAAAAAGTTGAAAATTAGTATATGTGGGAGGGTGAATAAAGGGGTGAGCTCACTCATCCCATTTTACTTTGAATCATTGTCACAGATGCGTAGAACAAAAGGCACTATCCATCATGACTCTCAGGTTATGACAGACATGTAATCAAAGTTGGTGATAAACCAGAGAAACCTTATGCCCCCAAAGAGGGAATAAATAGATCCAAAAGATCAAAGTTCACAGGCAGCCAATGAGATTGTTTGGACACCTTCTGTAGGACATGTCTCCTAAGGTCACAGAATATAAGTGCTGGCAATAATGTTGGATATGCAACTTGGAAAAGTAACTTTTCTAGGTCATAGCTCTGATTGCCCCTGTGGGCCATGTTGGCTATGGAATTCTGGAGGCTGTAGTACAACAAAATAATATTTCCAAGCTCTGTTTGGGCAAGATCAATATCCCTCTTGTCAGCATCCCAAATCTTTTTACTTCACGTTTTGTATGTACATCAAACTTCTGACCTGAAATTTGGGTCCTTTGAATTTATGAACATGGCAAAGATATTCATCATGAGTTATTAATGTTTTCTTTGTCCACCAGAAAGTGAAGTGGCAATGGCTAACTTTAAAAATATGATAGATTTATACTGTAGTGTGGATGCAGCCAGGGCCAATAAAATGATATGGAGGGGAGTGAGTTATGGATTAATAATATTTTCATCTCAAACTCCAAACACTACTTTTATCCTGAACATTGGAACAAAAGAGAACCTTTGGCAAAGTTTTATCTCTTGCTAATAAATACTCCATTAGGCACCAGCTTTAACAATGATTGTGTCCTTTATTTTCTTTTCCAAATAGCCAGCAGAGAAACAGAATGAGTAAAACCAACCTTTGTCTCCCTCTCCAGTAATGCTTGGAATAGTCTTCAGGGTAGTCGAAGATCCTGACGTTTGGGAATGATAGGTCAAGACCACGATAGTCCATTTTCTTCTATCGCCAGTCCTAAGCTGAACCAATTCTGTTATTTTCTGGGCAGGGGACACTGGGGGTGGAAATCCATTTTAAAGTCATTTTGGCTTAGAGATCACAATCATAATCCAGTTCACTCTCTAGCTTGATGGCTTGACATATGCTTTTCACAAAGCATTTTGATTTGAAGCTGTCCTTGGGGAAGAAAAACATGGTATCAGGGGTTTTCTTGTTAATTTTAAAATAGCCGTGATGGTCCTTGAAGGTAAATAGCTTGGCCTTGCCATGCAATTACCAGACATCTGTGCCAGAATCGAATCATCCAAAGCCCTCTCTACCACTTCTTTCACCCCAGGCTACTATCTCCACAATATAACAGAAAACTGTTGAAACAGAAAGCTATTTGCTGATTCAAGAGGCTCTCTGAACATCCATCAGCTTAGAGCTAGCTAGCAACCTTTTAGAAACACATTACCCTCTTTGTATCAGGGTGTCATGGATTGGACCAAGTGGGTAAACCACAAGGGAATTAAATGCTTTTGTAGGACCGAGGATGGATGGGGAAAGAGAGTAGATTTGCATTTGAACATTTACGTTGGCTGTTTCATCCCTTGTGGTGCTGCTTTCCATCAGGCGGACAAGCATGCAGCCTAAGTGGTTAACTGCAATTTCTGGGAACACACTCAAAGTTTCCATTATATGAGGTGGGGGGAAACAGCTAGATAAATCATACTTAGCATTGATAAAGAATGTGCCAGTTGTTCAAATGGCTCTGGAAGTAGCCTCCTAGAGAGCTTGTTCTGATCCACTCCATAGTCTCCGGCAAGCAAAAAGGGAATTTTTTGTTTTGTTTTATTTTTCATTCCACAGGCCTTTGGGAAATGACTCTTTAGGGGAAAGGGCTTTTCATAATGTGCTGTGTTATCTGCATTTTTTTAAAATGGGCATGCTTTTAATTGCTTTCATTTCCATCAGTAGCTTGTGTGTATTTTAACTTTTCCTATGTTTGTAGTGATGCATGCTTTTATCTGTTTTAAATTTTATAAATTTGAGCCTTAGGATTTGGGGGAGGAGCAACAACAACATACCCTCCAACATTTCACAGATGAAAAGCAGGAGACATGTGGGCACGCAACATCAAAGTGTGGTCAAGATGGCAAAAATTATGAATGCAAAAGGACACACAAGCTAGGATGCTCTGTTAGGAGAGCTACAACAATTGGGGCTCTCTTGTTCCAGCTACTTCTCCTGATGCAGGATCTCGCCAAGAATAGTTGAGTCAGCAGACTTATTCAATCTGCAGAAACAGGAGAGATCCAGATTCTTCAGATTCCTGTGCCCAACTACAAGAAAATTGCTGGACATGCCATGCTAGGGCACGGCTTACAAATGAGGGTGCGTTTTTTTTGTACATGATCCAAATGTCTGTTAATGCAGGATCTTAACTGGATACTAAATTAGCATCCAATTTAGCCCATTTGGTTTACATATTATATTCAAACACATTCACAACATTATGTGCTAATTAGAATATTTGTAATATAGTGGGCTGTCAGTATCTGCTGGGATTTGGTCCCAGGACCCCCATGGATAGCAAAAACTGTGGATGCTCAACTCCTATTATATACAATGGTAGAGTAAATGGTGCCCTTCTTATAAAATGGTAAAATCAAGTGGTTTTTTTGGGGGGGGGGTGTATGTGTGTTTGAATATTTTTGAACTATGATTGGTTGAATCCATACATGCAGAATCTGTGGATATGGAGAGTTGACTTTAATGGTAAAAAGAACAGCATATACTTTCCTTATATTTACCAAAAATATGACTAACACTTAAAGAATGCTGTTGTTTTAAAGATCACATACCTAAACTATGCTGTGCTTCAGTGGTTTTCAAATAGTGGGGTATTCATTTGTTAGCCTAATCCTCTGAACACTAGGGTTTATCAAAGCTTGTGTCCTTCAAAAAATTACTAGAACTTCACATCCTATATTTAGCTCATCTAATATGACTAATTGCAGTACAATAGCCCAGACAATAATGAATCTTACATATACTCATGCACACACATACACATGTCTGGTGTGGAAATTTTTTAATGGAAAAATACAGTGTCAGAAAAATTTCCACCCATTTCTGGTTGCACCATTGCTAATGGAGCCTTGGCTGATCAGAGTACTGGGTTAGACAAATCAATATAAGGACAGCTATGTCTGGTTTATGGGGCATTTAGAGAGCTCTGTATAGAGCTTTCTTTTGAGCCCCATAGAGACCTCTCTTTTGAACTGTCTAGAAGGCAGTTGATATCAACCAGCTGGACTCTTGCACATACACACCCGAGACAAAACAGAGCTGGCCTATGCAGTCTTTCTACATCCCTTTGGGCATTGGCTAATGAAAAGTCTGAGCCATTATCCGACCTTTCACCTTGGAGTTCCCCAATGATGTGCTTCTAGGGAGCTGACCTTTGCTATGGGAGGTCACATTGTCTTCTCCTGCATCGCTGTTGTGTCTACTCCACAGGGGGAGAGGAGCAGAGGTGGAAAGGAGGAAAGGGTTCACTTAGCACATGAAAAGCTTATTGAACAAAGCCCATGTCCAGGCAACTGGAAAAAGCAACCAGCTTCTGCCAAGTGATGATGTATGAGACCTAGAGGTCAAGAGTTCTCCTTTAGAATGGACAAGAATGAGGTGACCAGGAAGACAGTAGCCATCACATAATTGAAGGACTTCCTTCTTCTCTCTCCCATTCATCAGTGGAGATTTCATGCGCTGGATACAAGCTTCTTTGCTTATCATTTATGTCTGGTTACATCCATGGGCACATCTCTTTGGTACAAATAGGGAGAAGAGGAGTAAGGTCAGAAGGTCTTGAAAGACAATGGGTTTATGTTAGTAACAGTAGCAGATGAATATTTAAGACCAAGGGAGTTGTGTTGAATCCCGGAAACTTTGCAGTTTTTAAGAATACCTTGAGTGCCACATGTGGCTCAAAGGCAATATGACTACTACTCCTGGACCAGTAGGAATGGTATCCACACTGGATTATGTGTGTAATCACTTATCATATAAAGGTCACACGTGCTATAGTATTTTTCAATTTCTGTGTACTATGTACCTGGGATCAAACATTGATACAAATGGGGACTGAAGTCAGGAAATCAGAAGAAGACTAAGAATGGGGAGGGTGGCTATGAAAGAACTAGAAAAGATCCTAAAATGCAAAGACATACAACTCAGCACAAGTTAGAATCATACAAATCATTGTATTCCCTATGACCATGCATGGATGTGAGAGCTGGACAGTGAAGAAAGTGGACTGGAAGAAAATCAACTCATTTGAGATAATGTGGTGCTGGAGAAGAGTGTTGAGGAATTAGTGGACAGCCAAAAAGACAAACAAATTTGACTTTGAGCAGATCAAACCTGAAATCTCTTTGGAAGCCAAGATGATCAAACTGAGGCTATCTCTCATTGGCCACATCATGGGGAAAGATGAATCATTAGAAAAGAGAATGATGCTAGAAAAGGTGAAAGGCAGTAGAAAGAGAGGAAGACCTCAATCAAAGAAACCACAGGGCAGGGCCTGCAGGACCTGAGCAGAGAGGGAGAGAACAGGGAGTCTTGGAGAGGTCTCATTCATGGGGTCCTGATGAGTTGAAGTCAACTCAAGCATAGTAAGCAACAACAGCAACCACATTTCAACTGCATTGACAAACAAGTGGGTCCTAGCACAGATCAAGCCGGAAACCTCCCTGGAAGCCAATATAAGCAAACTGAGACTGTCGTACTTCAGAAAAATCCCTATGAATTTCAGTTTACATCCCAGAGAGTCAGGAGAGGTGGACAAAAGTTGAGGAGACTTTGGTCACTTAGGCTGCATCTGCATTGCAGAAATAATCCAGTTTGTCACTTTAACTGTCATGGGTCAATGCTATGGAATTCTGGGAATTGTAGTTTGTTGTGGTACTAGAGTTCTTTGATAGAGAAGGCTAGATGTCTCACAAAACTACAATTCCCAGAAGTTCATAGAATGATCCATGGCAATTAAAGTGATGTCAAGCTGGGATTATTTCTATAGTATGGCTGCAGCCTCTATTTACTGCTGTCAATCACTGATGTTATCTCAGATGTTTAGGGTTTCTCTACATCAGGAAGAAACCAAGCTCACCCTGAAGCTGGTGCTGGCAGTCCTCATGATATATGGCTGCTTCTGGGGGAGATACCATGGTTTTTGGTCCTTTGAACTAAGCAAAATGGGGCGAAAGCCCAGTGTTTCCCAGAAACCCAAGTAACCTTGAAATCATTAAGGGATAGCTGTGTTGGCCATATAACAAATCCAATAACATTTAATTAATTAAATTCCCTTAACTCTGAGAATCTCCCAATTGCCACATGGTCAGAAGAAGGAGGTGCCAGCTTGCAACCGTACCATCTGAATTAAGAAGAAAAACAGCAAAATGCAAGCCTCTGACTAACATCTTCACTTGTTTTTCTCCTGGATGGTTTTTAGCACCTTGCCTGATGAAGAAGTCAGTGGAGCTTCGAAGCTTGCAACATGTATATTGTGCATTTTGGTTCGCATAATAAAGGTATCCCTGTTTGGTGGATTTTTGATGTTATTGGACCAGGTAACCTTGGGTTCTTTTTGGTGCGCAGAGATCTGGATTAAGTCCTGTTTGGCCCAAACCATCGTCTACACACCAAGAGCTGCACCATTCCCCTTCCCTATGTTGAGCAGCACAAGGAAAGAGAATGGCCATTCCTACTGAAGTGTGGGGCAGCTGTGCTATATGAATGTCCACATGTAGCCCCACACTTTGGACGTTATCACACAGGGTCTAAAGCAGTCCCATCCCCGTCGCATCCCCGTCCCATTGTGCTTCCTTTCCCCGTGTGTTCACACGACATTGCACCCATCCCCGTCCCATCCCCGTCCTATCCCCGTCCCATTGCGGCATCATCCGGCATCATCCCCGTTCTTTTGAATGCCGGATTCTTTGGGAATTACATTTTTGCCGCGACCAGAATGATACCGGAATGATGCTGCTTTCTGTATACCAGTATAGTTCTGGATTGAAAAGGAACCGCAATGGGACGGGGATGCCACGGGGTTCTTTCTGCTTTAGGCCCCATGTGATAAGGTCCTTTGTAGGGGGGAGCAGCACATTCACACAACAGCCAGTTTTGAGAGTCAGTTGGCAGCTGCGATCGTTCATTTCCTCCCTTCCTCCGAAGGTGGTGTTTGGCAGCGCAGAAAACAGGTCACGCAACCATGGATTGCCAAAGCAATATCATGGGGATAAAAAATGATGCCACATTGTTATGCTTCCATGCTTAATCTAGCACAATTGTGACTGGACAGCCAGCTGGTGGGATAAAATCCTGAATATGGATTTTCTATTGTACAAAATTGGACAATATTGGCTTCTCTATTGGACAAAAATGTCCAATCCCTTCTGTATGGGAACATATATATGCATCAGTCACTAACAGGATGCTGGTTTGGTAATCTATTATCGAAGCCTATGTATACCTTGTTTTTCACTGCCATATTTCTATTTGTATTGTGTTTTCTTGTAGTGAGTGGGTTTTTTTCTTCTTTTTCTTTCTATGATTTTTGCACAATAAAAATAAATGGGAAAATACATGCATTGCTCTTTTAGATTATTCTGAACAATTTTTATTTCATTAATCGTTTTTGTTGCATGTCTACTGTTTGTTTATGCAAACCTTGTCTCCCTTTTTATTGGTGTGATCTAAATAATGGAAATAAGAGAACAAATAAATAAGGGGTAGAATTCTACATGGGCTATTTATTAGTTATGTTTGTGTAAGTAAAGAGTCTCCCTACTTAGTGTTATCTCATTTATAGTGTTATGTTTCATTGCTCTTGTTTTTGAGTGTATATCTGCCCTTTGGAAAAGGGTGTTATAAATAAATGTTGTTGTTGTAATTGCTGTGTTTCTTCAAGTCATTTCTGACTTATGGCAACCCTAAGGCGAACTTATCACGGGGGGGGGGAGGGGTTCTTGGCAAGATTTGTTCAGAGAGGATTTGCCATTACATTTCCTCCAAGGCTGAGAGTATGTGACTTCCCCAAGGTCACTCAGTGAGTTCCTGTGGCTGAACAGGGATTCAAACCTGAGTCTCCAGAATCATAGTCCAATGCTCAAATCCCAATACCACAATGGCTCTCAATTGTTGTTGTTCCTGCTGTTATTATCATTTTAAGTAGAGTCTCGCTTCCATCACCTACTTTCCCAGGTATCAGTTTCACTAACAGAAGGAGATCTGTTCTACTGGCAATTTTGGCATGAGTGGTTGATATTTCCACTCCCCTTCTACCAGGCAACGATGAGGAATTGTCTTGCTTCTGATTGTCACAGCCTTGCTCACTGGTGTGTGTGGGTGTGTGGAAACATTATCTACTTGCACCTGCATTGCCAGAAGAACAGACCTTCACTCAGTGTGACTGATGCTCAGCAAAGTAGGTTGGTGTGGGATGTTATGCACCCCTGCATAAACCATGCTGTATTTTGGGGTCCTCAAATTTTGATATCTCATATTTAGAGACAAAAAGTTTTCATGTTTCCTCCAAATTCAGGAACACCAAAAGGTCAGGTTCTCAGGAAAAAAAGAATTGTTTCCTCCAGGCATGTGTACATCTAAGTAAACAAAACCATCAAATTTAAAGTGCTTCTTTCTTCCCCCAAATAGTCTACATTTCCTCTCGAAACCCAAGACAAAGGATTGCTTTGCACCTAAAGCTGCTATTATTATTATTATTATTATTATTATTATTATTATTATTATTATTATTATTTCTTACCTACCTCTCTCCATGGATTGAGCTGGGGAACAACAGCAATTAAAAGACAAACAACATCAGTGAAAATGTGCCAGTTTAAAAGGACAAATAAGATATACACATATTAAAACAGTCCACATCTAAAATTCATCATTTAAAATTAACAATTTAAAAATCATCTGAATAAGCCTGCTTGAAAATACTGGTTTTTAATGCTTTTTTAAACTCAGACAACATATTCAGCTGTTAAATCTCTGTCTGCAGGTCATTCCACAGTCTAGGGGCGGTCATTTCACAATCTAGGAGAGTAAGCCGTTTCTCTCTCTGCCTACCCCCTGTTGTGATCCCAGCCAAACTTCTCCATCCACCCATCACAGTGAAATCCTAATCCAATAACTGCTTTTCTGAAAGCCATCAATGAGTCTGGAATCCCCTTGTCAGTTCCTGCAACACATCCTTTAGCCTTTGTTACCTGGCCAGATAGCCCATGCCTGGGGCTAGTTTCAATGTATAAAAATGATTTCAATACCTAATCTCTGTGCACATAGCCAGCATATGCACCCACACTCTGTGTATGTTCTGTGTTGACATCAGATCCCAGTCTGAGCCACTCCAGCTTCCCAAGGTCTTCTCTTCATACAGGTAATTATAAACCCATTGCGACTCCTAAAACTCTGCTATTTCTTTTCTGTATTTCCATTTTGGTTAGATCTGTACATTGCATTTGTTTGGATTGCTATCTTGTGTGTGTGTGACTGCACTCTATATATTTTTCTAAAGAAAAACCTTCTAAATTCACCAAGACCCTGGAGTACCTCCAGTTAGTACTGGTATATATTGATGCACAATGGTCCAAAAGTTATCCAAGCCTCTAGCTAAGCTAATTTCCCTCAACATTCGAAGTATTGCTAACAGCTGGGTGGGACTGGGACCTCCAGTCTTCCCACCTGTTTTTTGGGGTAACAGCAAGCAGGTATTAATGTGGCAGTAAGGCCATGATCATGTCTACATAGGGATTGTGAATACAGATCAGTTGCTGATGTGTAACCCTCTGAAATGCTCTTCCACGGGAAGCTAGGATAGCTCCCTCCCTGCCTGCTTTTCATCAGCAAGCCAAGACATTTTTATTTAAGCAGGCATATGTAAGTCATATCAAGGTGGTTTTTGTGGAGCAGGTGGGTTTTAGCTATGCTTTTAACTTTTGTATATTTTCATGTGATTTTATATTGTATGTAAATTTTAATTGTTTTGAATTTTACTGAGATTTGCTTGTGAGACACCTTGGATCCCTACAGGGAGAAAGGTGGCATACAAATGAAATGAAATAACTCCAAGTTATGCATCGGTAAGTGTGATACTAAATTCTGGTCATTGATTCTAATAGACCAGCAGTGCTTAATCTCTGCAGTAATAAAGTGACTGACATGAATGTAGCCATGAAGGCCATTTCTGATTTTGCAATTCTGGTTTGTCTGGGTTTTTTTTTTTGCTTCTATTCATTTTCTCTCCGGGGAATTGTCTCAGATGGTGTCTGCCTGGGGAAATAAAAATCCTTGCTCTTTATCTGATTTCTTGTTCATTTCCTAGGTTCCTCCCCGACAAGTTGTTTACCCATGATCAACCTTTTGATGTCCCCTTAGAACAAACAAGATTTTTAATTTAAATATTCTTTCACTTCCTGTGAGGCATCTTCCTTCCTGATCAGATTCTTGTTATCAAAACAAACAATCTTTGAAATATCCAGCCATGGGAAATAACAGCTTACTGTTTGTCTTATATAAGAATGCTCTTTGCCTGTACTTCCTTCTGAGATGGGTTTGGCACCTCCTCATGCTCCCAGTTCCAACTTCTGGTTCTAAGAAAAATCTGGATCAGCTGTGAATTACTTACTTAGTGTAATGTAATTGCTTAGTAAATTAGGTTTCAGAGTAGGGGGATTTGGATTCAAATCCCTATGCATTGTGAATGAGGCCAATTGCTTATTCTTTGTTGAACCTACTTCACAGGGATGTTGTAGGGATAACAGAGGAAAGAGCCAACCAGGCACTTTTGGGATCCTGGAGAAAGGCTCGGGTAAAAATCTAATTCACAGAGTCATTGAAGATGCATAATAAAGACTCCAGTGCTGGGTCCACACTGTATTTATAGTAGTTCGATAGCACTTTAAGTGCCATGGTTCTATTATACAGGATTTGCAGTTTGATGAGAGCTACTTAGAATTCACTTGTTGCTGTTGTTGCATGTCTTCAAATCATTTCTGACTTATGATGATCCTAAGGTGACCTTGGGTAAGTGACACTCTCTCAGCCTCAGAGAAAGGCAATGGCAAATCTCCTCTGAATTAATCTTGCCAAGAAAACCTCATAATAAGTTTAGGAATCAACTGTCAACCTTAAGCTGCTGCAAAGGACCCATTATTAGAACACTTAAACCACTATGCCATGCTGGTATAAAACCTTAAGAGGATCTCAGCCACTGTGACTATCTTTAGTGAATAGACAGAAGAGTATGGTTTAGTTAACCAGAAATAGAAATGCTGAATGCGAGATGAGCATGTACTGTTTCTTGACAGAATTTGTGTTATGTTGTTGTGATCTTATGTTCTTACTGTCATTTTTGAAAGGCAACCTAAAAATCCTCCAAACAATTAATACTATGCTTTGATCTAATAATAGGTCCTCTTTAGCTAGAATGTCTCAACATCTGAAAATTGTAGCACTTTGATACTACTTTAACTGCTGTGGTCCCATCCTATGGAATACTGGGGATTTGTAGTTGGAGAGATACCTTATTTTCCTGCATATAAGACTACTTTTTAACCTGCAAAATCTGTGGTTAAAGTGGGGGGGGGTCGTCTTATACGCCGGGTCGTCTTATACACCGAAAAATACGGTATTTGGAATTATCTGCCTAAAGAATTCTAGTGAACCAGGGTGGTCTAGTGGATTGAGTGTTGGACTAAAACACTGGAAGACCAGGGATCCCAAACTCTGGTCCTCCAGGCATTTTGGACTCCAAAACACCTGGAAGGCCAGAATTTGGGAATCATTGGATCTGGTCACTCTTGGTGTGAATGGATGTGATTCTGATCCTCTCTCCATCTCCTCCCTCCCTCCCTCTCTCAGCAATTGTGATAGTTTCTTGAAACTGGTTTCTTGAAACTGGCTTCAGGAGGAGGTTGGCAGCCACAATTGCTTACACAAGGCTGCTGTGTGACTGTGCAACATTTCACAGATGAAGAGCTTGTTTTTGCTTGAGCCTACTGGGAAGGGCAAGATTTCTTATTTCTCTCCCTCTGATGAGTTGAGTGAAAACTCCTTTTGTGAAAGAGGAGGACAAAGGGAGAAAGTGGGAGGAGAGAGAATTTAGGACAGCAGAAAAAGTGGGGTGCCAGATGTTTGGTTAGGACTGTCCTGCCAAATTGGGACAGTTGGAGGATCTCTCCTCAGCCCTGCAGGGACAATGAAAAGAAGAATCAGGGATGTAGATTAGTGTTTCGTTTCACATATTGATTTGCAGTAACTAGGCAATTCTTTGGGTGCAGATTTCTTGCTTTGCATGTTGCAACAGGCCATGTATGCAAACACCATACCATTCCTCCCTGCTTTTCATTTAGCAAACTGTGGATTGCCTGCAAAATAAACTCTGCTGTTTGGTCACAAGGCACAGAGAAGCCATGGAAGAATCTGTCTTTTGATTTCAACAAACATCGGAGTATTTCTCTAACACCTGAGTAATAGGTGCAGCCGAGATTTAGGAAACTCTTTCCCCCAAGCAGACATGACTATCCCACAACCCAGTTCACCCAGAGCATTTGGCTCAGTTCCCCAATGACACCCAACTAGACTGAAATGGCTTCGGTCCAAGCACTCAGACTTGACTGCTCCAAGCACTGGCCTGCAATGCTTTAATTAATGTTAAGTCCCAAGGCTGTCTGAGGCATTTTCAATCTCCCTGTTACATTTTTTTAATTTTATTTTAGGGATTCTTAAAAGGAACAAATAACAATACAAGAGGGGATCATGAAGGCACCAGGTCATTGGCATTTCCCTATGGGCATCAGAATTTTTTTCTCTTTAAGAACACTGAGTATTCTAACCTTCCTATGGAGACAAGGCTCCCAAAGCTATTTTTAAAATGAGGGGGCTGTTTTTAAGATGGTCATTAATTTTGCCTACTTGCAGGAAGAGGGCAAATTATTGCTTCATCCTCAATATGACATCTCTTCAAATATTTAAACATGGCTATCATGTCACCCCTTAACCTTCTCTTCTCCAGGCTAAACATACCCAGCACCCATAGGGCTTAGTGGTTTTCAGACCTTCCACCATTTTGGTTGCCCTCCTCTGGACCAGTTCCAGCTTCTCAATATCCCTCTTGAATTGTGGTGCCCAGAACTTTCTTGTTGGGAATGTGAAATGGGCAAATTGATAAGAAATTCAGAAAGGCTTTATAATATATTATTACCATGGCAAGAATTGTATATGCTAAAAGATGAAAAGATGACATTACTCCAACAAAAGAAGACTGACTGCTGATGATAACTGAACCTAATGAAATGGACAAATTGGCAATGTTGATTAAGGAGATTTCTTTGAACAATGTTAAGAAATGTGCTTTCATGGCTGGCATCCATAGGTTTTTGTGGGTTTTTTTAGGCTGTGAAGAATGTATTCCTGGCATTTCGCCTGCATCTGTGGCTGGCATCTTTAACAACAACAAATTATGTACAGAGTTTATGTACAATAGAAGCATAAATATAATATCATATACAGGAAGTAATAGTAGAATAAATCCATCAGTTTGGAGGTGGAAAGTCAGTAGTGTTAGCATTAGTGTATATGGTTATATTTATGTTTAATTTTTATTTTTATTTTTAAAAAAGGAGACCATTGCTACAGCTCAACCAGCTCTCAAAGCCACTTTCAATATGTGTCCCTTCTAATCAGAGTTTGGAAAAGTTACTGTTTTGGACTGCTGCTTCCAAAATCTGCCAGTCAGCAGTGGCCAGTTTTACCAGCCCACCCATCTACCTCTGGCTCTGGTTTTAATCCCAGTCATCCTGACAACTTTCCTTTTCCACACAGAAATTAGATTGCAAATAATTCTCATAGATTATTTTGCTGAGGACAGCACAGCAGAACAACCAAAGAACATCTTGCATAAGTTGGTCTTTTCACGCTTCTGCACAGTGCTGAGACTTGGACCAGAAAACAGACACTTATCTCTGGTAAAAAGAGGCAAATGGAGAGTATGGTGCTAATAAAAATGTGCTTTAATTAAACTCAGTAGGTGTTAGAAAAAAGGGCATTTTCACACCTTCTCCCTCCATTGGCTTTTATCACTATCTTTCTGCACATCAACATTGCCAGGCCATTAATCAAAGGATGACAAGTGTTTATTACCTGCCTGCTATGAACCCTCCTCCTTTCCCTCCTTCCTCCATTTCTGATGATCCATCAGTGACAAGTGTAAAATGGAGTGAAATCAGATGGAACAGAAGCCAAGGATTCTGCTAATGTAAAATTAGTCTAAAGTTAAATCTCTCTGCATGAAAGGACATGGTGGAAAATAACACCCACGCTTTCTTTGTTAGAATGGAACCTTTGGCTCCACAGATGTTTTGGTCTACAGCAGTGATTCCCAAATCCTGGTCCTCCAGATGTTTTGGACTTCAGTCCCCCAGAAGCCTCAATCATCTTGGCCAATAGTCTGGGATTCTGAGAGTTGAAGTCCAAAACACCTGGAAGGCCAGCATTTGGGAATCACTGGTCTACTGCTACCAGAAGCCTTGGCCAGCAGGGCCAACAGGTATGATTGCGAGAGTTGTAGTGTGAAATAAGTGGAGAGCTAAAGGTTGTCCACCTTTGTTTTATATTTACAATTAACTGTTTCAACAGTCACTAAATGTTTGCATTTGCCTTGATTCTCAACTGTGCATCAACTCTGATGGATGTCCTGTGGAGTGGAATGAAGATACCCCAGACACACCAAAGATTTCTTCCTGAACTAAATGGGATTGTCCATTTATTGTTATTAACTGCCATCAAGATGGTTATGGCAAAGCTAGTTCAAAGGGCTAAATACCCTAACGGTACCAGATCCTGGCTCATCTTGGAAGCTAAGTAAGATCAGCCCTGGGTAGTACTTGGATGGTACTATACTGTAGGAAGGCACAGGGCTTTCTCTGCTATGGTGCCTCATTTGTAGAGTGTCTTTTCTCTGGAGGCCAGATGTGTATTAAACAGTTAAATCACTTGTGCACATCATATTATACTGCCCATTCAATCAAAGTGTGTGCTCCTCTTTAATCTACCCAATTTTACAGAAATTCCTGGGAAGACCAGCTGATTATTACTTGACATTACTGCTTGGAGATGTAGACTCTCAAATAACTGAGATTGTGGCTTGATTCTGTGCAGCTGTCATTATTATGCACAGACAAATTACCCAGGGCCAGATCTAATATTAAATGTTGAAAATAGGATGCTAGAAGATAGATCCTGCAATCTGGTGTGTAATGTGCTGCCTGTCTATATTTGTATTTTAGCTGATTTTACTTAAATGTACTACAGTTAACCCTCCACATTTGTGATTTTGACTTTTGTGGATTTGATTATTTGCAGTTTTGAATAATATGTTCTCTCTAGGAATCTCTTCCTCTCTCTAGGAATCTCTCTAGGATCTCTCTAGGAATCTCTCTAGGAATCTCTTAAGCTGGACTCTGCTGGACGTTGACCATAGAGTTGTGCTGAGGAACCTAGGAATTCCTGGAGAGAACACTTCTCTAGGCATTTGCAGGTCTTTCAGCATGATTCTATGATTAGCTTCTGGCAGATGTTGACCATAGATGTTGCACTGGAGAACCTGAAGATTCCCAGAGAGGTGTTCTCTCAGGTAAAAAGAATAGTCTTTTTTATTTGCTGTTTTTCCACATTTATGGGTGTCCTTCACCCCTAACCCCAGCAAATGTGGAGGGACCACTATAGTATGTTTTTAGATTTGCTTCTACTAGTTAATACTTGAGCATTTTTAGATACTTTGGTCAAAGGCCGTGAATAAAATTGTATTGTATTGCATTGTATTAAATAGGAAAGTAACAATTTACTTTTCTGAAAGTACAGTTATAATTTAAAAAGGTAAAGGTATTCCCCATTGACAAAGTTGTCAAGTTGTGTCCAACAATAGGAGTCGGTGCTCATCTCCATTACTAAGCCGAAGAGTCAATGGACGTTTTCACACGGGGCTTTAAACGGAGTCATTCCTACCTCCGTCCGGCCCCACTCCGGCTCTGTGCAGGATAGGTTCACACGACGTCGCAGCAAGCCCCGCCCCATCTTGTGCAATCCCTGCGCCATCCTTGCCGCTAGCCGGCTTTAGCCCCATCTTTTAAATTCCTTTTTTAAAAAGGAATTACAGGCGCTTCTGCCGGAGGCAATCAGGAGTCATTCCGGCGGCTGCTGTTTTCGCCGCCGGAATGACTCCTGATGGCTTCCAGGGGGCTTCCAGGCGGCTTTAGAGCCGCCTGTGTGAAAACGTCCAAAGTTGTCTGAGGATTGCTCTGGTGGTCATATGGCCAGCATGACTGCACCAAACGCTGTTACCTTCCCACTGAAGTGGTACCTATTTATCTACTTGCATTTGCATGCTTTCGAACTGCTAGGTTGGCAGAAGCCTGGACTAGTGACAGGAGCTCATCCCATCATGCAGCACCCAGGCCTTGAAATGCCAACCTACCAGTCTTGCTATCAACAGAGTCAGCGTCTCAACCACTTGAGCCACCACATCCCCTACATTTTACAACTATGATTAAATTTTGATAAGTCTTGGAGCCACAACAACAACCAATTATTAAAAAAAAACTTTCCAGGCTCTGGTTCGATTACATTTACAATTTGATGAAACCAATCTGGTCTGATATCACTTCTTTATTGAGATCATGATGAACCATTTCTCCTTTCTGGCAGAAGCTGGCTCTGCACAGTCTTGGTTGGCTGGGCGCTGTGACATCATGAACTTGATCTCACTTCTCTCCCAAGAACACTTCTCTAAAACTCCCAAAGACTATGATTTTATGGAAAGGGGAAGAGAGAAAAAGGAAAGGGGGAATCAGTACTAGATTTAAAGGCATCTCTTCTGAAGAGGGATGGAAAAGTCATATGTATCCTGCACACAGCCCAAAAGTCTCCCTGTCAGTTGTAAACCTGGTGCGGTCTTTTTTATTTTTAATGACAAATCAAACCCTTTCTTCAGGGAAAGGACTGCCTGCTCAATGACTGAGTGGGAATCCAGCTATTTTGACTATGTGTTTGGAGAACTTCTTAATAGCCAGTTCCTTCTATAAATCAATTCCAGGCAGCTGCCTTGCCTTGCTCCGGGGATAGAAAAACTATAAACTCCTGCTGCGACAGCACTGCAGGCTCTAGAAACATCAGAGAATCAAAGGACAAGGAGATTCATCTCCCAGATAATCAAAACAACCCTGTCAACCCCCCTGAGGAGCCTGTTTATTTTAGCTGGGGCCATCCCTGTTGAGATGAACTGCGGGAGGTAGATTTATCAGCAGCCTTGTTTGAATCTGCTCTCACCTCCTCATTACTGTCCCTTATACAACAGACACCCAGCTTGTCTGTCCCTTCCTCTGCCACAAATCTTGGATCAATTGGTGTCAGAGGAACATGCATCTGGGATCCCTCTGCTGACTTGCATCCAAGGGCGAAGCATGGCTGTTTAAGGCTGAATCTGCACTGCAAAAATGGTGCAGTTTGACACCACTTGAACTGCCATTGCTCAATACAGTGGGCCCTTAGTATC
>CM034701.1:8965168-8988004 GCA_020142125.1 Phrynosoma platyrhinos
TTTATTTCCACTTTCTCCCCGTGACTCCCTGTGTGATAACGTCCTAGGATTTCTCAAATTTTGGACCCATCATTGACCAGAATGGAGAGTGCAGTCAAGAAATCAGAAAAAAATTAGGACTGGGAAGGTCTAGGCAAAATCCTAAGGTGTAAAGATATAAAACTGAATATTATAAAGTAAGAATAGTTCAAGCCATTGTTTTGCCCATCATCATATATGGATGCAAGAGTTGGATAGTGAAGAAAGCATACAAAAAGAAAATCAACTCATTTGATAGAAATGGGGACTGAAGTCAGGAAATCAGAAGAAGATTAAGAATGGGGAGGGTGGCTATGAAAGAACTAGAAATGATTCTAAAATGTGCAAAGATATACAAGTCAGTACAAAAGTTAGAATCATACAAGCCATTGTATCCCTATCAATATGTATGGATGTGAGAGCTGGAGAGTTAAGAAAGATGATAGGAAGAAAATCAATGTATCTGAGATGTGGTGCTGGAGAAAAGTGCAGAGGTTCCCATGGACAACCAAAAGGACAAACAAATGGGTCCTAAAGCAGATCAGGCTGCAGCTCTCCCTAGAAGCCAAGATAAGCAAACTGAGGCTGTCATACTTTGGCCACATCATAAGAAGACATGTCTTACTGGAAAAGACAATAATGCGAGGAAGGGCGGAGGGCAGTAGAAAGAAATCAAGGCCACATATTAGATGGATAGATTCAGCCAAGGAGACCACAGTCCCTGAGTCTGCAGGACCTGAGCAAAGCAGGGAGGCTTGGAAGTATCTCACTCATAAGATCGCCATGCGTTGAAGTCGACTCAAGGACAGTTAACAACAATAAAGCACACCAACAGGATTCTAGCCAAGAACTATAAAAACTGGCTGAGATCCTGCATCAAACACATAGCCAGGATATTGTAGCTATGTTTAAACTCCCCTCCCCACTCCTGAAAAACACTTTATAAGCCTGTTAGCTATGATGGAGGTTGCTGAAGTCCTTTGTTTTAAAGAGCTGACACTGTGGGCCTTTGCAGACTGCCAGAAATAGTGCAAATTGAGTCCACTTTAAAGGTTAGGGTTAGTGCTACGGAATCATGGGAATGGTTTTTTTTTCTGAGACATTGAGCCTTCTCTGTCAAAGAGCTCTGGTGCCACAATAAAATACAGTTCCTATGATTCCCTAACCGTAACCCTTAAAGTGGACTCACTTTGCACTATTTCTGGCAGTATGAAAAGGCCCACAGTGTCATTCAACAAAGGACTTTTAAGAGGAAAGTGGATTCGTGTTGCCCCCATCATCTGTCACCTGAGTCAGTTGCCTCACCCTGAATCTGAGACTAGAACATAGGCTGCATCCACACTGCAGAAATAATCCAGTTTGACACCACTTTAACTGCCACAATTCAATGCTATGGAATGCTGGGAATTGTAGTTTTGTGAAATATCCAGCTGTCTCTGTCAGAGAGCTGTAGTGCCACAGTAAACCACATTTCCCAAAATTGCATAGCTCTGAGCCATGGCAATTAAAGTGGTGTCAAACTGGATTTATTTCTTCAGTGCAAATGAAACTGCAGAAAGCTTGATTTCAGGGTAATTCTCTGTCCTACCCTTTCTAGCAAGTAATCATTTCCATTTCTTACTAACTTCCAGCAGCTGAGTCATTTTGCTCTATGGTTTCATTACTATTCTGCTATTATGGATGAAAGCTGATCTTTAACAGTAGGTATAATCCAAAATCATCAGTCCATCTTAGGATTTTTCCCTGTTTCCATGGTTAATATTGCTAGAAATTGAGCTTAGTTTAATATTCCCTCTTTTATGGGCACCAATGCCTTGTTCTTGTTCTCATCCCCATAATTAGTTTTTGGCATCACTCTATTTATGATGCCAACAAACCCTTATACAAATAAGCATTTTAATGAGGTTTATGAAGCTCCAGATTTTGAAACTCAGGAGTGGGAAATGAATCAATGACTCCCTCCCCTCCTTCTGTATTAACAGCAGATTTATAGGAGGTCACTAGCAGTCCAGCCGATCATTTAAAGCCGCTGCCAAGGGTGCCTGCAAATAATCATAAAAGATTAAGCCTTTTAAAATAACCCTTTCAAAAGCATAACTTGCTCCCCATTGATCTTTAGATTGTGAGTTTCCACTAAGCTGCAAATGTTCACTAAAACTAAGTGCTCCCTCTCTCTCTCTCTCTCTCTATATATATATATATATATTCATTATATATATTCATTCAAGGCTTCATAACAGGAGAAAACTCTATGACCGGAATCATCCTGTTCTTATTCCCAACTAGATTTGAGTGAGGAGGAACTTGAATCACTGATCTGATCCTCCATACCCTGAAAAAATTCACAGATGAAAATTGAGACATGTGTAGCCACACAAGATGAAAGTGCAGTCAATATAGCAAAAAAGAAGCTGCAACAGTTTGCTTTTGCCTAAGCCTCCTGGAAAGGGTAACATTCTTCCCTCTCCTTTCTTCTCAGCTTGCAGCAATTGAAATAAGATGAGGAGGAAGGGGGAATGTGGGAGGAGGAGAGAAAAACTAGGACATTTTGAATTCAGAAACAGTCCTGATTAATTCTCTGTTGTCCCATCTTTTCAGCTGCTTTAAAAATATCTCATTGTATCTCTCTTCCTCCCACTTCCCGCCTTTTCTTCAGTTTACTTCAATTGCTGCAAATAAAGGCTAATGCAGAATTACTGCAGCTTATAATTTTACAAAATGTAGAATTAATGCGGCTCGACACTGCTTTAACTGTCATGGCTCCATCCTATGGAATTATAGGATTTGTAGTTTGTTGCAGTGCTAGAGCTCTCTGGCAGAGAAGGTTAAATCTCTCACAAAATGACAAATCCCAGAATTCCATGGCATTGAACCGTGGCCGTTAAAGCAGTGTCAAACTGTGTGATGCAATGTAGATGCAGCCTGAGTTCAAAGTGCAAGTGTTGTTTGTACATGATGTTGTTTGGCCTCTAATTGCCTTATCAATATGACCTTCCGGGTGTGTGAAGATGAAGACAACTGGCTCTCTGGATAGGACATTGGTTTTAATTCAGAGGGATTATGGGGTTTTATTGTGTGGGGGGGGGGATATTGTTGTTGTGGTTTTTATATATTTTATGCTTTGTATTTTTATATTACTTGTTATCCCGCTTCGATCCGTAGGGAGAGGCGGGAAATATAAATAAAAATTATTATTATTATTATTATTATTATTATTATTATTATTATTATTATGTGTGCCAGTTTTCACCTGTAAAATGTTGAAGGGTAGGCTCTTGAGACCTCTGATGACTCCTCAAAGGCAGCAGCCCTCCAGATTCTGGCCCAAAACCTGCTTAAGGGTTTCAAAGGGTCTTTAAAAGGTCTTGTTATACTGCTTTCTGGGAGGGATCTCCCCAGAGAGCTAGAACCTCCTCTAAAAAGGCCTGAAAGGCAACCAGGAGTGATGAGATGTTCCTTCCAGTAACTCAAAATGTCACACTCTGGCCCTCTGCAGCTCTGGAGAGTTAAAAAAAGTAGAGTAGCTTCTGGGGTCTGGAGCATGTCCAGCCTTGGCATAGACAATATAGGGCTGGGCTTGATTAACAAATACTTTGACATGGTATGAGTTAGTTCCATATGTTCATAAGGCTGTCAGGTCAGGACTCTCTGGGATCTTGATATTTCAGTGCCCAAACCTGAGACCTAGGGAGCACTCCTTATTATGTTATTAAGAATGATACTATAAGCACAGAATACGTCATTCGAACCAAGTCCAACAAATGAGGGAAATATACAGTATATCCTTCCCATCTGTAGAGGTTTGGTTCTAGGACTGCTCACGGGTGGGGAAAAAAACACAGATAGCCCATATTATTCAATAGGCAGCGATGTGTGCACATGTCCATGTCAGAGTGACTGTGTGCACATGCTGCCATTTAATAATATGGGTCCTCGCTATCCATAGGCGGTCAAATCCGTGGATTGCTAGCCCACCAATGCAGCAGGTCCACTGTAAATACATACCTCTGTTTCAAAACAGTGCTCTTGCCCTGAGATTTCTCCCCCTCTCCCTGAAGATTGAAGAAGGGAGACTAGGCCCTGAGATTCAGACTTGGAGATCTGGGAACCCTGATTCAAAAGGAACCAATATGTATACAGCAAGGGAGTATGTCAGAAAGAAATATGGACCATCATCCATCTAACAGTCTAACATGCTATGAGTAAAAAGTGAAGTGTTGTGAGTAGTGAAGACTGTTTCACCCCTAGCATCAATGAAAGTGTGGGGCAGAAGGCTGAAAGGAGAAATTGTCCAAAAATGTGTAATGTTTTCACAGAGTCAACTTGTTTCTGACTCCTGATGTAATCAAGGGCTCTGTGCCTTCATGGAATAACAGCTCTCTGGGGGCGCATAAAGTAGCCCTTTCCAGCTTACACCACTGGAACATAAATTCCTACTTAGTGACATTTATGGTGCCACCTCTCCTTCATAGTTCCACCTTCCCATCTGCTCAAGATCTTTGGCACTCCCTGGTATGAGAAGAAATTTCCCATACATACCACCTTCCCCATCCAGAACTCTCACTAGTTAGTCAAGAGTTATGCTGTCACTTCTGTCCTTTGACATGGACATGATTTTGGTAGCCAAGGACAGGCTATGTAGAGCATCCTTGGATGTGTATGAGCTTAGGAATCAGAGTAGAAGTAGATTATTTGCTAGTGGTAAAAAGAGAAGTAGCCCATCGAGTTCTATGTTCCTGTTCAGGGAAAGAGATGATCTGATTTCCTCATAAACAAGGAAGAGGATTATAGCACCAGAAAGACTAACAAGTTTTGTTTGGCACCACCTTTCATGGATTCCACTTCTTCCAACGCATGATGTATCTGATGATGTGGTGCGCTCTGGAGCTCATGAAAGCTGGGGCCAAACAAAACTTGTTAGTCTTTCAAGTGCCACAGTGGCAATTTTGTTGTTTTTGTTGCAACAGGCTAACACAGCTACCCCTCCCCTGCAAATGATTTCATCAGGTCATACATTTCCCACCCCGTACTCAATATTATTTGATCTGGCAACCCTATTGAGCATGCCTCCTGTATCCTCATCCAATACCCTGTTTCTCTGTGGTGGAATAGGGAACCTCTCACACACAAAGGTTGGGTTTATAGTGGACTAGATTATGCCACTGATAGAGAAGATAATGACCGAAATCTCAGCTAGAGTAGACCTCTTTGAAAGACATTGTGTTGGAGTGGTTTTGGTGTTGGGCTAGAACTCCAGGAGACCAGGTTTTGAGCTTCTGCTCAGCCATGGAAATCAACTGGGTTACCTTGGTCAAGTCATACTTTCTCAGCCTCTGAAGAAGGCAATGACAAATATCCTCTGAATAAATATTGCCAAGAAGACCATACATTTAGAATCAACTTGAAGACACAGAGCGACAGCACAGTCAACGTATATAAACCAATTGATTCAAGGGTCTATGGTTGGGAGTAGAAATTGGATTTAAGCCAATAGTGGGCAAGTTAGACAATTAATCTGACTTGGTATAATACAATTTCCTATATTCTGTTGCTCAATAAAGTATCCTGTTTATTACTGGACTAGCTGCATTCTGCAGGAGCAGCATCATATCATAGTGTTATGGCATTCAGTCACCCTCTGCAAGCCAACTATATATATATATATATTCACTGTCTGCAAATTATACTCACAGTTCTCACTCTTGTATGTTTCTGCTCATAATTAGAAACCACATGGTGAATAATTAAAAGCATATTTGCAGAGCAGACTGCTCAAATTCTTTGCAAGTAATAAGTATCCAGCGAAGTATTTGCAAATGCTGATTTGCCACAGTGACCTTTGATCTGGTCTCTAAGCCACATGGGTAGTGTGTGACTGACTTGATGATGATTTCCATCCACATCAGCCAGCAGGGAGCCACCTGGTTTTATGCTTTAGAAATCATCTCATGTTTGAGAAAGCAAATCTGTGCTTTTGTATAAAACTCAGGACAAACACAAAGGTGCAAGAGGGATCTGAGTGAAGGCATATTGCAGATGCTGCAATTTTTAAAGCCCTGTCAGAGCTGTAGTCTTGTCTCTAGAACTGACCAGGTTTTATGAATTTACACCCTCAGCCCTTCTTTATATCCCAACATTGGCTGTCATTCTGTAAGCTGACTTATGTGTAAGAGCCAGGATGGTCTAGAAGTTTGTGTGTTGAACTATCACTCTGGAGGCCAGAGTTCAAATCCCTGCTTGACCATGGAAATCCATTGGGTGACCTTTGGCCAGCCACAGGACTTTATCGCTTTTCCAAAAAACCTGACTGCTCCCCAATGGGATACAGTTGGGTTGTGGGTTGCTTCCGGGTATTATCAGACTTAATTTTCCACCGATGCCACTGGGTGTGTGCAACCCGGCTGGATCCCGGGTCCCAGGTGTGCCTGTCAGAAAAATGGCCTCTGAAGTGCAGCTGAGACCCAGGGTTGCACTCATGTGGTGGCAGTGAATTAAGTCTGATAATTCAGACTGCAACCTGGCAGTGAATTAAGTCTGATAATTCAGACTGCAACCTGACTGTATCCCATTGGGGAGCAGTTGGGTTTTTTGGAAATGCAATAAAGTCCACACTCTGTCAGCCTTAGAGGTAGGAAAGGGCAACCCCCCTGCTGAACAAATCTTTCCTAGAAAACCTCATGATAGGATCATTTTAGGGTTGCCCTAACTTGAAGGCACATAACAACAAGAACAACAAAAACAAATTTCCCTTCAATGTGTGGTAGTATTTTTTTGGCCATTGCATAATGTCCATATTCAGTTCACAGTTATGTAACTGGAGTTCCTCAAAAGCAACATGGCGTTTTACAGTGGGCCCTTGTTATCCACTGGGGTTTGGTTCCAGGATCCCCCATGGATAACCAAATTTGTGGATGCGCAAATCCCATTAAATACAATAGCAAAGTAAAATATCCCTTATATAAAAGGGCAAAATTAAAGTTTGTTTGGGGGAATTTATATATATTTTAAAATATTTTCAAGCCACGGATGCTTGAATTTGTAGATAAAAAAAAAAATCTGTGGATAAGGAAGGCCAACTGTACATTCTTTTTTTTTTTTATAAAAAATTTTATTTTAAAAATAATAAAAAATACAATTAAGATATGTTCTTTTGTCATTTTTACAATACGCTTAAACATAATTCAAACTTCTCTATAGTTCTTTGAAAATAAGTGCATTTTTACACATTTTGCATATATTATTTCTGTATCTCTTGCTTTTGTTGTTTATTACATCTCAAACCCATTTTATTTTATTTTTTTAATAAAAGTTTATTGATTAAAAACATAATAATACAATTATGACAATTTCAATCCAGTAAAGGAACATAGGAAACGTACAAAACCGGCATTCAAAACAACAAAAAAGAAAAGAAAGAAAAAAGAAGAAAAAGAAAGAGAAAAAGAAAGAGAAAAAGAAAAGAGAGAAGAAAAGAAAAAAAAGAGAAAAGAAAAAAAAGAGAGAAAAAAAGAAAAGAAACATTTATTTAACTCAGTTCCTTGATATTCTACACTCTTAATATCTTGATTCCAATATTATTACATTTGTAAACTTATTCATAATTTATATGCGAATAATGTCACAAAAAGAAATCAAACCCATTTTATTAAACAAGCTCTAAAATTACTTTGCTGCTTTATTCCCATTTTCTGTTTAAACATTCTTTCACTGGAGCCCACTCTTCCTCAATCAATTCCACATTCTCATTATTCAGTAATCTTGTCAATTTATCCATTTCCTTCATTTCTGACAGTTTCAAAAGCCATTCATCTACTGTCTCATTTTTCCATTTGGAGGCTATTAATATTCTTGCTGCCGAGACCATATAGAGTATTATTCCCCAGTATTTCCTTTTTATATTCAATTCTAGTTTATGCGTCATGTTTAATAAGTACATTCTTGGATGATATGTAAAGGAATCATGCATAGATTGAGGAAGTACACCAAGTCTATGAAAGCTTATACTACAACTTCTTTTGTACAGTTAGTCTCAAAGGTGTACAAGATCCCTTTGCATATCATCCAGGAATGTGCAATATCATGTTACTCTTGAGGATGTCCACTTCCACAACGAGAATTCTTGGATGGTGTATAACTATCTATCATTGGCCTCAAATTATTCACTTGATTTACTGGGATGCATACACAGCCACTGAGCGTTCCCTGTTCCACAGTGAAGCAACAAGCAAACACAGATACACATTTGGTTGCATAATGCTAGCATTGAACAAAAAGTTGGTGAAGTACATCTACCTCTTAACTACTTTAGTGTAGATTTGCATAAGAACGATGTAGGATCTCAGCTATTATAGGCAATAGGAAGAGAAGGTTTGACTTGCTAACGAAAAGCCTACAATGAAGTTGTTGAATATACCCCAAACAGGGTGACCAGGTGTCATAACCACAAAGGAGGACAAGGCGCCACAAAATGTGGGCATTACAAAATTCAAGAAAAAAACGTATGGCATTACAAAAAGCTAAAAACATAAATATCAATTCATGCTTCTTAGTCATGCTCAAAATGGAGGACATTTTGAGATTTTTCCTGGACAGAAGGCTGAAAAGTAGATGTGTCCTGGAAAAGTGCACCATAGGGGAGCATTTTCCACAACCTTGGAGCTACCATCTTTGAATTTCTGAATGTCACTTTGAGTTCACTTCCTGTTCAGAAAAAAAGGACTCTCCTGGGCCTAAAATGGCCCAGTTGTACCAAAAACATGGCAGAATTACTCTCTCTTCCCCATATAAAGCATTTGAGGGCAAGAATTTGACCCCAATGTAGTCTGGGAGCAATAAAAACGGCCCTTGGGGTTGTGCATTGCCCAGCCGTGTGCCAGCATAGAATCACAGAGTTGGAAGAGACCTCAAAGGCCATCAAATCCAACCCCCTTCAGCCATGCAGTAAGACACAATCCAAGCATTCCCAACCGATGGCCATCCAGCCTCTGTTTAAAAACCTCCAAAGAAGGAGACTCTACCACTCCCTGAGGCAGTTGAGCAGCTTTTCCCGTCATGAAGTTCTTCCTAATGTTTAGGTGGAATCTCTTTTCATGTCAAAGGGAAGGGGCCGTTTGCAGAGGTAGACAGATTGGCCTCTCTTTGCCATTATTTTTTCTGTGTATCTTTTGGGCTAGAGAGCAGAAGCCCCAATGGCTTAAACCAGGGGTATGCAATCTTTCCCCTTTAAGGGCCGAGGGACTTCAGCTCCCAGAATCCCAGGAGCTATTGGCCAACATGGGACTATTGGCCAACATGGCTGAGGCTCCTGGGAGCTGAAGTCCCTTGGCCCTTAAAGGGGAAAGGTTGCCTACTCCTGGCTTAAACAAAATGGCTTATCTCTTCCTGCCTCCATCCCTGCTCTATTGCATTAGACTGCAGAACTCATAGGTTTTGGGGACCTTTTAAACACCTTTCCCTGGCGTGGATTCTTGCCAAGGCCCACCACCATCTTTGCCAGTCCAGCTCCATTCTTGCTGTCATGGCAACTAATCCTGTGGTTTCAGCCTGTGGGAGCTCATAGGCTTCCACTCTGCATTTCTCCTCCATGTTACGCAGCTGTTATTATCTTGACAGGCAGCTGCTAAACCACCCTTGCTTCACCTGTGAATCCACAAGGGACCTCTCTCCTTTCCTTTTAAAAAGTATAATGGGATAAATAATATCTCTCTTTTCTGCTGGCTTTCTAGTATCCCCCACATGCTTTCTGTGCCTTCTCTGCCTGCAGACATTCTTGAGCATTTCATACAGATTTGGGAAGGCATCGGCCCTAAAGAAGACGTCTTCCTCCACCAAAATGCTTTAGGTCAGGGGTAGGCAACCTTTTCCCTTTAAGGGCCGATGGACTTCAGCTCCCAGAAGCCTCAGCCATGTTGGCCAATAGTCCCATGTTGGCCAATAGCTCCTGGGATTCTGGGAGCTGAAGTCCCTTGGCCCTTAAAGGGGAAAGGTTGCCTATCCCTGCTTTAGGTTAATTGAACCAAGGCGGACACAGCATCTATCTATCTATCTATCTATCTATCTATCTATCTATCTATCTATCTATCTATCTATCTATCCATCTATCTATTTATCCATCTATCTATCTATCTATCTATCTATCTATCTATCCGTCCATCCGTCTATCTATCCATCTATTTCCTTTGTATGCCACCTTTCTCCCAGAGAGGGATCCAAGGCAGGTAAAACATTTTTTAAAATTTCACAATAAAAAAATTAAAAACAATTGAAATCCTCTAAGTAAAAAGTTATAAAATTGCCTACAAATATAGACAAAAAAGTGAAAAACATAACTAAAACACAGACCCCATGTAAAAAGCCATCCTGACATGATGTTGGATGAACGTACATTAATAAGGCAAAGGCAAATTTGGGACTGGTTCGTCAGTCCCTAGATTGAGGTCTACCTCAGGTACATCTATTCTACACTGTAGAAATAATGAAGTTTGACATCACTTTAACTGTCATGGCTCCATTCTACAGAATTCTGGGATTTCTAGTTTCTTTCTTTTTTTCTTGTTTTTTGAGGCACCAGAACTCTTTGGCAGAGAAGGCTAAAGACCTTGTAAAACTACAAATCCCAAGATTCCATAGGCTGGTACTACAGCACTTAAAGTGGTGTGGAACTGCATTATTTCAACAGTATAGATGCACCCTTAAAACCCCATGATTGCTACCTTGATTTCCACATTTGATTGATTGATTTTATTTGGATGCCGCCTTTCTACCAGAAGGGACCGAAGGCTGCTCACAGAAAAAAAAATGTTAAAACCATTACAATAAAATTTAAAACAGTTAAAACATCTAAAAACGACAATTAAAATAATCTAGAAACATTATAAAATTAAATAAAAATATACAAAAATTAAAAGACCCAACTAAAACACTCATACTCCATAAAGCCCATCATGGTATGATTATATGTTGTTGCCTGCTTAAATAAAAACATTTTAAATTGCTGTCAAAAGACAAGAGGGGGGCAGCCTAGCTTCCCTCAAACTGCCTGATTTGTCTTTTGTTGAACAGATTTTTCCAGCTAGAAAAGAAACTCGCTTTTACCACCATCACCTGCAGGAAAAGAACTAAAGCACCACAATGTCATGAGATAAGGCAAGTAGAAAGGTGCTACTATCTGGCTGAATTTCCACTTTCTTTCCTTGTGCAATAAGCGTGTTGGTTCAACAGTTGTGCAGCATTGGCATTGAACACAAGGGTTGTGCTGCACCCTCCCGGTCTGAATCTCCATGCTACCATGTGACCTTGACATGTGATCTACAACTGGGCAATGTCCAACACTGGGCTTCCAGTGGCAGTGGAAGAAGATGACCCCCTCTCTCTCCACTGCAATCTCTCATGTGCCTCAAAGCAAGCTCAGTTCAAAGTTGTAGAAGTGGTGTTGAACATTTGGTTGTGCATCCAGTTGTGCAACTCTGCCGTCAAACATAAATAAGTTTATCGCATGACGCTTTCAGGAATGGGAACTGAACAAAACGGAACAGCACGGAACAGGGCAAGGGCACAAGTTACCGCACAAGAGAACACTGCCGGTGCCACTGGGAGTCCCCAAGCTGTTCCCCAACCATTCCTGGCTGCCAATTTTGAAGACATACTTTGAACCGTTCTTCAAAATTGGCTTCCAGGAACAGCTGGGGAACAGCTTGGAGACTCCCGGCAGCATCGGCGGCGTTCTTCTGTGAGGTAAATTGTGTTCTTGCTCTGTTCCGTGCCATTCCATTTCATTCAGTTCCCATTCCTGAAAGTGCCATGAGATAAACTTAAAAGACTGTACATAGAGTTCTTACATCTTAGAACATGGTCCCTCCTCTCTGGTCTCCAGGGCATAGGGGAAGGAATCTCAGGGCAAGATCATTGCCTTGGAAAGTATTTACAGTTGCCCCTCCAAGTCTGCAGACTTGAAATCCGCGGACTTGGAAATCCGTGGAGGGGCGACCGTTATTAGCATGAATGGGTTGCACACATCGGGATGCGTCCCATTCCAGCCAATGAGGCTTGAATATACATGACCCTCGTAACATGTGGGAGGGGGTCCAGAACGGATCCCGTGTGAGTTACGAGGGGTGACTGTAATATTTATCCCATTTGTTATACTTGTTTTTTGTTGAATAGCACACACTATTCAACTGTGATTGATAGTTAATGTATTATGCTTAATGATATCATTGGAGACTGCCACTTGTAATATCATTCTTATAACATCACTATGGTCCAACCCCTGTGACTTCCTAAGGGGTCATCCCTAGGTCTTAGATTTTGCCCTGGAAATCTCAGGGCCTGGGATAGTACTGCATAAGAATCATAGAATCTTAGGGTTGGAAGAAAGCACAAGGGCCATCCAGCCCAACCCCCTGCCAAGCAGGAATACAAAATCCAAGCACTCCTGACAGATGGCCATCTAGCATCTGTTGAAAAACCTCCAAAGAAGGAGACTCAACCACTCTCCGTGGCAGTGTATTGCACTCCTGCTATTAGGAAGTTCTTCCTAATGTTTAGGCGGAATCTCTTTTCCTGTAGTTTGCATCCATTGCTCCATGTACTAGTCCCTGGAGCAGCAGAAAACAAGCTTGCTCTATCCTCAACATGACATTCTTTCAAATATTTAAACATGGCTTTCATGTCCCCCCCTTAACTGTCTCTTTTCCAGGCTAAACGTATCCAGGTCCTTAAGCTGCTCCTCATAGGGCATGGTTTCCAGACCCTACACCATGTTGTTGTTGTTGTTGTTTGCTTTCAAGTTGTTCCCAACCCCAAGGTGAAACTATTGCAACCAGATAGTAGCACCTTTCTACTTGCCTTTTTCTACTTGCCAATTCAACGAAAGACACACTTTTACAATTGTCTCCCACGGGAAGAGAACTGAAGAACTACGATGTCATGCAGTAAGGGACATTGAATGGTACTACTATCTGGCTAAACTTCAGCTTTTTTCTCCTTGTGTAATAAGTCCACAAGAGAGCAAATGAATCTGCAAACCAGCTTCAGCAACCTTGAGCTGAATACGGATGTTCCATAGGGGAAATTACACATTTGTAAGACACCAACAAGAATCTGGCCAGTATATTCATACGTCCACTCAACTTTCTCTAGAGATTATCATAACTAGACATGGCATTGAATTTAGGAATATCATCCCTATGAGAAGCCTTGCTTTCCTCATTCCCTTTTCTCTAGCTCTTTGTCTGTGACATTGCCGTTTCTATCTCTGATGTTCAGTAAAAGTAAAGCATGATGTGACTCACCTTACAGAAGGCAAATAATATGGAGCAAGGATGGGAGATATATGACCTGATTAAATCATTTTCAGGGTAAGGGTAGCTCTGTTAATTTGATGGGGGGAACAGCCAAGTTGTCCCTGTGGCACCTGAGAGACTAACAAGTTTTGTTTGGCACCAGATTTCGTAAACTCAGAACAGATCATGTCATCAGATACATCATGTGGGCTAGGGTCCATGAAAGGTGGTGCCAAACAAAACTTGTTAGCCTTAAAGGTGCTACAACCTTCGTTATGATGAAATCAGATCACATTTTTCTTTCCCTGAGTGAGAAGGCAGAACTTGAAGGGGTACTTCTGTTTTAACTAGTGGCATCACACCTAATTCCTCTCAGATCCCATAAAACACCAACAGGATCCCAGTCAATGAGCAAATTTGGGGAAAGCCAACTCAATCCACAGCAAGGCAATAGATGGCCCATCGTCTGTATCCTGTGGAAGCCTGTTGTTTTTAGTTTGATGAGGCACTAGAACTCTCTAGCAGAGAATTCTCAGTTGTTGAGAGGTGAAAATTCATAAAATCATAGAGCTGGAAGAGACTTCAATGGCCATCAAGGCACACATGGCAGGTGGTTGGACTTGATGATCCTTGAGATCTCTTCCATCTCCATGATGCTATGATGATGTCAGCTCCCCAAACGCCCCCCCCCTCGGAACACCAAGGACTGTGGAGGTAAGGCAACAACAGGACGAGGCTTGCTGGTGAGAGCCACAAGCCCTTACCCACCAGTCCACTGAGCCCCCTAGAACATCAAAGACTGTGGTGCTGCGGTGCCTTTAAACACCACAACGATGCAGCTGTTAGGAAGGGAACAGGGAGAGTGGCAAATGGGACAATGGGAATGAGCTAAGCCAATAATGAAGCAGCTATAAGAGGTGTGTGGGTAACAGAAAATATGGCACTAACAGGGTGAAACGCTATTACAAGGGAAGACGAGATCGATGTTTGCAATCTATCTCATCTTCCATTCACCCTGTTGTCCCTCAAAGACTGGAGAGTGAACCAATCCATCCACAGAACCTTTCTCTGCTCCTTTGCAATGCCAGATCTATTAGGAACAAAATTCACATTATTTATGATCTGTTGACAGATGAGGGAGTTGACCTGGCATGCATTACAGAAACTTGGCTGGGTGATGACAGTATGGTAACATGGACACAGGCCCTACCAGCTGGGTATTCCATCAAGGAGCAGGTAAGGGAAAGTGGGTGAGGGGGAGGAGTGGCTTTGATCCATAAAAACAATCTTACTTTGACCAGGATACCTGTTCGGAAAATAAGCTACATCGAGTGTATATACCTAAACTTGAAGACTAGGGACAGTCTGGGGATTCTGTTGGTATACCGTCCACCCTGTTATCTAATAGACTCCCTAGCTGAGCTGACACAACTGGTCTCGGAGTTGGTGTTGGAATCGGCTAGGCTTTTAGTCCTGGGCAACCTCAACATCCCCTTCGAGGCCGACTCAACAAAATTAACAGGTGCAGCTTGGGAGTTCATGGCTTCCATGGCAAACGTGGGCCAGTCCCAATTAGTCTCCGGGCCTACACATTGTGCAGGTCACAACCTTGATGTGGTTTTTAATAATAATAATAATAATAATAATAATAATAATAATAATAATAATAATAATAAAGTTTATTTGTATCCCGCTTATTGCTAGACAATCCAAGCGGCTTACAATAAAACCCGTATAACATATCTCCAAAAAGAAAAACCAACCCACCCCCTAATCAACCTCTACTGCGTTACTCATCCATCAACAACTGATGGGGCCACGAGAGGAACGCAGGAATCAAGGAACCCAAGGCCGGGATGATTAGTCTGGGAAGGCCTGCCGAAAGAGATCCGTCTTGGCAGCTTTTTTAAAGCTGTCCAGTGATGTCAACTGACGGATCTCGTCCGGCAGGCCATTCCAGAGTTTGGGGGCGACAACAGAAAAAGCCCTCTGGGAGGTCGCCGCAAGCCTAGATTTTTGAGGCTGCAGCAAATTCCTCTCAGAGGACCGGAGAGTGCAGGGAGGATTGTATGGAAGGAGGTGATCCCTGAGATAGCTTGGACCCAAGCCATTTAGTACAGAACAGGCATATCCATGGGTGGAGGTAGTTGATATCACTGCAGTGCCATGGACGGATCACTTCCTGGTCAAGGTTGGACTAAAAGCCACTATTCAACCCCTTGGGGATGGAGGACCTATTAGAATGGTCTGCCCTCAAAAGCAGATGGAATCTGTCAGGTTCCAGGAAGCTCTAGAGGGTTTAATGGATGGTGACACTGGTGATTCTGTTGAGGTCTTGGTTAACATCTAGAACAGAGATCTTACCAGGGCCATAGACACAATCGCTCCTAAGCATCCTTTCCAGCCTGCTTCAAATCAGAAGCCATGGAAGAACTTAGAGAAATGAAGTGGGCCAGACAATGACTAGAGTGCTGCTGGTGGAAGACTCGACTTTTATCTGACAAGACACATTATAGAAACTTTCTTTGTTCCTATATAGTGGCAATGGATGCAGCGAAGAAGTCTTTCTTCTCTGCATGCATCGTGTCTGCGAAGTCTTGTCCAGCAGAGCTGTTCAGGGTGGTCAGGGAATTAACTCAAATACCTGCCACCCAGAACCCATTATTGGATCCAACTGTAGCCTGCTGTGATGCCTTAAACAACCACTTTGCAGATAAAATCTCTCAGATAAGAGACAACTTGGACACAAGCATTATTACAAAAGTAGTAAGAGAGGCATCCAGCAACTCCATGTATACAATTAAACTGGATCAATTCGAGTTAGTGAGTACTGAAGGACAAGTTCCTTTGCAGTATGAGACAGACGACTTACTCTCTTGACCCTTGCCCCTCATGGCTGGCTGTCCAGGGGGGAAAAACAATTAGGATGCTTTTAAGTTCCCTCAGGGAAGGCTGTTTACCACCTTGTTTGAAAGAGGCAGTGGTTAAACTGCTTCTGAAAAAAACCTTCCCTAGACTCCCTGGACAAAAATAATTACAGGCCAGTCTCTCATCTATCATTTTTTGAGCAAGGTAATAGAGACAGTGGTCGCCAATCAACTCCAATAAATTATTATTATTATTATTATTATTATTATTATTATTATTATTATTATTGGAGGAAGCAGATTATCTAGATCCATTTCAAACGGGTTATAGGGCAGGATATGGAGTTGAGACTGCCATGGTCACCTTAGTCAATGATCTCTGTTTGGACATTGATAGGGGAAGTGTGACCCTGTTGGTGCTCTTGGACCTCTCAGAAGCCTTCGATACCATTGACCATGGTATCCTTCTGGAATGCCTGAGAGAGTTGGGAATCAGAGGCACTGCGTTGCAGTGGCTCTGGTCCTACCTCTCAGGCAGATTCCAGATGGTGATGCTTCGGAACAGCTGTTTGACCAAGAGGGAGCTTAAATCGGGCGTCCCTCAAAGCGCTATTCTGCCTCCAATGCTATTTAACATTTACATGAAGCCGCTGGACGAGATCATCCAGAGACATGGGGTGGGGTATTATCAGTACGCTGATGACACCAAAATATATTTCTCCATGCCTCAGACTGTTACAGTGACTAAGGATGGCATCTCTCCTCTAAATGAATGTCTTAAGGCGGTAATGGACTGGATGAGGGAAAACCAACTTAAACTGAATCCAGATAAGATGAAGATACTTGCTGTGGGAAACCCGAAGCCGGGTATGGAGATATGTTCACCGGTCCTGGATGAGGTCACACTTCCCCTAAAGGACTGCGTTTCTAGTTTGGGAGTGCTCCTGGATTCATCGCTCCAGTTGTCAGCTCAGATAGATGCGACGGCCAGGAGCGCTTGTTATCAACATCAGCTGATACGCCAACTGTGACCCCACCTGGAGCTGGGAGACCTAGAAACAGTGGTTCATGCACTGGTAACCTCTCGATTAGACTTATGTAACACACTTTACATGGGGCTACCCTTGTACCTAACTCAGAAACTCCAATTAATTCAAAATATGGCAGCCAGGTTGGTCACCAGAAAATCTAGAGGTGACCACATAACACTAGTCTTAAAATCTTTATACTGGCTGCCTATCAGTTTCCAGGCTCAGTACAAGGTGTTGGTAATAATCTTTAAAGCCCTACATGGCTTAGGTCCAGCTTATTTGCGGGAGTGTCTTTTTCCATACAATCCACCCCGCAGACTCAGGTCCTCTGGGAGCAACTTATTACAGCCAAAGAAAACCAGGCTTGCTGCAGTTACCCAGAGGACCTCCTCATCAGCCGCTCCTAAACTTTGGAATGAACTCCCGGAGGAGATTCATGATATTACAACTCTTGATGCCTTCAAGAAGGCTATCAAGATGGATCTCTTCTGGCGGGCATTTCCAGATTGATAGACGGACTCTCCCATTGTCCCATAACTGTGGTTGCTCTACTCATCCTACAATGCCTCATTTTAATGAGGGCTAATTTTAGACTGATTTTAGTACATTTACTGTATTTTATGATTTTTCTGTTTTCATTAGGGGTTAGGGAATTATGTTTAATGTCATTGTGATATTTTATGATTGTTATCCACCTTGATCCTTTGGGAAGAGGTGGGCTATAAATAAATTATTATTATTATTATTATTATTATTATTATTATTATTATTATTTATCCCCCACCCCTGGAAATACGCACCAGCTATCCCAAAAGAGATTTGAAATGTGATGAAGTAACAAGACAAGGATCCAAAATGGTGTAATGGTTTGAGTGTTGGACTATGGGCCTTTACAGACTGCCAGAAATAGTGCAAATTGAGGCCACTAACTGTCGTGGCTCAGTGCCAGGGAATCATGGGAATTGTATTTTTTTCTGAGACATTGAGCCTTCTCTGTCAGAGAGCTCTGGTGCCACAATAAAATACAGTTCCCATGATTCCTTAGCACTGAGCCAGGACAGTTAAAGTGGCCTCAGTTTGCACTATTTCTGGCAGTCTGTAAAGGCCCTAAGACTCTGGAGATCAGGGTTCGATTTCCCTTTCAAGCATAAAAACCACTGGGTGACCTTGGGCAAGTCACACTCTCTTAGCCTCAGAGCTTGGCAATGGCAAACCTCCTCTGAAGAAATTTGCCAAGAAAACCCAATGACAGGTTTGCCTTACGGTGGCCGTAAGTCAAAAATGACTTGGAGGCACAACAGCAACAACAAAATAAAGCAGGGAGTCTCCAATTGTGGCAAGAATTAAAAATCCCGACTCAGTTCATTTTAAACTTAGTTCTTCCTTTCTTTTCCGAGTGCAATCTCTCCCTAATAATCCTAGAGAGAGGTACAGGGTAGGAGAATGCTTTTCCATGAACAATTGGTACACACCTGGATCTTGCGGCATCCTTACTGCGAAGTAATACCATTGAGTTCCAGCAGACTTCAGCAGTGCAAGCAACCGACACTTTAAAAATTGGCAGCCTAAGATGTGCTATTAAGGCAAATTGTTTTACTCCCTATGAGGTAAATACATATTTAGGCCCTTTGTTTTATCACTTTGAATACATATTAGAGACCAGATTTAGCTCCAGAAGGATTTTTCTCTTTTGGACTATAATGGTTCTTTCTTTTTTTCTTTCTTTTCATGTAAGCCTTCTCTCCGTCTGCTGCTGCTGAAACCTATTATGTTAATTTGGATGCCCACCGTCAGACAGAAGTTGGCTTCAATGGGCTCACACTGGGTATATGTTTTTAATCCACAGACTTCATCAGCTAAAAAAACTCCAACCCTTAATAATAATAGTTCAAGAAATTTCATTCTTCTAGCAGCTGACATTTCAACCTCGTCCTTCGATATATACTTTGTTCCATTATCCCCAGAGCAATCCAGCCATACTGTGCTAAATTAGAGGATAAAGTCAGCATTCAAAAAACCAGATGTGTGACGGAAAAAAGAAAGAGGGTTAGATTCCCTCCGCCTTCACCAAAAGACATTAACTTCAGTTTCCATATTGGATGGTTAGTAGATTTGAGACTCCTTTGCTAGTTTTCCCTCCTGACAGCAAAGTCCTTGAGCACATTTCTCAAAAGCCTTCAAAACTGAAACAGTCCTTATGTTTATCTACCATGCAGAACAGCAATGCCTTTAAATTAAATAAAAACCTAAACTTTTCTGGTGCCATGGTGTTTCTTGTGTGCAAACATTTAATTATTGTTCAAAAAAGGGCTGATGAACAATTATCATTGAGAAAAGGACTCAAAACTGCAAATGTATTGCCTGAGAAGAGGCTTTGAAAACATTTGAAGGGAATGTCTCCTCTAAGATGTGATGAGTAACACCTGCAAGCATATGCTTCTTGCTTCAGACCTTCCTTGTTTTAGCTAGGAGTGTACCAAATAGAGAAAGGGGCAATTTGTAATAATGTCACCCATCTTGGAACCAGCTGCTTTGCTTCAGCTATATTTTGGAATGATGCAAATTGCCTTTGTGGGTTAGAGTCGGTAATGTCCACGAAATCCAGCCTTTGGAATTTAGGGAAATTCAAAAGGGCTATGTCACTATTCAAAATGGCATCCTCCTTTACCACTAACTGTAGTGAAGAGTCCTCGAGAGCAGTGTTACTCAAAGTGGTGGTCTGTGGCAAGTTTCCAGGAAACTAGAGGGCTCTATAGATGGCCCCTAACGCAAATGCCGCTCCTTTTTGGAGCAGTAAAAAGCCACCCTTGCCGTGGCAGTGGAGGCTTTTCTGCGTTCCTTTGGTGCAGTGTGTCTGTACACTGCGTCAAGGGAGCACCCTGATGTTGCCCACCATGCAGTGGGCACACGGTGTGATGGCTGTGTCAAGGTGGAGTCAGGGCAGCTGGCGTGCGATAGCCATGCTACGCCTCCACCCCCAGGCCAGCCCTTTTGGCTGGTCTGTACAGGGCGAAAGAAACAGTTGTAGTCAATGGGTTCAAATATTGTCCTTACAACAACCTGCCAATCCCATATCTTCCAACATTTCACAGATGAAAATGAGCAGCTCTTCCACACTGCACAAATAGCAATAGCAATAGCAATAGCATTTACAATTCTATACTGCTTCATAGTGAACTCAGCACTCTCTTAGCAGTTTATAATCTGTAAGCCAATTGCCCCCAACAAGCCGGGTACTCATTTTACGGAATTATGAAAGAATGGAAGGCTGAGTCTACCTTGGAGCCCTGGGATCAAACTCACAACCTTGTGGCTGAATACTGGCATTTAACCACTGTGCCACCAGTTTGACACCACTTTAACTGTCATGGTTTCATCCTGTGGAATCCTGGGATTTACAGTTGGTGAGGCCTGCTCTGTCAGAGAGTTCTGGTGTCTCACCAGACTACAAATCCCAATAATCTGATAGAGTTGTGGCAGTTAAAGTGCTGTCAATTTTTTTTTATTTCTGCAGTATCTCACAGTGGGGCCCATGTGGTCAAGCAATATTTGAGTGTGGTCAAAATGGCAAAAATGCATTAATGAGGAAGAACACACAAGCTAGAAGTGGCTGCACCAGTTTGCTTTGGCCAGAGCCTACTGGGAAGGGCAAGACTCCACTCATTCTTCTCTATTTAGTTAATGGAGTACAAACCACCTCACCTGCAAGCTGAGTTCAAAGTGTGGGTCAAACCAATGATTCTCCCCAGCTTTAGTTTTAACCATGCACAAATTCTGTGAAAGGGTAATTCATTCATTAATCCACAAAAACCCATACAATGAATGGATTAAGATGTATTTATTCATGTGACAATGCTCCTAACAATTATCTATGGATAACTCAATGTTTGGCTCCTTCCAGCCAGAACTTCCAGAACTTCCAAAATCTCTTATTTTCATCACTGCCATTAAATTCAGTTTCTCTCTCTCTCTCTTCCATGTGTGCAATGCAAGACAGTGTAGAAATTGGCTAGGTTCCTCAACCCACGAATGAGAGTTGTTCAAGCTGCATCTGCTTTTCTGATAATGCTGGATTCCTGATCCCAGTGCAAACAAGGCTTACATTATCGCCTCTTCCTAGCCTGCTGTAGCAGTAATAGCCTCACTTCCCTTTGTTGTGGGCTGCTTATAGAACAGGAAAAGGAAAGCTTGCACCTTGGGACATCTGCTCCCATCCTCAATATAGCAAAAACCTTTCTTGTTGTATTTTTATTTTATTTTATTTTATTTTAAAAGATATGCTTCCACCTGGCCTGCAAAAGCCCAGGTCTGGTTTCAATTAAGAGCAAAGAAACTACAAAGTTCCTACCATATTATTTCTACACAAGATTCATTTATCTGATGTTTGGATGCAATGAGGTTCTTTAGATAAGGCCACATGCTTGCAATCTGGGCAGCATTTGATGAGTTTCGCTCAGCTATGAATAAGGAACTCACATTGAGAATGTAGAGTTAATAGTTAGCCAGTGAAAATGTGCATCAAATTCAGTAACATGTCTAACTGTTCAGTAACATGTCTAACTGGAGGTTTCAGTGGAGTGTAGAGGCTAACATTCATGTAATAGGAAGCTACTTAGATGGTGGCCATGATGGTAGTTGGGTGTAATGGTTGGACTAGGACTTAGATGGTCCAGGTTTAAGGCCCCACTGATCTACTAGGTGACCTTGGGCTAGTCACTAAGCTGCCCCAGCTTGACCAACCTAATAATAAATAATAATAATAAAATTTATTTATATACTGCCCAATGGTTGCCCAATCAGGGCGGTTTACAGCATAAAACCATTACAATAACAGCATATCCCTACCCCCCTTAAAACACTATTAAACAATGACATAGTTAAAATCCTAGTAACAAATTAAACAAACATCACTTTGACATCACTTTAACTGTCATGGCTCCATCCTATGGAATCCTGGGATTTGTAGTTTGTTGTGGCACCAGAGCTCTCTGACAGAAATAGGTAATTATCTGACAAAACTACAAATCCCAGAATTCCATAGAATTCAACTATGGCAGTGAAAGCAGTGTCAAACTGCATTAATTCTGCAGTGTAGCCAGGGTTGTTTTCAGGATAAAATGGATGCCATCTTGAGGTCAGTAATAAATAAAGTCATCACTGGTAAGTACAGTGGACCCTTGGTATCCACCGGATTTTGGTTTCAGAATGCTCCATGGATACAAAAATCTGTGGATTTTCAAATCTCATGATATACAATGGGATATTAAAATGGTGTCCCTTATATAAAAGGATAGCCAGCTTGGCGCAGTGGTTTGAGTGCTGCACTATGACTCTGGAGACCAAAGTTTAACTCCCAGCTCAGCCATGAAACCCACTGGGCGACCTTATGCAAGTCACACTGTCTCAGTCTAAGGGGCAAACAATGGCAAACCTTCTCTGAACAAATCCTGCCAAGAAAACCCCATGATGCCTTAGGGTCAGCATAAGTCAGAAATTATTTGAAAGCATGCCATGTATGGTAATGCAGAAGAGATTCTTCCTAATTAACCAAAGGCATTCTCGCGCCCCCATGCAAACATGTTTGAGCCGTTTGCCTAACGGATTAAGTGGAGGAATCCCCTACCTGCCAGACAGACA
>CM034701.1:9128598-9156824 GCA_020142125.1 Phrynosoma platyrhinos
ACCAGCAGATTTGCCCCCGTGTGATAACGTCCTATGATTCTATGATTCCAGTATATTCAATAAAAACAGACCAATCCTCAAAAAATACATGTGCCTTCTTTTGTCCATTGCAAAACCTGAAGGTGAAGGAGAGTTTTTCTGACAACCATGTGTCCCAAATCCTTTTCCCACAGTTGCTCAGTTTAACATCTCCTGTTTTCCAACATCTCGCGATTTCAGCTCTGGTCGCTGAGATGAGGATTGTGACAAGTTTTTGATTTTTCAGGTGGATATTGTCCTTGCTGTAAATCAATAGTATTAGAAGACCTGGGCAAAATCGTAGAGGTTGTTTCACAATATCAGAAATTTGGGTTAAAATAGCATTCCAGAAAGCTTTAGTCTTGGACAATCCAACCACATGTGTAAATAGGAACCAAGATTCTTACAACCTCTCAGCATTTTGGAGGTGTCTTTCGCCATTTTTGATAATCTCATGGGTGTTAAATCTTCCACTCCTGTTTGATATTCATTCTTCCATCAGAGCAAATACCAGAATACAGTGAACTTATTACAAAAGATGCAAAAGATGGTCTCTTTATATGGCAGTGTTTTACATGTACATATGCCATACTGGATAGATGGAAAATTCAGATTCACACTCTGCCAAACAATTTACTGGATGGCCTTACCACACATACACCCTCCAACTATCCTGATTTGGCAGGGACAGTCCCGATTAATCTTCTGTTATCATGCTTTTCCAGCTACTTTTTAAAATGTCCCAATTTCTCCCACTTCCTCCCTTTGTCCTCAGCTTGATTATAATTTCTGCAAACTGAGTTCAAAGTGCAAAGGGAGTTTGTGCTTAATTAAGTCAGCAGGGAAAGAAGAGAGGACTGATAAGAATTTTGCCCTTCCCAGTAGGGTCAAGCAAAAGCAAACTGCTGCATCCTTGCCTAGCTTGTGGCTTCTTCCTCATTAAGAACTTTTGCTATATTGACCACACTCAGATGTTGCTTAGGCATATGTGTCTTGGTTTTCATCTGTAAAATGTTGGAGGGCATGTACATGCTTGGAAACATCGGCTGAGATCCTACATCATCCTACATCAACCCCGCAATAGCACATACATTTCTACACCCCTTACCAGTGAACTCAGCACTCTCTAAGTAGTTTACAGTCTGTAAGCCAATTGCCCCCAACAAGCTGGGTACTCATTTTACCAACCTAGGAAAGGATGGAAGGCTGAGTCAACCTTGGAGCCCCTGGGATCAAACTCACAACCTTGTGGATGCACTACTGGCATTTAACCACTGTGCCACCAGGCCTCCCTTAAACATAAATCTCTGCATGTGGAGTTATGCACTGATCATGCTAATAATTCATCAGTTGTGTTGAATAGTAACATTGTACAACTAAATGTGCACCCCAATGCACAACCAAATAGGCAATTCACATGCAGGCACCTATGCATATGCAGCTCAAGCTCATGCATATTTCTTGGCATATAGGTCCATTAGATATATAGGTCTATGGCACCACATGCACAATTCTGCTTCCACAACCTTTGACTCAGTGCAAACACTGGCTGGAATCCTGCTAGTCACACCCAAGCAGAGCAGCTCCATTTCATCCATTGTTCAATCTTGAGTCAACACAAATCCAATGGATTCAGTGGCTTTACTCTAGTCAGGACTAGAGTTTTTGGTCATTGTGTATTGGATAATAATGTCTAACAGGATTCTGACCATTATATAATAATAATATTATGTTTTGGACTAGGAGTTACAGTCCAACACAATAGCCTTTCCAAGCTCTGATCCTGAGACAACCACACTAGTGGCTAGCAGCACCCATGTCAATAAGGCAGTGGATCTTTTCTGGACTTGAGTCAACCTTCAAAATAGTTCCAGTGCCTTGGATAGCTCCTTTAAAGTTCAGATAAAATCCCAGAGCAAATTCACTGGCCCTCTCAGAGAAGCCACCAGCCATCAGTACCCAGTCATGCTTTCTCATAGAATCATAAAATCCTAGAGTTCAAAGACACCACAAGGATCAACCCCATTCTGCTGTGCAAGAATACACAATCCAAGCATTCCTAACAGATGGTCATCAAGCCTCTAAACCTCCAAAGAAGGAGACTCCACCACTCTCTGAGACAGCATTTCCACTGTCGAACAGCTCTTACTGTCAGGAAGTTCTTTCTAACTTTTTGGTGGTGGTTTCCTGTAGTTTGAATCAAGCAGCAGAAATCAAGCTTTCTCCATTCTCAATAAAACATAATTTCAAATATTTAAATATGGCCATCATGTCATCTCTTTACCTTCTCCAGGCTAAACATACCTAGCTCTATAAGGGCCTCTACAGATGGCACAAAGCGCCATCTTGGAGGCAGGGAAGGGGAGGGGCAGCCACACGCCGAGCGCCCCAACCCCTTCCCGAGGATGTCATCACAGCGTGCACTGCTAAGTACGGTGCGCGCTGTCAGGACGTCCTCCCAGCACAGCGTTTTCACACGCTGCACCGGAAGAGGCGCAAAAGAGCTGTGTGGCGGCTCTTCGGGCACTCTTTTTACCGCCCGGGAAAGGAGTGGTGTTTTGGCACTCCTTTCCCAGGTGGGTAAAGAGAGGATTGGGGCCAACGCGTCTGGCAGCCTTGGCCTCAATCCTCTGTTTTCCAGGGTGGCTCAGGGCCACCCATCTGCATCCCCTCATAGTATAATACTGTTCCTTATATAAAATGGTAAAATCGAGGTTTGCTTTTTGGAATGTAAATTAAAAAAAAATTCAAGCCATGGATAGTTGAATCTGTGGATAAAGAATCCAGGGATAAGGGGGGCTGAGTGTATTTCCCTCAGCTGAACCTCATTCTCCAATTTTTGGTAAAGATAAAATTGAGAAAATTGTGCATACATACCATCTTGAGATGGGGGGGTGAGGGGAGGGGAAAAGTGGGATACAGATCACTTGGGTTTGCATTGTATTGGGGAAAAGTTAGGATGCTAATTGATTAATTTCTACAAGTACAAGGTTTTCTACAGCATAGTTTAAGTGAGGCTGTGTAGGGCGAGAAGGTGTTGAAGAGTACAAGACTGCTCATAAGACCCAAGAAACTACTGGCAGGAAAAATTAAAGAGTTACAACAACAGGGAGTTCGGGCCAGAGGGCAGCTTATGCAACTTATCATGGAAGGAGAGAAAAAAATATTTAATAGCTGCTCATGATTGACCTATTGATCATAAATTCCCCAGGGCACTTAACAGGCGAACATTCCTCAGATTAGCTTAATCCACCCAGCTGTTCCAACTGGAACTCCCTAGGTGGAAAGAAGGAGAACACTGTTAACTGGTGAAATCCGCTTCCCAGGCTTGTACAGTGGGAATTTTGCCATGAACTCTGGCAAGATCAGCTCTTTTCTATAAAACATCCGTGACACTCGCTCGGAGCCAAGCTCCTTCAAGTGGTGATAACTGAGCTCTCTGGGTCCCCAAATGTTATTTCAGTATAGTTCAACCATCTCTGAGTAATCAAAATTTAATAGTTAGGCCAGTAGCCAATAGTTTTAACTGGCAGACTATAAACCCCAGATGCCCTACAAAGTATTTCTTGGTGTGCTCTGCAGGGCTGTAGTCACAAACTTGATGCCTTGGGAATAGAGTTATAGAGTTGGAAAGGGCCACAAGGGACATCTTGTCGAACCCCTTGTCATGCAGATGTATACAGCTAAAGCATACCTGAAATATGTCCATCTAACATCTGTTTAGAGACCCCCAAAGAGGAAGAGTCCACCACTCACTGAGGCAATCTATTGAACTGTCAGATAGATCTTACAGTCAAGAAATTCCTCCTAATGTTTAGGCAATCTCTTTGTAATTATAATCAGAGAATCAGAGAGTTGGAAGAGACTTCAAGGGCTATCCAGTCCAACCCCCCTGCCATGCAGGAAGTCACAATCAAAACACTCCTGACAGATGGCCATTCATCTTCTATTTAAAAATCTCCAGAGAAGGAGATTTGACTGCACTCTGAGGCATCATATTCCACTGTCGAATAGCTCTTACCATCAGGAAATTCTTCCTAATGTTTAGGTGGAATCTCTTTTTCTGCAGTTTGAATCCATTGCTCTGTGTCCTAATAAATAATAATAATAAATTTTATTTATAACCCGCCCCTCTGCTCGGCAATCGGGGCAGCGTACAACAGATTAAAAATACAATAGATAAAACAATTCTCTTCATTTACCAAGCTTGTGACTCTGTTAAAAAAGGAGAGATATACAATTAATGTGGCATGACATGTTTTTGAGAAACCAGTGTTGACTTTTAGTGATCATGACATTCCCTTCTAAGTGCTTACAGTCAGCTTCATGATCTGCTCTAGAATTTTTCCTTGTATTGATGACAGGCTGATTAGGAGGTAATTTTGGGGGTCCTCTTTTTTTTCTTTTTTTGAAGATGGGGACAGCATTTGCCCTCCTTCAGTCTGCTAAGACATCTCCTGTTCTCCAGGAATTCTCAAAGATTATTGACAGTGATTCTGAGATTACCTCTGCCAGTTCTTTTAAACCCCTTTGATAAAGTTCGTCTGGCCCTGGAGAATAGAATTCATTTAGAATAGCCAGGTATTCCTCTACTACCTCTTTACCTATTCTGTGCACATTTCCCCTACTGCATCATCTTCTTTCCAAGAAGAAAAATTGGAGATTTATTTTAATTAATTTGAATTGATCTTGAAAGGAGCTGAAAATACATTTCCATTATGGAGGGAGAAACCTTGCATACCAGCTCGCAAACACACTGAAGTGTTACAAGGCTAAATATAAAGTATTTTAAAAGACGGAACGCATTGATGAAGAATCCATTAAATGGTTTTAAAGATCCTGTGAATAACTATCTCTTTCCTATTTTACTTCTCAGAGGGTTCATCTACACTGTAGAAATAATGCAGTTTGATAACAATTTAACTGCCATGGCTCCATCCAAAAAATCCTGGGATTTTTAGTTTGATGAGATAGCAGCATTATTTGTCAGGTAAAGACCTTGTAAAACTATGAATCCCATGATTCTGTAGGATGGAGCTGCAGCAAATGGTGACAAATTGCATTATTGCTACTGCATAATGCATCCCAAGTTTTAATTCCTCCATAAGGACTTTATGCTTTAATTACATGGACTTATATTCTGTATCCTTCTCCAAGTTTTAAGACTTCTGCAACTCTGCTTCTTCATCCTTGAACTGAATGTGGCTGTTCTGCATTGGACAAAAATGTCCAACCACTCTCATAGGGGAGTTTAGGAGTACCAAAGACACCAACAGGATTCCAGCTCTAATGTTAGTGTCTGTAATCATTTTAATGCCAAGTTAATTTGAGATCTCAGCAGCTGATGGGTTTAGCCCAGAGTTGCCATGAAGGCATTTAATTTCTGACAGCTAATTGAAGCAATCCTGATCTTTCATCAATTTAAAAGGTTCCCAGCTCTTTGGGGTATTTGTGTGTGTGTGTGTGTGTGTGTATGAATGAGATGGCAAGAGAGAGAGAGAAAGGGAGAAATAAATTATGATTAAAAAATAAGCTTCCATGAGCATGTCAAATAGACTGTTCCAACTGCATTTTAGAAAGTGGGGGGAAGACCCTCATTCTTTAGAGAGTGTTAGCTATAACTGAGATCTCACGCTTTCATGTCATTGTGTTCTATATTACAGGTTAAATCTCCGTTATCCAAAATGCTTCAGACTAGAAGTGTTTTGCATTTCAGATATTTTCAGATTTTGGAATATTTGTGTATACATAATTAGATATCTTGGAGATGGTACCCAACTCTAAACATTAAATTCATTTATGTTTCATATATACCTGATACGCACAACTTGAAGGTAGTTTTATAATAATATCTTAAATAATTTTGTGCATGAAACAAAGTTTGTGTACACTGAACCATCAGAAAGCAAAGGTGTCACTATCCCAGCCATCCATGTGCTTAATTTTGGATTTTGGAGTATTTTGAATTTTGGAATTTCTGATAAGGGAGACTCAACCTGTACCATCTCACATACTTTTAATAAACATCTACCTCCTTTGGTAGCAAGGTCAATTTAAAATAAGGTTGGACATCAACCATCTAAAATGGGGCTGGGCGCTTGCATAGGGGCCATGGGCAATTTTTGCATCCCACCTTGCAGGCCGTGCCACACACACACAGAGCAACCCCCCAAATCTCCATTTTCCTCTACAGTCCCTCTCAAAATTGCAACAGGAACTTATATTATTCTCTACTGACAAACTTATAACAAATTCAAATTAGAAGTGAATAATATTCCACAATCTTCATCAAGAATAAGTGCAAAGACATTGCATAGCGTAGTTGTGAAGCAGTATATAAATGAAGCTGCTTTGCTTTGCTTTGCTTTGCAAAGCATTAGGTGAGGAGAGCCCAGCTTGCTTTTCCATCTGTTTCTCCACTTGTCTAGCTTTTTTAAACATCACAACAAGCCTTTGAGGTAGGCTTGAGATTTGAACCTAAAAATTTAAGTTTCTAGGCTGCCACACTAACCATATACTTCATTGGCTCTCTAAGGTTATGCTTCAGTTGGCACTTACCTAAGAGATACTTTTGTTGAATTTATCCAGATTTACATCTGAGCAGACATCTACTTACTCACTGGAAAGTGAATCACAGAATCATAGGAAAGGAAAAGCGACCAGATGCCAATTACTCAAACACCTTTCTAGGACAGGGAGCTACAGCTGGAGTATACAGGAAATGAATATATTTGGATATAAAGAAAACTCAGCCTTGCGTCCAGGACACCTGAAGGATTGCCTTCTTTTTTACCAGCCCTTTTTGGTCCCTAAAATTTGACTGAGACATCTTTCTCTGTGTTGCAACAATGGAGGACAATGACAAGATGAAGGGACTTCTCAATGGCTCTTCCTTAACTGTGAAATTCTTTGCTTCTGGAAGCTAGGTTGGCATCTTCTTTTATATCACTACAAAGTGAAAGCCACAAATTTCATGAGTTACTTTTCATTTTTAGCCAGTGTGCCTGCCTGTGTTTATCATAATGCTGTTGATTTGGATTTATGGTTGCTTACTTGATTGTATTATTGGATACAATTGTTGATATACCACCATACCAGTTACCAGTCTGAACATTCTTGATTTTCAGTATACAAAGAGATCTTTAGTACGATACCTTTGAAACAGTTTGCAAAGGCCCTAACTGAAAGAAAGAAGCTGGTAGCATGAGTTTTATGAAAGCTCATGCTACCAGCTTCTTCCTTTCAGTTAGCCTCAAAGGTGCTATAACAGGGGTCGGCAAGTTCCCCTTACCTGGGGCTGGGCTGGGGATCCCCGGGTCTTCCGCGGGCCAATGGTGGGGGGTGGGAATGGCGGTGACGCGCGCGGAAAACATTTGGAAAATAAAATGGCAGCGCACGTGGGGGGGGCAATCCAAAGGCCTCGGGGGGGGGTGGACCTGGCCTGCAGGCCGTAGGTTGCCAACCCCTGTGCTATAAGATCCCTTTGCATATTTAGAAGCTCTCATTCATTCATTTGAGTATTTATATCCCACTCTTCAGCCAAAAAGATTTCCAGAGCAGCTTACAAACTCAGGTTTGTAATCTAAAAAGATGTGGTGAGTAAGGAAAAGGGGATGGTAGTGAAAGAGATGATTAAGTCCAGGAGATGCTGGCTGCTCTTCTCTCCCTCTGAGGCCTCAGCAGTGTTGGTTGCAATGGTGGGAGGGCCTCTCACCAGCCGCTGGGACCAATGGAGCTGTCCCTGGCTGCTCTTCTCTCCCTTTGAGGCCACAGCAATTGCAGTTGGAATGGAGAGAGGGACTCTCATCAGTCAGGCCTGGTTAGCGCTTGGATGGGAAGCTACCAGGAAATAGTGAGAATCCCCAGCCAGGAGGAGATCATGCCTGAAACCTTTGGAGAGCCATCACTGCCAATCAGAGTTGATGATATTGGGCTTATTGTGTGTTTCCAGCTTATGGCAACCCTAAGGCAAACCTTTGTTGTTGTTGTTGTTGTTGTTGTGTGCCTTCATGTCACTTCTGAGTATGTATAGAGATCCTAAGGTGAACCTATCATGGGGTTTTCTTGGCAAGTTTCTTCAGAGGGGTTTGCCATTGTCATCCTCTCAGGCTAACAAAGTATGACTTGCCCATGGCCAAACTGGGATTCAAACCCTGGTCTCCAGAGCCATAGTCCAATGCTCAAACCATAAGCCACACTGGCTCCAAGGTAGACTTCTCATGGGGTTTTCTGGTCAAGATTTATTGAGAGAAGCTTTTCCTTCCCCTGAAGCAAAGAGTATGTGACTTGCCCAAGATCAAGCTGGGAATTGAACCCTAGTCTCCAGAATTGCAGTCCAACACTCAAACCAATACGCCATGCTAGACCTTTGATATTGGGGTAGATGGACCCAAGATCTGGTTTGATAGAAGGCACCTTCCTATATTCCACTTGTGGGATGAACCTTCTGTTCCTCTCATATTGGGGTTGGGGATGCCTTGGGTCTTGGGCATGAAGAAAGGCAGTATACAAATTAAAATAAATAAATTACTCAAAAGAAAGCCCAACTGCATCCGGTGGTATTTACTCCAGGTAAGTAGTTACCAAATTGTAACCAATGTCCCTGTCTTTCAGCCTCTTCCTTCACAAGGCCATTTTCTGCATAACTAAGGTTAGAATGATAAATGTCTTGCAGAGTTGCTAGAAGCTATGAATAATAATATTAGAATAATAAATGCTTGGAGAATAGGCTACTCTCAGGGGCAACCAAGGCTATTTGCTAGCAATTCTAATTTATGGCATTTACATATCATGAGTTAATTGTGACAGCTCATGTATATTTATAAGTCTGCAACACTCTTCCTAGAGAAGTGCATGGCACACTGTCTGAGAGCTAGTTGTACATCAGTGTATTATGCAAATTGCTGTGGATTTTCACATGTTTGCATCAACAGTTTATTGTCTTCACTTCCCTGTGTAAATTCACATCTATTCACATCTATTCATCCTCCATCTGCTGAAAATGCACAGCCATTCAAATCCATGGGAATCAGTCAGACAACCACACTTGCGATAATGCGCATTTCTGTGGATTTCTGCACATACTCCAGTAAAAACCACTTTTTCTGCAGAGCTAGGAGGTTTTTTGCCAGTTTTCTCCTCAAAAACTCCTGTGAATTGGATGTGGTCAGATTGCATTCTATTCAACTGGAATGATAAATATTTTAATTGTGTAGACTGTAGAGTATAGACTATCCCTGAGATTGCAGCATTTCAAGATGGTCAGTTGGGAATCCTATTGTCCTAGGTTAAAAAAGCCTTGGACTAGGAATGTAAATGGGCTCATTCACACTGCACAATTATAGAACTATGATTCCATTTTAACTGCCTTGGCAACATCCCATGGGATCTGCAGTTTAGGGATTTGCATTGAGAATGGGGTCTGCATTTAGAATTCTGGGCCAAAAAGCTCTAGTGCCTCAACAAACTACATATTGCAAGATTTCATAAGATGCAACCATGGTAGTTAAGTTGAATCAAGTTATAATTGTGTAGCATTAATGGCTCCAATCAGCATTGAAGAATGTGTAACCAGCCATTTTCTGTCTGTTCCATTTCTGCACAATTTTCACACTCTATTCCTCCTCCAATGCTTTGTTGGGGAAAAAATGACACAAGAATACACTGATTCCTGTGCAAAAATGTTGGTTTTGCACAGAAGATAAATGCTCAAAAACTACATATGGCGTAGAATCCTGTTGGTATCCTGCAAGAGTATAAGTTTGGGATTTTTTTGTTTGTTTGTTTCATGCAGAATGACAAGTTCCATTCAAGGGTTGCGGAAGTGGATGATACTATGTAGTTGTGGATATAAGTGCACATGGAGGCACACTGATCTCCACAGACACATATACACACTGATGCAATTGCTTAATGTACATCACACTGGAGGTGCACATGCCATTTGGTTGCATACTGGTTCTGCAGTGTCACAATTCATTGATGAGGCAGAATTGTGCGACCATCACATAATACCATGAGTACAGTTACTCTGTCACATTGATATAGGGTTTCAGCAGTAAGGTGTATGTGTACAAATTGATGCATTTACATGAAGACAGATCAGAGATGTCCTCAAGATTGTGTGTGGAAGCAAGTGGGGGGGTCACTCATATGTATGCACACACATGCACACAAAATTGGAGCTCCCAGAGGAATCTCAGGGTGAGAACATGGCTGTCTTCTTTTGCCCTTGGGAGGCTAGCCAAACCCTCAGTCCAGAGTCTCAGCATTTCATGCACTGAGCGAGAGTGAGAAAAAGAGAACTTGTCTCACCAAGATGTTGGTAACAAGAGCAGTGGTCGTACAGTCCAGATTCGTCACAAGGCTTCAGTCCGTCCAGTACAGCAAGGTTCAAAGGGAATATCTGAAAGAGTAGTCCAGATCCAAGCAGGCAATCAGTCAAAAGCAAGGCAACAGCAAGGCATCTCCCAAGCATGATGGGTGGTTGTCAACCATACTGGATCAAGGGTGGTGCTGGGATATTTATAGCCCCTCTGGGTCTCACAGGTGCTCCTTATTAGCATCCTGTTCTTACTTAACCACAAGGGATACCATTGCCTCTCTTTTTCCTGGCATCTCTTTGTGGGAGTAGACACTGATAAGTCTGATTTGGGTGGAGGGAAACTTTGCTTCCGGGAATTTGGTTCTGGTACTGGCTGCAGTCTTACTTCCAGTGGCTTCAGTCTTGGCATGTCTCTCCGACTCAGAGAACATGCTTGGCTCCTGGAGGTAGGGCATAACAATGGCCTTGAAAGTGTGTGTGTGTGTGTTTCTCTCATTTCTTAGACCTGGTGTTTTTTATATTCGAATGTCATCCTTTGTGTAACTGTGGTAGATGCTTACAGTATCATCCTTAATGACATCACCAGGGGCTGCCCCTTCAGACATCACTAAGGCTTGCTCCCTGTGATATCACAAGGAGTCATCCCTAGATGAGAACCAGCATGGTGTTGTAGTTTGACTGTTGGACTAGGACCCTGGGACAGAAGGATTCACATTCCCACTCAGCTACAGAAAACCAGAAGTCACACACTCTCAACCTAAAAAGAAGGCAATGGCAAACTCCCTCGAAATAAATCTTGCCAAGGAAACCCATGACAGGTTTGCCTTGGGGTTGCCATAAGTCGGACATAACTTGAAGATATAACAAAACCAACATCCCTAGATATCAGGTTCTGACCCTGAAATCCCAGGATGCTCCTGCCCAGGGAACAGTAATTGTTGTATATGCTGATGATGGTGAGGAAAGGAAAAAAGAATAGATGTGGACCAAGAAAATGCCATGGTGTTTTGGCACATAGTACTGTAGAGTTTTGAGCATGTTTCCTTCAAATGGAGGTGATGGAAAGGTACTTTAGATCCTGCTTTGCTCTCTAAGAGTCCAAGGGGGCTTGTCCTCCTCCAGTGATAATTAGAATATATTTATGGAACAGCAGAACGTCTCTGGCTGGCTGTTTGCCAGCAGCAGCATTAACAGCAGCAGCAGCCTTCCTGATGAATAATAGGCCCAATAAAGTCTGTATTTAAACACAACCACACACACAAAGCCATTAACTCACATGGCAGGGAGTGAGTGTTTCTGTCTTAATATTCCAGACACCTTCCTTTCATTTCCTTCCATAATTTTTTTTGGCTCCAGTGGGTGACATGTATATGTGTGTATGTGTGTGTCTATACTGAACACAGTCCACTTCGAGTGCATGTACCTAAGCCTGCGGAATAGGGATAGTTTGGAGATTCTGCTAGTATACCAACCACCCCATTGTCTGGCAGACTCCCTAACCGAGCTAACACAGCTAGTCTCAGATTTGCTGTTGGAGTCGCCCAGACTTTTAGTCTTGGGCGACTTCAACATCCCTCTGGAAACCAGTCTGTCAACTCTCACAGGCGCATCTTGGGAGTTCATGGAATCCATGACAAACATGGGTCTATCCCAATTGGTCGTTGGGCCTACTCATTGTGCGGGTCATACCCTCCATGCAGTCTTTATTACGGAACAGAAATATTCATGGGCGGAAGTTATTAAAACCATGGACAGATCATTAAAATTGTCATGGAAGGATCATTTCCTGGTCAAGGCTGAACTAAGAACCACTGTCCACCCACCAGGGGTGGTGGACCCATTAGAATGGTCTGCCCTCGAAGGCTAATGGAACTAATTGGATTCCAGAAAGCCTTGGAGGGTTTAATGGTTGGTAACACTGGTGATTCTGTCGAAGCTTTGGTTAATACCTGGAACACCGATCTTGCCAAGGCTATCGACACGATTGCTCCCAAGCGTCCTTTCCAACTCGCTTCCAACCATAAGCCCTGGTACACAGAAGGGCTTAGGAGGATGAAATGGGTTGGACAATGACTAGAGCGCACCTGGCGGAAAACTTGACTCTTATCTGACAAGACTCGTCATAGGAACTTTCTTGATTCCTATTGAGAGGCAAAATGCTCTTTCTGCTCTTCATGTATTGTGTCTGCAGAGTCCCGTCCAGCACAGATGTTTAGGGTGGTAGGGGAATTGACACGGGTTCCACCTGCACAGAACCCAACAACATCCTGCTGTGATGCGTTTAACAACTTCTTTGCAGATAAAATCTCTCAGATAAGAGCCGACTTAGATGCCAGTATTGATATGGAATCTATAGACGAGGCGTCCAGTAACTCCATTACCGAAATTTTACTGGATCAATTCCAATCTGTGAGTACTGATGATGTGGACAAGCTCCTTGGCAGAGTGAGGAAAACTACCTGCCCTCTCGATCCTTGCCCATCATGGCTGGCCATCCAGAGAGGGGATGCTTTGAGGGTATTCCTTAAAGACATCATCAATGCATCCCTCAGGGAGGGCTTTGTTCCATCTTGTTTAAAGGAAGTGGCGATTAGGCTGCTCCTGAAAAAGCCCTCCCTGGATCCCCTGGATATGAATAACTATAGGTCGGTCTTGTTGTTACCATTCCTGAGCAAAGTGATCAAGAGGGTAGTGGCTCTTCAAGTCCAAGCTGTCTTGGATGGAACTGATTATTTAGATCAGGGGTAGGCAACCTTTTCCCTTTAAGGGCCGAGGGACTTCAACTCCCAGAATCCCAGGAGCTATTGGCCAACATGGGACTATTGGCCAACTTGGCTGAGGCTTCTGGGAGCTGAAGTCCCTCAGCCCTTAAAGGGGAAAAGTTGCCTACCCCTGATTTAGATCCATTTCAAACTGGCTTTAGGACAGGATTTGGAGTTGAGACTGCCATGGTTGCCTTGACTGATGACATTCATCTGAGCATTGACAGGAGTAGTGTGACCCTGCTGGTGCTCTTAGACCTCTCAGCAGCTTTTGATACAATCGATCACAACATCCTCTTGTATCGCCTGAGAGGTTGGGAATTGGAGGCACTGCTTTGCAGTGGTTCCGTTCCTTCCTCTAGGGTAGATCCCAGAGGATGTTGCTCGAGGACAGTAGCTCCGCTAGGAAGGAGCTCAAGTGCTGCATTCCTCAAGGCCCCATTCTGTCCCCGATGTTATTTAACATCTATATGAAGCCACTGGGAGAGATTATTTGGAGACATGGGGCGGAGTGTTATCAGTATGCTGATGACACCCAGATATATTTCTCCATGTCCCAAGCATCAGCCTCGACTTCAGGTGGCATCTCTTCTCTCAGCAACTGTCTTAACAGCCCTGGTGGCGCAGTGGTTAAATGCCTGTACTGCAGCCACTCACTCATAGACCACAAGGTTGCGAGTTCAATACCAGCCAGGGCTGAGGCTCGACTCAGGCTTGCATCCTTCCGAGGTCGCTAAAATGAGTACCCAACTGTTGGGGGGCAATCAGCTCACAGTTGTAAACCGCTTAGACATCCCATAGCGTGATATGAAGCGGTATATAAATAAGCTGCTTTGCTTTTTTTGCTTTTAAGGCGGTGATGGACTGGATGAGGAAAAACAGATTGAAATTGAATCCAGACAAAATGGAAGTACTAATGGTAGAGGCCCAGAACCCAGGTATTGGGATACAACCTCCAGTTCTGGACGGGATCACACTTACCGCGAAGGACTGTGTTCACAGTCTAGGGGTGCTCCTGGACTCGTCGCTTCAGATGATTAATCAAGGGAATGCGACGGCCAGGAGCACCTGCTATCAGCTTCGGCTGATACGCCAGCTGCGCCCTTTCCTGGAAGTAAGGGACCTTGAAACTGTGGTACACGCTCTGGTAACCTCCCATCTGGATTTCTGCAATGTGCTCTACATGGGGCTACCCTTGTGCTTGGTTCAGAAACTTCAGTTAGTGCAAAATATGGCAGCCAGGTTGTTCTCTAGTACATCTAAAAGAGACCACATAATACCTGTACTGAAGTCTCTTCACTGGCTGCCCATTCGCTTCTGGGCCCAGTACAAGGTGTTAGTTATCATCTATAAAGCCCTAAATGGCTTGGGTCCAGCCTACCTTCAAGACCACCTCCTTCCATACAATCTGTCCCGTGCACTTTGGTTCTATGGGAGGAATTTGCTACAGGTGAAAAAATCTAGACTGTCGGCTACCTCCCAGGGGGCCTTCTCGATGACTGCTCCCAGACTATGGAATGGCCTGCCAGCCGAGATCCATCATATGGCAACCTTAGACAGCTTGATAAGGGCTGTCAAGATGGATCTCTTCCAGCAGGCCTTTCCCAACAAGTCTTCCTGGTCATAGAGCCTGTCTTTTTGCACCTCTTCTTCCCCCCATCCCAGCCGCTATTATAGCCGTTGCCGCTGTAGTTATTGTATTTTGTCGGCACTTTGCCTTATTTTTAAAAAAACTGTTTTAATTTGATGTCTGTTTGATAACTTTTGATGGGGTGGGAGGGTTAGGGTTTGGGGTTGATCTTATTGTGTTGTATTTTTATGTTGCTATGCAGAGGAGTAGGGTACAAATAAATTTATAATGATGATGATGATGATGATGATTTCTGTATGTATGTATAATGTGTGTATATATGTGTGCCCATGTGTGTGCATGCATAGTCAGTGTGCATGTGAATGTGTGCCTTCAAGTCAGTTCTGACTCATAGCGACCCTAAAGCAACCCTATCATGGGGTTTTCTTGGCAGGTTTCTTCAGAGAAGGTTTGTCATTGCCTTCCACTGAGGCTGAGAGGGTATGACTTGCCCAAGGTCACTGAGTAGGTTTCAATAGCTTAATGGGGATTCAAACCCTGGTCTCTAGAGCTGAGGTCCAATACTCAAATGATACCTCTGAGTTGTTGCTATGCACCTTAAAGTCAACTCCAACTTAGCGAGACCCATCTCCTCCCTTCCCTCCTCCATTCCCTCTTTCTCTTTCTCAAGCAGTGAAACATAAATTGTGGCTCAAAGAAGGGGTTATTCCTTCCCTGCTTTTCTATGAGTGCACACTTGACGTTTTTATTGCTCCATCCAGAACTGGGCACCTATTATTCAGATCGGAATCAGGGATAATGAGAAAAGTATGTGTCCAAATATTTCAATTTACATCACTAAGTCATGCGGCCAAGCCAGCCCATGATGATTTCTCTATTTGTTATAGACAACCTGCTCTCCCCATCCATGACTAACCCAATAATGAATGGTAACAGGGGGTTAGCTACTGGTGGGCGGTGGAGGCTTGCAAAGGAGCATTGCTACCCAAATAAGAATTCTGCTTCCCCTCCAATGAGGACTGTATTACAGGTGGATAGAGTCCATCGAGGACACCATGCCTCTGAATTTTTAAGACCTGATCACGGATTGCTGATTTCCTGAACAGCCAATCCTGGTTCAAGCTGGCTGAAAAAAATGGACTGCTGTGGGAGGAGTGACTATAAAAACAGAGGAGTGAATCAAAGTCAAAAGACAAAGGCTGCATCCACACTGGAGAAATAACCTGTTTTGGGCCCCACAACAAAGTCTAATTTCCAGAATTCCATAGCCTTGAGCCAGGGCATTTAAAGCAGTGCCAAACCAGGTTATTTCTCCAGTGTGGATGCAGCCAGTATGTCTGTTTAAGAATCACTTCAGAGCAGTTCAGATCTGTTCTGTTGTGAGAGTAGTCAGTTGGAATTCAGGCCAGTGTACCTTAGTGGAATTCATAGTTCTGTTAAAAGGGAAGAAGATTAACAGTATAAGAGAAGACGTTTAAAAGAAGCATGAAGCAGTTTAGGCTTGAAAGAGTTAAGTGAGGAAATTGAATAAGAAATACAGTGGTCCCTCCACATTCACTGGGGTTAGGGGTGAAGGACCGCCGTGAATGTGGGGAAATTGCAAATTTAAAAACCCACTATTTTTTTTTTTTTACTGGAGAACACTTCTTTAGGAATCTCTAGGTTCTCCAATGCAACTCTATGGTCAACATCTGCCAGAATTTGACCATAGAATCATGCTGGAGGACCTACAAATGCCTAGAGAAATGTTTTTTCCAGGAACTTCTAGGTTCTGCAGCACAACTCTATGGTCAACTTCTGGCAGAATTGCACTGGAGGACCTAGAGATTCCTATAGAACACATATTACCGTATGTACTCAACTATAAGTTGACCTCATGTATAAGTCGAGGGCAGGTTTTGGGGTCAAAATTATGGCTTTTGATATGACCCATGGATAAGTTGAGGATAAAACTTAGGGGCATGCAACAAAGGATCTAAAGGATGAAGCAAAGGAAAACAATGCCAAAAAACATACAAAATTCCAGCAGGGATAACTGTGCTCTAAATAAAGGCTGGCTGGATGAGAGAGCAGAATCAGTGATTTCAGGACATATTACATTTTTGCCTTTCACCAGGGGATGGTTCCTTTTTTAAAAAATAAAATAAAATTAGAGTTAAAGTACAGTACTTACAATACCTACATTGACCTGTGGATAAGTCAACTCAGGTTTCTTGGGTCAATTTTTTGACTAAAAGTTCTAGATTTATACATGAGTATATACAGTAATCAAAACCACAAATAATCAAATCTGCAAAAGTCAAATCTGCAAATACAGAGGGCCAACTGTAACTTGTCCCTATTAAAATACTGTGACTACTGTGACTATAAGATCTGCGAAACAATCTTGAAAAGATACAATCTTAACACATGCTTGTATAAAGTTAATGTTTAATTTGTTTCCAGAAGAGTATTGGCCTGAGTGGATTTATAACAATAACTTCACAGACGACACGCTATCAAAGATAAGACACACATAAGAGGAGGACGCAGGGGAACCCAACCCTAATTCGTTTAAAAGAAAGTGTATTAAGGGCAGAAGTGAGGCAAGTGTCTAGGACCCAAGGGTCTTTGGATGTTTATGAGTTGAAAAGACAGCCTCAAAGCATTGACGGGAAAACTGCCTTTGTCACAGATGTAAATAACAGAGGCTGGAATCCTATATCAGCTATAGAGAGGTTAACTAAGGCTGCACCTACACTGCAGAATTAATGCAATTTGACACTGCTCTAGCTCAATGCTATGGAATTCTGGAGTTGTAGTTTTGTGAAATATTTAGCCTTCTCTGTCAGAGAGCTGTCTGATAGCTTGTTTTCTGCTTTGCCAAAGACCAATTTACTCAGATTATAAGGGGGAAAATGCCACCTATTTATTATATATTACATTTTTATCTCATTTGTCCTACAGTAGGCTCAAAGTGTTGGCCATTGTTCTTTTCCCAGCCATGCAACAACCCTCATATAGAAGGAAAGTGACTGACTAGAGATCATCCAGTGAGTTCTGGAACAAAACCGAACAACTTCTTCTTGTTGTTGTTCTGCGCCTTCATGTTGGGATTTTCTGGGGCTGAGAGTGTGTGACTCAGTCAAGGTCACTCAGTGAATTTCCATGGCCGAGTGGTAAATTGAACCCTGATTTCCAGAGTTGCAATCCAACACCCAAACCACTACACCACACTGAATTAAAATCCTTCTACATGAAATAATGTACACCTGTTTCCTTCTGCCTTCCTTCGTTTTTTGTTTTGTTTTGTTTTGTTTGTGTGTGTCTTCTGTTTTAGCATTTAAACTGTAACATTCCTGGGGCAGAGACCTGTTTTCTTACACTCCATACTGGACTAGGCACACTGGTACTGCAAAAAAAAACAAAAAACAAAAAAACTTGAAATTAGGTCATTGTCAAGCAACATACATTCCTAGCCTTAGAGAATTCCATTTTTCTCTCTTCTTGCTGGACATATTTAGTGGAGTTCAAGAGTGGGATTTCAAATAGGGTTGTTTTGTAACCATCCCCACCCTACCACAACTGTCCAGCAAAGATTAAACCTCTACTCAGTAGCTGTCGGAGGTTGGAAAAGTTCATTTTTTGAACTTTAGCTCTCAGAATCTTCCAGTCAGCATGACTGCATTGGGTACTTCCTAGATTATTAGGGGGGGAAATACAGGGAGAGGTTTAATCCTAGAGGGATTTCTCAGAACTATACTCCAAAAATCATCATCATCATCATCATCATCATCATCATCATCATCCAGACTGTTGACATTTTGGCCTTTCTGAAAGTGGAAGCTCCATTCATTTTATTGATTTAAAACATTTATGTATCACCTGTCAGCCTGCTAGGGCCCCTGAGGCAATATGCAATGGAAAAAACAATTTTAAAAATACATGAATTTAAAAAAAAACTTCTTAAAACAACTGCAAAGTTTCCTTAAAATAACTTAAAACCAGACAGTTAAAACAACCAGCGCAAATTTAAGGGCCAAACGCTATGAGAAACATTATCTTAGCTCTATTCTTTCTGCCTGCAGCTTTTACATGCATCCTAGATGCCTTCTGTTGGCATCATGTCATCGGTCTAATATTCAAGCCAAGTAACTGCAACATCAGTGTCCTGCTCTCATGCTGCAACAGAATGCAGTGTGCCAAAAGTGCAGTAGTCGAAGGAACAAGCATTAGGAGGGAAACGACAACTAGGGTATTTTGTCAGTTACCCTGGAGGGTGCTAAAAGCCTAGCATTTAGGGTTGTGATGGTGAACCTATGGCACGCATGCCAGAGATGGCACACAAAGCTATTTTCCCAGGCACACGGAGGGCGGGGAAGAGGTGCACACTTATTCCTCTTCCTTCCCGGCTGTCCGAGGCCTTTAACTGACTCTCCAGAGACAGCTGAAGGCCACAGATGGCAGGATGAGGAGGAGGAGGAGGAGGAAGAGGTGCATACCTGTTCCTCTTCTTCTCCCCTTGCCTCCCTTGGCCCTTCAGCTGTCTCTGGAGAGGTAGCTGAAGGCCCATGAGTGTGTGTGTGTGGGGGGGGGGGAGAAGTCCTGCCCCAGATTCCTGCCCCGGAGGGCAGAAGTCCCACCCCTGGCATCGGGTAACATCCAGTATCAGAAGACCTTTTAGTTTGGCACTCAGCCCCTAAAAAGTTTGTCATCACTGATTTAGGACAAGGGCAAGAGCTTCCCACTACATCCAAAATGGAAAATATGTGGTTCTTCAGGTTGGACAAAAATCACATCAGCCCTCACCATTGGCTTTGCTAGTTATTGCTGATCCAAGTTGCAGTGCAATATAACAAAATCTGGTGAGTTGCATTACATTATAACAAAATCTGGTGATCCCTCTCCTGCATTAGAGAATTCGAGCACATAAGCCAGAATCCTCTTAGCATCTTACACATATATAAGACCCCCCCTGAAGAAGCATTTGCATATTTTTGTCTGATGTAAAATGGCCAGGTTCAGTTTAGAGGTAGAGTTGCAGGTGCAGTGTCATTAGACACATAGATCTATACATGCATACGATGCTCATTCGGTTCCAGACTGGATGTGCATTTAGCTGGGTACTGCTATTCAGCCTAAGGGTTCCACAGCATAGTCCATGTGTAACTCCACATATGGAAGAATTCTGCACACACAAAAATAGTATTTTGCACAAAATGCATTGTTTAAAAACAGTGTCTTATGCATGTATATTTTTTGCATAAGTGAATTAGATTTTGCAAAAAAGAGTCCTGAATTTCAAAAAAATCTGGCAGCGATTGGACATCCCATTGATGGGTGTTTTGATGTGTTGGAACATAGGTCCATGTCAAGGACTGAATAATTTGTGAGCCTTCTTTACATCCCGAGCTCAAGCCATTCTGAATGATCTCAAAAACTGCCATTTTTCATTTCGGTTTGGATATATATTTGACATACAACCTACAACCACTGTATCATCATGGAAACACTCAGCCTTGCCTGAATTTGGAAGCTAAGCAAGGTTAGTTTCCAATTTTTTTTTTTTTTACTTCGATGGAAGATCACCAGAGATCTGCAAAGAAAGCTACAACTCAGAATCATATTGGAAGAGACCAGAAGGCTCATCCAATCCAACCTCCTGCCATGCAGGAATACACATCTAAATCACTCCTGAGAGGTGGCCATCCAACCTCTGTTTACAAACTTCCAAAATGAGAGACCACTGTCCTCTGAGGCAGTCTGTTCCATGCTTGAACAACTCTTACAGCTCCTCTTGATTGATAGGTGGAACCTCTTTTCTTGTAATTTAAATCCATTTGTTTATGTCCTGATCTGTGCAGGAGCAGAAAACAAACACAACTCATTTTTACATGATATCCCTTCAGAAATTTAAAGACTGCTTTCCTATCAGCTCTCAGTCTTCTCTGAATATACCCAGCTCCCTAAGACATTCCTCACAAGGCTTAGTTTCCAGACTTTTGGTCATCCTGGTTGCCCATAACTGTACAAATTCCAGCTTATAGATATTCTTCTTGACCTGTGGTGCCCAGACACAACAGTTTAGGTGAGGTCTGACAAAAGCAGAATAGAGTGGCACTACTACTTCCCTTGATTTGGATGCTATGCTCCTATTGATGCAGCCTAGAATTGCATTGGACATTTTTTGTTGCTTATCACACTATTGACCCATGTTTAGCTTGCAGTCTGAGACCCCTACGTCCTTTTCACCTGTACTGCATTGAAGACAGGTATCTCAATGACCAGAATCCTGTGGGTGTCTTATGAATGTGTATAGAGAACCAGTGTGATGTAGTAGTTTGAGTGTTGGACTACGACTCTGGATACCAGGGGTCAAATCCCAACTTAGCCAAGTAAACCCACTGGGGACTTTCGGCAAGTTACACTCTCTCAACCTCAGAGGATGGCAATGGCAAACTCTGAAGAAACCTGCCAAGAAAACCCTGTTTTAAGCAACCTTAGGGTTACCACATGTTGGAAACAACTTGAAGGCACACAACAACAACAACATATTCTCTTGTGGAACTGTTATCCAATGCAGAACAGTGTATTTAAGGTTGAAGGAATGATGTTGTTCATGTGGTGCCATTGTGTCTGGATGTGCACCACTCAGGGTTGAGCATTATTGCAAACTGTACACAGTTACACATAGATGTGCAGTGCAGGTGGTTGTGCATTGTTCATGCAGAATCACACACACATATTGTTCCACAATGTCATATAATTCAAAGCAGAGTTGCACAATGACTGCATAGCTCCATGAACATAAAGCTATGCTCCATCTCCTTGATGTTGGATCTCAGCCAGTCTCTTTTTAGGATGTAGTGGTTTTAGTATTGGACTATGACTCTGGAGACCAGGGTTCAAATCCCAGCTCAGCCATGTAAACCCATTGGTTGGCCTTAGGCAAGTCATACTCTCTTAGTCTCAGAGGAGGTAATGGCAAACCCCCTCTAAAGAAAGTTGCCAAGAAAACCCCATGATAGGGTCACCCTAAATTGGAAATGACTTGAAGGCACACAACAACAAAATCAAATTAGAACGAATCAGAAAACAACATGATATCTTCCCCTCTAAACTGTATAGTGCCACTGCATTTTGCTTTGTGGCAACAAACCCACTGAATTGTCTTGGGAGGAAATACACGCCAAAATGGACAACCTGCGATAGCTCTGAAGAGACACTGCTGCAATTGGCCAAGCACTTAAGACTTAGGTTATTAATGGCTTCTGCTGTCGTTAGTAAGACAGTGAATTCTGTACATCCCATTATCACTCCTCCGAGTCATTTGCCTTCTACAGGTTTAAGCTGTTTACATAAAGAAGCAGTAAAAACAATTGCACGGTAGAGAATGCATATGATGAATAGCACACCATTCAAGCTCCCCAAAGCCTTTTTACGTCAAACTTTGTTCCTGAACTTGCCTGATGAGACAGATATGTGGCTTTCAGAAAAGGCAAAAGGCATTTAGTGTCCTGCAAAAGCTACCCTGTCTGCATACTCTTTTTATCTCAGGCATTTGACCTTTTGTTCCAAATGTTGTTGTTGATGATGATGATGATGCTGAGTGCCGTCAAGTTGTTTCCGACTTATGGTAACCCTAAGGTGAACCTATCACAGGGTTTTCTTGGCAAATTTATTCAGAAGGGGTTTGCCATTGCTATCTTCTGAGGCTGAGAGAATGTCACTTACCCAAGGCCACCCAGTGGGTTCCCATGGCTGAGCTGGGATTGAAACTCTGGTCTCCAGAGTCATAGTCCAAGCTGGCTCACAAATGTTATGTTGCATCTAATAATAATAATAATAATAATGATAATGCTCACAATGTAAAGCCTTACAATTTGTAGCATGCTGCTGGTTTAAGAGCTGAAGTGGAGATACGCATATGGTCCTTTCCTCATGCCTGAAAATGACCAAAATTCAATAATTTTTATACTATCTCTCCCCCTGGGGAAGACCCATGGAAACTGGGGACTCAGGGCAAGGCCTTGAAATCTGGCAACACTACTACTTAGCATGGTTGTCCATGGAGTGGTGCAAGCCCCCAGCCATTGTCTGTCAGTCCCTGACATACTGAAGGAAAAAAATGTTGGTCCTCCAGATCAGATGGCTAGAGGTGTTCTGCTTTCATACTCATTGCAAAAGGTAATATCCACTACCTTCTTTATGCTATGACCTGTCTTCATGAGAAACCCTCTAATCTCCTGTCAGCACATCTCTTTGACATGGCTATTTAGTGGCTGGGCAAACTGGTCAAGCAGCGTTGACTTTTCTCATGCCACCAACATGAGGATGATGCCATTCTCTGGGATCCCCAAGACGTACTGGTGGATACCTTCTTTGTTATGTGGCTGGTTATAGGAACACACTCAGACATGGGTTGACTGCCCCCCATTTTCCCTGAGCACACATTATGGCCATGTTGAGTGAGCTGACAGGAGACAGATGGGTCCTGCACATCTGGAGGAAAAAGGGAGTAGTGCTTAATCTGTTGGCGCTTTAAGTTCCACCAGAGCAATCTAGGATCTTGGCCATTATATTGCAGGAAATCATAGAATCATAGAATCAGAGTTGGAAGAGACCACAAGGGCCATCCAGTCCAACCCCCCTGTCCTGCAAAATGTCATTCACTCAGTCCTTTGACAAGTCTGTTTTCAGTAAGCGACAGGAAAAGAGCAGTAGCTGTGGCTGCTGGCTTCTATATCAGTGGAGCAGTGAATCTGATCTGAGTTTTACTTTAAAGCAGCTGTCCAAGATGCTGAACACTACCCCTCCCAATGGATTTTGCCTGTTGGATACATCCTGAAAATACAGACTAAAATCCAGTACAGGTTCACTGTCCCACTGATACGGGAACCACAAATAGGTCAACCCAGGGTTTCATAGAGCCATAGATTTGGAAGAAACCACAAGAACCATGCAGTCCAACCCCCTGCCATGCAGGAACACAGAATCAAAGCACTCCTGACAGATGGCCATCCAGCCTCTCTTTAAAAACCTCGAAAGAAGGAGACTCCACCACTCTTCGAGAGAGTGTGTTCCACTGTCGAAGAGCTCCTACTGCCAGGATGTTCTTCCTAATGTTGAGGTGGAATCTCTTTTCCTGTACCTTGAATCCACTGCTCTTGATCCTATTCTCTGGAGCAGCAGAAAACAAGCTTGCTCCATCCTCAGTATGACATCCTTTCAAATTTTTAATGAGGGTGGTCATATCACCTCTTAACCTTCTCTTCTCCAGGCTAACCATACCCAGCTCCCTAAGCCACTCCTCATAGAGCCTGGTTTCCAGATCTTTCACCATTTTGGTTGCTCTCCTCTGGACACACTCCAGTTTCCTTGATCTCTTCTTAAGAGCCTGGGTCACTCCAATTATTTCTACCACTTCTTATCCTTCAAAGTGTCTTGTAAGGGTCATATGGGTTATCCCAACAGTTGCCTTGATGGAAGCAGCCACAGACATTTGTTTTGATCTGCCAAGTTTTATTTGCTCTAAAACATTGCCATTAATTTCCCTACATCACTGAAGTGCCCATCCACACAGCTTTATCTTATCTAAATAGGTTATTATTGCACACATTGCATCTCCAGCTGTTGGGTGGGTTGAGTGGGTAGGGGAGAGATGTACAGGAAGAAAGGAGAAGGAAAGTGTGCTGACTTAAGCAAAAGGCAACACACTGGAAAAGGGCAATCTCGTAAAACCCAAATTGACAGGCAGGGAACATTGGAGTTTAGGAGGAAGACAGCCTGAGGACACTTAAATCACCAACTTGACAGCCATCTATCTATGCAAGGAGGCACTTAATGCCAGAATATGTTTAAAAAAAGAAATTAGTAATGCTCAGGATCCAAGCAGATTTTTTGGGGGATGTCATAAACCTAATTTTCTCCACCCCAAGAAACAAAGGTCAAGCTGTGTCAATGGGAGCAGCAGCCCCCGGCACACAAATGGGAGAAGGTGTGATGATGGCTGCTGTGAAAGTGGTATATTCGCATTTTATTTTTCGTAGTATGACTGCTGCAAGAATGAGAGTTATGTGGAAGAGTCCAAAGTCTCACACTCAATGCTTATCTTTTCCAGTTCACCTGTGCAGTTGAGGAAGACAAGATAGTGAGGTGAGTTGGAGTTGGCCTAAGAAAAGTTGCATTTCTTTTATCAATTTAAATTGCTCTCTTCCCATCATCACTCCCTCGCCTAAGCAGGCAGAGGAAACCCTTTCTCCAGCCATGCCAAAATGCCAAGATTCCAGTTTCTTCTTCCCCGTTGTGTTCCTTTTTTTAAACAAGCAAAGGAAATCCCTTCCTTCTGGCCAGTGGCGGCACTAGGGTTGGTGTCACCCAGCATGGTAACTTATGGTGTCACCCCCCCATAGACCTCCTCCCCTTTCACACCATACAGAAGCCTTAGTAATGCTTTTTTGCATTAATGTTACTCGTAAATCGTATTTTCCACTGAATGCAATGCTAATAGGTGTGACTTAGGGCCTGAACAGACTGCCAGAAATAATCCATGTTTACTTGAGTGCTTGAGACCACTTTAACTGTCCTGGCTCAATGCTAGGGAATCATGGAAATTGTAGGGTTGTTTTTTTTTCTGAGACATTGAGCCTTCTTTGTCAGAGAGCTCTGGTGCCACAATAAACTACAGTTCCCATAATTCCCTAGCACTGAGCCAGGGAAGTTAAAGTGGTCTCAAGCTGGATTATTTCTGGCAGTCTGTTCAGCCCCTTAAACAACCAGCAAAATTAAAATTATACCTTCAGATTACAATATCATATGCACAACCTAAATGTATTTACATATACATAGTGAAGATTTGGTTTAAATGAGCTGTTTTAAAAGAAAAAAATTAAAAAAATAATTAATTTTTTAAAAATTAAATTTTAAAATTTAAAATTTTAATTTTAACAAATTAAAATGTAGGTATTTGAGGAGAAGTGGTGTCACCTGGTGTGTAGTGATGCCGCTGCTTCTGGCAGTGCCAAGGCTGCAGCTGCTTTCTCCCCTTGTCACACCCCCAATCTAGGCAAATAAAAACAATCCAGTCTAGTCCACTCAACTTTTCTTAGGCCAAAAGCACCACCTTACCTCACCCTCTTCACCCTTATGACTTTCCTGGCCAACTACGCAGGTGCACTGAGAGAGCTATGTGTTGTATGTGAAACTTTAATTAATGTATTAATTTCTGGAGCAACGTAGATCATGTATTTATTTCTGGAGAAACATGGTAAATTCAAAATGTTGTCAATGGGGGTAATGTAAAATAAGACTCACCTTACTAACTAGATTCCATGTACACTGCTATATTATTATTATTATTATTATTATTATTATTATTATTATTATTATTATTATTATTATCTTGCTTTTCCCCCAGAATTGGGACACAAAGTGGCTTACAAAGCTTTCCTAGGACTCCATGTACTGCAAATTACTGTTCCAAATTATGATTCCAAAACCCAGCAGGCTTGTCTGGAATCTCCTTCACCTCATCAGAAAATGCATCGCATTGCTGTTTCATTCTTTTTGCAATTCAATTAACGGCTGGCTTTTGCAAATCCAAAGATGGGTTGCAACAGGATCCAGAATCCGATTGTCATGATCTCTGCGGTTTTGCAAGGATGGGAATTGTGTGCCTATGCAGTTTTGGCTTTGCTGGTTTTGTTTTTCTTTGTTTTGGGGGAATGAGCTCTTAGACTCCTTGCCTGTGACAAGACAGATGCTAAATTATCAGCAATCTAGAGGCGGATCAAGAGGGCATGCTGCCACCTGCATGTGCATGATTAAGCATGCACTTTCTACCACAACAGCTGACAAGCCTGCCTGTCTGGCATGAGAAACTGCAAAGGCTATGGGTTTCCACCATGTTATTTCTGGTGGATGACTCTGTTCTGCCTGATTAGCCTTGTGAACTATACGATGGTTGGGTCTGTCCCTGAATTTGACTTTGTTGGTGGTTTTGCGTATTCCCCTAAAAGCCCTAGAAGACCAAGACAGACTGAGATGGAGTGGAAGGTCTTGCCTATCATATACCTTAACCACCACCAAAAAAGAAAGAAAGAAAGAAAGAAAGAAAGAAAGAAAGAAAGAAAGAAGAAAAAGAAAACAATGTGGAGTATTTAATTGGTTGCTGTGTTTCCTCAAGCCTTTTCTGACTTATAGTGACCCAAAGGCAAACCTATCATGGGATTTTCTTTGCAAGATTTGCTCAGAGGGGGTTTCTTATTGCTTTCTTCTGAAGATGAGAGAGTGTGACTTGCCCAAAGTCACCCACTGAGTTTCCATGACTGAACAGGGATTCAAATCATGATCTTCTAGAGTCCTAGTTCAACATTCAAATCACTACACCACACTGGCTACAATATGATGACACTCTCCTAGGGGTGTCTTGCCCAGATTTCTTCAGAGGAAGATTGCCATTGCCACCCTCGAAGCCTGAGAGAGTGTGACTTGCCCAAGGTCAACCAATAAATTTCCATGGTTGAGTAGAAATTTGAACCCTGGTCTCCTGTAGTCTTCTTCTGACACTGAAATCACTAGAATATGTTGGCCCTCTTAATTTGTTTTACCTCTCCACCATGTAAAAGCAACCAACAGGAATAAAACAAGATGGATATGAGTCTACATTGGCATTGAACATTTATTTATTTAGTACAGTTGGTCTTTAGTATCCGTGGATTTTGCATCTATGGATTCCACCATCCATGGTTTGAAAATATTCCTCCCTTCCAAAAAAATAATTCCAAAAAGCAAACCTTGATTTTGCCATTTTATATAAGGGACACCATTTTATGATGTCACTGTATATCATGGGACTTGAGCGTCCATGGATTTTGGTAGTCATGGGGGGGGACTGTACATTTATATCACTGTACATTTATATCCCACTTTTTCCCTGATTATGGGACCCAAGACAATTTACAATATTGTATAGTGCAATGCTTCTCAGGCTGATGTTGGGGACCAGCCATCCCCCCCCCCCATTGTGCCAAGGACCAGCACCGTGCCCATTGAGTACAATTGCTTCTTTCTTTCCTGGAAACTTACTAGGATCAGTAGCCATGGGCTCAGGGACCATCATTTTGAGTAGCACTGGTGCAATGTAAATCTTTGTATGTGGCTTATCCATGGATTGGGCTACACAACCCTTCTGTTGAATGGCAACACTGTGCAAGTGAACCAAGATAACAAATGCACAACCAAATAAACATGTGCATCCAAACACAATCTGCAGCTGTGTGTACTGCACAGTCACACACACAATGGCACTATATGAGCAGCTCCATTTGCACATTCTTAAACTCAATAAAGATATTCTGCATTAGACAAAAACATCCAACCGTTTCCATAGGGGAACCTACAGATGTATAAAATAACATCAGGATCCTGGCCATTATTGATTAAACCACATCATATAGGTGAGCACATTAAAATTACCATTAAAAATGCTACAAGAAAAGATCCTAACTGGCACCCAACCAGTTAGATCTCCTTCAGTAGCAAAGCCAGAATA
>CM034701.1:9179456-9226923 GCA_020142125.1 Phrynosoma platyrhinos
AAGGAGATGGGGGAGATTATCAAAATGGAAGAGCATGCCTTCATAAAAAAAAGTACGGTATGGATTTGAAATGGATTTGCAAACAACAGTACACCGTCCCTCAACCCCAACATTTAGTTAATTTAGAATAGGCAGCTATCACAATGTTATTTAAATGTCTCCCATTTAGTTTATTTCCATCAATTCCAGTCATTGCTCATGGGCCTTCTTTCCAGTTTTACACCCCTCTTCCAAAAGGTATTATTCCAGAACTCCAGTTTATTTAAAGGTGATTCATGTGCTGAAGTTGGAACAATAATGCAGAGGTTTCTACCAAGTCTTATTCCTTTATCTCCTCCCTAGCCCATCAACGATTGCTGTTTTTCAGAGCCTTCCCTACTATAAGTAATGCATTGGGTCTTGTTTTTAAAAAACGTTTGAGCAATTGGAATGTTCATAAACATTCTGCATTACTTAAAAGTGAACCCAAGTTCTTGTGGGCGCTCATTTCAGTCCATTGGAACCAGAGTTCTTGCAGCTGATGCATACAAAAGTTATGGGTGATCCAGCCTAAATATATCTCTAAGCCTTATTTGGAAAGCCTTCACACTGGTCTTTGATTCAGTATCTCACTTGTGCATCTCTGACATTTAAAAGTAATTAAAACAGTTATCTGAAACGGATTATTTTGTCATAAAGAGATTTTGGGTTAATTCCCCCACCCCCAGTCATTAGGTCTAGTGTGCCTTCCTTGAAAAGACAAGGAACAGCCAGAGAAAAGCTAGTATACCCTATTATATAACTTAACCCAGGTTGCTTTCCTGAGTCTCTTGTGATCATTTGTTCTAGGGTTCTTACAAGTTAGTCACTCAACAAGTGGCCAAGTTTCTAAATTTAACTGTTTTAACCAAATCACCCGTGACACTATAATTAGTATTATATGTAACCTATTTTTAAAAATAAATGCAGATTCTGTTTTACATGTTCTAATATATACTGCACACAATTTACTAAAATGTGTGTTGTAATATGCTTCATGGCTGCAATAAAGAGATGAAAGTGATGATGCTCCTGAGACGAGAACACAATTGAGTGGATTCAAATATAAGGAAAGAAATTCCACTTAAACATTAGGAAGAACATCTTTACTGTAAGAGCCCTTCAGTAGTGGAATGGGCTGCCACAGAGGGTGGTGGACTCGTCTTCTTTGTAGGTCTTTAAACAGAGGTTGGATGGGGATCTCTCAAGTGCTTTAGTTGCATGGCAAAGAGTTGGATTAGATGGCCCTTGCAGACTTTTCTGTTTCTAAGATTCTTTGATTCTGTGGTGTTAAGGAGCAATTATGCATTCCTTGAACCAGGGGTAAGGCCCTGAATGTAAAAAAATTGACCTTGTCTATTTGAAGATCCTGTAAACAATATTGACGGTAGTTTCAACAATGCTAATCCCCCAAACTCTGGAAAAAGGTTGTTTGGGCATTTCGAATGGTTTTGCAAAGTTTTGCATGAGCCATTTGCATGCCAGGTGTCCATATATGCCAATGTTTGTATCTGAAAACCAAACAGAGCCTGTCGTTGACATGCAGCTTTTAATCCTGCGGTCTTTCTTCAAACCAAAGGGTGTCATTCTTTCCACTTTAGTTTGTCCATGACAAATGAGCTTCCTTTCTCGAAGGGATGCATCTTTTAGGTTACTTTTATGAAAGCTGACATTGGTTACAGACTTGCAGCTCTTGTCAGTTGCCCAAGGAAGGGTCTAATTAGAACGATCTTGGTCATTTGGGTATCTGGAGTTGGGTGTTAGTAGAGTGTTTTAAGAGGTTGCTTTGGGTTGCAGATGTCCTGGTTTGAATCTCCCTTGTGCTATTAACTTGTTAGGTGATCTCATACTGGTTTCTCCAAACTGGCACCTTCTGGATGTGTTGGAGATGGCCCTATCATACCCAGTCAGTGGCTTTGCTGGCTGGGAGTGATGTCCTCCAACACATCCAAAGATTAAAAGACATTGGGGAAGATTAAAATGCAGTAATAATTGATGTGTTATAATGCATCTTAGGGAGCTGGGTATGTTTAACCTGGAGAAGAGATAGTTAAGGGGTGATATGATAGCCCTGTTTAAGTATTTGAAGGGGTGTCACATTGAGGATGGAGCAAGCTTGTTTTCTGCTTCCCAGAGACTAGAACATGAAACAATGGATGCAAGCTGCAGGAAAAGAGATTCCACCTCAACATTAGGAGGAACTTCCTGACAGTAAGAGCTGTTTGACAGTGGAACACACTCCCTTGGAGTGTGGTGGAGTCTCCTTCCTTGGTCTTTAAGCAAAGGCTGGATGGCCATCTGTCAGGGATGCTTTGATCGTGATTTCCTGCATGGCTGGGGGTTGGACTGGATGGCCCTTGTGGTCTCTTCCAATTCTATGATTCTATCTTCTAGATAACTCAAAGCAATGGCAGATGCTTAGCGTTGTGTGCCATTTGCAGAACTAGGAATAAAGGGGGGTTGCAGACTGCCAGAAATAGTGCAAATTGAGTCCACTTTTAGGGTTAGGGTTAGGGTTAGGGTTAGGGAATAATGGGAACTGTATTTTATTATGGCACCAGAGCTCTCTGACAGAGAAGGCTCAACTGTCTCAGAAAAAAACAAAACAATTCCCATGATTCCCTAGCACTAACCCTAACCCTAAAAGTGGACTCACTTTGCACTATTTCTGGCAGTCTGCAACCCCCCAAAGCCACCCTTTCCCAGAGTGGATTTGCATCTCTTTTCTTTGCATAAACCTACTGCTTATTATATAGAGAGCTCCCAGGCTTAAAAACCTCCCTACCCATCTCTGTATCACCTGAAATAATTTGATTGCTGATCTTCCCCTGGCATCACTACAAGATTGGAACAATTTACCTGTGTCTTTGCATGTGTCACTGAGTGTACATTATTATTGTTATTATTATTGCTATTATTAATTAATTTATGTCTCACCTTTTCCCCAATTTCTGGACACAAGGTGGCCTACAAAACTTAAAGCATATATATATATATAGAGAGAGAGAGAGAGAGGCGTGCACACACAATGTATGCATATGTGCCAACAACAGTCTCATTCTCACAACGAATGGCAATGTGGGATAAATAGTAGTCATTCGTACACACAGTTTGTAGAAGTACTGAAGTGGGCCATATAAAGGTTGCCAGTTCTTGTTTATGTTTTGTATTCTTTTTTATTATGGGTTATACGGTACTTTGTTTGACATGTGTGTCCAAAGACTAATTTTGTCATTTATGTAGGGAAGGGTATATATCTGTATGTTTATACGAATGCTATCAGTGCTATACCAACACTAATATATATGTGTGTATGTGTTTTAAAAAGTTGCCAGCTCAAGGATTTTTGGGCCAGAACCATAGGGATGGGGATGTTATTAAAATATATGCGTTAAGCACAAACCGTAGTTGCTCACACCTTGTCATTCTGAGAGAGAAAACTTATTTTCCTGTTTGGAAAGAGAGAAATCTTGGCTAAAGAGGTTGTGCCCAGATCAGTCTGAAATGAGAGGATTGTTTTGTTGTTGTTAACTGCCATCAAGTCAAGACTCAATCAAGGAAGCCACATCCCTGAATCTGCAAGATCTGAGCAGGTCTGTTAATGATAAGGTCTGTTGATGATAAGGTGACTTGAAGGTCTGTCATTCATAGGACCACTGTAAGTCAAGATTGACTTGATGGCAATTAACATCAACAAAACAATCCCCTTATTTCAGACTGATCTGGGCACAGTTTCTTCCACACATCTGGAATATGGTCTTCCTCTTTTCCTACTGCCTTCTACCATACTAAGCACAGTTGTCTTTTCTAGGGAGTTTTGTGTTTGCATGAAATGTGTTCTCATGATAAGTGCAACAGCCTCAGTTTAATCATCTTGGGATTCTAGGGTGCGTTCAGGCTTGATTTGCTTTAGTACCTATTTGGGTTTTTTTAGCAATCCATGTTATCTGTAGTACTCTAGCATTACAGTTCAGATGAGTTTATTTTCAAGTCGATGAAGCCTTGCAAATTGTAGCAAGATGCTGCTCTATTAGCTGAGTTAGAGATTTGTACCTAGCCCTTTCCTCTTGGCCAGTGAGGAGCCAAGCAAAACTGGATGTTTTGCATAAAATAGCATGTTACTGTTCAAATAATATTACTCATTGTGCAAACCTCTGCTTTTGCTGAAGAAAAGAAACACTGGTCTTGTCACTTGTGAGGAAAAGCTTCTACCACAGTAAAGACCTTTGCTTTTGACTGGACCACAGGACTCTTGTTTGCATTTGCTGGACAGTCAGTTGTAGCCTCTGCTCTGGAATTTGGTTGTGTTTACGCACAAAGTGTTGGACTTTAGTCCTTTCTGTTGAACATAACCTAAATGGGACCAATTGCTGACCTCTTCCAGGACTAGAGGATAAAGGACTAAAGTCCTTTGTTCGAATCAGTGGTTTGGGTTGGGAAATTTTTCCACAGCTAACTTTTCAGCTCCCTGAAATGGTTTCATAAGATTAATTTAGCTATGCAGTGAGTAAGCACAAGACACATCAAATTGGGTAAATAGAATCATAAGAGTTGGAAGTGGCCTCAAAATCCATTGGGTCCCACATCCTGCTCAATGCAGGGTCTCCAGCTAAACTATCTCCAGCAGGTAGCTGTGCAGCCTCTTTTTGAAGACTTCCAGAAAAGAGAGACCCCACCATCTCTCTAGGTAACTGATTCCACTGTTGAACAGCTCTTACTGTCAAGAAGTTTCTTCAGTGCTCAAGTGAAAAGTTGTATGGGTAATACTAAAATGCTAACTAGGGCAATATTTGTTATTAGCTGCCCTTGAGTCAACCTTGATTCATGGTGACCCTGTGTATGAGAGCCACTCTGTCCTTCACTGCCCTGCTCAGGTCTTGCAGATTCAGGCCTGTGGCCTCCCTGATTGAGTCTATGCATCTAGCGTGTGGTCTTCCTCTCTGTCTGCTGCATTCTACCTTTCCTAGCATTATTGTCTTTTCCAGTGATTCATGCCTTCTCATGATGTGGCAAGTATGACAGCCCAAATTTAATCATCTTGGCTTCTAGGGTGAGTACAGGCTTGATCTGTTCAAGGACCCATCTGTTAGTCTGTTTGGCTATCCATGGTATTCTTGGCACTCTTCTCCAGCACCACATCTCAAATGAGTTGATTTTTTTAATCCACTTTCTTCACTGTCTAGCTCAAGGGTCAGCAAGGATTTTTTTATCTGGAGCCGGTTGCTGGTCCCCAGGTCTCCACTGGGCGGGGGGGGGGGAATGCACAGGAGTACTGTGCATGCGCAAACGAGTTGTGGACGCCATTTTGGCAAACAAAATGACAGCTGCGACGCACGCAGCAGCAGGGGTCGGTGGGGGCCAGTTGGCGGGGGTCAGTGGGCCAGGTGCGGCCCCACGGGCCGTAGGTTGCCGACCCCTGGTCTAGCTCTTACATCTGTACATGGTGTTGGACAATACTAGCTTCCCCGAATCTGATCTTTTTCCTGTTTTAGTTTAAGTAGGGATAAAAGATTCTAAGGGAGAAGGTATTGTTGCCAGCATAACAGTCAGAGTTAATAGGTGTTCCTTGGATAACAGGTCATGATGGCAGTATGCTACGTTGAGGTTCAGAGGTGCTATACCTCTCAAAATAAGTTGCCAGAAGGGGGCTATTATGCTCATGAGGAGTTCAGTAATGGGGGGGGGGGAACTGTTCAATTCATGTCTTGCATAGGATTTTTCTAGAAAAGGTCTGGTTAGTCGAAACAGAATGCTGGATGAGATAGGCCTTGGATCACACCTCTTACAACTCTTATATTATTATTATGCAAGATCAGTTTTAACCCAAGGGTTTCATTCACTTTTGGAGAAGTTTCTTGGCGTAGGTCTTTGCTACTTTTCAGTGGTAGGTGACCAAAAATACCAGCATAGTTTTGCTTAATATTTCTAGTGACTCTAAGAAGAGGTATGCTGTCATCTTCAGAATGGGGAAAAACACATACAAATGCCGGAAAAGCATCAAATTATGTTTATTACAGATTGAGAGGTGTGGTAGAGAGCCAGCATGGTGTAGTGGTTTGAGTGTTGGATTAAGACTTGAGGAGAGTAACATTCAAATCCCTTCTCAGCTGTGAAACCCACTTGGTGACATTGGCTATGTCATACTCTGTTGGCCTTCAAGGAAGGTAATGGCAAAACTCCTCGGAAGACATCTTGCCAACAAAACTCTAGGATAGGGTAACTGAGCTGGAGCCAACTTGAACATACATAACATACATAACAAACAACAAAAGGATGTGGTTTTCGGGGGGACTTCAGGAGGGCTAATTTGGATTCAGAACTTGAATTTCCCCACCCTTCTTTTCATGGATGGAGGGGAACCAAGTTGAAAACAGTGTCATATGCCTCTCATGCAAGTTAAACATCTAAAGAGCCTTAACAGCTCTTCTTACAGCATCTGAAGCTCTTAGATTGGTAAGTTTCCAAAGGGTATTTTGCATGTTCCTTTTTCAATTACGTAGCAATTCTGGTTGCTTTTAAGAATACAAGGGAGGCAGCTGACATTCTGGAAATATTAAATTTACAGCAACCTCCTTCTGCAGGGGGGTTGCTTGGAGCATATAATGATCAGATTACCAACTGTATTTGTGAAATAAACCTTCTTTGTTCAGGTCTGGCTAAAGCCCAATTAAGGCTGTCTTGATCTCTAAATGAGATTTTGGACAAATGTCTTCACCAACTGAAGTACTTGCTTCCAGTAATAGTAAAGAGGATTAAATTAGCTGAATGTCCTGGACAAATATAGAAACACATTTTGTAGTGGCTGTAGAGGGACATCTCTATAGAAATCACAGCGTCTGCGGTTCTGTTTTTAAAAATTCCTTCTTGCATCATTTCTCAAAATTGTGAGATGAAATTTGTTGGGCTTTCCAAGCAACCAGGCTAAACATGGTTGTCCCTGAATACATCAAGGTCATTTTTACAACTTTGTCTGTCTTACACAGACATACCTTTCAATTATTTTGTAATATAAATGTATAGTAAAGAAGCAACTTGTCTTCTGGGTTGCTTAGAGATTATTTTTGTTGCTCTGAGTGAGTAGTGGTGGTATTACAGGTCTGACTAGTTCGGCATATGATTTCCTATGTCTGCATGCAAGCGGTAAGTCTCTCACTGACATTTTCTGCATCTCTGTTGGTTTTCTATGAGTGGTAGTGAAAACTGAAGACTGAAGAAAGTTGACAGAAGGAGAATCAACCCATTTGAAAGGTAGTGCTGGAGAAGAGTTGTGCAGCAGACTTCCCAGACTAGCCTCTCAGTCGCCTCCCATCAATTGTCCCTGCTTTATTTTAATAATTAAAATGTACTTTTTATTGTGGATGGGAGGATTTATGGGTTATGATGTTTTACTGTATTTTAATACTGTATTTTACTGTTAGCCACTTCAGTCTGTTTGGAGAGGCAGGGTATTATTATTATTATTATTATTATTAATTAGCATAGACTACTAAAAAGAAAAATGAATGGGTGGGTATTAGAGCAAATCAAATCTAAAGTCTCACTAGAAGAGAAGATGACTAAACTGAGAGTCAGTAAGCAAAGGGATCTTGTAGCACCTTTGAAATTAACAGGGCGGAAGATGTTGTAGCATAAGCTTTTGTAGACTTGTTTTCTCCCCCTCAGATGCATTTTTTTGCTACTTCTATTTATTGTTTCTTATTGTATTCTTTTATTTTTATGCTTGTAACCTGCTTTGATTCCCTTTGGAAATAGGTGGGCTAGAAATAATAATAATAATAATAATAATAATAATAATAATAATAATAATAATAATAATAATAATAATCATCATCATCATCATCATCATCATCATCATCATCTTGTAGATTTGGTCTACTTTCACAGTTGCATCTTGTAGACCTGGTCTACTTACTCAAATGTATCTGAGGAAATAAACCAAGTCTACAAAAGCTTATACTACAACGTATTTTGCTCAGTTAGTCTCAAAGGTGTGCTAAGATCTCTTACATACTAATATTCCAGACTAAAAAAAATCTCTAAATTGAGACTGTCATACTTTGGACATATTGTGAGAAGACATGAGTCACTGGAAAAGATGATAAGGTTTGGAAAGTGGAATACAGAAGAAAAAGAGAGAGACTGCACTAGAAGTGGATTGATTCAGTCAAGAAAGCCATGGCTGCCCTCGGTTCTGGAAGCCTCTTTTTCATAGAGTCAGAGTTGACTTGATGGCAAATAACAACAACAGATTGATTTAATATAGATGTACCTTCCTGTTTCCTTTGCAGTATGCATTGTTGCACATTGGCCACATTCACACAAAACAATAAGCCATAATTCAGCTTGTTCTTGATGAAAAAGGACCTTGATAACACACTTCCATCTAGTTCCTCCAGCCAAAGGAGAAGCTTCAGAAACTTCAAACTCACTAGGAAGAAACAGTTTGGTATTGTGTGTAAAAAATGAGACTTTTGGTTTCTCATTCCCCTGACATGCCAATAGGGCTGGCCCTATCATTAGGCACAACAAGGCATTCTTTTTAGACTGATTGTCCAAAATGTTTTGGCTGACCTTCAATCCAAATCTGAAGGTAGAATTTTAAGTTGACTCATCATTTCTGGCTTGTTTTGGAACAAACCAGGGGACAGTTTGGATGTAACACTTGGGGCTCATTTGCACATATATTTAAACCGGTTTGTGATTCGCCTTTGATCTGTGTCAGTGAATCGATTCCAAAAGGTATGTCGTTCCCACTATGAAAGTGAATCTTTTCATTATTCCCTTGTAATTGCTTCTTTCATGGAATGGGTTGTCGTTCCCACTAGTTTGCACCACTTCAAAATGCATATCAACCATCTGCGCATCATCAGTGACGCAAGTGGCAACAGGGTGAGGACGGAGCCGTTCCAGGTGCCAAGAGAGGCAACTTTAGCAACTGAGCCTTCCTCTGCCCCTCAGCAACACAGGCTGCTCAAACACACCATATATATATATATATATTGACAGGATATGCGATCGATTGGTTTTGCAACTACTTGCCTCGCTGAGCTGTAGTCTGCCCGGAATTGCAGGTAGTTGCAAATACAATGGATCACATATTCTGTCAATTTTTAATTTAAAAAAAAATATATCATGCACCCATAGGTCACACCACAAGCACAAAGGCAGCAATGGGGAAGGGGGGGGATGGCTGATTTCTCAAAAACTGAGGAGGGATGGAAAACACCCCTTTGCCATTAGTCCCTCCCCTCCAGAATGATGTGATACAGATCTGCCGGTCCCACTTATTGAACACGTTTCAGAATCAATTCTTTTCAAAAGAACCGCCAAAAAACTAGTGTTAGGAAACAGCGGGTTTTTTGCGTTTGCCTCACTTCATCGTGATTGAAACCGAGCATAGTAGGAGCGGAACCGGTTTCAAGCGGGAGTGACAGTCATATAACCCAATTTGCTTTAAATCATAGTGGGAATGAGGCCTTGATTTTTCTACTTAATGTTGCAACAGCATTTTGGTGGGGTGGAATTACTGCTACACTGCCAATTCATTAGTAATCACAGGAAAGCTGGACATATCATGGGATCTGGATCTTTTTCTCTACACAAGCAAGGGCTTTTTTTAGGGGTGGCCTATGAAAATCCATGCCTACCTCTAAAACAAAATCCTCTCCCCCCAAAAAGCTGTTTTGCCACTCTTAATAGCTTCTGAGGTTCTATAGGGGGTGCTACCCTACAAGGTTTCACATAGCCCCCTAGCTCCTGTATTAAACCTAAGGTTCAGCACTAGCTCATTTAATTTTCGGACAAATGCCTGGAGTGGATTCACTGTCCCACTGACATGGGAGTGACTGCTGTTGCTAGTTAATAGCTGAGTCTTTCCTAAACATGCTTCTCCAGCAGTGACGCCCCATGCAATTAGGAATAGCTTGAAGTTCCCATCACTGCTTCCCAGCAGATCCATCCAAGAGGATGTTTTTATTGTTCCTCTTTCCTCTAGGATCTTTGAAGGATTAAGGACTGTTGAAGAGCTACCCAAGTTGCTAAATTTGTTTGGGGACAGCATCAACCATTTTTGTAGATCCTTTAAGGTTCAGGCTTAGTTCAGTGACTTGGGGAGCTGGGTATGTTCAGCCTGGAGAAGAGAAAACTAAGAGGTGATATGATAGCCTTGTTTAAGTATTTGAAGGGATGTTAAACTGAAGATGGAGCAAATTTGTTTTCTGCAGCGCCAGAGGATATGACCCAGAGCAATGGGTTCAAACTACAGGAAAAGCGATTGCACTTCAACATTAGGAAGAACTTCCTGACAGTAATAATTCTTCAGCAGTGGAACATGCTCCATTGGAAGCTGGTGGAGTCTCCATCTTTGGAAGTTTTTAAACAAAGGCTGGATGGCCATCTGTCAGAGGTGTTTTGATTATGTATTCCTACGTGGTAAGGAATTGAACTGGGTGACCCTTGGGGTCTCTTCCAACTCTATGATTCTATGAAATCCAGACCTGATTCATTGCCCTACTGATATGGGAGCCACCAGCCACTGCTGGTTTTTGTACAGCAACTCCCTTCAGTATAGCCAGTGGTAAGGAATTATAGAAGTTGTCCAGGTAGATCTAGTGGATTGCATATCCTCCACCCATCCCTAGGATAAAGCAAAGGTAGTGGTGGGAGATATGAATATACACAAAAAATACTTTCTCACATTGTAGAATGGGATTAGAAGCAAGTTTAAGACTACAATTCCAAAATGCCCAAGCCAATGTGAATACTGGCTTTGGGGAACTTGTAGTTCAAATGAGCATTCCCCCCACCCATGCTTAGATTAAAAGATGGTTCCTCCAATATCTGCAAATCTTAGAGAGTACAGGACTATTTTGCCTGAGTCCCGAGAATGTCGTTAGCTGAGCTTCATGATTTATACTTTATCCTCTTGTTTGACTGGATAGTAAGATCTTGGGGAAAGTTCCCAGGTAGAACATGATGTTATGGATCACGCATCCTAGTTGTTTCAATCATCTGATGTCTGAATATATGGATTCCACTTGGATAACATGGCTAATCCCTATTGGTAGACCATCCCTCTATACACTTTATCTTGTCCTGAAGCATCAAGACTGTTCAGCTAGGTTATTGCTCTGCTTGAGTCTTTGTACATTAAGTCTTTTGTTTTTAAGCGGCAAACAGCATGATCCACAGCATGGTTTTCTAACAGCAAACCATTAGGCTTTCATTTACAACAAAGCTTTTCATTGTGTGGTGGGGTTTACCTTTAGAAAACAGGGAACAGCCAGTGGAGATGTTATGTATATTTTTTATAATGTTCATAAATCTGCTTTATTAACAAAGGCAGACAGAGCTGAGAGTGATTATTAGCTGAAGGCCACCCACTGAGTTTCATAGAAGAACTGAGGTCTAAACATGGAAATGTCCAAGTTCCAATCAAAGAGTGCTTGGGTCATCTTGGCTCTAAACCAATGTATGTTTAATTCACCTAAAACTTAGTTCCTCTTCTAGCATCATCCCCAGCCTGGGCAGTGGCTTGGGATAATGGGAGTTGTCATCCAATACATCAGGAGACTCTCAAGCTCAGGATGGTTTCAAAAAGGGAAGCTCTTTTTGTGCATACAATGGTGCTCACTGACTACAAACATGCTAAGGATGCATCTTCAGAAGGAAGGTAGCAGAGAGACTATTGTAGATAATTCACCAAATCCTGCCTAATCTTGGGAGCTAAGCAGGGTCAGCCCTGGTTAGTACTTGGGTGGGGAACCAACAATGAATAACAGGTGCTGTAGGATATATTTCAGAGGAAGGAACTGGCAAAACCACTACTGAGTATTTCTTGAATTTATGGTGACCCTGTGAAATTCATGGGGTCACCATAAATTGACAGGTGACTTCAGGACACACACACACACACACACACACACTGTGGAGAAGAAGAGAGTTGTGTAAGGTGCTGGAATGACTGTTTAGATCCAGTTTACCTCACCATGGAAGATTTCACCAGGCACTGTCCATAGACTTTTCAAGGAGCCCTTAGGGGCTAGAAACTTGTCTTCTGTGCTCAAGGAAAATTTATAGAGAAGGATAATTGTGACCCATTATAATTTATGTGCTTGCACCGTGCTGACTGGACTAGACTTTTCCTTCCCATGAGGCAGAAGGCTTGATGCTAAATTGCCGAGAGATGCACTGCCATTCGGATGCTCTATTTGGTGTGACAGCTCCACTTGAGAAGGTGACTTCAACGGGAATAGACAGAGCAACGGAGCTTTGTAGGGCTTGTCATTTCTGTTGCAGAAGATTTGTCTTCCAGCTGCCCAACAGGAAAGCAGTCATTTCATTTGGAGGAGAATGGATGTGGGATTGGGAGTAGAGGTAAGGAAGGGCTCTCTAAAAGTATAAATAGAATAGGACAGAGAGATGATCATTCCAAGGCTTTTCAAAGCATTGTTCTAGTCCTTATGGTTATGGAGATGACCTTGGGAGTATGGTGGCAGTATTCCTGTTGTTGATTTCTAGTGAGAGCTAAGAGAAAACAGAAGAGCAAATAATTTGGCTTCAACAGTTTACCAATTGTGTGAGTGTGAGTGTGTGTGTGTGTGTGTGTGTGAGAGAGAGAGAGAGAGAGAGAGAGAGATCTATAAATTTGGTCACCAAATTAGAAATCATAAGAAAAATGGAGGCTGGTGAAAGAAGACCTGAAGCTTTTTGGAAGAAGCCTTCAGATGGTCTCTCTCTAGAGCAGGGGTAGGCAACCTAAGGCCCGGGGGCCGGATGCGGCCCCCTAAGCCCTCTGGACCGGCCCCAGGCCGGTCCTGCCACCGCCACCCCCCCGCCATCGCTGCCGCCGCCCCCCGCCATGATGATATTGATTATTGTTGTTTTTATTTGTTCTTGGGGTTTTCTTGGCAAAATCTTCACAGGAGTTTTGCCATGGCTTTTCTGGGGCTGAGAGAGTGTGCATGCATATATTTAAAAAAATTATTTTTTCTAATATTTTTAAATATTTATTTATTTATTTATTATTGGTGCTTCGGCCCCCCCAATTGTCTAAGGGACAGCAACCCGGCCCACAGCTCAAAAAGGTTGCCTACCCCTGCTCTAGAGGGTTCAAAATGTTACTTATGCAAGACTTCCTCAACCTAGTTTTTTCATTTTATATGTCCATCCAGTCCAACTCCCTGCCATGCACAATCAAATCACTCCCATCCAGCCTCTGTTTAAAGACCTCTAAAGAAGGAGACTCCACCACTCTCCAAGGGAGTGTGTTCCACTATCGAACAGCTCTTACTGCCAGGAAGCTCTTTCTAATGTTGAGTAGGCATCTCTTTACCACCTGAACCCTCGGTAGAAGTGAAGATGACAAAACTGAGACTGTCACACTTTGGACATATCATGAAAAGACATCGCTCATTAGAAGACACAATAATTCTTGGTAAGGTGGAATGCGGTAGAAAAAGAGGAAAAGAGGGGGTGGGTTTAGGAGGGTATATTGTGATGTTTTATCGATGTAAGCCATCCCAATTGCTTCAGTAGAGGGGTGGGGTGGAAATAAATTATTATTATTATTATTATTATTATTATTATTTACTCTAATAATTAAAACCAGCATTTTGAAACAGACCCAGAAATGCAGCAGAAACCATCTTAGCATCATAGAATCAGAAGAGACCTCAAGAGCCATCCAGTCCAACCCCATTCTGCTATGCAGGAAGACACAATCAAAGCACTCTTGACAGATGGCTATCCAGCCTCTGTTTAAAATTTTTCAAAAAAGGAGACTCCACCACATTCTGAGGCAGCTTATCTCTCTGTCCAACAGATCTTACTGTCAGGAGGTTCTTCCTAATGTTGAGATGGAATCTCTTTTCCTGTTGTTTGAATCCATTGCTTTATGCCCTATTCTCTGGAGCAGCAGAAAACAAGCTTGCTCCATCCTCAATATGACACCCCTCCAAATGTTTAAACAGGGCTATCATATCACCTCTTAACCTTCTCTTCTCCAGGCTAAACATCCCCAGTCCCCTAAGTCGTTCCTCATAGGGCTTGGTTTCCAGATGTTTCACTTTTTGGTCTCCCTCCTCTGGACACACTCCAGCTTGTCAGTATCCCTCTTGAACTGTATTCCAGGTGAGGTCTGAACAAAGCAGAATAGAGGGTTACTATGACATCTACTTCGTTAATTGTGGTATATCTATGTTACTGATGGATGCTTAGCAGCAGCTTTTCCTGTTTTTGTAGTCCCTTCTTACTGTAATGGGATGTGTTTGCCTTTAGGAACACAGACTGCATTGAATGTCTGCACCAAATCTGCAACCCTGTAAGCTCCTTTTAAACAAGGGTGGGATGCATAAAAAACAATGATGCATGGCTTTTTATTTCCTTAAGCTGGCTGGGCTAGTGATAAAACAGGATATTTTTTCCCCTGAGAAGAGTGGTTGCACCCTGTGAAGCAAAAGGACAGGCTGTACTGGAAAACAGTGCCTGGTGTGGGAAGGAAAGGCAAATATCTTTAATTAAATGGAGAGGATGATTGAATGGCTGTTGGTTTGCAACAGGAAGCATCGGATCATGCTAATCTGGCAGAGTCTGGGACTGTCTCTGGTTTAGCAGCTCAGAGAGAGAGAGAGAGAGAGAGACAGACAAGGCTTTCCTGGTCAACAGAACTGAATGAGCCTGATCTCAAAATTGTTTCAAGCTTCAGTAGCCCAAAGCAAAATTCCTGGCAAGCAGTTTTAGTCATTTTTGAGAGCTGTTTTTAGATACTCCAGGTGGTTTCTCTCCTTTTCTTTAGAGCAGGGCTGGGCCACATGTGCCCCTCTGGATCTTGTTAGATTGCATGTCCCATCATCAGTGGCTGTGCTTGCTGAGAGTGCTAGGAGTTGTTGTCCAAAAACTTCTGGGAGAAGGGCTTTCAAGGGGATTAGTGGTGTAACGCATATCATGATCCAGAAACGTAACTTTTGGCTGCTAACAGGGCATGTATTAATTTCCTGGCTTAAAAGTTCCAGCATTTTAAAAAACTCCCCCTTGATGTTCTGTCTTTCGATGAGCAAGATTTCATCTCTAAAAATGCCTTGGCATCAAAAAAAAAAAAAAAAGTGTGGGGGGGGGAATTGTAATGCATAGATACAATACTGGTAAGATCCAAACTTTTCAAACTCTGTTGTATCAGGCAGGCAGGCACAGCTACAGCAGGGTGGGCTAAAACAGAGTTGCACTCTTTTTTGGCTTTATTGCATTGTTTACTGCAGACACACTGCTGCAACAAAACACTAAATGTCTGCGCTCTTACAGTTGTCTTCCACCATCCTTCCAATGCCAGTGCTGCTGAAAACATTCAGCTAGACAGAGGACCAGGAGTTGGGTGTGAAGAAAGGATCTTCTTTGTCAGACAGTTCGTTACACTGTGGACTGCAGGCATACCTCTGTTATCTGGCTTGTTAAAATGGGTATGTCAGGGGAATGCTTGTTTTTGAACTGTCAAGTCTTTTAAATGCTTGAGTATTCCAGAGACATAACTTCCAAGGGAAAGCTGTGAGTTAATGGCTGGTGCAACTCCTGAAGGCACATTCAGACGTGCTCAAGGCAGTGCTAAAATTTCCACTCAGCTGTTAGAGAAACCCTTTCTTTATCTTTGAAACATTGAGCAATGACACTCAGTTTGATCACAAAAGAGAAGGAACGATCTGGGCCACACATCCTCAGTGCTGGAGAGCCAGAAGGTGTGACTGCTTTCAAATCTATCGGGCGTTGAAGGTATCTTTCTGTTTAGCCTGCCTAGGTTGAGGAGTGGCTGATGGAGTTGCAGGTACAAGGCGGCATTTCCAGTTCTGGTATACCTATGAGCTTGCTAATTAAAGATCTGGAAAATCCCATTATTAAAAATGGTTGCTCTGAAAGCAATCTGTTGTCAAGTATTGTTTTGTATGCTTTCAGTACATTGTATTGTGTGCTGCACCTTCAAGCAGGTCTGTTCCAGAAATGCTAGACTGGCATTCTTGCACCATGGTTTTAGGCTCTAATTGGGTCTCTCATAAATATTAAGGTTCCTCTTAAATATTAAAAGCAGAAATGTGGCTTTCATTTGTGTGTTGTGAACATCTACCTGTGAGCTTGCTGCTTAAGATATATGGGAGTTTCCACTACAGGTTGAGTCTTCCTTATCTGGTATTCCAAAATGTGAATTATTCCAAAAGCCAAAACCTTTTCTCGGTTTTTGGCTGAGATGGTGACACCTTTGCTTTCTGATGGTTTAGTGCAGACAAATCTTGTTTCATGCACAAAATTATTAAATAAATATTATGTATAGAATTACTTTCAGGTTATGAATAAATTTTGTGTTTTTGGGTCCCATCTCCAAGATGTCTCATTATGTACATTATGTACAAACTGCCCCGATTGCATTGCAGAGGGGCAGGATATAAATAAATTTTATTATTATTATTATCATCATATAGGTAAATACAGGTATTCCAGAATCCCCCCTCCCAAATTTTGAAATCCAAAACACCTCTGGTCCCAAGCATTTTGGATAAGGGAGACTCAAGCTGTGTATGCAGGTTCTGGGAATGTTCATTTGTGAAATGCAAGAACAATATATCCTAGGTTGGAAGAGCTGGAAATTTTTATTTGAATGTTTTTCTTAGAATCACATCAGAATGGATTCATCCCTTTCTCCCTGGCCTGTAAAAGCATACAATAACTTAACAACAACCATGTATTTCAAGTACTTCCTTCCTTTCTGCCCCCAAATGGCTCTTGAGAAGCTAAGAGAAATGTCTCCCAGAAATGTTTTTGTAATAAATCCATGAATTGATACTTAAATGACTGTGGCAAGAACAGAGAGAGATTCCTTGTCCCAATGGACCGGGTCTGTTAGGCTGTCTCTGGAGGAAAATTAGTTGTTGTTATTTTTAATAAAATACATTTTAAGGTATTTTTACTATCACTTTTTGCAGAAATTGTCCCAAGTGTGTTTATAATAACAATAACACAAAGTAGCAGATGGAACAAATGTAAACTAATAAAGCCAGCTGCTAAGGCCAAAGTGATGAAAGACATAAAAGGCAAAACAGCCAATACTGAGTCAATGGTTATGTTTTAGAGTAGTGCAGTCAGCCCTCCATATCCATAGATTTTTTTAATCCATGGATTGAAGTATCCATGGCTTGAAAATATTTTTAAAATATATAAATTCCAAAAAGCAAACCTTGATTTTGCCATTTTATACAAGGGACATCATTTTACTCTGCCATTGTATTTAATGGGACTTCAGCATCCATGGATCTTGTTATCCATGGTGGGTCCTGGAACTAAACCCCACCAGATAACAAGGGCCCACTGTACATAAGCCCCAGGGGCAATAGTTGGGATTATGAGATTTGCAGTCCAAAAACATGCGGAGGACTCCTGGTTGCCTAATCTTGAGGCATGTGAGTAGACTTTGCCGAATGCCTGGAAGCTTAGAGACTAGGTGCTAGATGAATATACTTTCCTTTCCAGGAGTCTGTAGTTTTGGTACCATCAGTAACTAGCCTGCTCTCTGGTAACTGTCCACCTAAATGGACGGACTTGGAGAAATATGGGCTTTTGGGGAATATCTGAGTTGGCAGGCAGCGTGGGTTGGAAGGTAGACCAGATATGTGGTGCCACTACAACAGGAGTGGAGAAGATGCAGTCCATGGGTTGCATGCAGGATTGTATTTGTGGCCTGTGAGGCACCATTTTGGGCATTTTTTTTAATGTTTTTGCCTTTAGATACCTTCTAGAGGACATGGGGGTAATTTCACCATGTTTGGCCTTCTGGGCCATTTTAGGTCCAAGGAGCCTCTCCTTTTTTCCAAACAGGAAGTAACTCTTCCTTGAATTTGTTAGATATAGCATTCTTTTTGAGACCCTCCTGTAGTTTTGTGTGTTAGGAATTGTAGTCCACCATGTCGGAAGCATTCTGGTTTGGTGAAGATTGGACTTGAGACTCAGGGTGGGGTTATTGCAAGTTGCAAGTTGGTCTAAAATTGATTTTGTGATCAGCCAGATTGTTGGAATCAATTTCTCAATGAAAGCAGAATGACACATACTTTAAGCAAAAAAGATGAAAGTAAATACTGGAAGATAATGCTATACATGATTACTGCTGCTGTCATTCTTTATGCTAAGAAATGGAAGGACAAGGAATTACCGACAATAGATGAGTGGCTGATAAAAATTAGCAGAGATGTTAGAACTGGATAAACGCACTTGTCTAATTAACAATTCTTTTAAAATATTGGAAGAAGACAGGTATCCAATAGTAAATCACTGGAAAGAGAAGTTCAAAGATCTCATACTTAGTAATATTCTTATCATTATATGGTCCCACAAGAGTATGTATACTTACAGCTCAGGAGCTATTTGATTGTGAAAAAGTTTAGCGTAGAGAATAAGAACTTGAATGAAGACTGAGATTTATAAGATTACTTAGAGAATTCGGTTTAAACAATTAATGTAGTCTTCCGAATGCACCTGTAGCTTTAAGACTGAAGCTTTAAACATAGAGGTAGAATGTACATGGATTACTTATGGAAGCAGTTATGAAAATAATGGAGTGTCTTTGAGATTACAAAGTTGGTATAAATAATTCATAGATGAACAAGAAGAAAGTAGAGTTGCTTTTAGTATGATCTTGTAAACATAATTACAGAAATATATGCTGATAAGTAATATGAGTATACATTTAAGTATTGCATTTTATGATTTTTATTTTTAAAAGGATAATGAGAGCATTTTACTAAATTATTGCAATAGAAATTCTAGTTGAATAAAAACAAATAAATAAAAACAAAAATACAGGGAGGGAGTAGAGGATATTGCTGAGAGGATTGCTCCTACCTTTGACTCCAGCCTGTTTGTGAGTGTGTGTGAGAGTGAGAAAGAGGGATGAAAGGATGGAGAAAAGGAGAGAGAGAGAGAGAGAGAGAGAGAGAGAGGAAATAATTCATTAAAAATAGGTTTCTTATCCCTCATTTGTTAAAACTTTGGACAGCAATTGAAAACAACTGCTGTTTTAATTCCTTTAGGAGCTAGTGTGATGTAGTACTTTGAGTGTTGGACTAGAACTCTGGGAGAGCAGAGTTCAAATCCCTGCTCAGCCATGGAAATCCACTAAGTAGCTTGGACAAGTCACATTCTTTCATTCTCAAAGAAAGGCAGTGACAAAACTCCTCTGAAGAAATCTTTCTAAGAAAACCTTATGAGAGGATTGCTTCAGTCAGTGTTGACTCAAAGACATAGCAACAGCAGCAAAAACAATTTTAATTATTAAACGTTGTCTTTCTTTTTTTTTTTTTTAAAAAAAAGCAGATTCAAATTCATTGCATTTATCTGCAGCACATTATTGATACAATACAATATTCCTGCTAAATCAAATCAGTGACAGCTTACACTTTTGAGAGCGTTGTTGTGTAGTTGTTGTATTTTTTTTAAGTAGCTGTTAATATTTCGTATTCATTTGATCTCTTTCTGGTTGTTAACCATCATTCCGTATATATGTTTTAATAATTTCATAAATTAACAAAGGCCTGATACCAGGGTTATCTTGCGAGTTTTCTTAATGATTGATATTATCAGTGAATAAATTTTTCTCTCAACAGTTTAACTAACTCTAACACTGAGGAATGAATGCCATGAGAACTTCTCCTCTCAGAAACAGGAATCTAATATTGTGATGTGGCCGGAGGCTTCAGCTGGTCGGAAATGACCAGATCCCCGGTGGGAAGCAGAGCAGAGACAAGAGGGGGGATTTCTCTAACCCCTCTCCCCCCTGCAACCCTGCCCCAGCAAGCTGTACTGTGTGTTAGTTGGGAAAGGCAAGTTTCCTTTAACATGGGAAGCCGTCTGTCATCTTGTCTGAGCACCAAAAGCCTGCTAAAAAGGAAACACCTGGGTCCTTTCCCCTTCGCTATCGCTCTGGCATGTTTGCAGCGCTGTCCCATAGAGGGGTTCTTTCCTCTGGACTCTCTCGGAAGACCTGCTAGTTTAGAGTCAATGCCAATGGTAGAAATTCTGCTGCTGGTTGTCAGGATCACAGAATCATAGAGTTGGAAGACATGCCAAAGGCCAACTAGACCAACCCCATTTAGCCATGCAGGAGAGCTCTTGCCATCAGGAAGTTCTTTCCAATGTTTAGGTGGAATCTCTTTTCCACCTGAACTCTCAGAAGTGAAGATGACGAAACTGAGACTGTTATACTTATATCGTGAGAAGACATCCCTCATTAGAAGACACAGTAATACTTGGTAAAGAGGAAGCCCTCATAATTAAAACCAATACTTTGAAACAGACCCGGAAATGCAGCAGAAACTATCTTAGTTAGAATCATAAAATCAGAATAGACCCCAAGGGCCATTCAGTCCAATCCCATTCTGCCATGCAGGAAGACATAATCAAAGCACTCTTGATAGATGGCTATCCAGCCTCTGTTTAGAAACCTCCAAAGGAGACTCCACCACTCTCCAAGGGAGTGTGTTCCAGTGTTGAAAACTCCTACCATCTCAGAGTCCTTCCAGATACCTGCCATGCTTGCTGGTCCATTATGCTGTATTTGCTTTGCTTTGTATTACTAGATAATGGGTTATGCCATACCTTGGGTGTTGCTGGGTGAAAAGAATAGTTATCTTTTGAAGTTGGTTAATGGGTAGATGTGGAAGGGAAGTAATAAGCATTGAGTGCTGCAAAGGTCACTCCTGTGGGAATACCTGGTACAGAGAGAGACTACGGGGTCAGTCCTGGGGTATGGAGGTTTTGGAATGGGGAGTGGATGATGTTTGAGCATGCATAAAGATTTGAATTGTTCTAGGTTTTTAATGTACAGGTTGAGTCTCCCTTGTCTAGAATTCTGAAATCAGAAGTATTCCAAAATCCAAAAATAACCACATGGGCAGCTGAGATAGTGACAGCTTTGCTTTCGGTTGGTTCAATGCACACAAATTTAGTTTCATGCACATAATTACTAAAAATATTGTGCATAAAATTACCTTTAGGTATAAGGAGTATATGAAACATAAATGATTTTCATATTTAGACTTGGGTCCCATCTCCAAGATATCTCATTATGCATTTGCAGATATTCCATGATTTGAAAAACTCCAAAATCCAAAGCACTTCTGGTTCCAAGCATTTTGGATAAGGGAGATTCAACCTGTATTGTGTAACCAAGCACTATTTTAGTCCAAACAATATTGTCATGGTGTGAACTGCTTTGGTTTCTGAAAGTGCTTGCTGTTTTACAATGAAGTTTTGATTTCTGAGCTAGAGTCAGCCAGTATGTGACACTGATGGGTTCAGGCTCAATATCTGACAGAATTGACATGTAGGACAGTTTAAGGACTCAGCACCAGAGGGGAATTAGGGCTATGGAGTCAGAGTTGGAATCCATTTTGGGACAAGTGAGAATCAGTCGGTAGAAATGTACAGACTGAGTCAAAATATAGGATGATTTCTTAAAGAGTAGCATTAAGGAAAGTGGGAGTGCAATGGAGTGGAAGCTTGAAAACTTCTAAGTAGAAACCATGATGAAAAGTTTTAAAGAAGGTAGCTGTGTTAGTCTTTTGCAGCAAAAACAACACAAAAGCTAGTAGCACCTTAAAAATAAACAACGGGAGTTGGCATGAATCTGTTGGGCTGCAGTCCACAAAAGATTATGCCAATATAAAACTTTTCAATCTTTAAGGTGGCATAGGAATGTTGGCTTACGTTGAATGCTCTTTACTGTCATATACGTCACAGTGTTCTTGCAGTGAAACTTTAAAATTGCAGAGAACAGAAGTTGGGCTGTGATCAGATGTGCCTGTAGAAAACCCATTTGCCTTGGGAGAGCTGTGACACACTTAGGAGCTTGTCACCGAAGCACAACAATGGGAAGGATGACAGATCAGACATGAATGCATAGCAGTGTGAAACCATGAAAATAAATGACAGCAAATTAGTATTTTGTGTGCGGAGGCAGACTCTCTTTCCTTTGGCCAGCAACACATCATGACCTACTGATTTGGGGTTGTTTCTAGTAGGTCAGTGTTGTAGACACCAGATTTTCATTTTACGTCTCACTGATCATCTGCATGAATTACTTTCTGGGGGCATTTTCCCATGAATCAATAATGAACAAAACCATCAAGTACTCATGCCTTGCGGGTTTGGCTTGCTCTACATAACATCCAAGCCTGTTTGTTCTGTCCTGTGTTGGGACTCCTGCATCAGAAATGTCATCTGTTGCCAATCTGAGAGTGGGATTTCTGAGGGGCAGCAGAGAAAATGCTCTTGAACAGTTTTCCTGAATTGGTTTAGTTTGAAATGTGCATGCATGGTGTTAAGGGCTGGTCTATTTGCCAAATGTTTTATCTTGTCTCTGAAGACAGCAGTGGGTATCTTCACCTGGTCAGAGTTCGCCTCCTTTTATATGAATCAGTACTGTGATCATGGCAGGTGTCTGTTGCCATCCACAATATTTGTGTATCAGCAGCCATGCCCCTATTTAAGGGAAGGAATGGCCTTATTTCTAATGATCACTCTGAGCTTTGGGTGTTTGGAGAATCATAGGATCTTAGAACTGGAAGAGACTGCAAGGACCATCTAGTTCAGTGGTTCCCAGACTTTGGTCCTCCAGATGTTTTGGACTTCAGCTCCTAGAATTCCTGACTGCTGGTCAAGCTGGCTAAGGCTTCTGGGAATTGAACTCCAAATCACATGGAAGACCAAAGTTTGGGAATCATTGATTGAGTCCAACTCTCTGCTGGGCAGCTATAAAGATGCTCATCCAACCTTTGTTGAATAACCTCCAAAGATGGAGAATCCATCACCCTCTGAGGCAGTCCTTTACACTTTCAAACAGCACTTATCTTTAGTGTCAAAAAGTGCTACAAGATCCCTTTGCATACTGATATTCCAGACTAGTGCAGCTATGTCTCTGGATGCATCTACACTATAGAAATACCTATATAACTGAAAGAAAGAAGTTGGCAGCATGAGTGTTCGTACACTAAAGTCTACTTCCTCAGATGCATTTGGAAGTAGACTTTAGTCTACGAAAGCTCATGCTGCCAACTTCTTTCTTTAGTGAGTCTCGAAGATGCTACAAGATCTCTCTACATACTGATTCTACAGACTAATATGGCTGCATCTTTGAATTCTCCCACTGTAGACATAATGCAGTTTGGCATCACATTTAAGTACTGTAGCTCCATCCTATGGAATCCTGGGCTATATAGTTTTATAAGGTCTTAAGCCTTTCTGCCAAAGAGTGCTGGTGCCTCACAAAACTACAAATTCCAGGATTCTGTAGAGCGGAGCAATTGCAGTCAAAGTGGTATCAAACTGCATTATTTCTAAAGTGTGTAGATGTACCCTCTGAGCTCTTATAATAAAGAGGTTTTACCTAATGTTGGAGATCTCTTTTCTTGTCATTTGAATCTGATTTAGCCTCTGAAACAGCAGAAAACAAGCTTGCTCCATCTTCTAGATGATATCCCTTGAAATATTTGAAGATGGCTATCATGTCACCTCTTGATCTTCTCTTCCCCAAGCTAAACATGCACCACTCCCTAAGTCATTCCTCTTTAAGGTTTGGTTTCCAGCTCTTAGATCATCTTGGTCACCCTTCTTTGGACACGTCCCAGCTTGTCACTATTATTCTTGAACTGTGGTGCCCAGAACTGGGTACAGTATTATTCCAAGAAAGGTTCTCAAGAGTACGAGGAGGTATTGTAAAGTTTTAATTATCACCTTTTAAAAAATTGACAGAAAGTTTGTTTTGATTTGTAGTTGTTAACCTATTTCTATGTAGTCACCATCCAGATTTACACATTTCTCCCACCATTTCTTGACTGTCCGAATACCTGATATTGCAGAAGTATGAAAATTGTGCCTTACGAGGGGGTATTGCAAAGTAATAATCATCACCCTGAAGTTATTGTGGTTTATTGATGAAATTTTGTCAGTGTCATCATTGGTCCCCAAGTGCATGATGTTGAGAAAATCAGCTCATTGTGTCCTTTATTTTTGTGACAGGTTGTGCCAGAAGTGACTAAAGTGTAAAATCTTCGTAAGGCACAATCTGCAGACTTCTAGACAAAAACAGAGGCTGTTGTGATAGTGAAGTCCCAGTTTGAGTTGGGAACCTTGTCCAGGCAGAGTCTAGAAAAGATCCTTCACTTATATTCAATAACATGTGGTTTGATGTTGCTTTGATGGACTATTTCTCTGCTTTGAGGGCTGGAAGTATGTAGAAAGTGTAAAGCAGATCATAATATATCTAGCTTTAAAAAATCCTGGATCTACGTCGAATTCTTTGTTTGCCAATCTTCAGAACTGACAAAGAGTTTCTCACTCATCTTTACATTTCCAGCTCCTATTTGTAGAAATCAGAAACTTCGCATTGTAGATAGAGGGATGCTACTGCGTACATTAGGCCCTTGGTACCTGCTGGGGTTTAGTTCCAGGATCCTCCCATGGATACCAAAATCAGTGGATTCTGAAATCCTATTTTATACAGTGACATACATGGCAAAATCAAGGGAATTTTTGGGAGGAGAATATTTTCATGCCATGGGTGGTTGAATCTGTGGACTAGTAGGGCCGACAGTACTCCTCTCCTCCTGGTTCTTTCCCCCTTTTCTTTGATAGCCTTTTTTCTGCCCAAGTCCAGAGCAATAGCTTCCAACAAAGCTCTATTTAACACCAGGGGGAATGAGGCATTGAGTTTGTGATGCGCTCCAAAGAAGAAGTAGAGAATTCCTTCTCTGCTTTGCTCCAACTAAACATTGGTTAATCATGTGTGTCTGCTTAGATTGCAGCTGCTGCAGGCTATGAAGAACTTTTTCAAATGCTTTTGAGACTAGAGGTTTCTAAGAACTAGGGGATTAGAGCTAAATTTGCAATCCAAGAGCAGCGATTAACATGCCAGGGTGTGTTTAACCTTGCTACCACCACCATTCAAAAAATTTGGGGAGTAGTCTTGCGGGCTTTGGAAGGGTCAATAGTGGCTAGACTGTTGGACTTGAGAAACCCAGGTTGAACCATGAACCATACTGAATGACCTGGTTCCAGTCACTTTCTCGAGCTGACCTACCTCACAAGGTTGTTATGAAAATAAGGTGGAGAGGAAGTGATCTTGAGCTCATTAGAGGAAATAAATAAATAAATAGTTCCTCTTTCCTTTTTGGATGAATAAGGCAGAAAAGGAAATTGAATCGAAGGTCAAATACAATAGAATGTCTCTAAACAATAAGGAAGATAGCTGTTCCAGATTTATTTTTCTACACTAGGTACAGCTACACGTCAGATAGAAATCCTACAGAAATTAAGGGTAGTAAAATGGAAGGCAGTAGAGAAAGAGGAAGGCCATATTACAAATAGATTAATTCTTATCAAGGAAGCCACAGCCCTGAGTTTGCAAGACCTGAGCATCTCTTGGAGGTCTCTTATTCATAGGATCACCATATGATAAAGCTGGCAAATAACAAAAGAACATAAAAATAGCATTTATTAAACAGATGTGACTAACTGTAGCTACAGATACCAGTGTATAATTGGAAGATAACAGGTAGCTGCTATATTTCTTGTTCAGATTCCATTAGCATCCCTGAAGTCAAAACATCTTGGTTCTCTTGTGTGGTCAGGGAACTTTGTTCTTGCACTTACAAGCTGCTGCATTTCTAGAAATGTGTGCATTCTTTTATTTAAATAGTGTCTTCTTTAACAATGGGCACAGGCCAACAGCATGGCTGCTTCTGAAGTCTTTTGTTCAAAAAAGATTTCAAAAGCAGGAAATAATCCCATATAGTACCACATTAAATGTAAATTCTCGCTAGATATGAAAATGACTAAACAAAGGCTGTCGTACTTTGGACATGTGTTAGACAGCACGAGTCATTGGGAAAGATGATAATGCTTGGAAAAAAGGGAGATCTCCTACTGATGGATATCAAGGGAGCAATAGTCCTGAATTAGAAATACCTGAGCTGGACAGTTGGTGACCTGGACTGGGAGATGGCTCACACATAGAGTCACCATAAGTCAAAGTCAGTCTGGTGGCAGATAACAACAATAAGTACCTGTTTCCTAAACAATCTGTCGAAAGATCATGCAGAAACAAACAAAAAAGAGGAAAAGAAACCAACTTTCTTGCCTATCCCAGGGGTGGAGACCAGTCAAAATTTTGAGCACTTCACAGCTGGGACCGACATGAAGTGATGAGTTTGGAATCATTTAAGTTCTTCACCTACAATAATTATTTTACAAAATCCTTAACTTTGGCCAAAGTATAAATTTAAGTAATGTTGGCAGAATCTTATAGAGCAGTGGAAAAATACTCTCTCTGTAACAGACTCCAGCAGACTAAGATTTAAAAGCAACAAAAATAAGTACAGGTGAAGTATGCAGAAGAATTCTATCCAACCACATACCAAAAAATAAATAAAAGAAATCCATGTTTGCTCATAATTGCTGACTTGCTAGATCAAGTTTGGTTGTGTTAAGTCCTTAATAAACTTAGCCAGGATAATAATTTACTGTCTGTCTCTCTGTGTGCGTGTTTTGTTTCTCCTTTGGAGCTTTCAAAGGGCGTATTTACCTTTCAGCCTGTTTTGGTCTGAAGCTTGCTTAATGGGTTGAGACAACATCTGATCTTCTGAAGCTGTCACACTGCTTATGTAAGTCCTGAGAGTGAGGGTGTGGAAAAAACGCCTTGGCAAATGAGGTGGGCTGGTATGCAATCCTGTGTCTGAATGTGGTTCCCCCTCCTCTTTATCTAAAAGTTGGTGTACTTCAGAAAAGCACACAAATCCTCCTTTTTAACGCCTGGATCTGAGTGCAAAACATTGCCTGCTTACGTGACTTGGACACAAGATCAGAATCCCTTCCTTTGAATATTTATCTGTAAAAAAAAAAAAAAAAGCCTGGAAATCCTGTCTCAGGAATAGTACAAAAACAACATAGTGAATTTGATAAAAGCAGTGCAACATGTGTACAGCTCCCCTTCCCAGTGGAACTGCTATGTTTTAGCTATATTGTATTTTGGTTTAATTTAAAGATATAGCCGTGTTAGTCTGTAGAATCAGTATTTAGAGAGATCTTTTAGGACCTTTGAGACTCACTGAAAGAAAGAAGTTGGCAGCATGAGCTTTCATAGACTAAACTAGTCTGCTTCCTCAGATGCATTTGGTTTAATTTGAAAGCCATCTTTAGTTTTGGGATGATGATGGTAGTGATGCTGATGACTTATTTATTATTTTATCAATTAAAATATTTCTATCCTACCCTCTACATAAAGACCTCAGAGCAACATACGATAAAAACAAACCCAACCCATTTAAAACAGCCTGAAAATAAAACATGATTTGAAGGCTTAAAAGTATTATTAAGGAATTTAACAAGTTAAAAAGACAAGATAAAATCTGTGTGCAAAGTGATCTTGTAGCATATTTGAAACTAACTGAGAGGAAGAAAGAAATTGGTAGCATAAGCTTTCATAGACTTGAGTCTACTTCTTTAAAATGCAAGGAGCAAAGTGTCTAGGGACAGACTTTTATATGTAGGCTGTTTGCATGAACAGCAGTAGAAATACAAAACCTGTGTGTATGGTGACAAGTCTTAAAGATGCTACAAGATGCCTTTCCATACTAGTGAAAACCAGTTAGGACCCATAGGCTTTAGTAATTAGCCATGTTTTCACTTGGCGCTAGAATGATGGCAACATGGGTGCCGATCGAGCTACAGCAGAGAAAGCTCATAAGTGATACCTTGTAAGCCTCATTTGTTCTTCTGAACTGTCAGATGTCATTGGGTTTTTTTTTCTTTTTGCCAATGTTGGAAGTGTGGAGAACTTATTAACCTGGCTCTGCATGAAGATTTGTGTGATCCTGCACACTTTAGCATTTCCACTTTTCCTTTACCACCTAATTCAGAACTTGGAGGAGTTACTTTCTTAGATTGCTGCTTCCATTATCCTGTTCAGCCAATCCCAACATTGGCTGGGGTGTATGTGTAAAGTCAGGGGAAAGAATAACTTGCCCATAGCCATTTAATAAGTTAATAGCAGGAAAAAGATGTGTTGTCTCCCCTGTTTCTTCTCTGAAGTAGACTTCCTTATCTTGTGCCACTTATCTGAGACAAATAAAGTGAATAATTATAAGCATCCATTCCGTCTACTGTCTCATCTAGTTAATGGCAAATAGCAAACAAGATGCTGGTCACACTTCAATGGGACTCTTACTTTATCACCTGGTCACCGTTTGGAATATGCCCATGTATGACAAAGGTAGTAGAGGTGACAACCATTGCCTTTTGCCTAGCACTTGTAAAAGTTACTTCTTTGGACTGTTGTTAGGGAACCCAGATTGAGAAACTGGTGATAGCTCCTGTACAATTAAGGGTTGTGTGGAAAAGGGAATTTCAACAGGTGCTGCTTGTTACAGGGTTCCATGACAAGCCACATCTGCTAAAATTCTCTCTTGTTGTTATTGTTGTCCTGTGCTTTCAAGTCACTTCTGAACTTATGGCATCCCTAAAGTGAACCTACCATGGGATTTTCTTGGCAAGATTTGTTCAAAGGAGGTTTGCTGTCACCTTCCCCTAAGGCTGAGAGAGTGCGACTTGGCTAAGGTCACCCATTGGGTTTCATGGCCAAGCTTGGAATCAAACCCTGGTCTCCAGAGTCCTAGTTCAGCACTCAAACCACTGTGCCACACTACCCGGCAACCCTAACTGTTCCTAGACTCTGTTGGTCAGCATGTCCCATTGGGAGTTGTAATCCAAAAAAAAAGTAACTTTTACATGATCAGTGATTGCAAGGGCAGGAGTTCAGAGATCAGCTGGAGTCTCAAATTGGGGTGAAGGTGGGATATAAACTACAAATAAATACATTTGTGACTCACACATGTTTACGCATTTGGTTGTTGACTTTTTGACCATGGTGTACCATTCATACTCAGTTGAAGATTTTGGAAGCAGAGTTGAACATGCAGTGCCTTTGGACACATGGTGACATGGTGCATTGCACATGCAGATGTGCATTGTAATCCTGCATTTCACATTCACTTGAACAGCTTTGCAGTTCACTAATGATTGCATAGTTATTGCATAAATCAGTGAGTGTAAGTTATGCTCTGTCTCTTTGATATAGGATTTTGGCCGTTGAATCTGACCTGTTGCAGACTAACGCTTCATATACTTCATATACATATACCAAATAAATAACATGTCCAGGGGTAGCTATGTTGGCCATGTTGCAAAATACGAGAACATCCAAAATCTACAAAACAGTGATATTTTTATTAGTCAAACAAAATGCACAAAACACATTTTGCATGCTTTTGAAGCTCCACTGACTTCTTCATCAGGCAAACATGTTGAAAATCATACAAGAGGGGGAATATTATGACAATATTAGTCCCAAGCCTGCATTTTGTGAAGAAGTTGCTGTTCTCAGTTCAGATGTTGTTGGTGGGATATTCATGCAGGCTGGCCTATCCTCCTCCTGGCCGTGTGTGTTGTGTGTTGTGTGCCTTCAAGTTGTTTCTGACTTATGGCAACACCAAAATCATGGGATATTTTCTTGGGAAGATTTGTTCGGAGGAGGTTTGCAATTGCCTTCCCCTGAGGCTGAGTGTGTGTAACTTGCCCAGTGGGTTTCATGGATGAGCCAAGAATTAAACCCTGGTCTCCAGAGTCGCAATCCAACACTGAAAACACTACCCCACAGAGGCTTTCTGGCCATGTGGGTACCCCCGGGGGGAAAAAATTAAGTTCTATAAGCAAGACAAAAAGAGATGCTTCTCTTGAGATCCAAGTTGCTTCAGTCCAAATAGATTTAGTTTGGTCAATGTGCTCTGTTTTATTGGCTGCAAACATGCACCAACCCAGTGAGCGTCTGGTGTATCGTTCCTTGATAAAGGGGACAAAAGCTGGTGTGATATCCCAGACCATCTTGCGTTTACCCCTTCCTGCATTTTAAAAACAAATCGACTGTTTTGAGTCCTGTTTTCTGTGATTCTGTGGTGTGCATACTGAGTTTACCTTCAATTAAGAAGTGAAGTATTTATCTTACAACTTTCTGCCTAGAGCTGTAATAAGAATTTCCCTATTAATGCATTCCTCTTGTGTATCTCCAACAAACTAATGTGATGTCGCTTTAGGCAAAATATTATGGTTTCTCCACCTTCGTTCTTAGTCCTTTCCCACTCCCCGCAGTTGTATCTATGGAGGGGAAAACCTGTTGCTGAGATCTCATTTGGTGCTTATCAGATGCTAAAATTACAAATTCAGCATCACATTCTGCAGGTGGGTGAGAATTTCAGGATGAGATTAAAATCTGTTTCAGGAGTATCCAAAATATGTCTGTTCCTCACTTCTTGTCAAAGGACTTTAAGGACTGATAAATTTTAATTTATTATGATTTACATAAATCTCCCAAGATAGTGGGGATTTCCCCCCCCCCTCTACGCAGATGTTTCTCTTACTGTAGACCCTGCTGAGTTTTTCTGTAATGAGTCCCAGAGTTTACAAAAAAACACCTACTAGGACTACAACTCCTGGGAACTCTAGTCCTAGGTTACTGTGCAGAGCAATATTGTACAGTCCTAGATTACGGCTGACCTTTCTGGCTGGAGGTGATGGGAACTGAATCCCATTTTGGGAGAAAGATGGGCTATAACTTCAATAAATAAATAAAATTGTAGCCCTGTTACAACTTGTTGTTGTGTGCCTTCATGTCATTTCTGACTTATGGCGACCCTAAGGCAAAGCTATCATAGAGTTTTCTAGGCAAGATTTGTTCGGAGGTTTACCATTGCCTTCTCCCAAGGCTGAGAGTGTGTGACTTGTCCAAGGTCACCTAGTGGGTCTCATGGCCGATCAAGGAATCAAACCGTGTTCAATCCACTATCCCATGCTGGCTCCTGATACAACCAGAGGGCAGCAATTTGGAGAAAACTGAGGTAGAATATTCTTAGGATATGAAAGAGTCTATACTCAGCCTTCACTTGCTTGAAAACCCAGCATCCTGCAGTTAAAGGACGAAGAACTGAGCCCAAGGTCCTGAAGAAGTAGCTGACGCTAATTGGATTAGACAATATTAAGTTAGTTGGACCAGTGATTTGTCTTTGTGTAGAGTAGGGCTGGACAACATATACCCTTCATAGAATAATAGAGTTGGAAGAAACCTCAAGGGCCATCCAGTCCAACCCCCTGCCATGCTGGAACTCTCAATCAAAGCATCCCTGACAGATGGCCATCCAGCCTCTGCTTAAAGACCTCCAAGGAAGGAGACTCCACTACTCTCCGAGGGAGCTTTATCCACTGTTGAACAGCTTTTACTGTCAGGAAGTTCCTCCTAATGTTTAAGTGAAACTCTTTTCCTGTAGTTTGAATCCATTGTTCCAGGTCCTAGTCTCTGGAGCAGCAGAAAACAAGCTTGTTCTATCCTCAATGTGACACCCCTTCAAATATTTAAACAGAGCTATCATATCACCTCTTAACTGTCTCTATCCAGGCTAAACATACCCAGTTCCCTAAATCTCACCTCATAGGGTATTGTATCCAGACCCTTCACCATTTTGGTTGCTTTTATCTGGACACACTCCAATTTGTCTACATCCTTTTTGAATTGTGGTGCCCAGAACTGGACACAGGATTATTCCAGGTGAGGCCTGACCAAAGCAGAATAGAGTGGCACTATTACTTCCCTTGATCTAGAGTCAGACACTATAGTTTTATTGATGCAGCCTAGAAGCACATTGGCTTTTTTAGCTGCTGCATCACACTGTTGACTCATGTTCAACTTGTGGTCTACTAGGACTCCCAAATCCCTTGTAGTCTTGTTATGCTAAGTGTTTCCTGTCCTATATCTACGCATTTCATTTTTCCTGCCTAAGTGTAGTACCTTAAATTTTTCCCCATTGAAATTCATTTTGTTAGTTTTGGCCCAGCTTTCTAAACTATTAAAGTCATTTTGAATTTTGATCCTCTCCTCTGGGGTATTAGCTACTCCTCCTAATTTGTTATCATGTGCAGATTTCATAAGCATGTCCCTTGTTCCTTCATCTAAAGAACTGATAAAGATGTTGAAGAGCACTGGGCCCAAGACAGACCCCTGTGGCACCCCACTGGTCACTTCTCTCCAGGATAATAAAGAGGATCATATATGCCCCATGACACTCCTACTCAGTTCTTGATAAATTTTTAAAATACAGGTAGTTAAAGGTGCATTATTCTGTCTGGTTTTTGGATTTCAAAACTGATTTTTAAAGATTGGTTTTAACTTGTTTTCTAAATAATTATTTTATTTACCTTGTGAATTGTTGGAGGGAGGAGATGATGGGAAGAAAAACACTTTAATAACTGTGTCGGGCTACTTCTCTCAAAATTAGTGTTGCCAGGTTTTCAAAACAGCAATAGGAGAAGTAGCTATTAACAGCTGAAATTCATGATATGCAGGGTTAGCAATAAGGAAGTAGCTATTAACAGATCTGTGCTCTATATAAATATCAAATGAACATATTGATTTCAGTTATCTTAACAACATATTTCTTTGTAAACACTGCCAGCATTCATAGAATCATAGAATCATAGAATCATAGAGTTGGAAGAGACCACAAGGGCCATCCAGTCCAACCCCCTGCCATGCAGGAATTCCCAATCAAAGCATCCCTGACAGATGGCCATCCAGCCTCTGCTCAAAGACCTCCAAGGAAGGAGACTCCACTACTCTCCGAGGGAGTGTGTTCCACTCTCGAACCGCCCTTACTGTCAGATTACATGATGCACATCTGCCTTTATGAAGGGCTTTGTTGTTGTTATGTGCCTTCAAGTTATTTCTGTCTTATGGCAATAAGTTAACCTATCATGGGATTTTCTTGGCAAGATTTGTTCAGAGGAGGTTTGCCATACTAACAGTCCCAAATATGGGTGTTTTGGGGCATCTTTTTCAGTATATACTGTATAGAAGGAGAAGCTTTCCAATTTTCTAATAAGGGACGTCTTTTATAATGAAGAACTGCTGTTAGTCTGATAATGGACAATGTTTCCAACTCTCAAATAAGGGATGCCCCTTACAATAAGGGATGTCTCTTACAATAAGGGACACCTGTCAGGAGTCCATGTGGTTATTGGCCATGTTGGATAGGGATAATGAAAGTTGTAGTCCAACATATCATCAGGACACCAGATTTGGGAAGGCTGGTTCTGTGTCCTTTGAGCAAAGATTGCATCAAGATGGAACAATAAAACTTCAAGGAACAAATAGCTTCATGAAGAGAGAGGACAAAGCACAGAAGGAAACAACAGGATGAGTGAAATTTTCCTTTTTCCATCCCTGGTTGTACTGGATTGGTAAGCTTTGTCCATTCTCTCTGCAAGGTCAAGGTCTATGTTCCCAGCCCTTCAGAGCTAACATTGTAAAAAATGCAAGTTACCTGAATGTGACAGATAAAACTTTGGAGAGCTGAAGCTGCCTCTTTTGGAAAAGAACAAACTCTGGGCTGGTTTAAATTTTGGAAGGGGGTTGAAAGGAATTTGCACACATGGAAGTGAAGTTTCCAGATGGACTTCAAATGGGAGGTGATGGCTTTGATCACGGCAGCTATAGATCAGGAGAAGGCCTTTCATTTTTGTTTGGTCCAAGGTTAGCTACAGTTGTAGACTACAGAATGTGGGCAGATGAAGGCAATAAAGGCCTTTGATCTAAGGCTTATTGGGAAGTTTGTGGAAAACTAAATGAAGAGCATATTTGCATTCGTGTTCTTCTTTCTGGGATCTAATGAATCTACTGCTCACACATTGCCAATAACAGATGGATTTCCATATCACCAGGGTTGGATCAGTTTTAACTCAAAACCTTGGCAGAAGGATCTGCTCTAATCCAAGCCTTCATGGAGACATCTGTGTTGAATTGGCAGCATGTGGCTTGGAGGAGAGTGGGTATATACCCCTCCATCTCAAGCAACAACTATAGCTGGACATACCTTTTCATCCCAGGTGTGGTCTCCCTCCTCCCAACCTTTGAGGGGAAAACAAACCCTAGCATCATCCCCATTTACATGTATTTTCAAATTCAGCTATTAAGTGGAACATCATGGAAAGATGGCACAAGGAAGAAGTCTATTTCCTCACCTTTCCATTGCAGTGACTCTCAAATTGGTTCCGGCTATTACCTAAAAGTCTGAATTACTAAGGTTAAAAGGTTCCTCCATTCTGGTTCTTTATGGACTACAGGTTAACAAAGCAGATGTGTTCTTTAGCATTGCTACTTTAACAGAAAAGTTGGTACCAAAGGCAGCAATAACATGGAAAGATAGGATCCTAGACCACTAAAAAACGAGAGTGGTTCAACATGTTTAATCAACTTTTTGATTCAAAACTAACCAAATGCACATGTGGAATGAAACAACTAGGTCAGGAAAGCCTTGCAATAAGTAACCAAAAACATTTTGAACCATCTAGAAAACCCTTGAAGGCTTCTTCTAAAATGCAGCTACTTTTTCTTTCACCGATGGTCTTTATTATGGTTTCCATTTTGGTGACCAAACGTTTTTTTAACATGCTGGAGGAACTGGTGAGTATCTGTGCTCCCCTTTTTGTCTTTGTTTTGCTGTTAGGCATGCTCAGTAACAGTTTTTGGAGGTAGCTGCTGTTTTCCTTGCCTGTAGTAGAAAGGGCACACATAGCTACAGTAGGATCGGCCAGAGCAGAATCCCACTCTTTCCCAGCCCAAGCTTTATAACATTGTTTGTTGGGAGAGATGCTTCTGCATTTTGCCATTGGAAAATCTGTGTTTCTCCAGCCTGCCTTAAAAAAAAAAAACAAGTAAAAAGCCTACACCTTCCTGATAGACAGAACATGAGGAGGAAAAGCTGGTGGTGCTGGGTGGGTGAACAAAGATTTTGTAAAATGAAATTTAACTCAGGGTGATCAGATGTCATCCTTTTTTCAGGATATGCCCTTCATTTCAGCCTTCTGTCCAGGAGGAATTCCAGAATGTCCTCCATTTTAAGCATGACTAAGAAGCATGGATTTATACCTATATTAGTGTTTTTAGCTTTCATTTTGTAATATGTTACATTTTTCTTCAACGTCCTACATTTTATAGGCTTACTTCTAATACTCAAGAGTGTCCACTTTGTTGGGAGTGCAGACTGCAACTCCAGAAATTTCTGGTAATAGCCCCTGAAGAAGGACAATTAGTGACAAGGCCAAAACGTGTTGGGCTTTTTAAGATAATGAAGTTTTTGGACCATCACACGGCATGTGGGACTTCGTTTCCTTTTACTCTTCTGCATTTCACAGTGCCTTGTCTTCCTTTGCAGTGAGGAAATCTAGTCTCCCTGGTTTCATTGTCAGAGGCTTTGTTAATGGAAGTACAGTGGGCTCTTGGTATCCACTGGGATTGGTTCCAGGACCCTCCATGGATATCAAAATCTGTCGATGCTCAAGTCCTGTTATATATAGTGGTGTAGTAACAGAGATGTGGAGAGATCTTGTAGCACCTTTGAGACTAACTGAAAGAAAGAAGTTGGCAACACGAGCATTCATAGACTAAAATCTACTTCCTCAGATGCATATGCATCTGAGAAAGTAACTTAAGTCTCTGAAAGCTCATGCTGCCAACTTCTTTCTTTCAGTTAGTCTCAAAACTGCTACAAGATCTCTACATCTCTGATTCTACAGACTGTATGTATCTTTGAATGGTGTAGTAAAATGGTGTTCTCTGAAGATGCCAGCCATAGATGCTGGCGAAACGTCAGAAAGAAACTCTTCTAGAACATAGCCACGCAGCCTGAAAAACCCACAAAGAACTAAAAAAATGGTGTCCCTTGTGTAAAATAGCAAATCAAGGTTCACTTTTTATAATATATATATTTTCTAAAAAAAATTCAGGCCATGAATGATTGAATCAAAGGGCTGGCTGTATGCCTGTACTTTCTGAGTTGGAGACTGCATAAATCAGGGTGGGGAAAATGCAACCCTCAGATGTTCTTCGTAATTGCCTGTACCAATTAATACCAGTTGCTGTTGGGATCATAAATCAGAGTTGGAAGAGACCCCAAGGACCATACAGTTCCCCCAATCGATGGCCACACAGCCTGTTTAAAAACCTTCAAAGGAGACTCCAGCACTCGCAGAGGGAGCATCTTCCACTGTTGAACAGCTCTTACTGTCAGTAAGTTCTTCCTAATGTTAAACTGTCTCATCAGCACCACTGATTTAAAATAGTACAAAAGCATTTTAAAACATAACAATGAGAGTAAAACATAACAATAACAGAGTATATAGAGTTCCGTAAAACCTTGGCCTGGTAGGAGTTACATTGTTTTATGCTTGGATTTCTTTTCTTTTTTAAAAAAGATTAAAAAAATATTTTCTAAACACACGAACAGTACTGTGCAGGTTTTAGTCAAAGACTTAGAGGGTTCTGATGTGATTTGGGATGGTAGTGGGGAAATAATCCCTTTGCACATCTAATCTGTGCAGGGCTTAACTCCTAAATTAATGTTGAAGAATCAGAAAAATGATTTGAAGAAACAAGAGTTGGGGAGAAACAATTGGATGAAAGCAGTTATTTTATTATTGGGACAGTTTTCACAGACTTTGGGTTTAATTGAGATTTCCTCTCTACCCATTATTTTTTAAGGTGTGGCTAACTTACATTTACTCCCAGGGGACTGGAATTACTTGATTGATTGATTGATTAATTGATTTATGGAAACATTTTTATGTCCTGCTTGGATTGACTTAGTTAAAAATAATGCTGTTACCCAAAATATAAAAGCATTGCAGTAACTACTTAGTAGTAAATACGGTACTACATACTAATATCTGAATCTCTCAGTTTGTGAGGTTGCATAAAAACAAAGGCAGCCTTGCCTTTCTTAAAAATGACATAGGCATGTTGCTTTCTAGAGCAAATCAGGCTTGAATTCTACTTAGAAGCCAAAATGACCAGACTGAGACTGAGATTTTGGCCATATCATAAGAAGACATGACTGTAGAAAAGACAATAATATGTAGCAAGGTAGAAGGCAGAAAAAAAAAAAGGAAAAACACATTCTAGGTGGATGGATTGGCATTAATTAATTGATTACTTAATTGATTAAGGAAGCTACGGCCCTGAGTCCGTAAGACCTGAACAAGGCTGTTGAAGGCAGGGTGACTTGGAGGCTTCTCATTCACAGGGTTGCCACAAGTCACAAATGACATGATACCAAATAACATGTTGCTTCCCAGCAAATGTGACAGGGTTGGGGGGTTTTTGGGAGTGGAGGAGGTTTGATTATAAGCAGAACTTGGAAAAGTTATTCTTTGTGGATCACAACTCCCAGAAACGGCCAACCACCATAATCAGAATTTCATTGATTCTGGGAATTGTGGCCCCCCAAAATTTCAGGTTTGAACCATTCTAGGACCCATTTGTTTGTCTTTTTGGCCAACCACAGTATCCTGAGCACTCTTCTCTAGTACCACATCTCCAGTGAATTGATTTTCTTTCGATTTGCTTTCTTCATTGCCCAGCTCTCACATCCGTACATAGTGATGGAGGATACAGTGGCTAGGACGATTCTAACTTTATTGCTCAGTTGTATATCTTTACACTTTAGGATCTTGTCTAGGTATTTCATAGCTGCCCTTCCTAGTCTTATTTCTTGACTGCAGTCTCCATTCGGATCAATGTTTGATCTTAGGTATGGCAAGTCTGTAACCATTTCCATTTCCTTATTATCTAGGTTGAATTTATGTAGATCTTTTGTGGTTATTATTTTTGTTTTCTTATTTTCTTTATGTTCAGCAGTAAGCCTCTTACTGCTACCCAAATGTTTTTGTGTCCTTGCAGGGTGGTAGTGGTGGTGGTGGACATAAAAGATGTTATTTATGTATAGTCTACCATTATGAACCAAGCCTTCACTATAGAGCTGATGACATTTTAAAAAAAAATTAGTTATTTTTTTAAAAAATCATAAATCGACACAGGATTAAAGGACAGTCAACAAGCCATTAAAATAAAAAAGAAGGCCAGTGGGAGGAAAATAAGACTTAAGGGTCTGCTTTTAAAAACATCAAAGTGGGTTAAGCAAAATTTGTTGTTTTGTTTTCATGTTGCCTTTCCTCCAAGAAACTCAAAGCAGTGCATATTACTCTCTTCTTCCCTATTTTATCCTCACAACAATCCTGTAAGGTGGGTAGAATCAGAAATAGTGACTGGTCTGTAGTCAGCCAATAAGCTTCAGGACCAGGAAGGGATTTGCACCTGAAATTTCCTGCTCTTGGGTTGCAACCGCACTGCAGAAATAATCCAGTTTGGCATCACTTGTACTATCACGGCTCAGTCCTATAGAATTCTGGAAATAGTTGTTTTGTGAGCAATTTAGTCTTCTCTGTCGGAGAGCCCTGGTGCTACAACAAACTACAAATCCTAGTATTCCATAGCATTGAGCTGTGGCAGTTAAAGTGGTATCACACTGGATTATTTCTGCAATGCAGATGCAGCCAAATAAGCCAAGTCACCCACTGGATTCATTTCTATAACCCAACCTGAATAGGGTTGTCCAAGTAAAAAGTGGAGAGGGCTCCTTTATCTTTAACGGTTGTGTAAAAGAAGGATTTTCTTATTTGTTGCTTGTTACCTGGTTATGTGACAACCAACTCCTGTTGAATTTTCCTCTTCTACACAGCCTCTGAAGGTACTGGATTATTTCTGCAGTGCGGATGCAGCCCTAATCAACATTTTAACCACATTGAGAATGGATTTCTAAAACTGGAGGACCACCATTGAAAAAGCTGTGTCTGTGCTAACCTTTCCTCTATTGAAAACCAGTCTTTTTCTCTCTCCCCCCCCCTTCCACTTTAGCTACAAATAAATGAACAAGCTCTAATAATAAGACTTAATTTCTCAGCTTCTGATCTGTATGTGTGTATATGCTCCTACCTTTCGAGAACAGCTGCTTAATTCATGCACACAGTGGGCAGTCAGTACTCTTTTTTATTTAGACTGGTATACGCAACCTTCTGAATGCAGCATTCTTCGGAAATGCTATCTGCATACATTAGGGAGTTGGAGTCAAGAACACTTGCCAGAAATCTATGGGGGAAGAAAAACATTATGTTTGGAGGCTATTCAGAGAATCTACCAAAGTTGCCTTTGCCCCCACCGCTGTTCTTTTTAATCCAAGTGGGTTTTGGACTGCAAATGATATTTTCCCTTTTTCTTTTAGAAAGCGTGTGCAAATTCCAGGTAACTGGGCTTCTTCTGTTTATGTTCAGCTAGGCATAAATGGGAGGTGAATAAAGCTTTCTTAAGGCTTGTTGGGAGACAAAAATCACATTTTGTTCAGAGACATGGCTAAGTTTGTCTGCAATACCATTATGCAAAGTGATCTTGTAGCACCTTTGAGACTAACTGTGGGGGGTTGCAGACTGCCAGAAATAGTGCAGATTGAGTCCACTTTTAGGGTTAGGGTTAGTGCTAGGGAATCATGGGAATTGTTTTTTCCCCCTGAAACATTGAGCCTTCTCTGTCAGAGAGCTCTGGTGCCACAATAAAATACAGTTCCCATGATTCCCTAGCCCTAACCCTTAAAGTGGACTCAATTTGCACTATTTCTGGCAGTCTGCAACCCCTCTGTGTGACTGAAGTTGTAGCTTTTGTAGGCTTGGTCTACTTCCTCAGATGCAAGCACTTGGTGAAGCTTTATGCTACAACTTTTTCGTATAATTAGTCTCAAAGGGGCTCCTTATTTTGTTGTTGTTTGCCTTCAAGTCAGTTCTAGCCTATGGTGACCCTAAAATAATGTATTTATTTTTTAAATCCATTATTTTTCTTAGCAGGTTATGTGCAGAGGGGGTTTGCCATTGCCCCCTTCTGAGGTTAAGAGAGTGTGACTTGCCCAAGGGCATCTATTGAGTTTCCATGACTGAGTGGGAATTCGAACCGCAGTTTTCAGAAGTCCTAGTCTGATGTTTGAACCACTATATCATGCTTCTTCTTAATTAATTACTATAGCGCTATCATAGTACATGGAATGTCAGAGAATTGAAACAACAGAAAACCCAGCCAGCTATGAAACTACCAAAATATGCAGTCTAAATACATGTACACATATGAGAAGGAAATAGTAATACAAATATAAAACCTATATAGTATACTTGTAAAATGAATGATCCAGATACAGATGCAAAAAACCCAGAGCAATACAATAGAAAGCAAACTGGGTCAAAAGAAAGAAAAAGGGAAACATCCACTAAAATCCAGTTGGGGGGGGGGAGGAAATTCAAGATGCTTTTGAAAAAGATTGGGGGTGAGTGGGTTATTTGCTGGGGGGAAATACCAACATATTTGGGTCAATTAATTGTGTTATGTCCCTTTCAAGGGGTATTAAATTAACTGCAGCAGTGTGGAATAGTGGTTTGAGCGTTGGACTACAACTCTGGAAAGTTTTCTGTTCTTACAGATCTTTAAGGACGAAGAGCATGAATCTTAGTTATGTGACGTAAATTTCCATATGTGCAGCTATCCCTTTGTTGTGCTTGTGTCATGCCTTTGTGTTGGATGGCAAAGTTGTGCCACCAAAATGCACAGGCAAAGGACTACTACAAATGCATCTGAGGAAGTAGACCGAGGTCTACAAAAGCTCATGCTGCCAACTTCTTTCTTTCAGTTAGTCTCAAAGGTGCTACAAGATCTCTCTACATACTGATTCTGCAGACTAACACAATTATCGCTTTCAATTTCAGCAGGGGCAGACAGGCACGCATCAGCCGAGAATGTGCATCCACACACACATACACAAGCGGGACACTCGCAGTTCTGCTTCCATGACCTTGAACTGAATACGGTTGTTGCAGATCAGACAGAAATATCCCAGTCCTTCCATAACTGCGTGCGTCAGATATCGACCCTGTTCTGCCTCGCATGTTCTGCAGCATTGAGCATTATTATCTGTTTCGGAATAAACTAGCCTTCTCCAAAAACCAGCACTTTCCAGATAACTCCCATCATCCCCAATCAGCGCTAGCTTGGGGACGGCAATAGTAAAAACCATGGGTGGATATTGCTCTCCAGCCTTTGATTCTTGCTGTGATTGCATTGGTAAGTTTTGAAATGCCAAACAGTGGAAATCAGCACTGAACCTTCACTCAATATCATTTTCCACAAGAGCCTGCAGGAGAGGGAAGGTGATATCTTCAACTAATTCAAAGCTAATTCAATACGCTTGCCCTGTATTTGACAGTTGTGACATAGGATACTGGTACCAACATGCATCCTATCTCTTCCTTCTCTGCAAGTGGCATTTTTAGGTACTGTTCTTTAGTCTTCTGCAAAATGCTGGGATTTTAGTGTCTAAAGAACTGCCAGGAAAGAAAGAAAAACAGTTTGTACCCAATCAAGGTGGCCAGATGTCCTAACCTAAATTCATGCTTCTTAGTCATGCTCAAAATTGAGGACACTTGAAAAATCCTCCGGGACTGAAGGTTGAAATGTAAGAAATTACAGAAGTTTGATCGTTTTTTGTAAACTTGTGAATTTGTGGATTTAATGTATGCTTGGGATGTTAAATGTGAGTAATGCATGAAACGAAATGTCAATGCAAATGCTCGGTACAATGTGAATGTGAATATTTATTGTGAGAAGAATGCATATAATTTATTTTATTTTGTTATACACATCTTTAGAAAAGTACTAATAAAAAGTAATTAAAAAAAAGGAAGTGTGTCGGTAGTAATGTGGGGGAAAGTGTTTCCTCCAAATACAGTGGTACCTCTACTTACGAAATTAATTCGTTCCGACAGCCATTTCGTAAGTAGAAGCAAATTTAACATTGAAATGCCCTAATCCGTTCCAGGCCCCCAGATTCAAGCTACAACTCAATATCAAAATACCAAAAATATCACAAGCCAAAAATACAGTCCTGAATATCAGAAGCCACAGAAGCCAAAAATACAGTCCTGGAGATCAAAAGCCAAAAATATCAGAAGCCAAAAATACAGTCCTGGAATCAGAAGCCACAAATATCAGAAGCCAAAAAGCCACAAGCCACAAGTCCTACCTTCCTGGATCTCAGAAGCCACCAATTTCGCTAGTCAAACACTTCTTCTTTCGCTAGCCAAAACAGTGCTGCTTTGCTAGATTTCGCTAACCAATGACATGCCACAAAATTTGGAGAGCAGCTTGTTCTCGCCAATTTCGTAAGTTGGAACGCTATCTTAAGTCAAAGCAAATTTTTTCGGGAGGTGCGTTTCGTAAGTCAAATTTTTCGGTAGAAGAAACATTCGTAAGTAGAGGTACCACTGTACTCATTTTCAAAGTCACATGCATTGGATCTCTTAGGTGGACTTTCACTGACTTCACAGCCAGATGGGGAATGGTTTTCAATTGGCAGGAATTTGCAAGAAGAGTTGAGGGAATTATTCCTCTCCCAGTTAAATTGTGAAAGACTCTTGTTTTTAATGTTTCCGTGCAAAATGAAAATCTCTTTTAAGGAATTCAACCAGCAAATCCTGTAGGGTTTTCTGGGGGGGGGTATTTTTTTATTTTTAATTTTTTTTTGCAAGGGGAAATGCTTCCTTTATGTGAAACCTAATAAAATGGGTTTCTGTACTGGCTTTGGCTGAAACAGGGTGGGTGGCATTTCAGTCAAGCCCAGTGACCACACTGTGAATAGCCAAGAATAACTCAGCCAGAAGTTGACTTCTCTGAGGTTAAAAGCTAGTTATTGAATTGCTTTGGGTTTATTCCCAAAACCTCCTAGCCTGTGACAGGCCATTAGCTTGCATACATTATGGATTATGAAAAGCACCAGTCTTGTGCTCAAAGAAATCAGACCTGGCATTATTTGTTTCTGTCTGTGTGAGGTCATCTTGACCTTAATTTGTACTATTAATTCTAATATAAATGTTACATGATTTCTCACTGTATATAGATCAGAGTGATGTTCAGTACTAATAATGTGAACATGGCTGAAAATAGATGAGAGAGATAAGTCATAGCCCTGTCCAATTCAAGATCTTCTTCAGAGGCAGTGTTGAGGGGAAAAACAGGGTTGTTGTTTTTTGCACACCAAAAAGCATCAAACCCATATCATCATTATCACTATCACTATCATCTTTAAAACAGTTTTTTTAATTAATGTGTAGGTCTACATCAACACAGTTCTAAATCAGAAAATTAAATTGCAAAATGCATTTCAGATGGTTATGTCCACTAGCTTAAATAATAATTGTTCTTGTAAAAATAAAAAAAAAGTGTTCTTCTAAAGCAAGTTGCTTTGTTTGAACTTATGTTAATTGGACAGATTTGTTTCTGAATGACATTTCTTGCACTATAAAATAAAATGCAACTGAAACTGAAGGCTGGTCTAACAATGAACAACTGCCAATAAACTGTTAAAGTTACAATGTTTTAAATTCAAATACTCAATTCTTGTTCCAGGAAAAGGCTTGGTTTAAATTCTCTTTAAACCAGCAAACCCAGTTAAAAAGCCTTGCTCAGAGCTTCCCACCTTTGAAGATGGTTGTAGTTGTAGTTGTTATTGTTGTGTGTTTTCAAGTCGTTTCCGACTTATTGCCACCATAAGGCCATATCATGGGGTTTTTGGGGGTTTTTTTTGGCAATATTTGTTCAGAGGAGGTTTGCTGTTGCCTTCCTCTGAGGCTGAGAGAGTGTGACTTGCCAAATGTCATCTAGTGGGTTTCCTTGGCTAAGCAGAAATCGAACTCTGGTCTCAACAGAGTTGTAGCCCAACACTCAAACCAATGCGCCATGTAGAGGATGCCAGTTCAAGAGCAGAGCCTTCTGTTTCAGGGATCCCTTTCACACTACCGAGTTATAGCACTATGATTCCACTTTAACTGGCATGACAACATACTGTGGAGTCCTGCAGTATGCAGTTTGGTCAAGCAAATTGTAAATACTACAGATTGAGTTAGCAAGAGTTGGGTCCCATTCACACTACAGGATTATGATGGTAGTATTATTCCACTCTAATTGTTGTGGTTCTGTCCTGTGAAAGCCTGGGATTTCTAGTTTGGTGGTCACCAGAATGCTCTGACGGAGAATTGTAAATGCTTATCCGTACACTGTCAACCCCAGGATTCCATAGGATAGAGCCATGGCAGCTAAATGTGGGATAATGGTGCTATAATTCAGTAGTGTGAATGGGCATTTGAGCAGGGCAGTTGCTAACGGGATCTTGGAGGTCCCTCATCCACAGGGTCACCATAAATCAAAGTTGACGGCAAACAACAACAAACTGCAGATCCCAGGATTCCATAAAATTGAATCATGGTAGTTAAAGTATTATAATTGTATAATTTCAGGAGAGCCATGGCAAAGTGACTTCTGTTGAAGCGAATTTATAAGAAACAACAGGTGGCTGACTCAAGCACAATTTTCATTTCCCATAATCCCCCAGAGAGGCACTGTAGAAAATGAATACAACAGCTAGACTGAGCTGCTCAAACAGATGTGTGTGTGTGTTTGTGTGTATATGTATGTATATAGTATATATTCCCTCAGAGTGTAGTGGAGTCTTCTTCCTTGGAGGTCTTTAAGCAGAGGCTGGATGGCCATCTGTCGGGGATGCTTTGATTGGGAGTTCCTGCATGGCAGGGGGGTTGGACTGGATGGCTCTTGTGGTCTCTTCCAACTCTATGATTCTATGATATTCTAGAGCCAGACTCTGCTCTGCCCCTTGTAACGGCTGTTGAATGCTATTACAGTCAGTCCTCTATATCCACAGATTTTTTATCCATGGATTCAACCATTTATGGCTTGAAAATATTCAAACATATCTATAAATTCCAAAAAACAAACCTTGATTTTGCTATTTTATATAAGGAACACCATTTTATTACACCATTGTATTTAATGGGGCTTGAGCATCCACAGATTTTGGTATCCACAGAGTCCTGGTACCAAACTCCAGCCGATACCAAGGGCCCACTGTACTGGCTTTAGCTGTGATGCTTCACCTCTGGAAATCTTGTCTATCAGTGCATCTCCATCATAACCTGTCTCTGGTTTAAGTGCCAGCCAAAAGTTTTCTTTATTCAATCACACACATAATGGGATCCAATCATAGTCCTGCGGCCAAATAAGCCTCTTTTATTTGGTATGACATTTTCTTTATTCTCTTTAATTCATCCTCTCACCCCATAGTACACGTAGAAATGGATATAGATACAATTTTGTAATTATTCCTTTTATAACATCATTTTGGGCATCTGACTGAGAAATGGGATACAGGTATTTTCATACATTTAAGGCTGTACTGACATTTTCTTGAGAATAGGGTTGCCAGAGTAAAAAACGGAGAGGGCTTTTGTATTGTTAACAGAAGTGTAGAAGAGAGAATTTCAGCAAGTGCTGCTTGTTACCTGGGTTTTAGCACTATTATTCCACCTTACCTGTCATGGTTCCATCCTACGGATTCCTAGGATTTGTAGTTTGTTGAGAATATAAGGGAACACTGTGGTTGTGAATTCTAAGAACCTTTCCCTAAGCTGTAAATTCATAGGACCATTAAACTGGAATAATAGACCTATAATTCTGTAATGTGATGGGGCCCTTGGTTGGTGGCAAGCAACGCCTGCTGATATTTTCTCCATTAAATGTCCACAAGCCCTCCCCAGTTTAAAGTCTAGGAATTCTCTAGCAAAAGTGCAAACGGTGGATGGGGAAAGAGTTGCCCTGAAATCAGCTCACAGCTCAACTGGACGGTTGTTTGTTGCAGTTCTTTTGCTGTAACTATCAGCTCCATAGCCTTTTGAGCATCTGGTGGCACTGACCTCATCTCCTGCAAATCGGGAATGGAATGGAAGGAGTGCATTTGAGACTGAGCCAGGAGCAGCTCACCAGTCACATGTATAATAGTATTCCACAAAATTAGTAAATTTGGGGTTTTCATTACTTGCCTGGGAATGCAGATACAGGTGAGGTGAGGTGGTAGACATTCTTGTCCAGCAGGTATACCACAGCATATAGTTAGTGGGATACACTCAGCTCAGTATCCAGGTGTTCCTCAGACTTTCATTTTGGAATTGTTGATTTAAGCCAGGGGTAGGCAACCTTTCCCCTTTAAGGGCTGAGGGACTTCAGCTCCCAGAATCCCAGGATCTATTGGCCAACATGGGACTATTGGCCAACATGGCTGAGGCTTCTGGGAGCTGAAGTCCCTCGGCCCTTAAAGGGGAAAGGTTGCCTACCCCTGATTTAAGCCATGGTGAGACAACTTACTCACCACATGTGCCCCTTTAGGCATTGTATAAGACTCCCACAACCTCCATTTACAAGCCCCATGGCTCCCAGGATTGGTGCCTCCACAATCGTCTTTTCATTCCCCCTCCCTCCTTTCAAGAGCTTGGAGATAATTTATTACAATGATGGTTGCTACCTGCAATAAATTAGTTTCTGGGTGTGATGAGAATGCTGTCATGGGATTTTGCAGAAAGCACCACCCTGTTGGGTTTGGGGGACTGCTGAGTAGCACTTTCTAACATGGAGAGCAATGTAAGACCCTGTTGCTTCCTCCCAACATGGCACAGGTGGCATTGCCAGTTGCCCACTACGTTCCATAATGCAATGCTTTAACCCAGAGTTTCTCAATCAGGGTTCCTGGGAACTCTAGGGTCCCTAGGGGTTCTGCAAGAAACTATAATTGGATTTATTTTATTTTATTTTATTTCAAATTGTAGATATAATCATTTTAATGTGGAGAGTCCCTGGGACCTGAAAAAAATATGTAAGGGTCCCTCCAGGGTAAAGGTGTTGTGAAGGGCATATCTAGCTACTCCCAAGAAGTGATAACAGCAAACCATGCTTCCCGCAGTAAAGGAAATATTTAAAATGACATGCATAATGAAAGTGACTTAATCAGCAACAGAAATACCTCTGGATCCCATTATATTCTCTACATTGCAAGGACTTTGTTTAAAAGTTTTAAAACAGAGAGAGAGAGAGAGAGAGAAAAATACACACCCAACAATGAACTCATGTGAAGCAAAGGTAAGAGGGGACACTCCCTTTCCATCCCACCCCCTCACAATGAGAACCATAGCATGCAACCTCCTCCATGCTACTGGGTAATGCACAACAGGAATGGGTGGTGGTAGTAGTGCTAATTCATTAGCATCCAAAGTAATGCTTCTAAGCCTTGTCTGTTTCATTCCAAAAGGGAAGGAGGCACTCTGGGATGCCACACCTTGAGTCAGTCTATTGTTTGGAAGGACACAACATGTGCCATAGAGAACCTCTGCAGTAGCTGGTAAAATTCAGTGCCACAGGGATATTGGCACTCGCTATCAAATATTAGTAGTATTGGTCTGGTCCCTAGTGGGGTGGAGGTCCAGTGCAGCTGTCCACACCAAAAAAGGTACCCCTGATTTGAGGTAGTCTTGGGCTTCATCTGCACTGCAGAAATATTGCAGTTTGACA
>CM034701.1:9249540-9264702 GCA_020142125.1 Phrynosoma platyrhinos
AGCACTCTCTAAGCAGTTTACAATCTGTAAGCCAATTGCCTCCAACAAACTGCCTACTCATTTTTACTGACCTACGAAACCTTGAAGCCCTGGAATCGAACTCACAACCTTATGGCTGAAGTATTGGCATTTAACCATTGCACCACCAGGGCTTTTCTAAATTCATATGAATATAAATATAAACAAACTAGGTATTTAATTAATTTTTAAAAGGTAAAATATAAGTATATAAAATGTTATATCTATCATATATTTTATTTTGAAAGCAGAGTTGGAGTCAGTACATTTCTACAGATACCCGTTCCACCCAGAATTGTTTCCAGCTCCACAACTCCAGTTCCAACTTCACAGTCCTGCTTCCCACAGGTTATATAGTCCAGTGCTCTGCTGGTACAGAAATACATACCTGGTTCTGCAGCTCCTCATCCTCACCTACATCTATGTGAAGTTCACCCAAGTAATGATGCACCATTCATGTACAAGACAACAGGTATCATCAGAATATGGGAATGATTCTTTTGGGACTACAGCTCCCAGAATTCCTGGGTTGAAAAAATAACTTTTCATATTCCATGGATCAGCAGCCAAGGAGTGCAGAAGAACAAAAACTTTGGCAATGGTGAGAGAGACAGAGAAGAAACCTTGGTGACAAACATTTTATTCCCTATCCACAAAAAAATCACAGTAGCATAGAATGTTCTTTTGGACTACAATTCCCAGAATGCTGACTTAGGGAAATAAAGAAAACATGATGGGAGAACAGAATAGATGATGATGATGATGATGATGATGAAGAAGAAGAAGTTGACAGTGCTAGTCATTTTTGTCCTGTCTTTTCCACAATACTGGTACTCAAGGTGATTGACAAATTATTAAAACCAGTATAGATTAAAAAGAAGAAGCCAGTGTAGTGTAGTGGCTAGAGCAGGGGTAGGCAACCTTTCCCCTTTAAGGGCCGAGGGACTTCAGCTCCCAGAATCCCAGGAGCTATTGGCCAACATGGAACTATTGGCCAACATGGCTGAGGCTTCTGGGAGCTGAAGTCCCTCGGCCCTTAAAGGGGAAAGGTTGCCTACCTCGGGGCTAGAGTGTTGGACTAAGACTCTGGAGACCAGGATTCGAAGCCCTGCTCGATCATGGAAACCCACAGGGTGACCTTAGGCATGTCACACACTTCCAGCCTTCAGAAACCTCTGTGATAGGTTTACCTTAGGGTCACCATAAATCGGAAAGGATTTGAAGGCATACAACAACAGAAAGACTTGAAACATGCAAAAACACCCCCCCCCCTTTTCTGTGTGTAGGTTAGTTCAAAACCAATTAAACAATCTTGAGATTAAACCCATTTAAAAACCATTAAAATCAGATTCGTGAAAAAGAAAATCAAACAAGCAGCACCATTAAAAGCCCATCATAATGGATTCCTAAATACCTGCCAGAACTGGAAAGTTTCCAGACAGTACCTGGAATCCCCAACAAAAGTACTCCCTACTTCCACATTTTGTTCAACGTGCTTCATTTATCTTGTAAAATCATGGCCTGCCAATCCTTCAGTATGTACAGTGGACCCCCCATGGATACAATATCCGTGGGTGTGCAAATCCCATTAAATTTTGCAGCATAATAAGATAGTATCCCTTATTTAAAATACAATATATTAGTTAAAATATTTAAATAATAGGCCCCTTATAATGGTGTTTATTTTTGGTTTGCTTTATGGCATTCATATTATACGGAATATTTTCAAGCTGTGGATGGTTGAATCCATGGATGAAGAATCTATGGATATGGAGGGCCAATTTGGGCTGTGAATCTTCTTTTAGTCCACAGGAGATATCCAAAGAGTTGAATGCTATCCCAAAAATAGTGTTCATCACCTTGGCTAGCTCCTTAAAAGTTCAGAGTGGAACCCAGAAGCAAATTCGCACATCTCTCTTACACACATACACACAGAATACACTGACTTGGCAGTCAGCAGCTGCCTTTGCTTTTAGTAGGATGTGAGATTGGTGTTTCAAGCTTTTTATAAGCCGTTCTCTGTAGAGTTTACCACTTTCTGTCTGCCAAGGAAGCTCAGGTTGACACATGTGAGTGCCAACGATGCTTGCATTGCCAAGATGGCTTCCTCCTTGCGCCAAGCCCCCTTCAAAAGCATGAATGGCCATACGCTGGGCCATTCATGTGAGAGGGTTGGCACTGGCGGACCCAAATCTCCATCCAAGCGGGGTGAGCTCCTTGTCTTGTTATCTGCTCTTGCTGCTGCCACACAAGGAGAAAAGGGAAAGAGATGTTCACAAAAGGCAGCCGGGGGCCTGTTCAGCTGCTGCTTTTGTTGCTGCCAGGAGTTCCCAGCGGCTTTGGAAAGGTTTGGTGTTGCTGGGGAAACCAGCAAGGTTTCCTTGAACCGGTGATGGGGACATGCCTTCCTGACTTCCAGTATTTCAGGGGTGTGTGTGTTTTTTTAGCTCAACCTGATGGATTAATGCCATTGGACAACTTCAAGAGAGAATAGCAAAGGGCGAGAAGTCATTGCAGCAAAAGCAGTGGCTTGGAGGAAGCTTGGGAGCATCTAGCAATGATCCCTTAAATACAGCAATGCAGGATCAAGCAGGGGTTGGTTTCTTAGATTCCCCAGACTTAGAGGCTTTTCCCGAGAGCTTCTCCCTTCCCCCCAGTCTCCCTGTGTTGCAGCCCCATCTGTCAACATAATGCCACCCATTCATCTGCCCATCAATTCAGCAAGCGTGGCTATTAACATTACAGTGCCATTAGCCCTCTTTAGGTGTTCAAACCAAAGTGCTTTTAAGCATTATCTTGTTTCAATAAATAAATGTACTACAATTGGTTGGGGGACAAGATTCTGGGAGATTCCAAAAATAGTTGAGAATCTTAAGAATCAAAAGGGATCCCCAGTCTTCGAGTCCAATGTCGTCCAGTTCAGGAATCTGCAGCTTGACAAATGGCCAACAAAGACGAGTCCACCATTTTCTCAGACAGACTGTAGAGCAGCTCTTACTGTTTGGAAGTTCTTCTTCATGCAAATAAACCCCCAACAGTTGCTTCCCACCTCCCCATCAAAATAAATCAGTTGCAAAAGAACTTCTTAAGCTATAAAGCTGGCAACTAATTTTACTGACCTACGAAAGGATGGAAAGCTGAGTCAACCTTGGAGCCCTGGGATCGAACTCACAACCTTATGGCTGAAGTACTGGCATTTAACCATTGCGCCACCAGGGCTTTTCTAAATTCATATGAATATAAATATAAGCAAACTAGGTATTTAATTAATTTTAAAAGGTAAAATATATGTATAAAATGTTATATCTATCATATATTTTATTTTGAAACCAGAGTTGGAGTCAGTACATTTCTACAGACACCAGCTCCACCCAGAATTGTTTCCAGCTCCACAACTCCAGTTTCAACTTCATAGTCCTGCTTCCCACAGCTTATATAGTCCAATGCTCTGCTGGTACAGAAATACATACCTGGTGCTGCAGCTCTGCATCAGGGTTTTCCCCCCACTCCCAATGTGCCATGGACTGGCACTAAATATATAGTATTTCTGTGCCCATTGACTACAACTGTTTCTTTCTTGCAAAATCTGTAGGGACCAATGACCAATAGCCCAGGGATGGCAGCTGTCTAAGGACCATCACTTTGAAATGCACTGAATTATGCAATGAGAGAAGTCTACAGTGGGAAAAGAGCTGGAGAGAGGACTTAACCCTTTTCTTAACCCTTTTCTCAACCCTTTGCCATCCCAGTCCAGTGTTTCCCTTCTCCAGATATCTAGAAAGCCAACCTGGATGAATAGCTCAGTATGCAAACATTCACTTTTGAGATTATCTGGATTTGGGGTGGCGACTCTGGAATCTATAGTCCATAGAATGAAACATCTTCAACCTCTGGAATTGTTTTAACAATAGTTTTTAATGGGTAAAATAAGGACTCCCTTGTCTACAACAAACACCTCTCTGTTCTACTTCTGTTTTTCTTTTGAGGAAGTTGGGTGGGGGAAAATGTGTCCCATTGTCTTCATGTGGCCTCTGAATCCAAGGTCCAAAACACACTGTAGAAATAATCCAGTTTGAGACTGCTTTAACTGCCCTGGCTCAATGCTGTGGAATTCTGGGAACTGTAGTTTATTGTGGCATCAGAGCTCTCTGATAGAAAATGCCAAATGTCTCACTAAACTATAGTTCCCAAAATTCTCTAGCACTGAGCCACTGGATTATTTCTGCCGTGTGTTTTGGACCCAGGTTTTCTGGTCTGTAAAGCTCCCCCAACAGTCCACCATAGTCCCCAACACCCGGATCTTTTATTTGAGGGCATTATTTTTACTCATACATTGCACAGAACCCCCCTAAATGTGTGAAAACATATAAAACACCCACCCCAAGCTCCCAGTACCCCACAATACTTTCTGTTTTCATCAGACTCCCTCTCAAAATAGCAACAGGTAGTGGTGCAATGGCTCTTCTGGTTAGCATTTTGAGAAGGAGTCTTAAGTAAAATGGAAGTATTTTGGCATGCTGGAAGAGGTGCAGCCTGCAAGGGTAAGGGTCTCGAGGGCATATTGGCACCTGGCCCCCTCTGCAGTTGCCTACCTCTGTTCATATATTGATTCATGTTCTATATAGTGAAGCACGAATGGGACTCATTTAAACACCACTGGTTAAAAAAAAAAATAGAAGCATGTAGACAACATGTCAAATTACATAATTTTGCAGAACATTTGCACAAATTTGCTGGAATTCACTGCTGTTGTTGCCTGATCAGTTTTCTGCCAGTTAGGAATTGTGACAGTCATCCAATTAAAGAAATATCCACCTATTTCATCACCTTAGTTTTAACTCATTTTAAATTTTGCATAAGTGCAAAACTAATTTTGAAGGAAAAGTACACCATCATTGTGTGCAATGGCAAATACAGTCATGGGACATTCAGTTTTCTGCAGCAGTCTTTAGTAAGGACATGTGTCTGACTTTCCAAAAGGCCCTATTTAATTGAGAAAGGTTTGTTGGTTTGTTTTTAAGTAAAGCTGTTATTTCCTTCAAGTTTAGGTCAGATGTAGGAAGCATCCACCCTCCCAGATGTCACTGGACTCACCACTGACTATACTCACCACTGACTGTACTCACCATTGGTTAGAACTGATGGGAATTGCAGTCCAACAATATCTGTAGGACCTCATGATTTTCCCTCCCCACCCTGAGTTTAAGTGCTGTATCTTTATTTTGAAAGAAGGCCCTGTAGCTAAAATGGCCCTACCACTACCATAAAATTCTTAGGAATTATTAAGAATTAGCTAGCATAGTGAAGGGTGGGAGAAAGTCCAATTAAGATTATTCAAAGGGGAAGGTTTTCATGCAAGCTTCTTGCAGTAATTTTAAAGCAGGCAACTCCATCTGTAAAAATATTGGAAGAAGCAAAAAGGCATAATAAATGGCACAAATTATCAGCTGATTGTCTTGGTTTTGTGCAGTGGACATCATTTATAGCAGTCTGCAGGGTTCCACTTCATTTCCTCCCAATGCTTTGGTTCCTTTTCATCAAGGCTTATGTAGCTCCTCTGGCCATGTATTAAAACTGTGTAAACCTTTAGCCCAGGGGTCGGCAACCCTTCCTTACCTGGGGCCGGTCCCTTGCAGCGGACCCTTCCGGCGGGCTGGGGGGGGATGGCGGCGCACACGTGCGCTGCCACCACCGCTGCCTCCTCTGGGCATGTCGCGGCCGCCATTTTGGGAAACATGGGGGGTCGGCAGGGGCTGGTAAGCGGGGGTCCGCGGGCCGGATGCGGCCCACGGGCCGTAGGTTGCCAACCCCTGCTTTAGCCTAACAGAAATGATATAACTATAGTATAGTACAGTCTTTGCAGGTACAGATGTTCCTCAGTGCAGATAAAAGTTATGTTACAAACATAGCTGAGGGGCAGATTAACCAAGTGGGTTTTTGAGGACATTTCAGCCTTTCACATCAGCTGCACCCATTGCCAATACGAAACTGTTTGATCATTATATCATGCATTATGGATCACTCTTGACCTTACCATAAGCTTGCTTTCAAACAGAAGAACATGGAGTCAGATGGTGTCTGAGATGATGACCATTATTGTAAAATAATCTAAACTAGTGGTCATCATCTCAGACAGCATCTGACTCCATTCATGGAGGAGAAGGCTGTTAAAGGCTGTTTTAAATGGAGTTTAGCTGGATGCAGTGTGTCTTTGAATGCTAAATACGATGTGGGGGTTTTCAGTAATAATGCCCTGTTTGTGGGCTTTCAAAAGATATTTTCGAATGGCCATTGTGTGAAACCACATGCTGGATTTGTTGTTGTGTGCCTCTAAGTCATAGGGTTTTCTTGGCAAATTTTTGCCTCTTCCAATTCTTGCCTCCTCCATGTATTTGCTGCTGAGGAGCACAAGATGGAGGGTAGGGTTGCTTTCATTTCCTGATGGTGGTCTCTGCATGGGCAACTAACTGACCCCTGTGTGAACAGAATGATGGCCCATATAGACCTTAGGTATATAGATTTGATTCTGCATTCCCTACGTTGATGCTCAAATTTATGCTTAATTTGTATGGGAAATGGATCACATCCTAAATTGGAACTTTTAGAAAAAAATATACATTTTTTTAGGCAACACCATTTACTGCTTTAAGAAAAGATTCTAAATGTTTCTGGGTGGCAAGCAATTTCTGACAGGCTTATTCTTCCTTCCTTTATCACTCTGAAATAAGTCCTGTACAGTAACAATAATAAAGGGAGTTGGATTATTCAAGGACCAGCAACAACAACTTGGATGCCAGATGTTCAGATTTTATGGATGCAGGTGGGAGGCATCTATCTCCCCATAATCTCACAACCTTGTGAAAGGAGGTTGTTGCCTTATCTGCATGGAGACACTTGGCCCTTTTTACTTATTTTCTCTCCCTCCTTCTCTGCAGAACTTCAAGTGGTGTCAGCTGTGTTTGCAGCAACACTATCTTCTCATAAATTAAACACCACACGAGATAAATGACTTCATTTGATCCCTTGAATTTTTTAAGTTGGTTGGACAATTCGGGGCTGCTTGAAACCCAAAGGATTCCTAGCACTTTTAAAAGTGTTCTTGAAATTGTCTGTGTGTTTTCTAGATATGTATATCTACCATGTAGAACACCTAAAAAAATTACTAGAAGCAAACACATGGTAAAAATTTAAAGCTGGTCACATTGGGCAAACCTACCTATCTACCCTGTGCTCTCCCCACTTTATGAAACCACTGTCATTACCAGAAAAATCGCTATTTTAATATCATGTTGCTGTTTTAATAGGTTGAATTCTTTTTTTATACTATTGTATTTAATTCTTTTTAAAGGGGATGTGTCTATTATTATTATTATTATTATTATTATTATTATTATTATTATTATTATTATTAATTTAGGCTATGTTTTATTTAAATCTATTTTACTTTATGTAAGCCGCCTCGATTGTCATGGCAAAAAGGTGGCAACAAGAATAAATTATTATTATTATTATTATTATTATTATTGAGGAGAAAAAACCCTCTTCTAATAAATGTTGAGGGGAATATCAAATATATTAGTAAGAAGTGTAGCTAAGTGGAAGAGCAACTGTTCAGCAAGTGTCCATGGTTGAGAAAGCCCTCTTACTTGAAATATTGGAGACCTGTTACCTTTCAGAGGAAAGTTTATATGTGGTGTATGTATTCTTTCTTTTGCAGCTCTAAAGGCCCTCACCACCTCCAAATAAAATAAAAATAATTATTTTAAAAATTCCACCAAAAAGTGAAGTGCTCCAGAAGCAGCAATTCTCCTTTTAAATAGGCTGCAGCTCCCTCTGGCAATTTTTAAACAGCAAAGTACCGGTATACTCATTTTTTAAAAAAAGAAAAAACAGAATTTCAACTTACAGTTTTCAACGTTCAAGTTTGTTTTTGCTTTTGGGGTGGCATTTTTGGCCACCTGTGCTAGGGTTATCGGGTTGAAAACTGGAGAGGGCTCTTGTATCATTAATGGTTATGTTGGAGGGGGATTTTGGCAGGTGTTGGTTGTTACCTGGTTGCATGACACCTGCTCCCTCTTCTGCAACCATTAAAGGAATAGGAATCCTCTCCAGTTTTCAGTCTGGCACTTCATAGATTGACATGCTCAGTTATGATGATAAACCCTTGTCTCTGGTTCCTGATTTTGTTCCAAGTTAAATATTACTTCAGTCAGTACCACTTGTCTTCTAGGCTATATGGCCATTATGCATCTCCCCTTGAGATCCTTTGAGTCTTAAGCTGGGAATTGGCTAACACTGATCGTGTCTGTGCTAGATTTCCACCTGAGCTAAGTAATTATAGCTTGAGTCCTCACATTACGGGAGAAATCTCTAAATACTCTCTCCCATTTCAAATTTGACATAATTGTTAGAATAATACATTTGGGGAGACGTATGGTAATGCTACATGGCCTTGTAAACTTGCGTACTTTAGAGCCTTAGTATGTTTTAATCCTGCCTTGGATCACATAACTCACCAGATGCTTAAGTTGAGTTGCACTTACCCACTCTTGGAAGGCAAGGGTGTAGTTTAATGTTGCTGTAAGAGTTTTAGGGCCTTTTAGCAATAGCAATAGCAATTGCATTTACATTTCTATACTTCTTCTTTTCTTCCTTTATACCAATCTTGATTTCCTTGTCAGCTTGCTTTCTATTGTATCTGGATAATTCATTTTACAAGTATACTATATAGGTTTTATATTTGCATTACTCCTTCCTTCTCATATGTGTGCATGTATTTAGCATTTAGCAATAGCATTTACATTTCTATACCACTTATCAATGAATGAATCCGTAAGACAATTGCCCCCAACAAACTGGATACTCATTTTACTGACCTATGAAAGGATGGAAGGCTGAGTCAACCTTGGAGCCCCGGGATCGAACTCAGAACCTTGTGGCTGCAATACCAGCATTTAATCACTGCTCTTATTTATGCATTTACCTGCATTTCATTCATTCATTCATTCCTTACTTTCAAATTACTCCACTTGTCCATTCAGTGCATCTTGCCTGTTGATTGTTGAAAATAGAAGAGGCCATTCTCCCCCAGCTCACATAATCCTCATTTCTTGATCATCTGGAGATGGTTTTGGCTCATTTAATAATCAGTGAAATGTCTTTTTACAAGTTCAAGCTTAAACAATGAATAATTGTGCCTGACTAGTTTAATCCATCTCTTTTCTTGTGCTATTGATTGTTAGGTATGACTGTGGGAGAGAAACAGATCAAAGCATTCCTTAATTCATATTTCACACTTTGTTTTTAGAAAATGGTCTTACTTATTTAATTTATCTTGTGCCTTTCTCTCAATATGGGACCCAAAGTAGCTTACAGTATAAATTAAAACAAAATATAACTAAGTGTGCATCTGCAGTGTAGAAATAATGCAGTTTGACACTACTTTAACTGCCATAGTGCCATCCTACAGAATCCTGGGATTTGTAATTTTGTAAGACACCAGCATTCTTTGATGGAGAAGGCTGAAGATCTTATAAAACTACAAATCCCAGGACCCCATAGGATGGGGCTGCACCATTTAAAGTCATGTCAAATAGCCTTATTTCTACAGTGTGTAGATAAATAAATACAATATAATACAAAAGTTACATATAATACAAAACTATTATATATATTCTATATATATTTAAATAAATAGAAAAGTTATATATAATATGAAATACAAGTATTAAACAGTTCATTTAAAACATTAAAATAAAACAATTAAAAGTACATTCAAAATATTGTTAAGATACATCGCACCTCATTTAAAAAATACTTCTGCTCCAACCAGCTAAAAGCCAAAGTCAGTTTAAATAAAAAGATATTTGCTTGCCAAGAAACCTCCCTTGGGAGGAAGTTCCATAGCTGAGGAACAGCCACCAAGAACACTCTCCCATGACTTCTCCAGACCACCCTGGAAGGGTGATGGGACTGAGAAAGTGGTTCCCTGAAAATCATAGGATTCAGCCAGGCTTACCTGGAGAAATGCTTAGTTTGCTATCTACAAAAGAGGTTTGTTTCCTTAGATGACACTCATAAAACCTAGATCTCAGTCCATTAGGGATTAGCTCTGCCATTGCTTCATTGAACAACAAATTGTGTTTGAGCCATGTTTGGTAAGCACCATTTGGGTGGGGAAGATCATAGAAGAGACCACAAGAGCCATCCAGTCCAACCCCCCTGTCATACAGGAACTCACAATCAAAGCATCCTTAACAGATGTCCATCCAGCCTCTCTTTAAAGACCTCTAAGGAAGGAGACTCCACCAACCTCCGAGGGAATGTGTTCCACTGTTGAACAGCTCTCACTGTCAGGAAGTTCCTCCTAATGTTGAGGTGGAATCTCTTTTCTTGCAGCTTGCATCCATTGTTCCGGGTCCTGTTCTCTGGAACAGCAGAAAACAAGCTTGCTCCCTCCTCAATGTGACATCCCTTCAAGTATTTAAACAGGGCTTTCATAACACCTCTTAATCTTTTCTCCAGACCAAACGTACCAAGTTCCCTAAGTCGTTCCTCATAGGGAATGGTTTTCAGACCCTTCATCATTTTAGTCGCCCTCCTTTGGACACGCTCTAGCTTGTCAACATCCTTTTTGAATTGTGGTGCCCAGAACTGGACACAGTATTCCAGATGGGGGCTGACCAACGCACAATACAGTGGCACTATTACTTCCCTTGATCTAGATACTATATTTCTATTAATGCAGCCTAGAATCGCATTGGCTTTTTTAACTGCTGCATCACACTGTTGAATCATGTTCAACTTGTAGTCTACTAGGACTCCTAGATCCCTTTCCCATGTACTTTCGTTAAGTCAGGTGTCCCCCTCCTATATCTATGCATCTCTTGTTTCTGCCCTAAGTGCAGTACCTTACATTTCTCTGTGTTGAAATTCATTTTGTTAGCTTTGGCCCAAATATTTAAACAGGACTATCATGTCACTTTTTAACCTTCTCCTCTACAGGCTAAAAATACCCAACTCCGTAAACTGCTCCTTGTAGGGTGTGTTTTCCAGAACTTAGACCATTTTGGTCACCCTCCTCTGGACATGCCCCAGCTTGTCCACAACCTTCTTGAGTTGTGGTGCCCAGAACTGGACACAGTATTCCAGATGCCACATAAGGTATTGTTTGTCTTCTAGTTGTTATGTTAATTCTAAGGTGAGCCTGCTGTGCGGTTTTCTTGACAATATTTGATCACAGTGGTTTTTCCATTGCCTTCTTCCGAAACTGAGAGTTTGTGTGACTTACACAAGGTCACCCAGTGGGTTTTCATGGCTGAGCAGGGAATCAAACCCTAACCTCCTTGAATCCAGTCATATCATGCTGGGTCAACAAATGTGCTGTCTCTCTTTTTATATCTTGTGATCATGCCCAAGCCATGTTGGTACATGCCACAAACTAAGCATTTATATGTGCTGCATTTAAGCGTCAGCCTCCACCAGGCCAAAAAAAAAAAACACAACAACAACATGTAATTCCAAGAAGCCACATATCTGATGGCTTTTGCCTCTTCAGAAGATGTTTTTGATGATAGTGTTGCTTCACTTGCATCAGCAAGGGCTGAATGTTGAGGGAATGTTATTAATGTTTGTAGAGAGAGACGGGCAGAGCTAAATGGCATGCATTTGGACAAACATTTTCTCCAAAAACCCTCCTAGAGATGTGAAGTTGAAGACTTTCATAGCCAGCATCTATAGGTTTTTGTGGTTTTTTCAGGCTGTGGGCTTGTGTTCTAGAAGAATGTATTCCTGACATTTCGCCTGCATCTGTGGCTGGCATCTTCAGCCACAGATGCAGGTGAAACGTCAGGAATGCATTCTTCTAGAACATGGCCTCACAATCTGAAAAGCCCCTGAAAATCCTCCCAGAGAATTAGAACATGTGCAAAAAATTCTTCTAATCTTGATTAGTGGAGAGAAAACTTTTTAAATGTTTTGTTCTTGCAAGAGAACAATATAAGGGAAGATTTACAACCATACAAGGTGCCTGCCAAAGAAGGAGCACTATTTGTTGTTTTGGGAAGTGTTTCTGTAAGTGTGACAGTCCACTTTTAGCTGCCAAATGAGTAGCTGTGTTAGTCTGGTGCAGCAAAAATGCAAAGAAACATCTTGTGGTGTCTTAAAAGACTAAACAAGGTTTATTGGGCATAAGCATTCATGGAACTCAGACTAATTCATCAAACGCATCCAACAAAATGGGCTGGAGTCCATTGAAGTTTATGCCAAACACAACACATTCATCTTTAGAAATGCCTTTTTAGCTTATAGGCCAAAGATATCTATTTCTTTAGTTTCGAGCCCCACATGTAAAGAAGGCTTGAATTGTTTGCTTGGAAGGGAGTGGTTGGAGACATGCCAAGAGAAGAAATGCCAGGTGAAGCCTTTATGTCAGAAGTTTTAAGCCTAAGCTCCTTATTAACAAGGAGGTGACACTATGAGTAATCTGCCTTTTCTCATAGGGTGTGGAAGGCACGCTCTCATTCAGAAAGATGCTTGCCTGGCTATCCGAGGCTTCCAATGCAGGGAGTGGAAACAGGAGGGACGGAGGAGCTTGTGGACTCAGCAGGTTCCCCCGGTTCCCTGTTTCATTCCCACACAAAACAAAATTTATTATATTTATTTGTATCCCGCTTTCCTCCATTTATTATATTTATTTGTATCCCGCTTTCCTCCCAAAATTGGGTGTCAAAGCAGCTCACAATTCAAAAGAACAATACAATTAAAAACATACAAAAAGTGAGCACTGAAATAGAATGAATCACTGTATTAAAACACAGTATCAAGTTTAAAGAATAAAATGCAATTTAAAAAAAGATAAAAACGCTATTACAAACACTTCAGTTTAAAGCAATACAACACCCCCAGTCGGTTCTTTCTATTTTAAAAGCCTGTCAGACTAAAAAAGTTTTAGCCTGCTGACACAAGGACAAGGAGGGGCCCATTCTAGCCACCAAGGAGGCAGTTTTGCCTCCCCACAAGCCATGTTTATGATGCTGGTGGGACTGAGAGAAGAGTCACTCCTGATGATCTGAGAGCCCAGGCGGGCTCGTATGGAGAGATATGATCTTCCAGATAGCCTGATTTAAAGTGCATAGGGATTTATAAATCATAACCAAAACTTTGAATTGTTCTGGAAGCAAATAAGCAGCTTGTGGAACTGTTTTAATAGTAGCATAGTATGGTGATTATCCCAGTTAACAGTCTGACTGCATCTCTTTGGACCAGATGAAGTTTCCAAATATTCTTAATGTCAAGCCCAAGTCGAACTAGTTACATTTGTCCAGGTGGGATTTAACCAGTGATGTATTCAAGACTTAGGGAGGATGCAGACCGGCACTTTAGGCTGGCCTGGGAGTAGAGTTGGGACTGGGCGACTGCACACCGGTCGGCCCGACTCCGTGCGCCCAACCACACGGCGCGCAGCATCAGGGTGCCCTGTTGGTGCAGCGTGCACATATGCTGCGCCAAAGGAGCGCAAAAGAGCTGCGGCAGCTCTAAGGGCAGCAAAAAGGAGGATCGGGGCCATGGTATGTGGTTGCCGCGGCCCCGATCCACCACTCCCAGGGGCAGCAGAGAGCCATCCCTTACGGGCCGTCTGCATCGGCCCTTAGTCCAAGTCTCAAGTCAAGTCTCAAGTTTCTACCTTCAAGTCTTAAGTTGAATCTCAAGTCCTTGCAAGATACTTTCAAGTTAAGTTTCATTGAGTCTCAAGCCTGGGAACAAACTTTTAACAGAACAAAAGGAGACTGTGTTTTTTGTGGGGTTTTCGGACTGTGGCCATGTTCTAGAAGAGTTTCTTTCTGACATTTCACCAGCATCTGTGGCTGGCATCTTCAGAGATTTATTCATTCTCTGAAGATGCCAGCCACAGATGCTGGCGAAGCGTCAGAAAGAAACTCTTCTAGAACATGACCACAGAGCCCAAAAAACCCACAAAAAAACTAAGGATGCCGGCCATGAAAGCCTTCTACTTCACATTGAGACAGGATGTATTCTTGGAAGTAACAGCAAGTGCATTAGGCAATGGGCTTCAGGCAGGGGTTAAGGTTTGCTTGGCAGCCTGTCTCCACTGCACATCAGAGGAGCCTTCTAAAGCTTTTTCAAAAACTTTAGAAGAATCCATCCACCTCATGCTCATTGCCTATCTTATTTGCTGTTCCTTTCCAAGAAATTTGCTCTGTACTTTAGGGGGTGGGTCTTGCTTGCTGCTCGGGAAGAATGACACTGGGAAGTCACTCATTAAAAATATATAAGTCCCAAATCAAGTCAAGTCAAGTCATTGTGTCATTTTTGCCAAGTCAAGTCACTGAAGTGACTTAAGTCCAACTTGTGTCTGAGTCAATTGACTGTTTGCATCACTGGATTTAATTAGGCATGTACCACTGTGACCAGATCCAATCTTTCAAGAAATGGGTGCAGGTAGTGCACAAGCTTAAACTGTGCAAAAGCACACCTGGTCATCACAAAGCTGAGACCAGGAGTACACCCAAACTGCAAGCCTGTCTCTTCAGGGGGAATGTAGCTCCATCTAACACAGGCTGAATTCCTATTCCCTGATCCGCCTTTTAAAAAAAGTTTTAAAAAACACATCCAAAAGCTACAAGTCATTAATGTGTGGTGCCAAATACGCTTTCCTTTTATTCAGCTCATGGCTACAACAGCCCCCATTAGCACAATGCACAGCATAAGCCGGGGTTTAGATTGGTTGATCTTCTTCTTCCACCATTCAGTGGGGCCACATCTCTCTTAACTTTTAAAAGTGATTAAAAGTTACTGTTCAGTTGCAAAAGGAATGACATTTTCTTTTATTAAGTTCCAATTATAATGTTACTGGGAAAATCAGTTATTGGAGAACTTGAGCTAAGTACAAATAATTTGTTATTTATAATGAGCAAAAAACCAGCATCGTGTAGTGTTTTGAGCATTGGACTATGATGACTTTGGAGACCAGGGCTCAAATCCCCACTCAGCCATGGAAACCTGCTTCATGATCTCGGGAATGTTACACTCTCTCACCCTCAAAGTCAAGGATCTAATCCTAACCAACAGGGATGGCCTGGTCAATGGGATGCAAGTGGTGGGAACCTTAGGTGGGAGTGATCA
>CM034701.1:9284168-9307610 GCA_020142125.1 Phrynosoma platyrhinos
GAACATAACAGAGGCTGCAATCAAGAAATTAGAAGAATACTAGGATTGGGAAGGACAGTTATGAAAGAACTGGGCAAGAGCCTGAAGTGTAAAGATATAATTCTAAACACTAAAGTGAGGCTCATCTAAGGCATTGTATTCCCCATCACCATGTACGGATGTGAGAGATGGACAGTACAGGCAGTACAGGAATACCTGGTTAACCTAAATGAATTTAAGTCTCCAGAACCAGATGAACTACATCCAAGGATATTAAAAGAACTGGCAAATGTAATCTCAGAGCCACTGGTAATAATTTTTGAGAACTTCTGGAGAACAGGAGAAGTCCCAGCAGACTGGAGGAGAGCAAACATTGTCCCCATCTTCAAAAAGGGGGAAAAGAGGATTCCAACAACTATTGTCCAATTAGTCTGACATCAATACCGGGAAAGATTCTAGAACAGTTCATTAAACAGAGAGTCTGTGAACATTTAGAAGGGAATGTCATAATCACTAAAAGTCAACATTCTAAAAAAATAAGTCGTGCCAGAATGAAGGGAATGAGGAAGACATAGCATATCTTGATTTCAGTAAGGCTTTTGACAAGGTCCCTCACAATGTCCTTGCAAACAAGATAGTAAAATGTGGGCTAGACAATACAACTGTTAGGTGGATTAGTAATTGGTTGACTGACCAAACCCAAAGGGTGCTCAACAATGGCTCCTCTTCATCCTGAAGAGAAGTGACCAGTGGGATGCCACAGGATTCTGTCCTGGGCCCAGGGCTATTCAACATCTTCATCAATTATTTGGATGAAGGAATAGGGGGCATGCTTATCAAATTTGCAGATGACACCAAATTAGGAGGAATAGCTAATACCCCAGAAGACAGGAAGAAAATTCAAAATGACCTTAATAGATTAGAAAGCTAGGCCAAAGCTAACAAAATGAATTTCAACACAGCCATGCTATTTCCCCCAGAGATGTATGAATACCCAGCTACATTTTCCTGGAAAGTCTGTCCCTATTAATGAGTGTTCTTGGTCTCATTTGCCAGTTTTACTCGAGGGCATCAGCAATTGATATGAAATCAGCTCATCTTTTTTTCAAGTGGCTCTTAGGGTAGCAATATACTCTTGACCTTCAAAAGCAATGGTGTGAAATTGAGCAAATGGGCACATGTGTCAGTATAGTTCTTTAGCAAAAAGCTATGTTAAAAGCCAGTTTGACTTTAATAATAATCATGACAATTACTATGATGACGACGACAATATAGTTGGTCCTCTGTATCCACAAATTCTGCATCCACAGATTTAGTCATCAACAGCTTGAATTCCAAAAAGTAAACCTTAATTTTGGCATTTTATATAAGGGACACCAATTTACTAAACCACTGTATATAATGGAACTTGACTCAGCATCCATGGATTTTGGTAACCAGAGAAGGTGCTGGAACCAAGTCCCCAGCAGATAGCAAGGGGTCACTGTACCATTTCGGGCCAGCTTGTTCTTGAATATTTATTTATTTATTGATGTTAATATTTTGGAAGGGAATAGTACAAGGGAATCCCCTTTGTCGAACACAAATGACTGTTGAATACAAGTAGGAGTGGGTAACCTGTGGACTTGTTGAACTTCAGACTCTATCATTTCTCAGAGACTCTGTAGTGGAGTCTCCTTCCTTGGTGGTCTTTAAGCAGAGGCTAGATGGCCATCTGTCGGGGATGCTGTGATTGGGAATTCCTGCATGGCAGGGGGGTTGGACTGGATGGCCCTTGTGGTCTCTTCCAACTCTAGGATTCTAGGATTCAGTGTTGGCCATCCTAGCTGGAGCTGACAGAAGTTGGAGTCTAATAGAACTCCTGAGTTTTCCAGACTGAGTTTTCCAGAGCCTCTGTACCTTTAATGGCTGTCCAGAAGAGGTAATTTCAACAGGTGCTACTTGCCACCCAACGAAGTGACAAGCTACAGCTGCTGAAATTCTTTCTTCTATACAGCCATTAAAGGTACAAGAGTCCTATCCAGTTTTCACTCTAGCCACCCTAATGGCAAACATGGCTAACCTGTAGTACTGCTGCCACGACTTCCACAAATTTTAGAGGTTTTTGTCACCCCCAGTTCAGAGTATTGGATTATACTGGGATGAAAAATGCAAAGTCCAAGGGTCTCATGCACCCTCATGGGGGTTTGCCTCCAAATACGTCCTAGAAGTGTGGGGGACAATTTTGGCACATTTTAGCCCCTGGGACTATTTTAAACCCAGTAGAGGTCTTGGCATGGTGTAGTGGTTTGAGTGTTGGACTACAACTCTGGAGACCAGGGTTCAATTCCCAGTTTGGCCATGAAACTCACTGGGTGACTTTGGACACATCACATGTTCTCGGCCTCAAAGGAAGGCACGGGTAAACCTCCTCTGAACAAATCTTGGCAAGAAAACCCCATGATAGGCTCGCCTTAGCATCATCACAGTCAGAAACGATTTGAAGGCACGTAGCCACAACAACAGCTACAAAGAGGCCTTTTTGCCAGCAGAAAGTATGACTTTGCTGGGGGACGGACAGCTTGTGCTGGGCCTAAAATCTCATAAAATTGCCCACCATTTGATATGGGAGCAGTGAGGTCATGTGGAGTCAAAAACCCGTAAAATGGGGGTGCAGCGCTAGTGTGATACGGTGGTTTAAGCATTGGACTACCACTGTAGGAGGTCAGAGTTGAATCCTCGCTCAGCCATAGAAATCCACTGGGTGGTCTTGGGCAAGCCACACTGTCTCAGCCTCAGAGGAGGGCAGTGGCCAACTCCCTCAGAATAAATCTTGCCAAGAAAGCCCCATGATAGGGTTGTCTTAGGGTCACTGTAACTCAGAAATAACTTGAAGGCACACATTCCAGCAAGGATTCACCCCCCCCCCGGTAACCTGAAGGCCACCATGGCCCCTTACTGCCCCAATCTTTTTAAACCACAGTGTTATAGAGAGTTTTGTACCTTTTTGATTCACCCCTGTGATTTCTCTTTTCTTTATTTAAACCTGTTGCAACAGTATGCCTTTGTCCCAGGCCAGGGGGGTATTTGATGACTTATCTCTTCTTCATTACCGTGCCAGAAGGTTGTGTACCCAAATGTTCAATAACAGGAACAGGGCTAGGCTGAGTCTAGGAATCCTTCCTTGCAGCTGTTTTTTTCCAGGTAAAAAGAGTCAGCTGTCCTCAGTAGACCATTCCTGTGAACCCTGTTCCCAGGTAAACCTTATAATGCCGAAAAGAAAAAAAGGATGTATTTCCTGTGGAGAGCATGCTGAAACTGCAACATAAGCAACATTTACAGTCCTGGCAGTTTGCAAAAATGCATCTCTCTCTGTTCCAAAAAGCTACTTTTTAAGCTACAGAATTCTCCATTCTGCCTAGTTTCAGCATGTAGACAAGTTTTGCTGGATGGGAGGAGGACTTCCTTGTTTCTAATTCCTTAGGTAGCATCTTACTCAGGGGTTGGCAAGTTTCACTTACCTGGGGCTGGTCCGGGGGTCCCCTGGTGTTCCGCGGGCTGATGATGGTGGTGGTGGTGGTGGGAAATGGCGACGCACGTAAGCGTGCACGCACATGTGCAGTACACTGAAAGTACTGCGCATGCGCACTCGCACTCGCACATGCACAGTACTTCCAGAGTACTGCGCATGCGCAAGCGAGTCGTGGCCACCATTTTGTTTTCCAAAGGCCTCGGGGGGGGGCAGACCCGGGCCCCGGGCTGTAGGTTGCTAGTCCCTGTCCTAAACATTAAGAACTTCTTGTGATGGAGTTTCCTTTTCTGGAGATTTTTAAACTCTGTTGGGAGTGCTTTGATTGTGTATTCTTGCATGGCAGAGAGTTCAACTGGATAGCCCTTGGGGTCTCTTCCAATTCTGTGATTCTGTTATTCCATTTATGGGGCTTGATAGCGAAACATGACTGGCAGTGTGTTGGTCATTCATGGGTATTGGAAATAATGAACATGTCAAGGCAGAACTTGGAAAAGCTACTTTTTTAATGGCAGTTTTGAGCTGTAGTTCCTATAACCATGCTATAGTCCAAAAAACCCCGAGAGAGATCCTTTTCGGAGTTTTGCGTGGAAGAAATGGTAAATTTCCCGATTTTTCAGTTCCTTTCAGGATCAAGAACCGTGACCAACTCACAGATCAACCAGAAAGTACACCGTTCTCAGCCAAAAAACTCTTAGGCCTCACTAAACTACAAACCCTGGAATTCCACAGGAGGCAGCCATAGCAGTAAAAGTAGAATAATAATGTTATAACAATGTAGTGCAGTATTGTAGAAAGAAAGAAACACATGGTTAGAGTGGCATTTGACAACTGCTAGACCAAAACACATTGGCAGATCTGTCTTTGTATTCTGAGTACAGATGGAGAAGGAAGTATAGTCTCCACCACTCCAAGGGTGCTAAAATGTGTGTGATTAGAGCCATAGTTGTATATGTTTTTTTACTTTTTCCAACCCACTGGTTAACCCAGTTTCAAAAACATATGGGTTATCAGTGCCTGGTACTTTCATGCCACTGAGGAAATGAACCCTTTCCAGGTTTTAATATATACATAAAATGTACATAAACCTTAGAGTCACTGTAAGTCAGGAATGATTTGAAGGACACAGCAAGAACAATGCATTTTTAATTCAGAGACATAGCTATGTTAATCTTGAATAGCAGGGATGTATGCAAAGGGATGCTGTAGCATCTCTGAGGCTAATTGAACAAAAGTGTTTACATAAGCTTTTGTAGACTTGGTCTACTTCTTTGTCTTCCTTCATCTTAGAAAGTAGACCAAGCCTACGAAAGCTTATGCTACATCTTTTGCTCAGATCCCTTTGCATACTAATGCATTTTTAAAGATTGCCCTGTGAAGACAGAGCTGTACCAATGTGCTTCCTCTCTGGTAGAGGTGAGAATCTGTGGCTCTACAGAAGTTGCTGGACTGCAGCTCCTAGCTTTCTTCGCCATTGATAATGCTAACTAGGGCCCCTGTGGGTTGCAGTCCAGCCAACATCTGGACAATCACACAATTCCCAACCCTGCTCTAAGGCCTTGAACTTATTTCACTGGAAAGTGATGGCAATCTGTATCAAATTTGCTTTCCCAGTTACACCTCTGTTGTGCTTCATTGAGAGCATGCACCATCTCCCTGAGGAGGAAACAAGGACTCCGGGAGGTGAGGATGGAGGAAACCACTCTCCATTTCAGCTGCATAATTTGGAGCGCAGCGCTTGTGTGTCTCGCTCACCGTTCTTCCTTTCAGAGACCTTTATTTCCCCCAACTCCCTTGTTTCCGTCTCTAGTCTAAGCGCAGCTTAGCCACCTGCCTGTTCTCTGTGACCCCAGACTGTGGTGGCACAAATCTGCATCCTTTCCTATCCGCACATCAGCAAAACACTGGAAGTGGCTGTGAGTTTACAGCTGGGGCTGAGCCACAGGTGCAGAAATGGGGGATCTTCTACAGTCTGTCCCACAGCCAGCTGCCCCATTTGGAAAGAGAGCAAAGCTAGGTTTGGGGCGAGTGAATGTTATTTTTTACACTAACATCTCCAGGGACAATGCAGAGCTTGGAGAAGTCACTTCCTGGACTGCATCTTCCAGAATTTCCATGCTGGGGGTTGTAGTCCAAAGCAATCACTTTACCTAAAATCTAATATAGTAAGGGGAAACCTTTATTCAGCAGATCAAGCTATGTAAAATTGCTATTCCCAGTTCTGTCTATTTGTATTTATTATTATCAGCCTCAGGGGAAAGCAGTGGCAAATCTCCCCTGTGTAAATCGTGCCAAGAACACCCTATGATTGGGTTCTCCTAAGTTAGAGTCGACCTGAAGATAATGTAACAACAATTACACCCTTCCTTCATCCCAATTTGGGAGTCAAGGTGGCTCCACAACAAAGATTAAAATAAAATGCAGCTGAAAATATTTATCACATTGAAACCAGTTAAATAAGCTATCCAAAACAGTGAGCCAGCATGCTATGAGTGTTGGACTATGACTCTAGAAAAAAATGGTTTGAATCCCTGCTCGACTGTGGAAATCCATTGGGCAACTTTGGGCAAGTCACACTCTCTCAGCCTCAGAGGAAGGCAAGGGCAACCCCTCCCCCAAAAAAATGCTGCCAAGAAAACACTATGATAGGGTCATCAAAAGTCAGAAATGACTTGAAGACACAACAACATTGGAAATGGCACTAATTTTAAACAGTTTTAAAACATTTAAAATTAAAATGTGAGAATGAAAATTTGGACTGCAGTTCCTATCAGCCTTAGAATCATAGAATCATAGAATCATAGAGTTGGAAGAGACCACAAGGGCCATCCAGTCCAACCCCCTGCCATGCAGGAATTCCCAATCAAAGCATCCCTGACAGATGGCCATCCAGCCTCTGCTTAAAGACCTCCAAGGATTACAGCCAATGGTGTATGATGATGGGTGTTGTAATCCAACATCTGGAGTGCTACAGCTTACCCACCTCTGTGTGATTGGTAAAAAGCCATACTTCTGCAATATACTTATAACACACCACTTTTGTCCTGATTATTCTAATTTTTAATTATAGATTTACACAGCAAGGGATACTCCACACAGGTAACTCAGATTCCCCCTTTGCTCTAGCAGGAAACACAGTATCTGCAGTGATGGGATTGCAGAGCAAGTAGGGAGCAGGGTGATGGTGTGAGACATTAACTCTTCTGCTTTTTGCAAGGAAGGCATCAGAGTCTCTTCTAACATTTGCCAGAGGCAATTAGGTGCCCTTCATCTGTGGATAGATTCTCATGGGGGAGCAGGAAGCAGGCAACACATATAAAATGGTTCTGTTGGGCCCCATTTGCAAATGTCATTATCAGCCTCTGGGAATTAAAATCATTCTAAAATGGTGTTAAAATACTGCTGCCTGTTTTTATTACAGATGGCTGTATCATTTTATCATGTGAATGCTTAACGTTTGCCTTGGAATTAATTGTATTTTATTGCTGTAAGCTGCTGAGGGAAGCATCATAAACGCTGATTGGAATTTTAGGAATAGTTCCTTCATAGGCATCATTATTTGAAAACATCTCAAAATATGCGTTCTGTAAAAGTGTGTGTTTGTGTATACACACACACACACACACACACACACACACACACTGCATCTATCAGCCATTCACAACATGATGCTGTCTGGATCTTCTAGATTCCAACTCACATTGTTCCAAGATAGTATGTACAGCAGGAATGTGATAGGAGCTGTAGTCAAAAAAATTGGGAAGATACTAAATTGGGGAAGGCTGATACATGCCCTGACTGCATTGAACTATATGCACCAGGGATGGGAAACATGTTACCTTCCAGATGTTTTTAGACTACAACATCCTTTGCTATTGGCTATGCTGGCTAAGGTTCATGGGAATTACAGTCAGCACTGTCTCCAGGGCCACATTTTTCTCCACCTGTGCTCATTTTTCTCCACCTGTGCTCTACATCTCTGTGGCGAAGTTCACTTGTGCATGAGTGTACATTGGCCCCATCTTATATCCACTGCTGTACATGTGGCTGGTGAGTGGGTTTCATGCATGAACCTGAGTCTCTTTCTGGTGGTCAACAGCCAAATGCCATGATAAGAGTAAATCATTCCTTTGACTTTCATCCCTTTTACAGTCATCAGGCTGTGAATCTGTTTGTGAAACTTATAGTAAATGCAGACATCTATTGACACCCTAAATTCATGGCAGCTTACATGTCATAAGCTTTTTTTGGACTAGAATCCACTTCTTTGATGTTGATGGGTTTTTAATATATGTATATGTATGTATATGTGTGTGTGTGTGTGTGTGTGTATCATATTTATGTGTGTGTATATATCATATATCATATTTATTTGTATCCTGCTCTTTTCCTAGAACTGGGATTCAGAACGGTTCACAACATTAAAAAAAACAGTACGATTAAAAACATAGGAAATTAAAGCATTGATTTCCCAAAAGAGCTTGGGCTACATGTACATTGGAAGGCCTCGAGGACAAAATCCACACCTATACATGTACAAGTTGAATAAAATCATTAGACCCCAAAAGCATTAGTAAAACACCCATGTTTTAACTTGGTGGCAAGATGAAGACTATATTGGTGATAGTTGAGCATCTGAGGAGAGAGCATTCCACCCATGGGGTGTTACAACCAAGAAGGCCATGTCCTCATACGACAAGTAACTCCTATGAGTAGGACACAGAGAAGGGCCTAGCAAGGAGATCTCAGGACCCAAGCAGGCATATATAAGGAGAAGCATCTCATCATAGGAGTTCATAGCTGCCACATTCTTTGAAGAAAACTTTGGATGGCAACTTTCTGTACATGGATGTGCCTTCAAGTTGCCTGTTGACTTATCTTGACCCCATGAATTTCACAGGGTTTTCTTTGGCAGTTCCTTCCTCTGAACTATAGCTTGGTACTTACTAGCAGTCTCTCAACCAAGTACCAACCAGGGCTGACCCTATTCAGCTTTCAAGATGGGATCTGGTGCCCTTAGGGTATTTCAACCCTATTGGTAGCTTCTTGGTGTGTGGTGTTGTGTGCCTTCAAGATGTTTCCACTTATGGAGATCCTAAGGCGGTTCACAAGGTTTTCTGGGCACATTTCTTCAGAGGGGAGTTTGCCATTGCCATTTTCTGAAGCTGTGAGAGTGTGATTTGCCCAAGGTCACCCAGTGGGTTTTATGACCGAGCTGGGAATCAAACACTTCTCTCCAGAGTGATAGTCCAATGCTCAAACCACTACGCCATCCCTGGAGTTTACAAAAGTGGGGTAAATCTGAGCAATTAGTAGCAGTGTCTGGTGGATTTGATGTTACAGGGCCAGTGAATCTGCTCCAGTTCCAAGTCTGAACTTTAAAGGAATGATCCAGAATGCCCCCAGAATAGGGCTTAGCACCTTCAAGTAGCTCCTTTAAGGTTCAAATGAAAACTCAGAGCAGAATCACCTCTGTACTGGCTTCAGAAGCACCTTCCTATCTGAGCCCCAGAGGTGCAGGGGTTCTTTCTCCTTTGACGGGATGTCAGTTTAACCACAGAGCTCTGGAAAGGTACTCTTTGGGACTAGAACTACCATAATCCCCCCCACCCAGGGAGTGATGGGCAGTGGTTGGGTATTGTGGAGAGGTCTAGTTCCCAAAGGTAACTTTCCCCAACTCTAATTAAGTGATGATAGGCTTGTTGTTATTGCCATTAGAAAAGGCAATGATGCTAGGAAAGGTGGACAGGTCCAGCACTGCAGAACCTGAGCAGAGAGGTTGAAAACAGGGGGTCTTGAAGATGTCTCTTATTCACAGGGTTGCCGTTTGTCAAAGTCAGCTGGAGGGCAGTTAACAACAACAACAACAAGGCCTGTTAAAATGCTACTGCAGAGAGTGTGTTGATGTTGTTGCTGTGTGCCATCAAGTCATTTCTGACTTAGGATGACCCTAAGGCAAACTTATTATGGGGATTTTTTTTTTGCAGGATTTGTTCAGAGGAGGTTTTCCATTGCCTTCCCCTGAGGCTGAGAGCGTGTGACTTGCCCAAGTGAGTTTCTGTGGCTGAGCAGAGAATTGAACCCTGGTCTCCAGAATCGTAGTCCAACACTCAACCCACTACACCATGCTGGCTCTTAAGGGTACATTAAACAAGTCTAATAAAATAATAAGTGAAAATCTCTCTTTCAGTTAGTTGGTCAGTTTCTCTTTGTCTCCATCTCCCTCTCTGTGCCCTTCCTTCCTTCCTTCCTTCCTTCCTTCCTTCCTTCCTTCCTTCCTTCCTTCCTTTCTCTCTCTCTCTCTCTCCCCCTCCCTTTCCACTTCCCCTTGGCTGTGCTTTAGGTTTTTCTATCTATCCTTCCAGGAAATCTTTTCATTTAACCACTCTTCCCCTCCAGACACAAACCACCAGATGGAAGGAAGTCATGGAGGTCAGGGTCAGGGTAATGGTCTATTGCCATTGAGCAATGCACCCATGTAGTTAATGAAGCATCTCCTCCCCCTCACCACCAATTAACATCTTGTAATTGAAAAGAACATAATGCTCAAGGGCATTTAGGATAAGATGTCTTTGTGGTGATAACCTTTGTGATAACTTTCACATTGGGATTCCATTTTCATTGCCATGGCTGTGTCCTATGGAACCTTGGGGCATAAGGTTTGGTGATATCCTTTTCACATGTACTGTGTGTTGTTGTGGTTTGTGTTGGACTAGGACTCTGGAGAACAGGGTTTGAATCCCTGCTCAGCCGTGAAACCCACTGGGTGACCCTGGGTAAGTCACATCCTCTGAGCCTCAGGGAAGGCAATGCAAACCCCTTCTGAACAACTCTTGCCAAGAAAGCCCCATGATAGGTTCTCATTGGAAATGACTTGAAGGCACACGACAACAAGCTTTCAAGCCACGTGTTTCCCATCCTATGTTCGTGTGCTACCTTGCCACTGATTATGAAGGTCACATTGAACTACTGCTGCTAAAAGCCACTTTACACCCTTCTCTCTTTAACATTGTATCCTTGTTTAAAAGCGGAGGTGAGCAAATTGCAGCTTTGCACATGAACCCATCACTACAAAACTGTTTTTGTGGTTCTTATTTCCTTCAGACCACCCAAACTGCCCTCTTAAAAGGGGGATGAGTTGCCATTTTTGGAATCTTTCAATAGCATACAGGTTGAGTCTCCTTTATCCAAATTGCTTGGGATCAGAAGTGTTTTAGATTCCCCCCCCCCCCCCATATTTTGGAATATTTACAAACACAGAAGAGGACGATGATACTGATGATTATTATATTTTCTTATATCCTGCCTTTCTTCCAACATAGGGACTCAAAACGGCTAGAGAGGGGACGTAAGTGTAAATATGTTTAGTATATACCAGTGGTGGTGAAACTTATGGCACGTGTGCCAGAGGGGGCACTCAGAGCCTTCTCTGTGGGTACACATGCCATCACCCCAACATAGGGTTTGGCAGAGTTTGTCACTAGAAAGACAGAGGGACACAGCACCTTGCAATAAATAAGTGGGTTTTGGGTTGCAGTTTGGGCACTCGGTCTCTAAAGGGTTCACCATCACCAGTATATACCTTATACACATAGCCTGAAGCTAATTTTATACACAATCTTTTAAGTAATTTTATGCCTGAAACAAAGTTTGTGCCCATTGAAGCATCAGAAACCAAAAGTCTCACTATCTCAGCCACACAGGTGGGCAATTTGGATTTTGGAGGATTTCTTATTTTGAAATTCCAGATAAGGGAGACTCGACCTGTGATTCACTTTTTAAAATAGGTTGCAGTCCCTGCCCCATCATCCTGTTTAACATTTTAAAAATTACCAATCTCTAACAGGGTTACATCTTGATCAGTTTCATAATCTGGATTTTTAGGGAATACCCAATAAAGTTGACTTCAGCATGATTAGTCTTATTATTCTCTCTCACACTCAATCGACCCTGTCCTAGTAGATGATGTTCTCATACAGTCTCTAGTTAGAGTTAGTTCGAAATTTGTCATCTAGTCAAGAACTGTCAGGTAGTCATAAATACAACATTAATAGGGGAAACCTTCTTTGTGCTCTCCTGGTAAGTGATGATCTATCAAAAAGCTGTCAGGCTTTCAGACCTTAAATGGGTTTGATCCACTGGCTCTTCCCATACAGTTCCAAGCATTCCATTCTGAAGCATTGTCCATTGTTCCTTTTGGCTCAGTCCTTTTCCAAATTGGAAAATAGGAAAATTGGAAAACATAAAGGAAGCTGCTTCCCACATTCATTGTCTGTAGAGGAATACTGGTTTAGCCCAATCCAACTAAAACTGCCATTACCTTTCAGAAACAGCACAAGCTAGAACTATCCTTTGCCTTGCTCAGTTTAACCAGTGAGACCTGCAACAAAAGTTTGTGAGTCAGAATACTGGTTTTGGGGATTTGAGTGTCTCAGCATGGTGTACTGGTTTGAGTGTTGGACTAGAACTCTGGAGGCCAGGGTTCAATTCCCAGCTTGGCCATGGAAACCCACTGGGTGACCTTGGGCAAGTCACATACTCTCAGCCTCAAGGGAAGGCAAACTTCTAAACAGATCTTGCCAAAAAGATCCTATGATAGGTTCTTTATAGGGTCGCCATAAATCAGAAATGACCTGAAGGCACACAACAACAACAACAACAACAACAACAACAGTTATGACAATTCAATTCTGACATCACCATTTTTCTCCCCAGCCCCATTAACTACTGAACATAATCACACCTCATTCACAATTACTCTTTTTAAAAAAATATATTTCTGGTGCTGCATCCACACTGCAGAAATAATCCAGGCTGACACCACTTTAACTGCCATGGCTCAATGCTGTAGAATTCTGGGAATTGTAGTTTATTGTGGCACCAGAGAAAGCTAAATGTCTCACAAAACTCCAGTTCCCAGAATTCCACAGCATTAAGCTATGGCAGTTAAAGTGGTGTTAACCTGGATTATTTCTGCAGTGCAGATGCAGCCTTAGACCTTGATGTTTCTTATTTAACAATAATGCAAAAACTTATTAAACCTTAAATTTCATGTGTTCACTACAATAGTACAGTTTTAAACATCCAGTGGAATAATGAAATTGCAAAACTAATAATAATAATAATAATAATAATAATAATAATAATAATAATAAACAACAACAACAACAAAACTTTATTTATACCCCGCCTTTAGCTGAAGCTGTCAAGGAGGCTTACAGTTAAAAAATACATCCATACAATCAATAACAAAATAACCCCCCTTAAAAATGGATTAAATCATTATACAGATTAAAATCTCAATTACAGTAAAACAATAGACATCTAACATGGGCAGACAGCAACAACTGTAAACATCCCGGAAGAAACTATCTGGTGTGGGGGGGTAATATGGTATTCCGGGAATACCTGCCAGAAGAGATCCATCTTGATGGCCTTTTTAAAGCCATCTAAGCTGGTTATTTGACGGATCTCCTCCGGCAGGGCATTCCATAATCTGGGGGCCACGGTAGAAAAGTTCCTCTGGGAGGTCGTCGCCAGCCTAGTTCTTATTGGTTGAAGCAACTTCCTCCCAGAGGACCTAAGGGCGCAGGGCGGATTATATGGAGATATAAGATGGGCCCAGGCCATGTAGGGCTTTAAAGGTCAATACCAACACCTTATACTTTGCCCAGAAACTAACTGGCAGCCAGTGCAAAGATTTCAAAATGGGAGTGATATGATCACCTTTTGATGTTCCGGTGATCAGTCTGGCTGCCATGTTCTGTACTAATTGCAGTTTCCGAGTTAGGTATAAGGGTAGCCCCATGTAGAGTGCATTACAGAAGTCGAGTCGTGAGGTTACCAGTGCATGTACTGCGGTTTCTAGGTCCCTTACTTCCAGGAAAAGGTGCAGCTGGCGTATCAGCTGAAGCTGATAACAGGCGCTCCTGATTGCCGCATTCACCTGATCTGTCATGTGAAGCGACGAGTCCAGGAGCACCCCCGGACACAGTCCTTGGTGGACAGCGTGACCCCAGCCAAGACTGGCAGTCGCAACCCAATCCCTGGTTTGGGGGCCCCTACTGTAAGTACCTCCGTTTTGTCTGGATTCAACTTGAGTCAGTTTTTCCTCATCCAGTCCATTACCACTTCAAGACATTGATTGAGGGGAGAACCGCCATCAGCCGTCATGGCATCTGACCGAGACATGGAGCAGAATATTTGAGTATCATCCGCATATTGGTAACATCCTGCTCCATGTTTCCTAATGATCTTTCCCAGCGGCTTCATATAAATATTGAATAACATCAGGGACAGAATGGCTCCTTGAGGAACGCCATATTTTATTTAGCTCAGTTTTTGATGAGCAACTGTCCCCAAGTACCACCCTCTGGAATCTGCCCGAGAGAAAAGAGTGGAACCACTGAAGAACAGTGCCTCCCACTCCTAATTCTCTCATTCCTAATTCTCTCAGGCGTTCCAGTAGGATGTCGTGATCTATAGTGTCGAAGGCCGCTGAGAGGTCCAGAAGCACCAACCTGTCGGTGCTAAGGCGCAGGTCATCTGCCAGAGCAACCATGGCCGTCTCCACCCCATATCCAGGCCTGAAGCTGGTTTGAAATGGATCTAGAAAATCGGTTTCATCCAAGATCGCCTCGAGTTGGAAGGCGACGGCTCGCTTTATCACCTTGTCCAAGAATGGTAAACGTGAAACTGGTCTATAATTCTTCATTTCCAGGGGGTCCAGGGAAGGTTTTTTCAGGAGTGGTCTAACAACTGCCTCCTTTAAATATAATGGTACAATGCCTTCCCTAAGGGATGCATTGATGACTCTCTTGAGGAAGGCCATCAAGGCATCACCCCCCTGGACGACCAGCCATGATGGGCAGGGATCGAGGGGGCACGTCGTCTTCCTTACTTTTCCAAGGATCTTGTCTACGTCATCGTTACTCACCAACTCAAATTGATCCAGTTTAATCTCATAAACGGGGTGACTGGACACCTCGTCAGTCACTTCTGTTATAAACCTGTCATCTAAGTCAGCTCTTATCTGAGAGATTTTATCTGCGAAATAGTTGTTAAAAGCATCAAAGCAGGCTGTTGTTGGGTTGAGTAAAGGGTTCTGTACAGATGGAACTTGTGACAGTTCCCTTACCACTCTAAACAGTTCTGCTGGACGAGATTCCACAGACACGATACGGGCAGAGGAGAAAGACCATAAACTTACACCATAAACTACATGAACTTTGTATCTTCTTTAAATAGACTTATATTTGAATTGTGGACATTAACTTATTCATTTCTTATCGTTCCCTCGGTAATTTGGTACATTTCAGAGATGAGGTGCCATACACTATAGTTACTTTTCAATATTTTTATTGTATGATCATTTTCTAGATGATTTATATAGTTTCATGATTCTACTGGATGTTTGAAATTGTAGTATTGTACTAAACACATGTAATGTATGGTTTAATAAGTTTTCGCATTATTTTAAAATACATTTTCACAAGTACCAGACTTTCCTGTTTAGTCTTTTTTGTCATTCAGTTTAGAGAGCTTCTGTGTATAAGGGCAGATGCCCTACATTTCCCGTACCTTGAGGTTTCTCCAAGTTTGCCAGTACACTACCTCCTCTTCTGCCTGATTTTTGTTTTATTTTCATTTTGATAGATAAGCAGGATGACTCAGTGCCTGAACATCATGGATAGAGGAAATGATTTCATTTTTATTTCACCCTTCTTTCATTTTATAGAGGAGGGCATACATCATCCTTCCTTTGTTGTTAGATGCCTCCATGTCGACTCAATCAGTACAAGAACCCAGTAACTGGGGGGTTTGAAGCCCAGAGCATCCAAATATAATTTGGTTTCACTTGCATATGAATTTGTGATATAAATTCATGATACTTTGATGGAGGAACAGTCAATTACTGGACCCATCGCCAAGAGGCTTGCATTTTTCAATTTCTACAGCGAGATAGATTTGAAGATGCAGCTACACTTTGGAAATAAAATGCAATTTGATACCACCTGAAGTACTATAGCTCCATCCCATGGAATCCTGGGACTTGTAGGTTTACAAGGTCTTCTCTGCCCAACAGTGCTGGTGCCTGACAAAACTACAAATACCAAGATTCTGTAGGATGGAGCCATGATAGTTAAAGTGGTGTCAACTTGCTTTATGTCTACAATGTAGATGCATCCCAAGATACTGAAGGGTCTGGAAACCAAGCCTTCTGAGGAACAGATTAGGGAACTGAGTATGTTTAGACCAGAGAAGAGAAGACTGAGATGTGACATGATAGCAGTCTTTAAATATCTGAAAGGCTATCATGTGGAACATGAAGCAGGTTTATGTTCTGTCTGTTCCAGAGGTTAAGATACAAATCAATGGATTCACATTACAAAGAAGGAGATTCTGACTGTTAGGAGAAACGCTGGAACATTAGAGCTCTTCAATAATGGGGCAGACTACTTCAAAAATTGGTGGACTCACCTTCTTCGGAGAGTTTAAATAGGGGTTGGATGTCCACCTCTCAGGGATACTTTAGCTGTGGATTCCTGTACTGACAGTGAGTTGGACTTGTTAGAGGGTTTGGTAGTAAAAACTTGGCCCTTGAGGTCCCTTCTATGGCTGCCTTCTCTTTCTGAAAAACTAGGCTGTTTCCTTAGTCAGCAGATATATAGTTTTATTCACACACATGCCCACAAGTTGAGTCTCCCTTATCCTACCATTCAAAATCCAAAATATTCCAGAAACCAATCCCCACCACCACCCCCGGAGTGGCTTTCTAGTGGTTCAGAATACACAAACTTTATTTCATGCAGAAACTCATTGAAAAATATTGTATAAAATTATCTTCAGGCTATGTGTATAAGGTGTTTGTTGTTGTGTGCCTTCAAGTCATTTCGAACTTATGGCGACCCTAAGACAAACATATTACAGGGTTTTCTTGGCAAGATTTATTCAGAGGAGGTTTGCCATTGCCTTTCTCTGAGGCTGAGAATACGTGACTTGCCCAAGGTCACCCAGTGGATTTCATGGTTGAGTTGGGAATCAGACCCTGATCTCCAGAGTCACAGTCCAACACACAAAGCGCTACGCCATGCTGCCTTTCACGTTTAAGGTGTACGTGAAACATAAATGAATTTTGTGTTTAGGCTTGGGTTCTATCTCCAAGATATCTCTTTTTGTATGTATATGAAAATTAAATTCCAAAATTACCACCCTAAAATTACAAACATGTCTGGTCCCAGTAGGGTTGCCATAATTCTCTTCCACAAAACTTGGACAAAATGTAGGACATTCAAGAAAAATGGAAGACACAGCCAACTAAAAGCCAAAAACATTTATAAAATAAAATAAAACATTAATATGGTTTATGTGTTGGATTAGAACTCTAGAGACCAGGGGTTGAATCCCTACTTGGCTATGGAAACCCAATGGGTGACCTTGGGCCAGCACACTCTCTCAGTCTCAGAGGAAGGTCATGGCACACAAAACCCCGAATTAATCTTGCCAAGAAAGCCCCAGCAGAGAGTGGCCCTAAATCAGAAAGGACTTGAAGGCGCACCACAAACACAAACCATGCTCCATATGGAGGACGAGTTGGCATCCCTCATTCCTGGACCTGGAAAAAAGTCTGCAATGGAGGACGCTCCCTGCTCCAGCCCCTTGCTTCCTTGACTTTTGGCCACTGCCACTAGGCCACAGTTTCGTGGAAGAGGAAGAGGAAGAAGAAAGGCTGAACAATGCCTCACTGGCCCCCGAGACCTCCTTCAGCAAAGAAGGCGGCAGCGGCAGCTTTGAGGCCAGGAGAAGGCCCTGCCACTCTGGACTTCCTTGCAACCTCGCCTCGTGACTTGGCTGGCCAGCTGGTGGAGGCCCTGCACAGCCACACAAGGGAGGACTTGCCCCCTAGATGTCTTTGGGGTTTAATTGGCCGGCCGGCTGGCCAAGCCCCCACACAGCTGCACCAGGGTCAGGGAGGCTTTGCCCTTGCGAGGACATAATCCCAAAATTGGGTGGGTCATCCCAAAGACCCTTAAAAACCATGAATGGCCCGGCAAAAAGCAGGATATGGTAACCCTAGGTCCCAAGCATTTCGGGTAAGGGAGATTCATCCTCTGTGTGTGTGTGTGATATACAAGAGAGAGCCAGAGTGGTGTAATGGTTTGAGTGTTGGACTGTGACTCTGGAGACCAGGGTGCAATTCCAGATCAGGCATGGAAACCTACTGAGTGACCTTGGGCAAGTCTTTCAGCCTCAGGGGAACGCAATAGCAAACCTCCTCTGAACAAATCTTGCCAAGAAAACCCCATCATAGGTTTACCTTAGGGTCAGCATAATTCAGAAGTGACTTGAAGGCACACAACAACAACAATATAGGGCCCTTGTTATCAGCTGGGATTTGGTACCAAGTCCCCCCCTCCCCCCATGGATATCAAAATCCATGGAAGTTCAAGTCCCATTAAAGACAATGGATAGTAAAATAGTGACCCTTATATAAAATGACAAAATCAAGATTTGCTTGTTAGGAATTTATATATTTTTGGAATATTTTCAAGCCGTGGATGCTTGAATCTGTGAATACGGAGGGCTGAGCATATATGTTATGTGTATGTGTGTATATATATGTGTGTGTGTGAGAATGATTCTTTGACCAGAGTAAATTTGTGGAGTTTTGCAGTGGCTTTTCCATTTTAATAGGACAAATCACTTTGACAGTGCTACTTGTTCCCTTCTTAAAACATGGAGTTGTCCTTTGTGGGAAACAATATCCTTCACGGTATATTCTTCTTCCTTGGGAGAAGGGGACAAACACAGCTTTCCCTGCATCCCTGGGGGAAATGAACCACATTCCTTGGTTTAAACAGTAGGTGTTAAGTTTCTTGACAGTTGTGAAAGCTTCTTTCTTAAGAAGGGATGACTTCGATCAGCCAAACCCACGTTTTTTGGCAGGCAGCAATTTTAATGTTTGCTGGTGAATGGGGCCAAAAATATAACCGAGATTGGCAGCAATAAAGCATGTAGGAAACCTGTGCTTGCTGAAGAGGGGGGGATCCAATAAAATAAAGATTTTTAAGAGATGGAACTTTTCCAAAAACTAAACTTGTTTCCTTCATTCAGTGAGAGTAATTGAAAAGATTTATGTTGGTTGTAGACTAATGAAGAACGCAGAAGTGGCAGCTGGTGATTTTGGTGTTAGTAAAGTGGGGAAGGGTAGCTGTGAATCCACTTTGTGTTTTAGTCCAGACTTTATTTATTTTAAAAATATTTATATTTCCCCCCCCAAAAAAACACACCTGCTGCCATCCAATATTAGAGGATCCCAGGGCAATGTACAATAAAGGAGCTATCCAAGGTACTTTCAAGGAGCTATCCAAGAAGTTGCACTTATTTGAGGGAGATATCTCCTTTAAAGTTTGGATGAAAATCCAGAATGGATACACCATCCCACTGACAGAAGCTGGAACTAGAGCACAGCATAGCTTCCCCCACTGAACTGACTCTGGACAAGTCACACTCTCTCAGCCTCAGAAGATGGCAATAGCAAATCCCCCCCTCGGAAGAAACATGCCAAGAAGACTTCATGATAGGGTCACTTTAGTGTCACCATTTGTCACAAACGAGTTGAAGGCACACAACAACAACAACAACAACGTGTTTAAAACCAGAGAAGGTTCCTGTACCTGTAATATTTATGTAGAAGCGAGAGTTTCAGCAGGTGTCCTTTGTCACACAACCAGATTACAAGCAAATTCAGCAGATTACCTGCTAGCATTCCCTCTTCTACACAAACCATTCAAGGTACAGAAGCCATCTCCATTTTTCACTCTGGGAACCCTACAGGCCATTTATATACCCTCAATTCACAGGATTTCTCCAAACATGCTGATATGCCTCATTTTTCTCATTTTTCTTTTATGTCTGCCAGTGCTCATTGTCTGATCCTGACCCTAATAAGACAACACTTTGGAGGTTAAACTATAGCAATAGATCTGTCCACAACATGGTTTGTGTGCTCAGTGGTATATTTTCTTTATTAGATCATGGAAGCCATCATGAACAGCTCATAGCCAAGACCCACAGTGACCACAAGAGGAACACACCAGGCAACCTGGCAGAGGCGTTTCACAGTTTTGAAAAACACTGTCATAAAGGGGAACGTCTTGTTGTTAAGTGCCTTCAAGTTATTCCAAACCTATGGCAATCCTAAGGTGAACCTATCATGGGGTTTTCTTGGCTGAGCAGGGATTCGAACCCTGTTCTCCTGCGTCATAGTCCAATGCTCAAACCACTACACACTAAACCGTACTACAGCCTTAAAAACCTAGTTTTGTTGTTGTTGTGTGCCTTCAAGTCATTTTCTGACTTATGTTGATCCTAAGGTTCTCCAGAGTCATAGTCCAGTGCTCAAACCACTACACACCAAACCCTAGTATAGCCTAAAAACCTAGTGTTGTTGTTGTGTGCCTTCAAGTCATTTTTTTAATTTAAATCTTTATTACATAAACACAAATATACAAATACGTATGATGACACGCAAATACAAATACTTATGACTTATGTTGACCCTAAGGTGAACCTATCATGGGGTTTTCTTGGCAAAATTTGTTCAGAGGAAGTTTGCTATTGCCGTCCTTTGAGGCTGAAAGAGTGTGACTTGCCCAAGGTCACTTTATGTGTTTAGATGGTCAAGCAGGGAATCCAACCCTGATCTCCAAAGTCATAGTCCAACACGTAAACCACTATACTACACTATCACAAATAAAAAGTTGGCAAAATGGCAGAGAGCTTTTGAAGATGCTTTACTTGAGGATAAGGATCAGAGTTGAAACTCAGCCAGCATGAATGAGGACAGTGTTTGGGTTGGGTTGGGTTTTTTAAAGCTTTTAAAAGGATGAAACAGTGGCCATTCATTAGGCTATCATGAGTGTTAGGTTGTGAAGCAGATAGGAAGAGGCGACAGCCTGAGAAAAAATTGCAGAGATGTTCTTTTCTTTTCTTTCCTCCAAGGACAGATGGAACTAGATCGCGGGAGCGGTTTCTTTCCCTTTTTCCCCACTTCCAGTTTTTCTTGGTGATACCATAATTGCCATGGAAGAATTGAAGAGGTCAGCATCCTTAAAACATTTGCTGGGAGCTGAATAGCTCTTTTTAAAAAATCCAAAAAATAGGACACATTTCAGATGCCTTTGAAAGCAAAAGACCAAAAAACAGAAAACTTGATTTGTTAGTTATTAAAACCTTTGGTGCATATTAGTCGAGGAGGGAAAGCATCTTTCTCTGTGCCTCCAGCTGCCCTCCATAGATGTTACCAAGGGAAGGCAGATAGTGGATTTGCATGCAGGTCCAACCCTGTTATTAGGCAGAATGTGATAACTGCCTTAGGCAAATGATAGTGGCTGCCAAGAAAAGACTGTAAATTGTTAATGCTTCCTATTAAAAAATGGTTGCTTCCATTGAGAAGGGCCTGTGCCATTTTTTTAACATGGGTACCAGGTAGACTTCCAGATTTCAGGCCATGGCTCCTTTCCTCTGGTCCTTAGGTTGAAGGGGAAGAATCTTAGAATGAGAAGACTGTCTTGAAAAGTGTGTTCTTAACACAAACACCAAGACACGTCTGTTTGTCATTTGTTAAATTTGGTGTTTTTATTTGAATAGCTTATGCTGTGCAGACTATGATGGAAGCATAACAACATTGTTATTTATATCATGAAAGGTCTGGAAACCATGCCCTATGAGTAGCGACTTAGGTCCAAAACACACTGCAGAAATAATCCAGTTTGAGACCACTTTAAATGCCCTGACTCAGTGCTAGGCAATCCTGGGAACTGTAGTTTATTGTGGCACCAGAGCTCTCTGACAGAGAAGGCTAAATGTCTCACAGAACTATAGTTCCTAGAATTTTCTAGCACTGAACCAAGGGAGTTAAAGTGGTCTCAAACTGGATTATTTCTGCAGTCTGTTTTGGACATAAGGAAGTTGGGTATGTTTAGCCTGGAGAAGAGAAGGTTAAGAGGTGGCATGATAGCCAGGATTAAATATTTGAAGGGATGTCATGTTGAGGACGGAGCAAGCTTGTTTTCTGCTGCTCCAGAGAATAGGACCCATAGCAATAGATTCAAACTACAGGAAAAGTGATTCCACCTCAACATTAGGAAGAACTTTCTGATAGTAAGAGCTGTTCGACAGAGAAATACATTGCCTTGGAGTGTGGTGGAGTCTTCTCCTTGGGAGGTTTTTAAACAGAGGCTGGATGGCCATCTGTTTTTGGTTGTGTGTTCCTGCATGGCAGGGAGTTGGACTTGATGGCTCCTGTGGTCTCTTCCAACTCTATGTTCTGTGAATCTATGCTTGTAAACTGACTTACAACCACAGATCTTGCGTATTGCTTGTATTCTCAAGAGGGAAGCAGGGATGGAGCTACATCTCAGCCCTCAGAGGATTCCAAATTGGCCCCTGAACAAACCAACATAATTTGATCCTCCAGATTTTACTAGACTGGAATTTCCATCAGTCTTATCCATCATAGCCAATAGTGAAGGATTGCAGGAGCTAATTGTTAATAACCATATTGTTAATTGACACTTAGGTTGCTAGGTCAGGTCTATTATTCTCAGATCCTGAGATTTCAGGGCCAGAGCCTGAGACCAAGGGTAAGCCTGTGGGTCCTTTCCTGCAATAAGGTGGCGTACAAATGAAATAAATAAATAAATAAATAAATAAATAATCATGTATCATGGGGTGGGCCTGGTGATAGCATTAAGCATGATACAGCAACCATAGTTGCACAGAGCATGTCACTGAGGGAAAATATATACCAAGCCTAAACAATGAAAATAAAGGTACATTCCCTTTCCAAAGCAGTACTTTCCTCCTGAAATTCCTCCCTCTCATCCTCAGGACCAGAGAAGACTTCAAGTCGTTTCCAATTTATGGCAACCCTAAGGTGAATCAACCATGGCATTTTCTTGGCAAGATTTGTTCAGAGGAGGTTTCCCATTGCCTTTCCCTGAGGCTGAGAACCAGAGACCTAAGGTCACCTTGTGATTTACATGGCCAAGTTGAGCTTCGAACCCTGGTCTCTAGAGTCAAAGTCCAGTGCTTAAACCACAACACCACAGTGGCTCTTTGAGAAGAGTATGCAGACCTGATGCATTCGGAGCTGGTGTCTCCATACCCAAAATCTCCCTATAGACATGGAAACCTGCCATGAACCTATAACATAATTTCCAAATGTTTGGGCTTAGAGCAGGATGTGATAAATGCAGAGTTAAGTTTCTGTGTTGTTTTGTTTTTCTCTGAGCCACCACAGTTAACTTTCCATTAAGGCTCAAGCTTGCCGCATGAAAGCACAACTGTTTTCTTTTCCTGTGAACTCCCTCGCACCAGCTCTTGGCTGTTCGCCAATGAGTATGAACAGGTTTTGTCTAGAGTGACCTAATTCTCCTGCTGTGAATTGTTTGGCGATATCCACCGCTCGAGGTAGTCGGGGCACCCAGCCTTCCCCAGGGACTGTGGGAAATGACCGTGAATTTGCCAGCTTTGTAGGCAAGAGGGAAGCAACCGCTCCCCTTGCAATCCTGACTTTCTTACAGGGTTGTGATCTCATTCTCTCTTTCTAGTTTCTTTTTCTTTCTTTCTCATTCACTCTCTTTTCTCACATTATTTATCATCATCATCATCATCATCATCATCATCATGTGTATCCTTCTTTCCTCCCAATTATGACATTTGTGGTACAACATATTTCAAAACAATCCAGCTTAAAAACTGTACAAAAGCTTCAATAAAAGTATAAATATAAAAATTATTTTAAAAGACAGTCGAGTCATTTATGAAGTTAAGAACATTAAAATTCATTAGGAGACAATATAAAGCAGTACAGCACAACGTTAGAAGCCCATCCCAGTCACGCTATAAGTCTGGTGGCATAAAAATGTTTTAACTTGCTGCTGGAAGGA
>CM034701.1:9307710-9347917 GCA_020142125.1 Phrynosoma platyrhinos
TTACTCACAAACCACAAGGTTGTGAGTATTAATTGTAGATAGATTCTGCAGCAACTTTAAGACTAACTGGGGGAAAAATTAAGAAATTATCAGCATGAGCTTTCATAGACTTCAGTCTACTTTTTCAGATGCATGTGGTGGAGAATCTGAAGCATCTGAAGAAATAGACTGAAGTCTATGAAAGCTCATGCTGACAACTTCTTAATTTTTTTTCCCCAGTTAGTCTTAAAGGTACTGCAGAATCTATCTACAATTAATACTAATTATACAGACTAACATGGCTATATCTTTGAATTCTATCACAAGGTTGTGAGTTCAATACCAGCCAGGGCTCAGGCTTGACTCAGGCTTGCATCCTTCCAAGGTCGCTAAAATGAGTACCCAGCTTGTTGGGGGCATTTAGCTTACAGTTGTAAACCGCTTAGAGACTGCATAGCGTGAAGCAGTATATAAAAGAAGCTGCTGTTGCAATTGCTATTGGTTGGTCGCACATTGTGTCCAATGGGATGGCAGCTGGGCAAGTGGAGAGGGGTAATTAGTGGTCACAGGCGGTGTGTTCATGCGATGGTGTACATGCATAGTGGGGAGGCAACCAAAAAATAGCCAAATAGTGTGGCTTGATGCCATGTGGTGCAGGTGTTCAGCCCACCTTTGGAGCTGGCCGTGTGGACAGCGGGGCTTCCACCCGCTTTTGTAAAAACTGGTATCAGCCCAGTTTTCCTGTTTTCCTCTCTGTTCAGCCCCTGCAACATGAGGCAATGGATTCAAACTACAAGAAAAAAAGAGATTCCACCTAAACATTAGAAAGACCTTCCTAACAGTAAGAGCTGTTTGACAGTAGAACACACTCCCTCAAAAAGTGGTGGGGTCTACCTTCTTTGGAGGGTTTTAAAGAGAAGCTGGATCACCATCTGTCAGGAGCTTTGATTATGTATTCTTGCATGGCAGGGGGTTGGACTGGATGTCCCTTGGGGTCTCTTCCAACTCTAGGATTCTACATAGAGGAGGGTTGGGCAACTGCAGAGAGCTTGTGTGTGTTATTTTTCTGCCTGGGGTATCCTCTGGGGGTCACAGAGACTACCCCCCCCCAAAAAAATGAAAGTATCCAGAAATCTATTTCTGATGTTTGGGGGGAAATTAAAAATGTTAATGCAATGTACAGAGGCTACGTAATGTATTTACAAGGTGAATTGTTGCTGCTTAGAGAGGGACTTGGCACTTTTTTGCCTGAATGAGGGAGGGCTAGAGTCACAACAACAGTTTTTTCATGCAGGGGGTCCTTGACTTTATTATTGATCCTGCTGCAACAAAAAAAAAAAGCTCTGTGAATACAGTGGGCCCTTGGTATCCACTGCAGTTTGGTTCCAGGACCCCGCATGGATAACAAAATTCATGGATGTTCAAGTCCCATTAATTACAACGGCATACTAAAATGGAGCCCCTTATATAAAATGGCAGTTGTGGAAATTCCAAAATTTGCTCTTTGGAATTTAAACATTTTAAAAATATTTTCAAACCATGGATGCTTGAATCTATGGATAAAAAATCTGTGGATATGGAGGACTGACTGTACTGGATCTTCGTTCAGCACAACAGAACTCCCTTGAAGCTTGGAGCAGATGCAGGAGGTCTATCAGTGAAATCGGGTGGATTTACTTCTCCTGCAGCAGTCAGCCAGCTCACCCCTGATATAGGAATTTATATGCTCTGTATCGGAACAGGCAACCAGAGCAGTCTATTAATCATAGAATCATAGAGTTGGAAGAGACCACAAGGGCCATCCAGTCCAACCCCTGCCATGCAGGAACTCAAAATCAAAGCATCCCCGACAGATGGCCATCTAGCCTCTGTTTGAAGACCTCCAAAGAAGGAGACTCCACCACTCTCCAAGGGAGTTTGTTCCACTCTTGAACAGCTCTTTTCCTGTAGTTTGCATCCATTGTTCTGAGTCCTATTCTCTTTAGCAGCAGAAAACAAGCTTGCTCCATCCTCAATACGACACCCTTTAAAATATTTAAACAAGGCTATCATAACACTTCTTGACCGTCTCTTCTCCAGGCTAAACATATTCAGTTCCCTAAGTCTCTCTCATAGGGCATGATTTCCAGACCCTTCACCATTTTGGTTGCCCTCCTCTGAACACGTTCCAGTTTGTCAACATCATTTCTGAATTGTAGTGCCCAGAACTGGTATTCCAGGTGAGACCTGACCAAAGCAGAATAGAATGGCACTATTACTTCCCTTGATCTAGACACTATACTTCTGTTGATGCAGCCTAGAGTTGCATTGGCTCTTTTTGCTGCCACATCACATTGTTGACTCATGTTCAACTTGTTAGGACTCCTAACTTTCATATGTAGTCATGTTAAGCCAGGTGTCCCCCATCCTATATCTATGCATTTCATTTTTTTTGCCTAAGTGTAGTACCTTACATTTCTCAATGTTGATGTTCATTTGGTTAGTGTAGGCCCAGTTTACTAATCTATTAAGTTTATTTTAAATTTTGATTTTGGAAGCAAAGGGATTTTGAGACTTGTGCGAAAGAAGTTGTAGCACAAGCTTTCATAGATGCATCTAAGGAAGGAGACCAAGTCTACCAAAGCTTATGGTACAACTTCTTTCACATAGGTAGTCTCAAAGTTGCTACCAAGATCCCTTTGCATACTGATATTCTAGACTAATATGGTTATGTCTCTGAATTTTACAAGCAAAGACAGTGTGATGGCATTGCTAAGAGCCAGGCTTTTCGGTTGTACAAATGAGTTTGCATCATTTTAAAAAAATGGACTGAGCAAATACAATGACCCTAGGGATGTTGCTGAAAACTGTACTGTTTTAAAGGTGCAGAAATAGGCAATATCTCTCTTTGTTGGATTTATTTCTTTTTGCCAAAGATCCTAATTCCTCAGATGTCTTCTCAAAGGGCGGGGGTTGGAATAGTTAACCTTGTTCCATCCAACTGAGAGCCATCTATCTTCCTATTCCACATATGTATAAAAATTATGTGCCACTCAAAAACATATACTTTTTCTTGTTGTTCATGCTGAATTTTTTGTCTGTTCCAAACAATTTTGAGTAGAATAAATAGTTTCTCCTATACCTCTTTAGTAACCTTTGAAAATATTGTATATCTTGAACGTTTCATGTGGACTGTGGATTGGTAATTGGATCAGTGCATAGAACAGGCTTTTCCAACCCTTTGTCCTCCATCCATATGTGTTGAAGTATAACTCAATATCATCCCCAGCAAGTATAGTCACTGGTCCAATACATCTGAAGCACACCAGCTTGGGGAAAGTTGCTTTAGTTTATTGGATAAAATTTATCCAGTCTACAGTTGCTGTGTTGCTTTTAGCTGTTTTGTTTCAAGCTGCATTGTAAGCCACTTTGGGTCCCATCAAGTAAGTAAATAAACAAGGCAACTTGTTCATTATTAGTGGATTTGGATTTTTAAAAAATGAATTGGTTTATTCAACCCATGTTTTCTGACCTTGTTCTCCCATCTGTCTGTTTCAGGACCAAGAAGAAAATAAAGGAGCCACAAGCTGGCCAGAGTTCTACATTGATCAGCTTAACTCCATGGCTGCTGTAAGTAGATTTCTTAGAAATTAATTTGTGGCTGTATGTGTTCATAAGTTAAGAAAACAGAGAAAATTAAAATTTTGCACCTGGTATAAATTGTGGAATTTATTTAATTCAACCCTTTGTGAAAACAGGTAAGAACCTTCTCCAGGCAAAGATACAAAAGACACTGTTCTACAAAGTATTGCACAAAGTGTTCCACAAACTCAGAACCACATCCTGAATAATAAAGACATTCTCTGGGAGAATAATACTGTGAGATGTCTTGAGTCCTATTTTGGGGAAAAATTGCACTCCAAGTCCACAAATGGGGAGGGACAAGTGTAAATGGGTATAAACCAAATAAATAAATGTTTTTCCAAGACTGATGGATCATAGCGACTGTAATTCCTTTTGGAAATGGACAGCCACTTTTGACCATGTTCAGAGGCATTTTTTTCTGTGTTTTGTGGCATCCATGTCAGTCAGGGGGTGATCTTTCAGTCTGAATTTGAAAGGAGCTATCCAAGCCCTGTTTGAGATTTTATTGAGCCCTATTTGAGGTTGTTGTTGTTATGTGCCTTCAAGTCGTTTCCAACTTATAGAAACCCTAGGAAAAACCCATCAAGTTTCTTCAAAGGGGGTTTGTCATTGCCATCCTCTGAGGCAGAGAGAGTGTAAGTCGCCTAAGTCACCCAGTGCATTTCCATGGCCAAGCCAGGATTCAAACCCTGGTCTCCAGAGTCCTAGTCCATCTTAGATATCTGCTTTAAAGTTTAAACTAAACTCCAGAGTGGAATCACTGTCACTGCCAAATGTCAGATCGCTTACTTATTGATATCCTACCTGAACTTCAAGAACTGCTCCAGCTAAGACAAATTTAAAAAAAAACAAATTCCTTCTCATCAAAGGAAGAGATAACCTGAAAGTTTGCAACTCTTCTGCTATGCAAACTGTCTAATGGTGAACCATTCTCAATGCAGGCTGTCTTGACTGTGGGATTAACTGGGCAACCACAATTGTGATATATATCACAAAGGGTTGAACCCTAGATAGGGCTGAACACTAATAGATAGATATAGATATATAAAACACTTTAAAATTATATATAATTATCTCCCTTGTGGTGAGATCTAGCATTCTGGGCATAACTGCAGATTTGGGTTGTTCTCAGATGTGGGCAATCCTCCACTAGAACCATGAAACGCCTTGCAAATATGCTCTTTCGCAGTTGCTCGTAAAATGCTTCAGCTGTGCTTAGAGAAAATCGTATTCTGTTGGATTTTTACAGTGAATTGCTGCCATGAAAAGATGACATCATTGGCTAAACGTTTCTGCAGGGCACCTTCCTCCTTTAACTTCCTGATGACAGCTGTCCCATTGCATTACCAGTTCAGAGAAGGCTTTAGCGGAAACAATAGCAACCTTTAAACGGGGGGGGGGGGGGGGGGGAGGACAGAATAAAAGAACAACCCATCCCAGTTTTATTGTCCACAGGTGGCTGAATCTTACCTATGACTGGCACTTCGAAACCGAATCCAGGTGGCTACTAGGGCAGGAGGGTTGGAAAGGGAAGGAGGGATTTGCTCCACAAGGAGGGGATTGATTCAAAGCTACTAACTCAACTCAAGGGAAGGGAACTCTGGTGCCATGGTAGAGGACATGATTATGGTCATTTTTAACCAAATTGTTCCCAGGTGCCATTCTCCCATCAAAATGTTCACAAGTGGAAGCGTCCATGCTGCACGCAATCCTGAAATTCACTTAGAGCTTTTAAAAAAGAAATAAATAAGGAGGAAGTCAGCGCGGATCTGAAAATACATTATTAGTTGTTGTTGTCAATTGCACTTGAGTTGATGCCAACTCATGGTGACTGTGGATGAGACATCTCCAAGGCTCCTTCTTTTCCTTTGCTCTCCTCAGTTTCTATAACTTCAGACCCATAACCTCCTTGGTTGAGTCAATCAACCTGGCATGAAGTCTTCCTCTCTTTCTATCTCCCTCCACCTTTCCTAGCATTATTGTCTTTTCTAATGAGTCTTGCCTTCTCAGGATGTGGCCAAAGTACGTCAGCCTCAATTTGATTAAGTCTTTCAGAGAGATTTCTGGCTTAATCTGTTCAAGGATCCATTTGTTTGTCTTTTTAGATGTCCAGGGTATTCTCAGCACTTTTCTCCTGCACCACATCACCAATGAGTTGATTTTCTTTTTATCCACTTTCTTCCCTGTCTAGCTCTCACATCCATACATAATGATGGGGAATACAATGGCTTGGACAATTCTAACTTTAGTGCTCAGTTGTATATGTTCTTTAAGATCTTGTCTAGTTCTTTCACAGCTGCCCTTCCCATTCCTAGCCATCTTATTTCCTAACTGCAATCTCCATTCTGATCAATGTTTGATCCAAGGTTTGGGAACTCATTTCAATTTCTTCATTGTCTAGGTTAGTATGTAGATCCTCTGTAGTCATTGTTTTTGTTTGCTGTATGTTCAGCAGTAAGTCTGTTTGATTTGATTTGGGCTAACATACACTGGTCAAACAGGGTACATTGGGCCCTTAGTATCCACACTGTAGTTTGGGTCCAGGACCCCCTGGGGATACAAAATTCTGTGGATGCTCTGGTCCCATTATATAGGGTGGGGTAGCAAAGATGGTGCCCTTCATAGAAAATGGCAAAATCAAAGTTTGCTTTTTGAAATTTTAAGGGGGGGAGGGAGGGAAAATTTTCAAGCCATGGATGGTTGAATCTTTGGATAGGAGGGCCAACTGTACTGTGCATTTTGACCTGGCCATTTGTTGCCTATCTTCAAACAAAACAACATGGGCCAACCTTGGGTAGAAAACACGTTTTACACGTAGAAGGTCAGAAGTTACAGTATATGATGGGAAAAGTTCTGTACCTCCAACCCTGGAATATTGCTGCCAATCAAAGTAAACAACACTGGCTAGATACTGAGCAAGCAGCACTGTGCAAATAATCTGAATCGGTATAAAGCAGCTTTATGTCATCAGCTGAAAAAGATTTAGAAGGAGGATTATAAACAAAATAGGGTAAACATTGGATGAGGAAAGAGCTAGTTAACTTGAAAGTAACTTGCATTTAGCACAACATTGGGCAAAGTACAGCCTTCCTGATGCTGTTGGACTGCAATTCCTATCCATCCCAGCCAGTATAGCCAATGGTGAAGACTGCTAGAAGCTGTAGTCCAACAACATCAGGAGAGCTGTATGTGCCTACATAATTTTAAGAAAGTCCAGCACTTAAACCATACTATGTATTTTTAAGTGTAAACATGGAATATAGATTGCTAAAGTCAGGAGGGAATTTGGCTGCAAATGTTAGAGTTTGCATGCTGGGTGGAAAATTCAAAGGCAAGGGCCTGACATTAGAAAAAGACAAACAATTGGTAGAAACTGATAAAATTCAAAGGTAAGTGACAAATAAAATAAATAAGCAGCAAACAAAGTAATCAATTTTAAAAAAGAATCAATTCTATACCATATTTCTTAATTTTACCAATCTATAGCTACTGATACATTTCAAAAACACAAGAGAACCCTATTAGAGAGAGCCAGCATGGCATAGTGGTTTGAGTGTCGGACTATGATCTGGAGACCAGAGTTTGATTCCCAGTTTGGCCATGAAACCTACTGGATGACCTTGGGCAAGTCACATGCTCTCAGCCTCAGGGGAAGGCAGTGGCAAACCTCCTCTGAACAAGTCTTGCCAAGCAAACCCCATGATAGGTTTGCCTTAGGGCTTGCCATAAGTCGAAAACTACTTGAAGGCACACAACGCACACACAGTGAATTGAAATGTGCATCTGGACAAAAGGGCTTCAATGTGCATTGGACATTTCCGATATACACTGGGCACTGCAGTTATGTTCCAACATTTACTAGAGGGTGTCTGATGCACATCTGGGAGCATCCCTCATCGGCATGAGTGCCTGTTACACATTGGACTGTTTCACATCAGTGATTCCATTGGCTATCATTGCTCAATGCACACCCATGCATAGTTAACATCACAGTAATTCTGATTCCTTCACACATAAATCCACTTACAAATACATAAGCCCCACACTGAATTCCAGCCATCATTTGTAATTTAAAAATCTCTGGGTAAGTAGGAATGGTTTTATTGGCAATGAAATTAAAAACCACAAATAATCAAATCTGCAAAAGTCAAAGCTGCAAATTTAGAGAACCAACTGTATCCATTGTCCCACTAACACCGTGGCTCCAAAAACCAGCACTGTATGGTTTGCCAGCCCCATAAAGCAGATTTTGGTCTGTAGGGCAGGCTGCTCTACTCCCCTAATTCCACTGACAGAAATAGTTAATTTAGCAAATACCTCCTCATTGGATTTAGGCCATTATCTTTCTTAGGAGGAAAACTATTCCTAAATTGGGATACCACAACAGAAATGGCCCCCTTCTTTGTAAATGCATAATGTGTTTCTCCCATTGATAGTATTCTAGGAATTGTCACATTTCTTTCTTTTCTGCAAACTACTTGGAGTTCAATGTATTTGTGGGAAATGGCATACCTAAATAAATGGATTGTGAATAATTCATAGTTCATGCTTATATTTTTAACGTCTGCAGAGGAAATCACTGATTGCTTTGGAAAAAGAAGATGAAGAGGAGAGAAACAAAACCATTGAGAGTCTGAAGACAGCACTGAGGACCAAACCTATGAGGCAAGTGGTCTTTTTGTATTTTACTGCCAATATTTAATTATGTTGGCTGGCATTCCTTCTAGAGTAGACCCATTCTTCCATCAGTTATTGAATAGTGACTCAACATGTAGTTCATTGATTCAATGGGTCTACCAGTTAGGACAATAATGGTTTTAATTTGTAATCTGCTGTGAGACAGAATATATTATTATTATTATTATTATTATTATTATTATTATTATTATTATCATCATTATTATTATTATTACCAACAACAAGTTTTTTGGTTCTCTTTGGCCAGGATTGGGGTTTTGTAGCAAAAAAAAAATCCTCATTATGCAGTTACAGAGAATTATGCCTGAATTGTGCTGCACAACCTTAGTATTAATAGGCAACATTTCACAGCTGAATGAAGACATCAAATGTTCCACCAAACTCACAACCAAATGTTCATGCACATCTATGAGCAATGTCACTGCATGCCAACTTGGATTCTGCAGCCTTGGAATTACATGTGGTTGTTTCATCCCTTCAGATGTTGGTGGACTGTAAATCCCAGCAATCCTAAGCAGCATAGTTCATGGTTAGGAATCCTGGGAATTAGAAACCTAGACTAAAATAGAGTCATAGAATTAAAAGAGACCCCCTAAGAGCCTAATTATATTTGGAAAGACACGTGATTCCTATCCCTGTTCTAAAGAAGCATGTTAAGGATTGGCAGGGCTGTAGTGAGAGAGGATGGGGCAAAATGAGGGCATTGCACACATGCGTGCACACACAAACACACACACACACAGTGTAAATTCCTTCAGCTCCCAACTTTCTAGCATTGCAGTAACTTGAAACTTCAGTTGTGCATTTAAAAATACAGTTTGGACATTGAAAGAAAAGGGACAGGCGAGGTTTCCAAGGCAGTGTGAACACAGCAAATATAAGAGCAAACTAAGCATGATCAAACACAGCAAACCAAGATGATCAAAGATCTGGGAACCAAGCCTTATGAGAAATTTCTTGGGGAGCTGGGTATGCTTAGCTAGGGGAAGAAAAGACTGAGGGGTATCTTTAAATATCTGAAGGGATGCCCATGTAAAAGGTGGAGTCAGCTGTTTTCCTATTGCTCCAGAGGCTATAACATGACTAATGGATTCAAATGACAAGAAAAAAGATTCCAGCTAAGCATGAGGAAGAACTTCTTGACTGTAAGGGCTGTTTGACAAAGGTTCCCAAACTGGTCATCCAGATGTTTCGGACTTCAGCTCCCAGAAGTCCCACCCACTTGGCCAGTAGTCAGAAATTCTAGGAGCTGAAGTCCAAAACATCTTGATGCCCAAAGTTTGGGAACCACTGGAATAGACTATTGCTCTAAGTCAAAGGTTGGGTTGCCAAATGACCCTGTTATAAGGGATACTGCTTAGTTGAGGGCCAGAACATTTGTCCCTTATAGAGCTGACAGGTGTCCATTTTTATAAGACATGTCTCTTATTTGAGGGTTGGAAAGCATTTTCTTTTCATATAGATTTAATAAGATGTCCCTTTTATATAGATTTAATAAGGCGTGGTCCGTTCATAAATACAGAAATATGTATATTATGTTTATTCTCTTGTCCCACCCCACCATTAGAGAACCAGCTCTGTAGTCCAATGTCCAGAAGGCCTCAGCTTTTCCAGCCTGTTTCTTATGGCAGATAATTTTTCTGACGTATGTCTCCATATGCACTTGTTCTCCAGATTTGTAACCAGATTCATTGACCTGGATGGCTTGACCTGCATTTTGAACTTCCTGAAGACCATGGACTATGAGACCTCAGAGTCTCGGATACATACCTCTCTCATTGGATGCATCAAAGCACTGATGAACAACTCTCTGGGGAGAGCTCATGTCCTCGCCCACACAGAGAGTATTAATGTAATCGCTCAGAGTCTGAGCACGGAAAACGTTAAGACAAAAGTGGCAGTGCTGGAAATCATGGGCGCTGTGTGCCTGGTTCCCGGGGGCCACAAAAAGGTACTGGAGGCCATGGTACATTACCAAAAATACGCCAGTGAAAGGACTCGATTTCAGGTACGAAGTTTCTTCTTGACGCTTTGGTCAGTTGCAAATTCTGGGCTTTCTTTGACTTAATTGTCTTATTCTCCTGTGCTCAGAAAGCACTGATTGGCGATTCTGGAAGTTGCAATCCAAAATGAGTTTTCTCTGTGCTTTGGGGTATTTGGTTTGGGGGCTTTTTATCTGTAATTTGTTGGTAACATGATAAGAATGACAAGTAGACTTTGGTCCAAAACATACTGTAGAAAAATTCAGTTTGAGACCACTTTAACTGCCCTGGCTCAATGCTAGTGAATTCTGGGAGCTGTAGTTTTGTGAGCACTCTGTCAAGCCAAGGCAGTTAAAGCAGTCTCAAACTGGATTATTTCTGCAGTGTGTTTTAGACCTATGACACTGGTTTGGAGAAAAATGTATTTCCCTCTCTGTAGATCAGGGGTAGGCAACCTTTCCCCTTTAAGGGCTGAGGGACTTCAGCTCCCAGAATCCCAGGAGCTATTGGCCAACATGGGACTATTGGCCAATATGGCTGAAGCTACTGGGAGCTGAAGTCCCTCAGCCCTTAAAGGGGAAAGGTTGCCTACCCCTGCTGTAGATCATGGGGAGGCACAGTGTTGACCCTTCATATGTTGTTGGACAGCATCTCTCAGCATTCCCCACTCTTGGTCATGTTGCATAAAGTTAGTGGAAGTTGCACTGACAACCCAAGCACTTTGCCCACCTTCACTTGGTATAGATGCATGGTATTGCTATCCTTTTGTTGATTTTGATCTACAAAGATCTGTAGGCTTTTGAAGTGGTCCAAAACCCTAGAAATTATTGTTAATGGATATAAAAGTACAGTGAACTGCTTCTTCCTGGCCACCTTCAACTCTCCCTGAACACTTGTCCTCTTTCTTTAATAACATCTGTATCTAGTCCACATGGCACAATTATAGCACTTTAATCCCATTTGTATTGCCATGACTGTATCCTATGGAATCCTGGGATTTGTAGTTTGAGGAGAGAAGATGTTCCATTGAATGACAACACTAGAGGCACTCTTCCACAGAGAATTCTAATTTCTCATCCACAAACTCCAAATCCCAGAGTTCCCTATGCAAAAGCCATGGCAATTAAAAGGGGATCAAACTACTCTAGTTGTGTGGAACAGAAACATCAAGTCGCCTTCTTAAGTGTTAGTTTTTAGCAAAGCAGGATTAGCAAGCATTTTGAGCTGTGCCTAAAGCAGGATTATACAGTGAAGCATTGTTGTCTGCTGGGTTTTGCTTCCAAGACTCCCCATGGATAACAAAATCTGTGGCTGTATAATCCTGCTTTAGGCACAGCTCAAAATACAATGGTGTAGTAAAACTGCATCCCTTATATGAAATGGCAACATCAAGGTTTGCTTTTTGGAATTTGTACATTTTAAAAATATTTTCAAACCATGGATGCTTGTATAAAAAAATAAATATGGATATGGAGGGGTGACTGTACCTAAATGGAATCAGCCATTTAATTTAAAGGTGCCAGGACAGCAATCTCAGAATTGCTTGTGGGGTGGGTGGGAAGAGGAGACTGAAACCTCTTGCCCAAATCTCTGTTGTCCCACCTCTGAGTCTGTCTTTTTCCCCCTGCTACAAATACTGTAGTATCAGAAAAATAAAAATCTTAATGGATCACTGGAGTGAGATGAAAGATTCTCCTAATCCCTAGCCATTCATAGAGAGCAGATTTCTATGCCTCCGCACTCAGGTGCTGATATATGGGATTGGTGTATGTGTTTGTTTGCATATGTGGAACCCTGGGTCCCAGCCACAGGAAATCACGGGGCCCCAAAAAATGGTGCATCCTTTTCTAGAGCTATGCAAAGTTGCTCCCAAACCACTTGTTAGAATGTACAGGTTTGCGTATGTGTTATATGGTTATGTGTGAGAAGCAGAGAGAGAAGAGGGGGGAGTTAAATGATTCTCAACATAAAAAAAAAACTTTAAAGAGTTGGTGGATGGATGGATACATAGAAATATGGATGGATGGATAGATAGATGGATGGATGGATAGATAGATAGATAGATAGATAGATAGATAGATAGATAGATAGAACCATGCAGGTAGTTTGCACTGATAGTTTTTTCCTCCTGCTCTTCTATATGGACTAATAATCACACAGACATTTTTTAAAACCCTTGTATTTTGCAGACATTAATAAATGACCTGGATAGAAGTACAGGACGATACCGGGATGAAGTGAGCCTCAAGACAGCCATCATGTCCTTTATCAATGCAGTTCTAAGCCAAGGAGCTGGTGTGGTAAGTGTGGAAACTGGAGGTATACACATTCTTGATGTAGATACGAAGCTGATAGGTAATTAATCAGCAAGAATTCCTGCAGGAATTTCAGCAAGTGTCTCAAATTTTCCATTGACGTTGCTTGATCCCCCAAATTGCTGCATTACAGAGTATAATGTCAAACATTACACATATGTGAATAGAGGGCAGGTTTGCAGGGTGAGTGTGAAGTTGGTATTTGCCAGCGATCCCAATAACAGCAAAGAGCTCAGTCCTACTGCTCAGTTTTCTCCTTTGAGAAAGTTGGAGGCAGTTCTTAAGTGGTTTGCACACCCATGTCTGGGGGGGGGGGGAGAATGCTCAACAAAGGTACTTTGCCAAAAGACCCTTCAATTTCTTCAAGCCAGGATACTGAAGTGCCTCATGGGATTTTGTTTTCCACACCTCTTTGTGTGTCAAATATAAGACCTAGCCACCTCCTCTTTCAAGAAAGGTGAGCAAGCTCTAGTGCAGGGATAGGCAACCTGTCCCCTTTAAGGGCCGAGGGACTTCAGCTCCCAGAATCCCAGGAGCTATTGGCCAACATGGGACTATTGGCCAACATGGCTGAGGCTTCTGGGAGCTGAAGTCCCTCGGCCCTTAAAGGGGAAAGGTTGCCTACCCCTGCTCTAGTGTAAAGAAAATGTATGCCTCTCCTCACTGAAAGTGTTGCACAGTAAGGGTGAGAATGTAAAAATCAGTTTTCACATGATACAGAGATATTGGGAAACAGGAAGCTCAAAGCCCTTTGGTGTGGTATTCATCATTCATACATTCCATAATACCTAAAGCCATTGCTGGGTTGATATGTCAGCCGCAGAACTAAGTGCAAGCCAGATAAGCCCCAATCTTGCCATTTACTATTGTTACCCTTAAGGCTTTTTGTGAAGGCTAGAGTAGGGTTTTCTCACTGGTAGTACACAGGGGATTTCTCAAGCCATCTTCTCTTTGCCTTGATTCTGAGGACTCAGCAGAACCAGGCATTAAAGAAGCAGGCAACCGATACTTGGTGTGTGCTGGGCAGCCAGGCACAATATCACTGACAGACTGTTTTGCTCTTCTGAACTTAAATAAGATCTTGGTCTAAGTTTCTATGTTCACCTTGTACCCTAGCATTGGGTGCATAAGCTTCAATACCCTACCTTGGAGAACCATTCTATGTTTGTAACATTAATGAAGGAACATCATGCATCATAGGGCAGAGGCAAGAACAGCTAATGAAAAGAGGAAGATATGCACCTTCCCTGCCTAAATCCTAGCAGTCTTGTTTCATCTCCTAGCCCATTATTTCTGCTGTGATCCCAAGAACTGAGATATCTTTCAGGAACCTCATCCCATAGGTGTGCCATTCCTGGAAATGTTAAAATAGTCTAAAAGGTCATTCATCTAGAGGAAGAGTCTCTGAAATATTCCCTCTTCTACCTTTTTCTCTTTTCCAGGAAAGTCTGGACTTCAGACTCCATCTTAGATACGAATTCCTCATGCTTGGAATTCAACCTGTAATTGACAAATTAAGAGAGCATGAAAATTCCACATTAGATAGGTAAGTTTCTTTGGTTGATATGAACTGTCTTGTGTGCAGTGGTATTCTTTTTATCCCTTTCCCTCTCCCCTCTTAATTCTCCCTGGATTTCGTGCATTTTGGACAAAAAAAAAGTATTTCTGTGAGTCTTGACATAATAACTGAAAGAACCCTCTTATACACGCACTACTTAAATGCAGTCTGAAATTCACCAGTAAGAATCTAAGGGTGCTTGTTAGTTATGTTTATGTTTTACAACAGGGGTAGGCAACTTTTCCCCTTTAAGGGCCGAGGGACTTCAGCTCCCAGAATTCCAGGAGCTATTGGCCAACATGGGATTATTGGCCAACTTGGCTGAGGCTTCTGGGAGCTGAAGTCCCTCGGCCTTTAAAGGGGAAAGGTTGCCTACCCCTGTTTTACAAACTGCTTTATGATCTCTACTTTCTCTCCTCAACCCACGTCACTTACAAAAGATATATAGTTGTTAATTTGTTTGTAATATTTAGCACCAGTGGTTTGGTGCCTCACACTATCCCTTCCCACTAGCCTTACTAGGTAAAGGAATTGGACAAGAGGAATTTCATCAGAGTTTGCCATTGCCTTCCTCTGAGTCTGAGGGACTGTGACTTGCCCAAGGTCACCCAGTGGGTTTTCATGACTGAGCAGGGATCCAGACCCTGCTCTTCAGAGTCATAGTCCAATGCTCAAACCACTATGCTACACCGGCTCATTCTGGGACAAAGGATTGTTTCCTACTTCTTCTTTTTTCTCTCCTTTTTCTATCTCTTTACATTTAGAGTTATCAGGCATCAGGTGGGCATTTTTGGACTATAACACTGTGGAGGGAAAATTAAATCAGAAAGAAGAAAATTTGCTTTTTCACGCCATAGGGCCAAGTGTCAGAATACCATCTGAAATGTCCCTTGAAGTCATTTTGGACTTATAGCAAGTAGCAGTAGCAAGTACATTTCTATACCGTTTATCAGTGCACTTAATCATTCCCTAAGCAGTTTACAATGTGTAAGCTAATGGCCCCAATAAGCGGGCTACTCATTTTAGCCACCTACGGAAGGATGTAAGGGGGGTTGCAGACTGCCAGAAATAGTGCAAATTGAGTCCACTTTTAGGGTTAGGGTTGGTGCTAGGGAATCATGGGGATTGTTTTTTTTCTGAGACATTGAGCCTTCTCTGTCAGAGAGCTCTGGTGCCACAATAAAATACCGTTCCCATGATTCCCTAACCCTAAAAGTGGACTCAATTTGCACTATTTCTGGCAGTCTGCAACCCCCCAAAGTCTGAGTGGATCCTGGAGTCCTGCCTGGGATCGAACTCACAACTTTGTGGCTGTGAATGACTGCAGTACTGACATTTAACTACTGCACCACCAAGGCTCCTATGGACTTATGGTGACCCTAAGGCAAATTCACACTTCTTTAGAGCAATCTGAAAAAGCCTAGAGAATTGTAATGGCTTAGACCAGAAATGGAAGAACTTAGCAGGTCACGGCTTTCTACCACACCTCCTTCTTCCTGCAATAATAATAATATTTTTTTTGCAAATTGCAATAAATAAAATAAAATAAATCAATATATTTGGCCCCACAACCCTCTAGGTACTAGGGGAGAATTTTCACCATATCTTGAGCCCTTTGCTGGTCATGTTTGATCCATGGGAGACCTTTTTTAACAACAAGAAGTGAGTATAAGTCATTTCCTGTTCACTTCCAGTTTCAAAAAAGGGTCTAAATTGGCCCAGAGGGGCTGCAAAATATGGTGGATGTGTGCCCCATGCCTCCAGAAGAAAGTTTGGAGCATTTCAGAGACAAAAAAACTTTGAAAAATTTTGCAATTTTTACCCTTGGGGGCCCCAGGAGAACTTCAAACTTGGTGAAAGTGCCCTGTCTTTGCCTGGACTTATAGAGGTCCGTGCACACAACACTAAAAACCTGCTTAACATTGGATGCATTGGATGTAAGTTGGCCCAGTGAGGATAATTTACATCCAAAGAACATGAGTAATTGTGGGGTTGAGGGTGCATCATCTGTTTGCAGGGGAAGAGCAAGCACCGGTGAGTATTTTGTGGTAGCATTTGGTTCAGAATTGGGTTCTAATCCTGGTTCTGCTACTTGTTTGCTAGAAGGAAGGAGGAAAGATTTTTGCATGTCATCCAAGCTGCTTTTCCATAAGCCCACTTCTGTGCTACTCTGGTAACACTGAAAATAGGGTTGTGTGACTGCAGAAGAGGCAATTTTTTGCCCCAGGACCTTCTGGGGGGCCACACAATCTGCCAAAAATTTCCCTCTGAAACTAAGAAGATAAAAACAGGAAGTGGTAGGAAGTTTATTTCTGGTTTTTAATAAATGGGCTTTTTTTTTTTTTTTTTTTTTGGTTGATGTTAAACAGCAAAGCAGGAGTTGTCACCTGAATTGCAACTCTTAAAGGCTTCCGGGGAAGCATTTCACCCCTTGGTGGGGATAGAAAAAAGGGTAATCTGCAGAATTTGAAGGGATTGAAAGTCATAGGAAAAGTCCTTGAGGATTACATAAGGCCCAGGGAAGTACTTTGCCCTCTCCAATTTTAAATGATCCAACCATTTGGGTGGGAACAATTACATGGGTCAACAAGCTGCTGTGAGGTAGAAGGATGTCAGATCTATGAGAAGTACCTACATGATGAGTTCCTACCTATGTGTGGCTGGGTCCTAGCAGTGCCAACAACCACTTATGAAAAAGCAGCTTCCTTGTGGCTCCCACAGTAGGCCAAAGATACCTTCTTCCTGCTCATTTCCTATGTTTAAATTGGGACAAGGATCGGATCCTGCAGATGTGAAGTCAAAAGCTTTCACAGCGAACATCCATAATTTTCTGTGGGTTCTCCAGGCTATGTAGCCACATTCTGGATGAATTTATTCCTGATGTTTCGCCTGCATCTGTGGCTGGCATCTTCCCTGCCACCACTCTGAAGATGCCAGCCACAGATGCAGGCGAAACATTGGGAATAAATTCTTCCAGAATGTGGCCACATAACCCAGAAAACCCACAGAAAACTTAAGGATCCAACAGAGTTGGTAAGAGGATGAATTTCCTTGACTTTTCATACTTTTGAATGACATGTCAGGAAATGGCTCAATTGCTCCAAAAATTCCTAAGTAGCAACATAACCTTTTTTTTTGCATATGTTGAGTAAAGTTGCTCCCATAAAACATTCCAATAAATATGTTTCTAGATAGCTCTTTTTTTCTTTTTCCCCCTTCTCAGGCACTTAGACTTTTTTGAAATGCTCAGAAATGAAGATGAATTGGAGTTTGCCAAAAGGTTTGAATTGGTATGTATGTATGTTGAACTCCTAACTTCTCTTGGACTATTTTTCTCCCATTTTGGCTCATCACCCAAACAAATAAATTACTCTACTCCAGGGATGGGTAACATGTAGCCTTCCAGATGTGGTTAGACAGCAACTCCATCTTTCCTTGCCATTTCCTTGCCTCAAAAGCAAGTGCTTTTAGAAATTTTGGGGCACTCACAGAATCTTCTCTGGAACATTCACATGTGAAAAATGTTATCTTGCCAAGCATTTTACCCTTCCCAAAACTTAATAAGTTACTTTTAAAACTAATTATTTTTGATGGAGTTTGTTACATACTTCATTATACATACACAACACAATTTGTTAATGTGGCATTTCCCTCCTCATTTTTTAAAAAAGCAGTTCATCACTCTGCTGGTTACTTCTCTGTATCCTACCAAAAAACTACGGTACTTAGAATTTATAAGAGAGACATAAAACTGGAAAAATTCTGCTTAGGATGCCTCTTAACTTAACAAAGTTGCTTAGTGATGTAGCTAAAAATAATTTAACAAAGTAGTTAGAAAAAGTTTAAATCTTTCCCACAAAAAAGAAGTATCACCATTCCTAGTTCTGTTATTTTTTAATATATCTGTTATCTTTTAATATTTCTGTTAAATGTGACTTCTTGTGCCCTCCTCAAATGTAACAAACTACAGGTAGGTCAATAACTTGAAATTCACTACATCCAAACTCTGAGTCTGCCTACCCACAACATAACAATGTCCTGATGTGCACAAAGTCTATTGTGGAGCAATTGTAATTACTGCTGGCAACTTATGACTATCTGTGGGAATTTCAAGCAGTAATTCTGTATGGAAACATCTCAGCATAATTTCAACTATGTTTTCTCCCCATCACAATAACACAGGTCCATATAGATACGAAAAGTGCAACCCAGATGTTTGAGCTCACGAGAAAAAGGCTGACTCATTCAGAAGCCTACCCGCACTTTATGTCTATCCTTCACCACTGTCTCCAAATGCCTTGTGAGTGAATATATCTTTTCTATCTATACTTATAGCTGAGGTTTTGGAATTGAGAATGGTGCCAGGCTTCTGAACTCTCAATTCCTTTGGGTGAAGCCGGGAATGCTGTCACTGTGATATGCTCTGTAGGGATTATGACAATGGATTTCTTAAAACTTTGATATTATCCCACACAATTTATTTGAATTTTGTGCTTCACTTTGCAGCAAACCTTTTGTATATTTAGTGATATTTATGTAACTCTTTTGTACAACATAATTATTACTCATGTAAAAGAACAGTTTGGGATCTTGCCTTTTTTAAAAATATCTCACCCCCACCCCAATTATTTCTTCCTTGTGAATGTTCTTTGCTTTCATTTACATTTTACGATTTCCTCCTACTTATGTGTACCAGTCTGCTGGCTGCTTTTACTGTATTAGGAATGGGGTCCCATGCTCCATTTGGAGAAGGAAATGCTCCCACCAAAGGAAGGGGTAGACCCAATTTGTGTTCATGTTCTCTTCCAAGTGCGATTTCCGTCTTCTTGTGCTTCCTTTCCTCTTATGCTATTTTTCATTATTTCCTGGAGCATCCCACCTCTCCCAAAGCTGATTTTCAGAGAGCTACCTAAGGGAATGACAAGGAGCCACTGAAAACTGTCTTCCCATTTCTGCTAATGTGAGAGAAGTTCCACTTATAGGAACTCTGGATCTAAGCTACTGACTTTCCTGACAATAAAAGAGAAAGCTTAAAAGGATTATGTAGAGTCATAGAATCATAGAGTTGGAAGAGACTACAAAGGCCATCCAGTCCAACCCCCTGCCATGCAGGAATACACAAAGTATTCCTGACAGATGGCCATCCATCCATACATCATGTTTGAAAACCTCCAAAGAAAGTGACTCCACCACACTCTGAGGCAGCTGATTCCACTGTCTAACAGCTCTTACCATGAGGAAGTTTTTCCTAATGTTGAGATGGAATCTCTTTTACTGTACAGTCCGCCTGCCCCATGTGCAGGCTTGCCATACGTGGAATTGAGGTCACATGGACAACAAGCCCGGGGGGACAAAATGGCTCATGTGCCGCCATTAAAATCAACACAACTTGTGGTCCCACAGTTTTTTCCGTGTGTGTGTGTGTGTGTGTGTCTGGAATGGATCCTCTGTGTATACAAAGGGCCCACTGTAGTTTGAAGCCATTGTTCTGTGCTCTAGTCTCTGGAGCAGCAGAAAACAAGTTTGTGCCGTCTTCAGTACGACATCCCTTCAAATATTTAAACAGGTCTATCATGTCACCCCTTAATCTTCTCTTTCCCAGGCTAAAGGATCGTATTGGCTTTTTTAGCTGTTGCATCACATGTTGACTTCCAGACCCCTTTCACATGTCCTGTTGTCAAGCCAGGTGTCCCCGATCCTATATCTGAGCCTTTCAACAAATTTTCTGCCTGTGTAGTACTTTATATTTCTGTTTGTTGAAATTCATTTTGTTAGTTTTGGCACAACTCTCTAATCTGTTGTCATTTTGAATTCTGATCCTGTCCTCTGGGGCATTAGCTACCCCTCCTAATTTGGTGTCATCTGTGAATTTGATAAGCATGCCCTCTATTCCTTCATCCAAGTCATTGATAATTGCTCTCTTCAAGAATACAGCTAGTATCCTATTTCAAGCTATCAATTTCTTTCCTGACCAAAATAGTATGTGGAGCGAAGTTTGATAAACCAAGTTTTCAACACTCTCGGAGCATCCAAGATGTATGCTTTTGTTACCTACTGTCATTGCAATCACCTGTGTAAAGGGCTTTTCCTCCATTATCTCCAGTTGTTACAGTGCTTTAGTAGAAGGCTTATGTCTAGTTAAGCCTATTGTCTGATTCTTTCACCAGTCCTTGGATCAAAGGGTAACCTTATGGATGCTAATTTCTATAAATTGTTTCAGCTCTCATGTACGACTTCAGAACTGTCTTGGAGAAGCATTATATTTGAGAAAGTCCTCATGTTGATCCCCCAATTCACCTGCACTTGATGGCTGCTCAAATGCACAAACATATATAAACGTCTTCCTTAATTGGAAAGGCATTCCCTCTCTGAGTCTTCTGCCAGAGAAGTCCCTGAAGAGCTGCCTTCTTAAATATTTCACATAGCTGACAACAGTTTTTGAATGATTTTGCATTCTTGCACGATTCCACTACTCATAAATGCAGCATCCACTGAAATCACTCAGTTTCTTATTGCAAATGCCGATCTAAATTCAGTTGTTGGTCCTGATAAGAGTGAGCCATTGTATCTATAAAAATTTAGTAAGTGAACAGTTTGTTAATTCCCATTGATTTAAAAGATCTAATGTTGCAACTAAGAATTGGATCTAGCCCATAGAATCTGTCCCTCCAAATATTTTGTCCTATCTTTTCTCTCCTCCACTCTGCCTTTTTGGGGGGAGTGGGCTGCCTCATTCCATTTTTAATCACTCAGCATTTATGAGTACAGATAATCTTTTGGAATGCCATAGCTGTCTTCTAATCCCATGTCCTTTTCTGTCTTTGACCTGCCCATGCCATTTTATGGAACATTCTGAACAAGGATGTTAATGTAGTTTCTCTTTGACAGAGTTCTGTTTCTTTTCACTGGAAAATGTGCAGGAAGCCTGGCTCTGTGATTTATCATGCAGAAAGTATTTTGATAGTCTACAAACAGCTTCAGCAAGCCCACTGTGTATGTTGTTTTACCACAATGTTGAACACTACCATTCACTGTTAGCAGTGAAGTTTGCCCTTTGGAAGCACAACCTGGACAAATATTTAACTAAATAAGTGCTTGAACAAGACTTTGCTATATACAGTGGTCCCTCCATATTTGCTAGGTTTAGGGGTGAAGGACCTCCATGAATATGGAAAAACTGCAAATAAAAAAAACACCACTATTCTTTTTACCTAAGATGACACCTCTCTAGGATTCCCCAGGTCCTCCAGTAGAACTCTGTGGTCAGCATCTGCCAGACGTTGACCATAGAATCATGCTGGAGGACCTACAAAATTCCTAGCGAAGTATTTTCTCTAGGGACTTCTAGGTTCTCCAGCACAACTCTTATGGTCAGCTTTTGGCAGAGTTGTGCTGGAAGACCTAGAGATTCCTAGAAAGAACATATTAATCGAAACACAACTAATCAAATCTGCAAAAGTCAAAGCCACAAATGTGGAGGGTCATTTTAGATGCTGCCATTTTCTATAGGAATGCATGGCTACTCTTCTGATCCTGTTTTTGGTGCCCAGCACATCTGAATTTCTATCTTCCTAACAGTGGGAATGATAACTAAGTGATAACTGATAACAGCATTCCCTCTATTAGAAAACCATTTTACCACCAAAATTTTTTGGCCAGACTCTAATAGCTAATGCCCCCTCGAACAGACCTATTGAATCAATTGTTGTTCTAATGTGTGTTGTTGTTGTTTTTGTTGTATGCCTTCAAGTTGTTTCAGACTTATGGAGACCCTAAGGTGAACCTATCATGGGATTTTCTTGGCAGGCTTCTTCAGAGGAGAGTCATCATTGCCATCCTCTGAGACTGAGAGTGTGTGACTTGCCCAAGGTCACACAGTGGGTTTACATAGCTGAGCCAGGCTTCGAACCCTGGTCTCCAGAGTCATAGTCCAGAGCTCAAACCACTACACCACAGTGGCTCTTGAGTGTGTTGTGAACTTGTGAATGTACCTTCTAGTTCACTCCCAATTATGGTGACTCGATTGTAGGGTTTTCTTGGCACAATTTCGTCATAGGATGTTTGCCATTGCCTTCCTCTGAGGCTGTGGGAGCATGACTGGCCTAGGGTCACCGAGGGGGTTCCCATGATTGAGCAAAGGATTTGAACCCTGGTCTCGGAGTTCTAGTCCCACACTCAGATAATTATGCCATGCCGGCTCCATATTGAATCAATTGCTGAACAGTAAGCCAACATCTCTGTAAATACCATTGATACAGTGGATCTACTTTGGTTGGAGACTTAACAAGTGGACATAAGGCTCTTTTTACAACACATTGAATTTGTACATAAATCCTCCCATGCACTAATAGTTCTCTAGTCTTCTCTGTCTTTGGGACAGTTGCACCATCATCACAAAAAATCCAAAACACACTGCAGAAAAAAATCCAGTTTGAGGCCGCTTTAATTGCCTTGGCTCAGTGCTAGGGAATCCTGGGAATTATAGTTTATTGTGGCACCAGGACTCTCTGACAGAGAAGGCTAAATGTCTCACAAAACTGCAGTTTCCAGAATTCCCTAGCATTGAGCCAGGGCAGTTAAAGCAGTCTCAAATTTGCTTATTTCTGCAGCGTGTTTTGGACCAAAGAGAGTTGGGTAATGAGTGGGGTGGTCTTTGAATATGATATATACAGGGATGTAGCTAGTAGGGTGTGTTAAGTTCTAGGTGTGCACAATTTCCAGTGTCTGTTTGCAATGCTAGAAATATTGGGGTGAAAGGAAAATTTCATTGGGGGGCAAACTTCTTGTTTGGATTGATAATGCCCTCATTTTGCCTCCTCCCCAGCCATAGCTACAGCCTTGTGTGTGTGTGCTCACAAAACACTGTTTGTCCTATGAAATTGTTTTTTTATTACTATCTTTTCCCCCCAACTATTCATCCCTATCTTTTTTTGTTCTTCTCTTTTTTAGATAAGAGAAACGGCAACACTGTCCAGTACTGGTTATTGCTGGACCGTATAATACAACAAATAGTTATTCAAAATGACAAAGGGCAGGATCCAGACTCAACACCACTGGAGAACTTTAACATTAAAAATGTTGTCCGAATGTAAGATCTCGGAAGTGCTTTCTAAAGTGCTAAAATTGGAAAATATTTTTCTCTTAATATGCTTGTTCTTTTGTTCTTTTATTAATTTTTGTTTAATATTCTTTCTTGGTTTTGTGGTTTGATTTTTATCTTTTATTTTACTTCCCCCCTCTTAAAAACTATGCAACAGGGAAAGAATTCTCTCATTTCTTGAATAGAAACAGGGCAATCAAGTTTAATCGATTTACCTTTTCATACCCCTTGAGAAACGTGAATGCTTCTTATATTATAAATAAAAGTTGTATTTTGGTAGCAGTGTTACACTGTTTTGGTTGCGTTCCATGAAATTCACCAAAGGCGGGCAACTGTGGCAGGGGTCTGTGGGACAATGGTCTTCTGGAAACTATCATTTCACTTTTTTCCCCTTTCTCTTTGGGGGGTGGCAGATAAAGAGTGATCCAATGAGTCTAAATGACTCAAGGGTTACAAAAATAAATGTTTTTGAGTCCCGTTTTGGTCCCAACACTACACATTGCCCACTTCTGGCATACAACTAAGAACATATGGAGAGCATGGCCCATTAAAGGCTGCTCTGGTGCACCATCTTGTTTTCCACAGAGGTCAGTGTGAAACCTCCTAGAAGCCTATAAGATAAGGCATGAAGTCAGTATGTGTTGTGTTCTTCACACTGGTACTCTTGAACAACTAGAATTCAGTACCATACTGCCTCTGAACACTGACATTCTGATTCATGGTTACGGCCAATAGTTGCTGAAAGGCCATACATTTTGTCTAATTTCCTTTTTCAAGCCATTTAAATTGGATGTTAGCTCTGTTTCCTTGGATGGATGGATAGATAGATAGATTTAATTCCCAAAGTTATTTTTGCATTGGGAATATCTTCAGGAAAGGAAGGTAATGTTTTTCTCTCCTTCCAAGGCATAAACCAACCAAGCAAATTGCATAACTTGCTTCTAGTCAAGCAATATACTTGCCACCTTGAAACTGTCTTGAAAGGTTTTCACAACATCCATTTCCTAACATTTCATGGCTGATCCTTTTACCCCTCAATGAATGGTATTTGTGAACACTCCATAGCGGCGATTCTCAACCTTTAGTCCTCCAGATGTTTTGGACTTCAGCTCCTAGAATTCCTGACTGTTGGCCAAGTGGCTGGGGTTTCTGGGTTGAAGTCCAAAATACCTGGAGGACTAAAGTTTGGGAATTGCTGCTCCAAGGCATTCAACTATTTCCATCAGTAGCTACGCACAGTATGGTGATGACAATTCCCTCCTACTCTCTTGTGAGAGAAGAACTTTCATTGGAAAAATTTGAGAATACTTAATGAATCCAAGCATTATGAGTAACTTTGAGTGACATATGAACCAAAAAATACCCCCACAGTTGCCATTGCAAAACATTTTGTGGGAAGTAGATGAGTTAATTAAACAAATACATATGGATACAGATCTTCTGGGATTTACCTAATCCTTATTTTGGGGTCTTGTTCTTGCTAAGTGTGTGGTTTATTGTTTTCTTGAGGGATTGTATTTTCTTCTTTCTAGGTTGGTTAATGAAAATGAAGTAAAACAATGGAAAGAGCAAGCAGAAAAAATGAGGAAAGGTGAGTGGAGAAAATTCATTTTCTTGTGCTTTGTAGAGGTCTACACCCGGGATTAGGATTAGCACAAAATGATGTAGGCACTTGATTAGAGAAGTAAACATGGCATTTTCCTTCATATATAGGAAAAAGTGGCCTCATGCAATGATAGAGCAAATGTTTTTCTTAAGGTCTAATGTTAAAAGGCGGTTGGACAGGTAAGGCTGGACAAAATCTCTTTCCGAACCGTTTTAGAGACTATGGCTGCATCCACACTGCAGAATAATCCAGGTTGACACCATTTTAACCACCGTGACTCAGTGCTATGAAATTCTGGGAATTGTTTTGTGAGACATTGAGTGTACTTTGTCAGAGCACTTTGGTGCCACAACAAACTACTCTTCTCAGAATACCATAGCATTGAGCCATGGCAGTTAAAGTGGTGTCAAAACTGGATTATTTCTACAGTGCAGAAAGGTCCAAATGAGCTGTGCATTAGATTTGGCATACTTAGTTTAAGGCAATGGTTTCCATATTATGGTTGTGACAGGAAGTGATGTCATAGAGGTGGAACTCTCAAAACAAGAAGGACCACATGTTAGCGGATCGATTTGAACGCTGAGGGTTGCTGTAAGATAGAAGAGATGGTAACAACATGAGGCCTAAGGTTGGGCCAGAGTAGGTGAGAAAGCAAAAACTCTGAAGTGGAGATTTGGGGGATATTTTGTTAATTGAGGAATTATTACACATTGGCTTTAGTCCAGCTTCTGCTACACTTGTACAATCTTGATATCCTTTATAATTCCTTGGAGGAAAGTATGCTTTTTGTTGAGGGGAAGTGGGAGAAAATAGAGTTTTTAAAAACTTCCAGAGATAATCCTTATCAAGAAAAGAGTGACTTCTGGGAGTGGAAGCTAGAGCAGTAAGATACACCAAAACTTTCTCTTTGCCTTACTAATGCATTGATCCTTCCCCATATAGCACAGATGGAGAACCTGTCATTCTCCAGATATTGTTGAACTCCACTCCCTACCAGTTCAAGCTAGCCTAACCAGTCCTAAGGGATAATGGGGATTGTGATAACAGGTGCATAGACTGGAAACGTTACTTCTTTGGACTATAGCTCCTAGAATCCCATGGTCAGTATGACCAGTGCTATTCTAGTTGGCAAACTATAGGCATTGTAGTCCAAAAAGGAAATTTTTCAAGCTCTGAGTCATGGTACCAAGTCAGATATTCCCCACCTGTGCTGTAGAGGATCAGAAACAGTCTACATGTGTGGTGTTTGTGGGGTCAATTAATATCCCATCAGTGCAGTCTAGGAAACAAAATAAAGTATTGTTGTATCTGGCCTGAAGTCATTGCTGTTTTTGTTGTCTTTTCCCTTACATTATATCATAATGGGACTTCATGGAGAGAACAAGGCCCACCAATTTAAACCTACTTCCATAAGTAAAAAATTCTTCACACATTTACGAACGGAAAGGAAATCCAAGATAAATTTATCCCTCCACCCATTCATGCATTAAGCTTTTATGAACATGGGCCTTTGTTCCCACTCAGATAATTTCTTGATCTAGCATAGTGTGGTCTATTTCATTGCTACTTGGAGTGGTGGCCCAGAGATTGACCCCACAATCACCACACATTTCGACTCTTTATAATCCTCTACAGCACAGGTACCCTCACTTGGTACCATGACTCAGAGCCACAAACCATCAACTGTTTTTCCATGATATATTTCCAGGGGAAAAAAATGGTAGCCAATGGGCACCAATATGGTACTATTGAAAAATAATTGCTTGTCTCCTACATCAGATAGCTTGGGAAGCAGAGATCTACATCACCTGTTACCTTTTTAACAAAGGCTGCCAGGAATTGAACCGTAGCTCTTTTATTAAGCTATGATTCCCCAAGGGACCATCTTCTTACATTTTCTGAAAAAGCACCTCACAGTTCTCACTTGTGCCAATTGAGTCTTCCTGTGGTTCCTCCCCAAGACATTTAATCAAAATAATTCATGCTACAGTGGTCTATTCTGTTTTTAGGTCAGGTGTCCATTATTCATTAATAACAGTTTCTTCTTCTGAACTGGGGAGGTTTCCTATGTAAGATTTGTTAAAATTGGTAAGAGCTTATAGGATGCATTTCACTGGGGCTGCAGTACCTCATGGACTGTTTTTCCTATTGCTATCAGTCCCAACGCTCATGCAGAGAAATCTTTTTCATCATCACTTCCCGGGTATTTTTAAAATTATTTTTATTCTTTTTAAAACTTTTTAAAAATAATTCTATGGAGAAAAATATTTAAAACCTTCCCTTTCCTTTTTAAAAGAACATCATGAGCTCCAGCAGAAATTGGAGAAGAAGGAGCGGGAGTGTGATGCCAAGGCCCAGGAGAAAGAGGAGATGATGCAGACCTTGAATAAGATGAAGGAGAAACTTGAAAAAGAACTGTCAGAGCATAAACAAGCCAAACAGCAAGTGGTAGACCTCACGGCACAGATCCATGAACTTAGCAGGGTGAGGCCAGACAAAAAGTTATCTTTTTTTAATGGGGGAAGGTGTACCAGATTTCCATACTACTTTTAGACCACTTGATGCTATAAAGCAGGGGTAGGCAACCTTTCCCCTTTAAGGGCCGAGGGACTTCAGCTCCCAGAATCCCAGGAGCTATTGGCCAACATGGGACTATTGGCCAACATGGCTGAGGCTTCTGGGAGCTGAAGTCCCTCAGCCCTTAAAGGGGAAAGGTTGCCTACCCCTGCTATAAAGTTTGGCCTCAAAACTGGGTTTGAGGCTACAAAGTCAGAAAATGATTCTTATTCTGAAGAGAAGGAAGTGATCAAAGCTATGAGGCAGCTGTTGACATCCTGTCTCAGTGAGTTCCCTTTGGTACAGTCCAACCAGGCTTTGCCCACAGGGGGAACATTCAAGATGATGATGATAAATTATTTATTTATAGCCTGCCCAATCACAACAAATCCGGGCGGGGCTGTTAAGATGGCATCACTGACTTGAATAGCTTCCGTAGTTTTCTATTCAAGAAGATTGTCTTGGCTGCTTCTTGCATTTTGCCCAAAGAGACATAGTAGGGGAGGAGCAAAGAAGAGAGCTCTTTCCTTATGGACTAGAAGAGCCCTTGTTTGCTTTCTTTTTTCTATTGCTCTGTCAGCAACCCAAATAGAAGTTGATTTCTCAACATCCACATTTTGTTTCAACTTCTTTAATTAACAATTTCATAGATGGTTTGGTCATCTGCCCCCCTCCCCCGTGAGCCTTCATTGGTACTCATGGTGCTCTTTGGCCTGTTTATCTTTTTTTAACTGCAATGCAATTCTTATCTTGATTGTATCTTTCTTTTTTTGCTTGTAATTACAGAGAGCAATATGCGCTCCAGTCCCTGGGGGTCCCCCTTTACCACCTGGTGCTCCTGGGGGCCCTTTACCTACATCCTCTCTGGGATCTCTCCTCCCAGTTCCTCCTCCACCACCACCTCCTGGTGGAATGCTCCCACCACCACCTCCACCACCACCGCCTCCTGGTGGTCCACCGCCTCCACCAGGACCCCCTCCGCTTGGAGGCTTACCTCCAGCTCCAGGAGCCCCATTGGGATCAGCACTCAAGAGAAAGAATATTCCACAGCCTACGAACGCTCTGAAGTCCTTCAATTGGTCCAAGCTCCCTGAGGTAAGAGGTTTTTCCACCATTTTGCATAACTGACTCCTACTGACTGTCAAGTCTGGCAGGACACCAAGTTCAGAAACTCAAGATTCAGTAGTTAAAACTCCATAAACCTTTATTCAGTAACAATAGATCCAGTGTAGAGATGTTCATCATTAGAACTAAACAGCAAGCATTAACATTGTTTAAAATTTGGTGGACTCAACTCACATTTGTTACAATTAATAAACACAGTTTCCCTCTCATTCCCATACCATCCTTTGTTCTAACAGCCAAATTCTTCCCACAGAAATCATAGAATCATAGAGTTGAAAGAGACCACAAGGACCATCCAGTCTAACCCCCTGCTATTCGGGAACTCACAATAAAAGCACACCTGACAGATGCCCATCCAGCCTCTGTTTAAAGACCGCCAAAGAAGGAGACTCCACCACTCTCTGAGGGAGTGTGTTCCACTGTCGAACAGCCCTTACTGTCAGGAAGTTTCTCCTAATGTTGAAGTGGAATCTCTTTTCCTGTAGCTTGCATCCATTGCTCCTGGTCCTATTCTCTGGAGCAGCAGAAAGCAAGCCTGCTCCCTCCTCAATATGACACCCCTTCAAATACTTAAACAGGGCTATAGTCTTGAATCATGCCTGCCTCCTCTCTAAAGTTATCTCACCACCTGTGGCTGAAATTATCTTGTGTCTGCAGTAGCTGTTCTACTGTATAACCCATCACATAACCTTCCCAATACTTTATGGCAGGAGAGGTGCACTTGCAACTCCTGATAGTTGTGTAACATCATTTTTCATGTGTTTTATTTTTCATGTGTTTTGTTTTGTTTTTTAAAAGAAGGGGTGATCTTGTGAAAATTGCTACAGGTTGAATCTCCATTATCCAAAATGCTTGGGACCATGAGTGTTTTGGATTTGAGATTTTTTCTGAATTTTGTAATACCCATATTTTCATATATGTACATAGTGAGATACCTTGGAGAGGGGACCCAAGTCTAAATACAGAATTCATTTATATTTCATATACACCTTATAAACATAGCCTGAGAGTAAATTTATACATAATATTTTAATACTTTTGTGCATAAACAAAGTTTGTGTGTATTGAACCATTAGAAAACAATGGTGTCCCTGTGTCAACCGCCCATGAAAACACTTTTGGGTTTGGAGTATTTCGGAATTCTGGATAAGGGAGACTCAACCTGTATACATAAATGTATTAATACCTTTTATTAAATGCTCTTAAAAATATGGAATGTAGCAAAAAGTGACATTTCTTCCATCTTCTGTCCACTTTCTCACTAGAACAAGCTGGAAGGTACTGTGTGGACTGACATTGATGATGCCCGCGTGTTTAAGGTGCTAGACCTTGAAGATCTTGAAAGAACGTTCTCTGCTTACCAGAGGCAGCAGGTAATGTGTATGTCTAAGATATGCAGGTAACCCATTCTGCCTCCCTTGGGGAATAATTGGAATGCGCCTTTTCATTTCTTTACTTTCACACATTAACACGTTTTGATTTGTTGGGTTGGCTTAGTTGATGGAACATCCCAATCCATGTTGGCGGTTTCAAATTTTGGTTTGTAGCCTGACAAGTAAGGCCATGGCAAATGCGTGTGCCACCTGACCATGCATTTTATCAGTTGAGCATGCTTTTTGGAATGAAGGCAGATAACAATTTTACTGGGAATGGCTAAAAAAGAACTAACTACCAAGGTGGCTGCATGTGAATAATTATTTTTATGAATGTGTTTTTATAATTTATTTCACTTGTAATCATTATTTCTTCAATGAAACCACACTTTCTTACAACCATTTGTAACATAGTTAATATCAGAATGTGTTGATAGTAGAGGACAAGGACAAGAAGGCAGAGTAATACCAATTTTGTTATCAAAGAGACTTGATTTTTTTAAATGAAAATGAGTGTGGTGGAGTCTCCTTCTTTGGAGGTCTTTAAAGTCTGGAGGGCTATCAATTGGGGATGTTTTGATTATGAGTTCCTGAATGGCAGGGGGTTAGACTGGATGGTCCTTGTGGTCTCTTCCAATTCTATGATTCTATGAGGAGAGCAGAGGAAAAGGGTGATCTATAAATTTTCTGGGGGGGGAAACCTGAACCTGGGCTGCAAGCTCAAAAGCTAAAGGATGGTTGTTGCGGTTGTTGGCGTGGTTGTGTGCTGGATGGCCATCTGTCGCAGGTGCTTTGATGGTGAGTTCCATTGACTGGATGGCCCTTGTGGTCTCTTCCAGTTCTACGATTCTGTGATTCTATGATTGTTCTTCAAGTGGCACCTGATTGTCCCTTCTTCACTTTCTAATTTAGAAATTGCACTGTCAATTCAAATTAAGTAGATGTCTTATTTCAGTTTAGCTCAGCCATCCATTCTTTTCTTCATTCCTATACAGCAATCTTTCCCAACCTTTGATCCTCTATTTGCTTTGGACTTCATATCCCAGAAGCCCGAGCCAACTTGACTGACAGTCAGGAATTATGAAAACTGAAGTCCAAAACATCTAGAGGATCAAAGGTTGGGAACTACTGCTTAGATTAGAGAAAATATATAAATGAAAATATATGTATTTTCCTATATGGAAAGCCCTTCTATGCTGGAAAAACACATAATCTGTGTAGATGTGACATTCCTCTCCATCACGCGGGCTTTCTGTGTCTCTCTTTTGCACATAGCCCCCCCCACACACACACTTTGCATATACAGTTGCCCCTCCCAATTCACGGGGGATCCATTCTGGATCCCCCCGCGAAAATGGCAGCTTGCTAATATTTGAGCCCCATTGAAACTAATGGCGCACATGCCCATGGTGTGCATGCACAGGGCCGCACACAGCCATGCATGGCCAATTTAAGTATGGCAGTTGTCCCTCCCTGCAAAGAGTGGGACCATGGACATCAAGGCCGCAAATGGGGAGGGACAACTGTACATAGCAAAATGTGCACAGCTATTTCAATGATTGTACTGTACAGTCATTCGTACATATTCCTATATGGAAAAGTGTTTTGTGCAGGTTTTCTTTTAAAAAAAATACTTTTAAAAGAGACAAGCACACTTCTAGCTCCATTTGCAGACTACCACTCGTTGTTGGGAGGACTATTTATGTTCTCCTTAAGGTTGTATTGAAGCCATTGCACACCTTCATGCCCTCAAGCATTTCACAAACAAAAACTGGGACATGTGTGGTCAAGCAACAATAGAGTGTGCTCAAGATAGCAAATGTTATTAATGAAGATGTACGGGCAAGTTAGGAGAGGCTACAGCAGATTGTTTTTGCCTGAGCCTACCAGGAAAGGTAAGATTTTGCCTTCAGTTCTCTCCTTCCACTGGGTTAATTGAGTGCAAACTATTTTTGCTTTTTGAATTCAGTTTGCAGCAACTGAAGCTGAAGACAAAGAGGGACAGTAGGAAGGGAAGAGAAAAACTAGAACATTTTAAAAGCAGTTGGAAACGTGAGATAACAGAGGATTAATAGGGAATGTCCCTGCCAAATCAGGAGAGTTGGAGAGTGCGCATCTTTAATTAGCAGGTTGGCTTGTGTGTATGTATACTGAGGATGCCAGTTGGTAAACACACAAAAGGAATCACAATCTGTCAGGGCTCCCTGGAGTAAGTTTCCAGTATGCCTCCACACCACAGTTACGGTATATACCTGTGTCTCCCTTGTGTATACTACAGTGCTTTCTTCCTGGGTAAAGTGTGAATTAGACTGCATATAACTACCTCTACTGGGCTCAATTCAATACAAGCCTCGTCCCTTCAGTCCACAAAGGCTTTTCACACGCAGTCAGTATGCACATCTAGTAAGCTCAGTTGTATGACCCTCTTACTATATGCAAAATAGCAATACAGTGTTTTCAGAAATCTCCATTGCACCACAAAGAGATGCCTGGATATTTCTCAAGAGCAGTTTGTGAGCTGCTGGTTTCTTGAGAGAAAAGGCACAGATTGGTGGGAATCAACACTTTTATTTGGATTCTTCTTAAAGTGAAGGAGTATGTTCCTATTATCTGAAGTGTAGGGAAACAGAAGTGTGGTGTATATGTGTGTGTATGAGAAAGAGAGACAGACAAAGACACAGAGAGAGTGTGTGTAAAAGATAGTGGAGTAAGCCAAGTGCAGAGCATGAGGTGTTGGGGATTTCTGATGCTATGGGTAATCAGCTTTGTCTGGTCTGCTGGGATAATCCCTTGGAGTTCCAAAGGCAGTAGACTCAGACACTCTTTTCAGGGGAAGGAGGAGTGTCAGCAAGTAAACTCTTTCAAAGGTGCAAATTTAATCCCTTCCTGATGCTAATCTGGGAGAGGGATGCCCTCCATCTTAAGAACAAAGTCAGGTGTCAAGAGTTATCTAGCACTGATGTCTGAACCAGCTTTGGTCAGAATCACTTTTGCTCTTCACCTCTGCTGAGACTTGTGATACGATCAACTAGACACATCAAACCGTGAAAGAGCTTTCAGCAAAGAGTAGGTTGAAAATATGAAGCTGCCTTGAGCTCAGTGTGACCAAATAGCCTGTGCTTTGAGGGGCTCTAGCAGCAATCTAGAGCTTTGGGCAAATGTATTTCTTAGCCCAGAGATCCTTTAAACTGAGCATTCAAAGGACTGAAGCTGGAACTGCATTTGTGTTCGAAGGTATCTCATCTAACCAGTGTGGAAAGGGGCTAGATAGAAGAGAATTTGTGTGTGTGTGTGTGTGTGTTCTGGGCTAGGGTTGCCAGGTGTCCTTAGTATAAGGGATGTCACCTATTTGAGAGTTAGAAAGCTTTTCTTTTTATATAGACTGAACAAGGTGCCCTTCCCAATCCCATATTTTGGAATGTGGGTCCTTCACAAAGACAGAAATGTGTACAGTGTGGGCAAAAGGTAAATTTTAGAGAGAAACGCATGGATAAGTTAACAGAAATTACATCTTTCCTTTGGTATTTAGGTACAGCATAAACATGCTAATTGCTGCTTTTTGACTGACAGAGCAGCATGTTATGAATTTTGACTATCCCATATTTCTATTTTTAAAAATTGGCAACACTATTATACCCTCAGGGAAATCTTCATGTGCAGTAAAATAAGTATCCAGGAAATTTCTCTTGCTATCAAGAATACTAACTGTACATGTGTGCATATGTCTGTGCGCGCGCGCACACACACACACACACACACTGTACTGCATCCAAAGAAGTGGGTTTACCTCCGTGAAAGCTTATGTGAAAATAACTGGTTAGTCTTCAAGGTGCTGCCACATTTCTTTTTCTTTTCTTTTTTCTTCCCCCATCCTTCCTCTTTTTTATACTTATTAGAATTACCAACAAAACAGGAATTCTTAAATATTATGGCAAATTATTTGGTTTTTGACTTCTTTGGTTTCTCTGAATAAAAGTAAACTGTACACAAGGTGTCAGTTACACAGAAGATATAATCTGTGCTCTTTAACTTTCATCTTCAGTGAAGTTTATTTTCATTCAAAGCAGCTGGAAGAAGCCAGTATTCAAAAAGGCTCTGCATATTATTCAAATGTTTGTGTGTTGTTAGTCATAATAACAAATGTATGTATTAAACAAGTAATAAGAGCAGAATTATCTAAAGAGCTCTTTGATGCTTGAAAAATCCTCTATGCACACTCAAATGCACAAACACAAATACAGATAAATACACACATGTAACTCAGGACAACATTCCATGCTTCTAATGGAGAAGAGTACAGCTAATAACAGTTCAAGACATAATAAATATGTTGATCTTTAAGGTGCCACAAGACTCTTCACTGTTTTTGCTGCAATGACTACCTCTCAAAAGATTTCCCTCATCCTTATGCATTCAGCGAAGTCCCTTCCCAATCCATCCATCTGATAATCAGAGACTTATATCCATAGGGTCGAGGAAACTAAAGATGTCTTGTGTGAGATTGGGAGTCTCCCCCCCCCAGTATGAAATTCATACAATAATTAGTTGTGATATGCCTTCAAGTAATTTCCAACTTATGGTAACTGTGTTCAGAGGTGGTTGCCATTGCCTTCCTCTGAGGATGAGAGATAGTGTGACTTGCCCGAGATCACCCAGTGGGTTTCCATGGCCAAGGGGGATGCAAACCATTGTCTCCCAGAATCTTCGTTGAGTACTCAAACCACTACACCATGCTGGCTTTAAACTTTTATTCAGAGGAGAGTTGGTGCTGCCTTTCTTTGAGGCTTAGAGAGTGTGAGTTCTCCAAGGTCATCTAGTCGGTTTCCATGGCTGAGCAAGGATTTGAACAACTGGTCTCTAGAAGTCCTGTTTTTGCCTTGTTCTGCCCTTTGGAAACTAGCCAACACAAAACCTCAGCATCTTGCAAAGATTTTAAGCAGAGAATGGGGAAGACAGTCCAAGTTCACCAAGGCATCAGTAAAGAAGCAGAGGTAGTCTGGTCCAGTCCAGGACCTTCACGAGTCAGTGTTCAATCTAAGAAAACCAAAGGATCATCCAAAAGAATAGTCAAGAGTCCAAGCAGAGTTGAAGGCAACAGGCAATCAATCAAGGAACGAGGGAACAATGTGGCTTTCTCCCAAGGAAAAGTATGGTTGTCAGCCATACTGGACCAAGGGAGATGCTGGAATATTTATAGTCTATCTGGGTCTCACAAGTGTTCCCTATTTAAAGGCTGAGAGTGCTTGCGTCTTTCTCTTTCCTGGTGTCTCTCTGTGGGGCTGGGCACCGTTAGGTAGGTCTGGCGCTTCATCCGAGGGTTGTTGCTGCAGGGAACTCTGCTCCTGTGCTGGTTGCAAGCTGTCCTCCTGGGGTTGCTGAAGTTGTGGCTGCAGCCCTAGAATGTCCTCTGAATCCTTAGACTCCCCATCAGAGCCTTCAGACTCAAGAGGACATACCAGGGTCCTGGAGGCAGGGCATGACAATTCCAACACTTAACACTACACACATAAGAGGCACACATAAACCTGCATGCACAATGAATGTGCATCTGTGATTTGTGGTGCATATTTTCTCACTAGGGAGGCCCAGCTAATGCTTCCTTCCTACTCAATGTACATTATAAATAGATTCAGAGAACATGAGAGTGACCTGCTGCTTCCAACACAGCAGCACCTTCTCCAGAAGTTTGTCTCTTTTGAAGGAGCCTTGCCTTTCCCTCATTCCTGTCCTGCATGCCAAGGATACTGCTCAGTTTATATGCACAGCTCAATTTATTCCAGCGTTGGGCTTTGTGCAAGTAGTGTTTTTCCCCCCCATTGGACTTTGGCAGCATTCCAGTTAGTGGTCTGAATGCTAATGTCTTGGGTTGCTTTCAGAGCTTAAATTCCCCAATAATTTAAACTGAAATATTTATAGGAGATAATAACAATTTAAATACCTGCAGCACACACACAGAGCGTTTCAGTTCCTGTTGCAAATGAATGTGTCATTGACGCCTACAGCAGAAAGTTACCTTTTAAAATAGTGCTTTTGATTTGTCTCTTTAGTCAAAATATTTGGTTCTTGCTTTGGCATTCAAATTTAGGTGGAACCGTAAAGGTATCAGGCTGTCTTCATTCTCCTTGGTAATTTAATAATTCTGCCCAAAAAGAATGTGGATTTAACAGTGCTGGTAAATGCCATTGCGTCCCCACAATACCCTGAGACAAAGCATATGATCTGATTGAAGGATTTTCAGTGTAAGGATAGTTAGAAATACAGATTTGACCATCAGACACAATTCACAAGGAGATTCTACAGTGCCTGCCCCATTGAAAACAATCCTAGTAATTCACTTCAGTCTCTATGGCAGGGTGAGTTTGGTCTTTTGGGTGTTTTTGGACTCCAGTTCCCATCAGCCCCAGAAAGGATGACCAGATGTCAGGCATGCTAGGAGTTGTAATCCAATATCACCTGGAGGAGCATGGGCTTTCCACCTTATAATTCATTAATTAATTGATTTGTTCATTCAGTTTATACTCCACCTTTTTCCTAGCATGGGATCCAAAGCAGATTAAAAGGAAAATGTAGGTCAGTATACCCTTACAAACAGAAGATCTCTAAACCAAGCAGCATCAAAGACTAACAAAGTCTGATACTTATGAATACTCATTTAACACTTAGAAAATAATGCAAAAATTTGCTGAACTTATAAATGCCATATATTTACTACAACAATACCATCTAAACCAGGGGTAGGCAACCTAAGGCCCGGGGGCCGGATGCCGCCCGCCATGATGATATTGATTATTGTTGTTATTACTTGTTCTTGGGGTTTTCTTGGCAAAATCTCCACAGGGGTTTTGCCATGGCTTTTCTGGGGCTGAGAGAATGTGCATGCATATTTTTTTATTTTATTTTATTTTACATTTATTTGTTTGTTTGTTTGTTTGTTTGTTTTTGGTGCTTCAGCCCCCCAATTGTCTGAGGGACAGCAACCCAGCCCCTGGCACAAAAAGGTTGCCTACCCCTGATCTAAACCATCAAGTAGAACAGGGGTAGGCAACCTTTCCCCTTTAAGGGCCAAGGGACTTCAGCTCCCAGAATCCCAGGAGCTATTGGCCAACATGGGACTATTGGCCAACATGGCTGAGGCTTCTGGGAGCTGAAATCCCTCAGCCCTTAAAGGGGAAAGGTTGCCTACCCCTGCAGTAGAATAATAATACCATATAAACCATCTAGAAAATTATCATGCAGAAAAAATTGGATTATTTCAAAGCAACCATAAGGTAAGGCATCATATCACCAAAACTTAAAATATACTATCAAGGGAACAATCATATGTGGAAGAAGTATAACATGTTAAATGAGTATTCATAAGTACCCGACTTTCCTTGTTAGTTTTTTATGCTGAGCAGATTACAATAATTTAAAATAAAAGCTGAGCTAAAAATGTATTTTACAAACTTTTAAAAAAAGGAATAACAATTCTGTTAAAAAGGCACATAGTTAAAATACTTTAAAATACATTTAAAATATAACAGAAAGGATTGGGGATAAAAACAACACACCATTTTTATTACATCCTACTGCCATAAAGTAATTGGCTTGTCTAAACAGAAAGGTGTTAGCCTGCCAGCTTAGCCTACAGGTTTTATGGACTCCATCCAACCTGCTTTCACACAATAGGACTTTGCCTCCCCCTCTCGCACACACATATCTTCTCTTGTGTCCCCCATTTCTGTTCAGCCTGATCTATGCATAGTCCAGGAGAGCAAATTCAGGAGATTGTGGGAGTCACCATGGTAGCTGTGGCTTCCATGTCAGTCAGTTGGTTAGTCCAGAAAATTTAAAGGAACTATCCACAGTGCTGAATCCTCTATACAAAATAGATTTGTCACCTTGGATAGCAGGAGCAGAAATCATTCTGAAATACTATGTCCAGTTCTGGGCATCACGGTTCAAGAATGATATTGATAAGCAGAAATCTGCCCTAAGAAGGATGACCAAGATAGTCAAAGGTATAGAAACCAAGGCATACAAGGACTGACTTTAGGCTGCATCTACACTGGAGAAATAACGCAGTTTGACAAGGCTTTAACTGCTATAGTTTAGTGCTATGGAATTCTAGGATTTGTAGTTTTGTGGGGTATTTAATCTTTTCTGTCAGAGAGCTCTGGTGCCTCACCAAACTAGAAATCCCAGGATTCCATGGCACTGAGCCACAACAGTTAAAGTCGTATCAAATTGCATTATTTCTCCAGCGCAGATGCAGTCTTGGAGAGTTTGAAGAAGAGAAGACTGAGAGGTGGTATAAAAGCCATCTTTAAATATCTGAAAGGATGTTGTGTAGAAGATGGAGTGAACTGTTTGCTGCTGCTTCAGAGACTAGAACACAAAGCAGTGGATTCAAATTACAGGAAAAAATATTTCAGCTAAAGATTGAGTGGCTATCTTTTGGGAGAGCATTAGTTGTGTGTTCTTGCAATAGGCGGGGGGTTGTTTAGATTACCTTTGCAGCCCCTTCTAATGCTATGATTCCACCATCACTGTTGCTTCCACCAACAGACAGACACCACTGGATAGTTTCATCTGCATCCAATTATCTTCTATTTTGATCTTGGTGTTTTATCAAACTTTTCTAAACAGTCCTACGAGTGTCGTTGAAGGATGGTAAATAATGTTTTAAATAAATTACAAATTAATTAAACTGAAGTAGGCTTGTTAAAACATCTAGTAGATAGCATGCGCCATGTTAATTAATTTGGGTACGTCCCATTTGGAATTTTGTGCCTGAGGCCTCTTCAGCTAGCCTCCAGTAAACTAATCCTTTATTCTGCATTTGTAAATATTTGCATAGGGCCGATTGCCATGAACATCAGAAAAATGGCTACTGCTCTTGTGAAAGTAAATCCTTGCATGCTAATTTACAAAAAGAAGGGGGAGCCACTGATGGTAGGATTTGGCCTTCCGCCATCATCTCTCCACAAAAATGTGTCCATGTAGCAAAAGGAAAGGAAAGAGCAACTCTCCCGCATGACTTTGAAACTCGAAATATATTTGCATTCCTGACATTGCCATCAGATTTCTTTTGTTCAAAAGAATATATATCAGAAAGGCTTCACCTATTTAGTTTTGTTGCTTTCAACAGGGCTTCTTGGACCTTGCATTGTTGTTGTTGTTGTTGTTGTTTTTGAACAGCTCCCATCAAAACAGAAAATAATCAATTAAAAAAGAAATCATCAAGTCAAGGATGCATACCAGTACATTTTTGACTGACATGGACCACCCCATCCCTCAAATTATTCAAAACAGTGTGCAGGGTTTGTTTTGTTTTGTTTTGTTTTGTTGAACCACCCAAATTGAAGTATTCCCAGGTCCAGTCATTCCCTGGAGAAGGAGACTGGTTAATTTTCTGTTGTGGAAACCAATGGGGCTGTAAAGTGCCTAACTTTGAAGAGATTGTGCTATTTTTTAAAGCCATTCAAATAAAATAATAATAATTAAAGAATGTAAAACACAACAGCATTCATGACTGAACCACTGAGTAAGAATCACATCTAAAACTTGGTAGAATTTAAAAACATAGTTGTGTTAGTCCGAAAAATCAGCATGCAAAGGGATCTTGTAGCATCTTTGAGATTAACAGAAAGGGAAAAAAAAAACTGAGTCTATGAAAGCTTATGCTACCAGCTTCTTTCTTTCAGTTAGTTTCAAAGGTGCTACAAGATGCCTAAAATTTTCAAAGCCTTTAAAATGCAGGGTGTATGCTGTTGGTGTAAAATAATAGAGGAACTGGATCATGGGACGCTTTGGTATACTTGCTCTTCTGGGCCATGTCAGAAGGGGAAGATTGAGCATTCTCTTCCTGTATTGAAAGAAATCCCCCTACCCTTTTAAATATGCTACCAATGAACATGGAAAAGAAAACATGAATCAATTGTGATTCCTGTGACAGAAGCAGTTCTCTGGGTTGAATGGGTTCCCAATGGTAGGGCCATCACAGAAAAGACATTACAAATGTGCTGCTGTGGGGCTAGCTTTCCAAACTGAGAGGACCTTGAGCAAAGTCTATTCCCCACATCTTTATGAGTTGGGAAGAGGTGTTTCCTAAGCTATGTCCAGGTAGCTTTGTTGTTACTGTTAACTGCCCTTGAGTTGACCGCAGCTCATGGTGATCCTATGGATGAGACATCTCCAAGACCCCCTGTCCTCCACTGCTCTGCTTGGTTCCTCTAATTTCAGACCCATATCTTCCTTGATTGAGTCTTTCCATCTGGTGTGCAGTCTTCCTTTCTTTCTACTACCCTCC
>CM034701.1:9348017-9360461 GCA_020142125.1 Phrynosoma platyrhinos
TGTCCATGGTATCCTAAGTACTTTTCTCCAGTGTCACATCTCAAATGAGTTTATTTTCTTCTTCTTTGTTTTCTTCACTGTCCAGCTCTCATACCTGTATATTGTGATAGGGAATACTATGGTTTGGTTGATTCTGACTTTAGTGCTCAGTTATATATCTTTACTCTTTAGGATCTTGTCTAGTTCTTTCATGCCTGCCCTTCCCATTCCTAGTCTTCTTCTGATTTCTTGACTACAGTCTCCATTCTGGTCAGTGTTTGATCCAAGGTATAGAAAATCTTACTATTTCCTTTTCCTCATTGTCTAGGTTGAATTTATGTAGATCCTCCATGATCATTTTTTTTAAAGTTTAACATTAAGCCTGCCTTTGCACTTTAATCTTTGACCTCCCTTAATAAAGTGACTTAGTGGGTTACAGATCTCCAGAAGTGGAAGAAGAAGTTAATAAAGCTGGTTTTTACATTAATGCTTGCTTATCAGTAGGAGAGTTGTTGTTCTTCTAAATGTGTCTGCCTGGGCCTTCTCTACCTCCTTCCCATCCCTGGGCCAAGACATAATACAGTGTACCCACAGCAAGCATGGGCTTGCCATCCACGGTTTGAGCTTCCGCGAACGGCAAGCCTCAGCTTTTTGAATGGGCACACGCACACACAGTAGCACAAGCACACACCCATTGAAAAGAGTGGGACTTAAGGCCCCACATTTTTTTGCTATCTATGGGGTGGGTGGATCTGGAACAGGTCCCCGCGGATAGCAAGGGCACACTGTACTAAAAAACATTCATAGCAAATAGCCCCCTTGGATTCTGTCCCAGGTGAGAGGTGGGATATAAATAAAATAAATAAAGATGGTTTCATAATTAAGACCTAGATCCAATTTAACACTCATGAGAGCCACAAGATGGAGCAGAGCTATCTATGCTCAGGTGCATGCCTTGCAGATCACCCAGCTCCATTGCATCACCTGTGGAAACCACTTGCACAAGGAGATTTGGGATGCTCCCTTGTGGGAGTGTGAAAATTCTACATTTTGTCACATCCGGAGTTGTCCAGGTTTTGTCTCAATTTCGTTTCAAGGCATAAACCTGCTGTCTTAAAAAAATTAACAGTTCTCTTTGAACGTAATTCCTAGATCTGCGTTACTTGGCATGTGGGCAAAGGGGAATCATAGTGTGTAGCATTCTTAATTTGTTGCAAACAGTGGGTTTTTTAAATGGTCTCGGTGTTGCCAAGCATATCCCATATTCATTACATTGCCTTCCATGCAGATATTTGAAGATGCTCCCTTCTGAGATGGTTAAGGCAATAAAACCTTCAGCTAGATAGCTGTATGCATAGAGATCTGTCTCTGCAGAACTGAATTTATGAGCAATTTCCATAGCGCTTGCAGCATTTTGCTGACACACTTTGGCCTGCAATTCCTGAGCATCTCTTTTCTTCTCCCTCCAGGGTCTGGCACATTTGGGTGGATGCAAAGTATTCTGCCCCCAAACCATCCACTAATGAGAAACAGGGCACGAGCTAACATCCATCTTCTGTGGCATTTAAGCTAATGATGTAATTAAAGTCCACTTCAGCTACAATATTAGAGTCAAGTCGGAAACAGGTCTCTAATCTCCAAAGTTCACAACCTAAAAATTGAAGCACATAAGCCAAAAGAAGAGGGAAGATTTACACATTAAGATTTCACATGAATGCATTTTTCTTACCATCCCTTTTTTAACCTATCCACTTGTCTAACAGAACCAGCATGATGTAATGATGTGAGTGTTGTATTAGGATTCTAGGAGTCCAGGATTCAAATTGTGCTCAGCCATGGAAATCCACTGGGTGACCTTGGGCAAATCACACTCTCTCAGCCTCAGAAGAAGGCAAGGGCAAATCTCATCTGAATTCTGATAGGGTCAGAGTAGACTTGGAGACACATAACAACAACACACTTGGCTTATGGAAACAGCAACCAGTCTAGCTGAAGCTGTAACAAAGTCCCACTGAAAAGCAACAGGGCTTAATTATTTGCAAAGAATGTCAGCTGGATTCATACTATACTATTCATACTATCAGAGTTGTCAACAAGGGGATAAATGTGTCAGTCCATTTCTGCCCAGTGTTTCTGTCCTATGGACCAAAAGTCCATTTCCTCCCATTGTGCATTAATCTACAATTTTGATAAATGTATAATTTAATAAGCAAAATGCCACTAAGAGAGTAAGGTCATCTTCTGCTATTTCATTTTGCATGTCCTGTTGTGCAGATGTGTGTGTGCGCGCGCATGCCTTCAAGTCACCTGTTGACTTCTGGTGGCCCCATGAATTTCATACCCAAACCTCAGTGCCTCCCCCACCCAAAGTGTACTTTCCAGTTGTTGTTGTTGTTGTTGTTGTTGTTGTTGTTGTTGTTGTTGTTAGCTGCCCTCAAATCGACTTCACTCATGGCTATCCTATAGATGAGTCATCTCCAAAAATCCCTGTCTTCGACTGCCTCCCTGATTGAGTCCATCCATCTGGCATGTGGTCTTCCTCTCTTTCTGCTACCCACCACCTTTCCTAGCATCATTGTCTTTTCTAATAATTCATGCCTACTTATGATATAGCCAAAATACAGTAGTCTCAATTTAGTACTGGTATCCTGGCTTCCAGGGAGAATTCCAGCTTGATCTGTTCTAGGATCCTTTTGTTTTCAGCCTCAGAGATTAAAATTTACTTTTACAACTTAATAGTTTGGGACCCAACACCAGCATCCTTTGTGAGCAACCACTTGCAAGACAGACTGTTCCATGAGTGATTTAGTAGCCTCTGAACTCACTTTCAGAGGTGATTTTCCACATCATTCCTCCCATGGTGTTTTGGCTCCAAGGAGCCCCCAAAGCCAGACATTCATAAAATAGGTAGATAGAGCTGGCCATTTTCTCCTCCTGTCACCATTGCTGACTCCTTCCAGTTGTTGCATCTGCTGCCTCCTCTTCCTCCTCCTCCTTCCCCTTGATGCTGCCATTGCCACCTTCATTCACATAGCAACACTGGAAGGGATATAAGATTTCATCCCAAATGTTCAGTACATACCGTAGATAATCCTTTTAAATTTGGAGAGTGGCCTTAATCCCTACAAAATGCATATTGAACAGGATAGGAGACAACAGAGGAGGCTCTCCAGCAATTCTGTGACAAGGCATCACATTTGACCAAAAAGACGCAACTTCAGAAATCTCCCAAGTGGGAAATTTCTGCAAGCAAGGACTGAGGTGTCAGAGGAGCATTTCCACCACTGACAGGCCTCGATCCAGAGTATGTTCTGGGGTGGCTTCTGGATTCAAAGCCACCTCAAGCCCTGACATGTCCCCAGCCTGTGGCAAAGGCAGACTGTTTTCAATAGGTGGGAAGTTTAAAGAAGCAAATATTTCCTGGAAATAAGGTAGACAAACAAACTACATCCTCACCTTAAGGGTTGTTCTGTTTTTAGATGCAGGCATTACGGTTGCCCCTCCCAATTCTCAAAGGATCCGTTCTGGACACCCCCGCGCGAAAATGGCAGCTTGCAAATATTCGAGCCCCATTGAAAACAATGGCAGGTGGGCACTACCATTTTATCTATAGCTGCTTGTCCCTCCCGCGAAGAGCAACCGCGAACTTATAGTCCTCAAATGGGGAGGGACAACTGTATTTGAATAAGCCCTGTGCAGTGATCCTCTGGTACAATTTTGTGATGCCACACACACAAAAAATAGTTCACACTAAATACAGGGGCGAGACCCTGCAAAATGCTACAGAAAACCAGCACTGGGTTTGTTTGGTTATGTTTGTTCTTCATTTTTTTTTTTTTTTTGGTCATGAGTGTTTATCCTTTAAACAAGTTGGCATTTTTTTTTAATTCCTCTGACTATAGAACAAAATCTAAACTGACTTTAGTGGTTGAATAACTGTTGATTTTGTTGGCCCTCTTAGAATCCCATATAATGAGTTTTAAAAGAATAAACATTCGACCCATCACTGTGCTATAAAAGAAACTTATTTAAGTATAGATGCAGCGGTATATCTCTGCAGACATTCAGTATAGGTTGAGTTTCCCTTATCTGAAATGCTTGGGACCAGAGGTGTTTGGGATTTTGGAGTGTTTTTGATTGTAGAATACCTATATTTGCATATGCATACATAATGAGAAATCTTAGAAATGGGACCCAAGTCTAAACACAAAATTCATTTATGTTTCATATACACCCGAGGCACATAGTCTGAAGGCAATTTTATACATAACATTTTAAATCATTTTGCGCATGAAACAAAGTTTGTGTACATTGAACCATTAGAAAGCAAAGGTGTCACTATCTCAGCCACCCATGAAGAAAGTTTTGATTTTTTGAATTCCGGATAAGGGAGAGTCAACCTGTACTGTAGGTGGAGAAACCACACACATTATTATGCATCCATAAGAAAAAACTTAAGATGACAACTGTGATGATCCCACTGTGGCAATCACACCTTCACCTAATCCCACAGTACTTTCCTTCCTCAAAGTTCACTATAAGGCTGCCCTTTATGTACCATTCTTTTACACTCTAACACTTCTATAACACTGACAATAAGTTCCCCAATAGAAGCAGTTGGACATCTTTGTGTAATAGGTCCATATTGAACCATATTCACTTCAAGATTACAGAAGCATAGTTCCACATGAGGAGCTATTGCAGATGGGTATGCATGACACAAGATTGCATATTATTGTGCATAAATGTTCATGCGCATTGAAGCACATGGATGAACATTTACGCATCACATATGCATTCACATACACATTTGGTTGTGCAACATCACAGTTCACTAATAAGTTGGCATTGCGCAATTGCCACATAACAGTGAACATAAAGTTACACTTCATCTCCTTGATATAGGATCTCAGCTATTATTTTATAAAATACAGATTAAGATATTAATGTATGCATATTAATTCAATCTTTAGTTTTTAGCACATAAACACTTGCCATGTCAGTTTTCCTTTATTATAATGCACTGCTAACAAATTCATCTTTACACAAAACATTAATATGGAAACCCACATATCATTCTACACCTTTCTGACTTCCTGCACCCTCCTAAACATGGGAACACAAATAATCTTTACAAGTTTCATAACATCACACAGCAGCTCATTCTTGACAACCAGCTGCACTCCTGCATTATAAAACTGGTAAAACTGGAAATGTGCATATTCAGTGCACATTTATTTCAGTAGACTCTATACAGGAGAAATTGGTGGGAGTATGCCATTTGGATTTTCTGCCTGAGATATATAAACATGCCAGCTTTAGAGAGCCTGAAATGGGCCTTGTTTGTTAGATGCCTTCAAGTTGGCTCTTGACTGAGAGTGACCTTATCATAGGGTTTTCTTAGACAAGGAATACTCCAAGATGGTTTGCCGTTGCCTTCTTCTGAATATAGCCTACATTACCTAGTAGTCGCCTGTCTAAGTACTATCAGGCCTGACACTGTTTAGCTTCCAAGATCAGGTTGGAATCAGGTATTAGGGGTACTTAAGCTTCAAAATGAAGGTAGGGCTAGTGATATGTTAGTAGAACTTGAAGACATTACTTGGGCAATTCCCAGAACCATCTGGCCAGCATAGCCACTGAGAATTCTGAGAGCTGTCACCCCAAAAGTATTTTTTCCAAAAGTATGCTTAGGCACATCATGTTGTGTGCAGCTTTTGTATCTAGAAGACCAAAGAAACTGCTTATCTGTTACTCAAACCCTCTAACATCTTCCAAGGTCAGCAAGACCTTGGCTTATCTGCCTGGTTGAAAGTCAAGTGTGCTGAAGATGGAGCTGCCAAGGATTAATTTTTATTAGTTGGCAGTTTCGTACTGAAACTGGAGGGTGAAGACAGTAGCTGTGACTTAACTGTTTTGAGTCTGGTTCTATAATCCCTCAGTTTCTTTTCATGCACCAAAGTGACCACCTAGCTCCCTGTAACCAGAATCATAGTAAATCGGCTTACAATGAGGAGGAAGGGAAGTGCAACATGAGGAGCCTCACACATCAGCCTTACTACAAGGAATTTGAAAGCCAGTCAGAAAAGAGGGCACTAGATCAGTGGCAGATAGTTTTTTAGGTCAGGAGCATCCCAGACCCTGAAACTTCAGAGCCAAAACTTGGGACCTAGAGAAAGTCCTTGATGATATCTTTAAGCCAACTATGTGAAGCATCAGTCACATTTGCACAGCATATGTACCTGTGTCAGGGCATTCCAAAGCCTTGCAAATATCTCCATCCCAATATATTTTACCCTCAATTAGCCAATAGTTCTTACCAAGCCTTGCGGGGTGGTGGTGGTGGTTATGATGTTAGCCATTTTGCCACGTTATGGGGTACTGGGAGAGAGTCACCTTTTTAAGCCATGTACAGATTTGACCGAGGGAAAGTGCTTTTCCAGAGATCTAGACTAGAGAATCACTTCAGGTCTGGAAAAAAGACTTGCATAGGCCTTAGAACAGAAATGCTTGAAATGGTATAATGTTGATAGTTCCCAGTAATCATAATCATTCATAGCCATTCAAGGTTGGTACAAAATACTAAGCAGTACTCGGATTGCAAAAGTCTGTATCTTCTTTTATGGTTGTCCCTCACTACTCTACTAACATTGGAGTAGTGGAGATGAACCAATGTGGCAGTTCACACAGAAATGGTGGCACACACAATGGGCATTTTGACCCAGGCAATAACTGTCTTTGTTGCCCCTTTTGTCATTGTCTTCATCACTCTGAGGTCATGAGAAGAGCCAAAATCTCACTGTTCCTGTCACATCAGGATATGTTTCAGCATATGGTTCAATTGCTTTAAGACTTTGCATTGATAGCTTCCAAGTAACACTGATCATCTCACTGATCATGTGAATGAGTCCTTGGAGAGGGAAAGCAGAATAGTTGTTTATACACCCTCATTAGATGTGTTGGCTTGATTTTCTTTCTTTTTTATCTCAGTAGAAATGTGCATGAATGCTAAATAAGAACAGCATCTTGCTAACGGATGTCCTGCTTGTCTCTCTGTTTGGCATGCTTTACCATTCTGGTATCTTTTCACTAACCTCCCTTGACTGTACCTGGTTTGCAATATAACCACCACAACTGGTTTTTCCAGAGAGCTGTGAGTTGTTGTTGTTGTTGTTATGGGGGGTTTTGCAAAAAAAAAAAAAAAAGCACCACTGAATTACACAGTATATCCTTCCCAACTGTGCTTTGACTCTTCTCTTTGTTGTTGTTCTTTCTGTTTTGTGGTTGTTCTTTATTATTTTTTTTGCTGTGACCACTGAACTGCACGCTTTTTTCCTGCCTATCCCCACGCTTCTGCTCTGGCTGTAGGACTTCTTTGTGAACAATAGCTCCAGGCAGGTAAGTGTGTTTCAGCCCAAATCTTTGGTCGAATAAGTGTGTGGTTGTTGCCTGATGTAACCATAGGGTTTGCCTCTTACTTTACCAGCCTGCCTACATCCTAAGACAGAGAGGCCTTTCTCCGTGTCCCAACTGTATATTATTGTTGTTTGTTTGTCTGATTGTTTATATAGTACCATTAATGTACATGGCACTTGTGAGTCTTGCCAAAGGCATACAATCTAAAATACATGGATACACACACAGAGAGAGAGCAGGAAGGAATGAATAATAAAAATATGAAACTATGCAATGCAATTGTAAAACCATTATCCAGATAAAATACAAAAAATACAATATAATATAAAGCAAACTGACAAATATACATAATCAAAATATGCAAGATTATAAATTCCTATTAAACTAAAGTTCCAAAATCTTTGGAAAAGAAGAAAGTTTTTAAATGAGATTTTCAAATAACGAGGAAGGAGCAATTTGCAAATGTTCAGAGAGGCAATTCCAAGGGTAAAGTGTGAAGAAGAATGAAGCTGAGCCAAGGGAGAGGAAGCCCTTGGCTGGGTAAGAAATATGATGGAGATAAGAAAAAGGACTTTCTCAGTAGCTGAACTGTGGATTTATACTCCAGGAGGCTAGGTTGGCACCCTCTTTGATGTTATTTCATAAAATGGTGAAGACCTTCATGTTTTAGGTTTTATTTCCTGTGGGTTTTTTTATCTGCTGTATCTGTCTGCCATTCATTAATGTTGGATTTAATTATTGTGAGCTATCCCAAGTGGTGTGAAAGGGCAAGATATAAGCTATTTTTGTGTATAGATGAGTAAATAGATAATTAGTTGAGCAAGTAATTCTTGGATTTGTATATGAGTTTTGAAAAGAACAAGAGGCTAGGTGATGCTAGTAGGCTCTTAGTACCTAAAAATATCCTAAATCATTTTTGGTCTAACTGGAGAAAATATTTATATAGTCATATAGCTATATAAAACCCAGAGAGTGTATTATTTAAAATAAATACATTGGCTAAAAGCAACAATGCTTTGATAACAGAGATCCAAAAGTCTCGTACATGGCACTAAATCAGACAGTCATTTGTTAAATTCTGGCTTGTTCTTGTGTCCAAGCCATGGTTTGTTTACAGCCACAGGCCACGGTTAGAAACATGGATTAGTTGTTGGTTTACAAACTCCAGCCTATTTAAGCAATGGCTTATAGTTATATCTGAACCCAGAAGCATGATTAGTCATAGCTTCTTTCCCCAGTTGTCCACCTTGAAACATAAGCTACCAAAAACAGTGGAAGGTAAATAGACCAGAAATGAGAGAACAAACTCTGGTCTGCAGGACAAGTCATGGCTTAAGCAACAAAGTGTGCCTTACATAAACCATAGCTTATCATGAAGCACAAATGTAAACTGATTTTTCTTTATCAGAAGCACCACTATAAAGGTTTAAAGTCATCTTCTGGCATTCCTGATTGCTAGCAGTTGTGTTCCTTGCCTTTTCTGATCTGACAATTGCATTTTATTTTATTTTATTTTATTTTATTTATTTGTGTAATTGGACAGTGTCATGTTTTGTCCATCCAGGTGTTTGTTAGTCTGTTTGGAATTGCTCCCAGCACATCTGCCGCCTATTTTAATTTATACTCTCTGCCCTTTCTCATAGATACCCTTTCTCTTGATAATCCATCTCACAATATCACAAATTGCAAACATTTAAAATAATAAATAACCAATGTCAGCTAAAAGTCAGTGGGCTAAATCCAGTTTTTTGGTTTCAAGTACTAGAGTAAAGTACTATGTGATGGAGTGAACTCCCATCACTAGTCCCAGCTTCTGCCAACCTAGCAGTTCAAAAGCATACAAATGCAAGTAGATAAATAGGTACCACTTCGGTGGGAAGGTAAACAGCATTCTGTGAAATCTTGCTGGCCACATGATCACAGAGTAGTCTCTGACAATGCTAGCTCTTCGGCTTAGTAATGGAGATGAGCGCTGCCCTCTACAGTTGGACACAACTAGACAATCACATTAAAGGGAATACCTTTACCTTTACTAGAGTAGACCTACTGAATAAAGGAAGCTTACATATTGACTTACCAAGTTCCCATCATTTTAGTCAATCTACTCTAGTTGGGACTAACGGTTGCATTTATTCTGATAAATGAAATACAGAAGACAAAAAAGTTACGGTATTTGTTTATTCCCTCAAAGCTTGTACAAATATATATGCTTCTAACTGGCACCTGAAAGACAAGAGTAGATGGGAAAACAGTATCAAAGGTAGGAATAATGCAACCCTCCAGATGTTGATGAAGTGCAATTCCCATCAGCCCTAGCAGCATAGCCTCTGGTAAGGAATGCTGGCAGATGCAGTCTAACAATATCTGGAAAGCTGTATGAATTCAACCTGTGTACTAAGGTCCAAAACATACTGCAGAAATAATCCAGTTTGAGACCAGTTTAACTGCCCTGACTCATTGCTAGGGAATCCTGGGAATTGTAGTTTATTGTGGTACTAGAGCTCTCTGACAGAGAAGGCTAAATGTCTCACAAAACTACAGTTCCCAGACAGAATTCCCTAAGGTAGGACAGTTAAAGCGGTCTCAACGTGGATTATTTCTGCAGTATGTTTTGGACCTGAGTTGACCAGTGGTGTGACTCAGTGTAAGACAGTTTTGAATGTGAAATGCAAGTTAGAATATTGGTTCATTTTGGCTGGTCCTATCTACTCTGACAAGTAGAGATCTTTCCTAGCCAGGTTGTTTCAGATTTCTGTTTAACTGGCAATGTCAGGAATTGAACCTATGATCTTATGTATGCATAGCATGTTCTCTTCCATCAAACTATAGCTCTCTTTCTTCTTGAAAGCAGCATTGGGCTTTGAACTACCAAAGGTATTTCTGCCAGTACCCTAGCTGCTGGTAAAATAGCTCTAAATGGAATATCACAATGTGTCATACTGGGATTACATTTGACATGTTTTGCCAAGCAGCACCTAAAAATTTCCTAATGCAAAAATATGGAGGTTTGATTGAAAGATTCAATGTTCTCTGCCTAACAAGGAGGGTTGTGACCTCACAAAGGATGGAGACATTTTGGATCTCAGAGGAAGTACCTTTTTGTATTGCTAATGGAATTCACATTTTATCTCCTGGACTTTGGAATACTTTATTCCCAGTGCGACGTGCCAGAAAGAGAAGGGGCCTGCCTGCATAGATATCCCTTCACACCATCTCTATGCAGAACACACTAACAACATCTTATCAAAAGCCAGGCCTTGTAACTAACATCATCATATTTTTATCTATTTCTTCTCGTATATAATTCTTAACACCTTTGCCTGATGAAGAAGCCAGTGGAGCTTCAAAAGTTTGCATCATGTATTTCTTGTGCATTTTGGTTGTCTGAATAAAGGTATCACTGTTTTGTGGATTTTGAATGTTATTGTATTTTGCTATATATCCAGCATGGCTACCCCTGAGTATGCGTATGCCAGGAAAGCCTGTATGTGTTCCTCACTGTCTACACACTTGTGGGTTCTTAAATCTTTCCATCTGGATAAATATTTATACACTTGTAACCAATAGCCTCCTCCCTCCCCACAAAGAACATTCCAGTTTATGAAACAGCTGATTGTGTTTCAGTTGCAGCCTCTGGATTTTAATCATCAGCCTCAGTAAAACTTCTTGATTGATGCTTGATACATTAGCATGCCCCGGAAGTTCTAAAATGTCCTTGTATATCAACTTATTAATGCATTCTTTTCATGCTTCTTGCAGAAAGAAGACTCCCTTGATGACACGCTGAGTGCCAGGCATAAAGTGAAGGAGCTTTCAGTCATAGATGGCCGGAGAGCTCAGAACTGCAATATTCTTCTCTCAAGGTATCACATAGATCTTTTTCCTGTATGGGAACTGCTTGTTCTGAGATTTTCTCTGCAGGATGTCTCCTTTAATATTTAAAGACACTTTGATGGCCAAATACAGACACACCCTGTGCTGATTTATTCATTGCATAGAGTACTATGTATTTATGTGGTCCTATATGTAGGTAGGAACATCTGGCTCTGTGTGTGCATATGTGTGTGTCTGCACACACATGTGTGAGAAGGAGAGATTGGAAAATCAGACAAATTCATGAAGGATACCACATGTGATCACCAAATTCACAAGTAGCATGCCCTTGAATTCAGTCAGCCCTCCATATCCATAAATTATTTATTCACAAATACAAGCATCCACAGCTTGAAAATATTTTTAAAGTATAAATTACAAATAGGAAACCTTGATTTTGCCATTTTATATAAGGGAGACCATTATACTATGCCATTGTATTGAATGAGACTTGAGCATCCATAAATTTTGGTATCCACGGGGAGTCCTGGAACCAAACCCAAGTGGATAAAAAGGGCCCACTGTACCAGTTTCTGGGCAATGTGCATAATGCACATTGTTTTCTGTGGGTTTTCCGGGCTATGTGGCTGCATTCTGGAAAGCCCACAGAAAACTATGGACACCAGCCATGAAAGCCTTCGACTTCACATAATGCACATTGTTACAAAATATTTACTTGTTCAGATAGGATCTAAGCTGATTAGGAAATAGAAGCTGAGGTTATGAATAGCTCATTGAAAATGCTGACCAAGTATACTGCTATTGTAGGGTAAAAAGGCGGATTCTGTGTTAAGCACTAGGATTCAGGAGAATAGGATTGAAATCTCTGCTTGGCCATGGAAATCTACTTGGTGACATTTGGCAAATCACACTCTCTCAGCCTCAGAGAAAGGCAGAAGCAAACCCGCTGTGAACAAATAGTTGGAAATGACTTGAAGGCCACCACTTGTTAAATCTAGGTAGTAATTTGGGAAAAGATGGAAAAAGAGAAGTAAGCACCAAGTCATTCTATACAGCTGCTCCATGACCCTGGAACTCTTTCCCTTGGAAGCATGTCAGAAAGTCCAACATAATACTTCTGATAGGTGCACAGAAAATGCTTTCAAACTACCCAGTTTTTTTTATAAGTGAGGAAAATTTAACATGCATTAGCCAGAAGTGAGAAGCAGAAGGATG
>CM034701.1:9371237-9391493 GCA_020142125.1 Phrynosoma platyrhinos
GGAGGTAGAAAATAGATGCTGCAGTAGAGGGAAGCTAATGCAGTCCATTGGAAGGCCAGTCTGTTGGGAAGTCAGTCAGGAACCTCTCAAGACACTTGGTATCAAGACAGTGTGGCTAGTAAAGATCTCCAAAGCCACGACATTCTGTTACCAGTGCATCTTTGTTATAGGAGCTTTTTCACCTTGCAGAGAACCCTGGGGCATGTGATAGGACAAATTTTGTCTCAACCAGGCATCCTTTATATTTGTGAGAGACTAGCCCCCTTCATCACCTGTTGGCTTGGCTTGCAGGACGGGAGCGATGGGAGCAACACTTCTGTTAATCTCATTTGTATTCACACAGAGCACTAGCTAGGATGGTTGGGATTCACCATTGCCTTTAGGGAAGAGAGGATGAGCTGTAAAGCAGTTTTTTTAAGCTTTAAGAAATAAATAATGTGGGAAGCATGCAGGGATTCCCCCCCCCCCCCCGATGGACTGTGGGCACCACATTTGTGCCCATTGGCTCCAACTGTATCTTTCCTGGAAATTTACCATGGACTGGCAGCTGATAGACTGCCACTGGTTCATGGACCACCCTGTTTGTTTGTTTGTTTGTTTGTTTGTTGGATTGATTTATATCTCACTCTTCTCCCAATATGGGAGTGGACCCAAAGTGGCTTCCAGTGGTGCTGCTGTAGAACACACACAAGTAGATACCCTGCCTTGTGTCTTCTTGTTGCAGGGAGGTATTTCTTCCCCCATCCCCACACACATACGTCCCAGTAAAGCTGCTCCTGCATTATTTTCTCTGACCCTAAGATCCATGGGAATAGAGTGAGTGCCTTCTCCATCCCAGTGCTGATTTCAGCTGGTGGGTACTTGGCAGAGAGCCTTCTCTGTGGTTCTGCCAGCTGGCAAGTCTTTGGAATCCCTACCCTGGGAGATGTGTGCTAGGCTGCTTTCCCTGGTGCCATTTCAATACTCTGTAGGCACCTATTCATTGTCAACAAACCTATGTGCTTAACTGAGTTCTCTGGCTGGGATCTTCCAAAGTGTTTTATGCTGGAGACTGGATATAGGTGTAGTGGTTCTTTTTATTGTGTGTATTTTTAAGCCACCATGAGCATTTTTATACATGGGTAAGAGTGGAACACAGAGGATGATGAGCTGGGAAACAGTGACAAGCTCAGGATTCTGGTTCTTTTTTTCCCCTGGGACCATCCAAAGGCTGCACAAAGTGCCAAATATAACCCCCCAATGCACTAAGGAAAGAAAATGAGAGATGGGAAAGGGAGGGAGGGTGAGTAAGTAGAGATGGCTAGACATCCACTTCTGGTTTTGAAAAATTTTGTTGGGAGTTTTTCAATCTTCAACAATGGGAAAGGGTGCAACCTATTTAAAATATGAATTGCCAGGAGAGACAATTATCCCATTTTTAATTTAATTTGTTTTTGTCTGGCCAGGAAAAGGGAAGTCTGGAAGGGTCGAGGGCTACAAAAATAACTTTGGGGCCAGATGCAATATCAGGGTTCGCTTTGTCCATCCCTAATTTAGGCTTTTGAGGTAACCTTCCTCAATCTTGCAGCCTCCAGACTGGCATGGGGGATTGTGGGAACTGCAGTTCAACAGATCTAGAAGGAATGAGAGAGCCATAGGCCTAGTCAATTAGCCAGATCCATTTCCCCTGAGATCTTTTATGAGCCTCATAAGATGCCTCTTCTCTTCCTCTCTCCTACAGGATAAACCATTACCAGCAGAGACTGCAATCTTTGTATTTCAAGAAGAAGTTTGCTGAGAGAGTTGCTGAAGTTAAACCCAAAGTGGAAGGTAGGTTCTTCTGGATGGTCTTTGACTTACTATGCAGAAATGGTCAATGTTCTAGAACAAGAGACAGCTGTTTAGCCAGAGTTAACTCTCCTTCTCTGCATGTCTGTGCTGGTTCCCACCAAATCCCTCAGTTCTCTTTTTGACTGTCGCTGCTGAAGCATCATGTTAGGAATCACTAGTATCTCCTTCTCTGGTGAGCTATTGCTCTTAGCATCTTTTATTGTTGTTAACACATGCCCTTCAAGTCATTTCCAATTTATGGCAACTCTAAAGGTGAGCCTAAGAAACCCTCGTGAAGTTCATGGGGTTGTTATAAGTCAACAGGCAATTTGAACAAACCACAGAAACAGCTAAATGTCTACTTCTGGTTTTGAAAAATGAGTATATTTTGGAATTTAAAATGATGTGAAACAGGATCTATTAAAAAGATGCATCACTTCTCTTGTAGGTTTCCAGGGGGGTAGTTCATCCTTTTTGTCCTCCTCCCTAAATAATGGTTGTGGGGCACATCCTAGGGACACTACAGGCACATACACACACACCCTGGGCCTGCACTTTGCCCAGCCCTGTGCATCCTAATTAATTCATTTGGTAGTGAAAGCTAGATATGAACTGCTGTATGAACCTATGATGTAACATTCAGAGACATAGCCATTTTGGTCTGGAATATCAATATGTAAAGGGATCTTGTAGCACCTTTGGGACTAACAGAGTGAAAGACATTGTAACTTTAGGTTTCGTCAACATGCTCTATTTCCTCAGTGAACTCCATGCATCTTAGAACATGGATTAAGGCTGCATCCGCACTGCAGAAATAATCCAGTTTAACACAAGTGCTATGGAATTCTGAGAACTGTAGTTTTGTGAGACATTTAGCCTTCTCTGTCAGAAAGCAATGGTGCCACAACAAACTAAAATTCCCAGAATTCTATAGCATTGAGCCAAGGCAGTTCAAGTGGTATCAAACTGGATTATTTCTGCATTGCAGATGCAGCCTCAGACTCAAAGCTGCCATAAGATCCATGCACTTTGTGGTACTGAAAAACTCAGGCACATAATCTATTTATCATGCAGAGTAGTCAAGCTAAATATCTTTTTTTAAATCCATCATGAAAATCCTATGTTGTATTAATTAATAGCTATGCTATCATAGAGCTTTTCATTTTTCCTCTTTGCAATCATGATTTTCACATACCATTTTTTAGAAGTATTGCTGTCTGCTGTGATACTGTCTACAGATGTTGTTTGCATTTCTTTGTAATTTAATACCCTAGATGGCAAAAGTGCAGCCTTCCTATGATGTTAGACTTCATCCCCATCAGCCCTAGATAGCATAGCCAAGGATGAAGAATGCTGGGAGTTGCAGTTCATCAGCACCTGGAGGACCACACTTTGTCCGCCGTAATCCAAATAAAGAAGATTAAATCCATTTGAGCATTCCAACTAATGCAGACCAACTCAATGAGATTTACCTAAATGTTGACTGAACAAGTTCCATGCATTCAATGGGTGTAGTCTAGTGAGGATTACCAATGAGATTTAGCCCATGTATTATAACACCTGTAGTGCAGTCAGTCTGCCTTTTTCAAACCAGGTTTCTTTCTTCTTGAACTCCATAGCAATCCGTGCTGCTTCCACAGAAGTGTTCCAGAGTAAAAGCCTGAAACAATTACTGGAGGTGGTTTTGGCTTTTGGCAACTACATGAATAAGGGCCAGAGGGGGAATGCCTATGGGTTCAAAATCTCTAGCCTCAACAAGATTGCAGACACCAAATCCAGCATTGACAAGTGAGTTGCTTCCACCTTGGAGTGTGAATTAGGTTGGGTCTGTTTCCAGTTTGAAAAGAACCTGTAAGAGGCAAGGGAAACCTCCTTCCATTCTATTGTCGTTCATTTCCTCCAAGCACGGCTGGATAAGTAATTGTGGGAAACAGGTCAGCCTGTTGCATGAATCATGCTTTGCCCTTTGAAATCCTGCATGTCTGTACCTGTAAAGGATTGTTTCAGGGGTGACCATTTCCTTCTGGCTGAGAAATGGATTGGTGTGTGTGTTCAGGATTCAGCAAAGCAGCTCCATAACCAAATGGGTTGCATTGCAAATTAATTCCTGTCTTTGCATCACTGTGCATCCTCCCTTCTCCCAGAACAATTATCAGACTGTTGTGGTGTTTGTCGCCTCTTTCACTGTTGCCATAGTTGTTTTGTGTTTCCAACTTATGGTTGCCAAGCCAGATTGGCAAGATTGGTTCAGAGGAGGTTTGCCATTGCCTTCCCCTGAGGCTGAGAGAGTGTGACTTGCCCAAGGTCACCCAAGAGGTTTCCATGGCTCAATGGGGATTCAAACTCTGGTCTCCCACAGTCATAGTCTGAAGATCAAATTGCTATACCACGCTATTTCTTGTTGGCATAATGCTGGCTGTTTCTCAAAAGATGGATCTCTTTGTGCATTCTTTTCTACTCCTTAGCCTTCAGTAGTGTCTAGTGGCTTCCCTGTGAGTGGGACAATGAGATTAAAGCTCCTAGGCTTTAATATGATTAAAATTTTAAAATATTACATCTACAACCCCAAAAAATGTGTTGTTTTTCAGTTATGGTCTCTTGCAGAACCCTAGAGTTCCAGGGAACCCTACTTAGAGAAAACTCAGTCTAAAGGGTTGATCCTTTTGGGGATAGCTTTTGGTTTGCTAACTTGTTGACTTTTCAGGGATTCAGGATAACTTTTAAGATACCTGTTGCTTTATTCGGGGCACCTATGCATTTGTTTATGAGTTAGAATTAGACAATTAGAACTAGAAAAATCACAAAAGATTGTTTACGACTATACTTGCTTGTTTACCACTACTGTTCTTTTTATCAAAGGAACATTACCTTGTTGCACTATCTCATCACCATCGTAGAAAAGAAATATCCCAAAGTTCTCAACCTACATGAAGAGCTGAAGGATGTTCCTGAGGCTGCCAAAGTAAAGTAAGTGTGGGTGTGACATCTGTATGATATCCGTTTGTATGTTTATTTCTTTATTACAGGTTGAGTATCCCTTATCCAAAATGCTCCAGAATCCAGAATGGATAGCTAAGACAGTGACACCTTTGCTTTCTAATGGTTCAGTGAACACAAACTTTGTTTCATGCACAAAATTATTTAAAATATTGTATAAAATTACCTTCAGGCTATGTGTATAAGGCATATATGAAACATAAATGAATTTCATGTTTAGTCTTGGGTCCCATCCCCAAGATAATCTCATTAAGTATATACAAATACAATATTCCAAAATTCCAAAAAGAGGAGATACAGGAATGCCTGGTTAACCTAAATGAAATTTAAGTCTCCAGGACCAGATTAACTACATCCAAGGCTCAGTGCTAGGGAGTCCTGGGAATTGTATTTTTTTCTGAGACATTGAGCCTTCTCTGTCAGAGAGCTCTGGTGCCACAATAAATTACAGTTCCCATGATTCCCTAGCACTGAGCCAGGGCAGTGCCTCAATTTAATGTGCACTATTTCTGGCAATCTGCATTCTCTAGTCTAACTTTCCTCAATATTTTAGCAAAATGAACTGCATTACAAACTCCAATGCAGTCGACTCTGGTAGGAGCCGAGAATCAACATTCACGATTGGTTGTATTTGGCAAGACAACACCCAACCCAAGCATGGGACATGGAGAAGTAGGGGCTGTGCTGGCTGGGGGATTCTGGGAGTTGTAGTAAAAAAAAGTAACTTTCCCACTCTGCCTAATGCAAATTGGCGTGGCCTTTTTGAAGTGTAAGGCCTTCTGTAGTCAATGTGGATATGCAGCATGCTGATCCAAAATCGTTTGGCAACGGGAGAAGCCCAAGAGGGCTTTAGAGCTGCTTTCAGGAGGCTGGCTAGGAACAGCTTGAAAAATTAACATGCTTCCATTTTTCTTTTCCCCCTGGCAGCATGACGGAGCTGGAGAAGGAAATTGGCACCTTAAGGAGCGGGCTGAGAGCGGTGGAGACGGTAAGTATTGTTTATCCACTTAATGGTACCCTGCTGTGACTTCAAGGAGCTTTCTTTAGCATCTATCCTTAGAGAGGAGGAAAGAGGGAAAGCTGAAGGAAGTCGCTTTTATCTCTCTTCCTAGAGGCCAGTTTCTTTTCCGTTTTTTGCTTTCCTTCCTGACCTGCAACTCATTATTTCTTACTACAATTTTATAGAACTCTTAATGACCCGGAAAGCTTTCCTTTGTGTCTTTGATCATGTGCATTTTTTTTCACAAAAAAAAAGTTTGTTTGGCATAGACGGAGTGGATGCAGATGTAATACTTAAGCGTTTGGAAGTTCAAGTGGCCTTAACCACTGTGAACTGAGCTTGGAAATGGTCCTTTGTTTGCACTGCAACTCCCACAATTCCCAGCCAGTAGGCCTACTGGTTGTGTTACTTTGGGGATCCTGGGACTTGTAGTAATGAAAAATAACTTTCCAAGCTTTGCTCATTGTTGCCATGTGTTCTTGTTCGTATGTGTACCCACAGTGATGGACCAGTTCTCGTTGATCTTAACCAGCTGGCGCTCTTTTCTAGGTTCAATTTTAAGTGCTGAGTTTTTAAAATCTTTTAAAATTCAAAAAGGTTGAAGGCTTGGGTGTTCTAAAGACTGCTTTCTTCCCTATATCTACTCCACATATCTCCAGGGCCTTGTTCCAAGTGTCAAATGAAATGGAGGGGATGCCCATTTCCATCAGTTTTAGCAGTTGTTGTCATTGTTGTAGTCATTTGTCATCAAGTTGACTTCAGCTTATGGTGACCCTATAAATGAGAGACCTCCAAGAACAACCTGTTATTCACAGCCCTGCTAAAGTCTTGCAAACTCAGAGCAGCTGTGGCTGCCTTGATTGAGTCCATCCACCTGTTGTGCAGTATTTCACTTTTCCTCCTGTCTTCCAATTTACTGAGCATTATTGTCTTTTCCAAGGAGTCATTGTTGGAAGATTTTTGCATTCTCTTTCCCCCTCCTTGGATAGATAGGGAATTCTTGCATGCAAACTCTCCCTTTTCTCATTCAAACTAACCATTTGACTTAGGTCACTCCCCCTTTGGGACTAACTGACATCTCTCAATATATTTTCAACTGATCTGTTGTGATTCCATCTTCCTGCTCTCTCACCTTTCTTTGGAAATATGGTGAGATAAATATTTCTTTTACCTGAACTATTCACTAGTTAGATTAGGATAGCTTCTGTGCAAATATAGATTAAAGCCATTAGTAAACTTTTCTTTTAAACTACAAAATACATGTTTTGGGGGGGTCTTTGGAAAGCATAGAGAAGAGCACATTTCTGCTGCTCTGCTAATTTAAAGCTAGACCCTAACAAACTTTGCTTTGACATTTTTGATAATCAATATTTTTGTTTCCTCAACAAAGGCTGAAGTCTTGGAAAACGTAAATCACCCCACAGTTGCATCATCTTATAACAGGTCCAAAGTACAACAGCCTCAGTTTAGTCGTCTTGACTCCTAGGCAAAGCTCTAGACCCCATTTGCTCTTTATTTGTTGTTAACCACTCTTGAGATAACCCTGACTCATGGTGACCCTGTGGATGAGACATCTCCAAGGCCCCCTATCCTCTACTGCTTTGATTAAACCTTGCAGATCCAAGCTGATAAACTCCCTAATTGAATCTAGCCATCTAGCGTGCTCTCTTTCTACTACCTTCTGTTGTCCCTCCCCGTTTGCAGACTTCGGGTCTGCGGTCTTGTTCTTCGCAGGGAGAGACAACAACTATAGTTAAAATGGCTGCGTGCACGCGTGCCACATGCGCACACACCATTAGTTTCAATGGGGCTCGAATATTAGCAAGCCGCCATTTTTGCAGGGTGGGTCCGGAACGGATCTCTCGCAAATTGGGAGGGACAACTGAATTGTCCTTTCCAATGAGTCGTGCCTTCTCTTGATGTAGCCAAAGTACGACAGCCTCAGTTTGACCATCTTGGCTTCCAGGGGTATTTCAGGCTTAATCTGTTCAAGGACCCATTTGTTTGTCTTTTTCACTGTGCATGATATCTTCAGCACCACATCTCAAATGAGTTTATTTTCTTTTTATTCACTTTTTTCACAGTCCAGCTTTCGCATCCATACATAGTCCAGGGTGTCCATAGAACTCTTCTCCAGCACCACATCTCAAATGAGCTAATTTTCTTTCTATCAACTTTTTTCACTGTCCAGTTTTCACCACCATACACATAAATCAGAAATCCTGTGATGTGGAGGATGATTCTGTCTTTGGTATTTAATGCTATATCTTTACACTTGAGGATCTTGTTTATTTCCTTCATAGCTCCCCTTTCAAGTCTTAGTCTTATTTTGATTTCTTCACTATAATCTCCATTTTGATTTATTTTTATTTTTATTTCTGGAATTTATATCCTGCCTTTCTCCCAGGATGGGAAAAATGACTGAGCCAAGATATAGGAAATCTATATGGTCTTGCCAGTAGTGGTGCCAAATTTATTTTCTCTCTTACCCATGTGGCTTATTGTTGTTGTTTTCAGAAAGTGTTGTGAAGATCGTGCTTATTTTTCTTAAAACTCATCCTGGCAGCTAACTTGGCTACTAGTATTTAACTGTTAACTATTTGATATATAACATTGCTGTGGAACTGTGTTCATTTGCAGTTTGTTGATTTTCTGTTGTTGTTGTTGTTGTTGTTGTTTGTTATTGTTATTATTAAAGTTTGTTTATATAGCGCCGTAAGTTTTACACAGGGCTTTGCAAAATCATACCAAATACAGATAAAATCCTGCCTATGGCATACAATCTAAAATCAAAAAAGTAAAATATAAACTATCATTAAAATAACTCTAATAAAAATAGACTATAAAACAATACAGACTAATACACATTGACTTTGTGATTCTGCATTTTCTTCGAAATGTAGTGTCTTACGTTGCCTTGCTGTTTAAATTGTAAAGTACATCAGGGTTAGGTTTTTGTGGATTTTTCGGGCTGTGAGGCCATATCCTAGAAGAATATTGAAGAACATGGATGCTGGCCGTGAAAGCCTTTGACTTCATTAGGGTTACTTGATAAAAGCTAGATACAAATTTTAAGGAAGAAATGCATTTAATAGAAGTACAGTCGCCGTTCTCGCAGGTCCGCGGTTTTCAATATTCACGGAGGGGCAACCTCTGTTAAAATCAATGGGGCTTGGATATCGGTGAGTCTCCGTTTTCGGGGGGGGGGGCAGAATGGATCCTCCACGAAAATGGAGGGCAGACTGTAAATGGATCACAATGGAATTGCATATTCCCTCTCCCCAGTTCTTTATACACAGATTCCCCCATATTTAAACCACCATTCATTGTGAATATATTCAATGTGAAGCACAGTATGCTGACCAGTGTATGCACTTGTAAATGGTGATGGAGGATACAGTGATGTAGACTGTCCTCACTTTTGCGTTCAGAGTTACATCTTTACACTTTATGATCTTGTGACTATAATCAAATTGTTTCCCCCCAAGGAGCTGGAATACCAGAAAACTCAGCCTTCCCATCCAGGAGACAAGTTTGTGTCTGTCGTCAGCCAGTTCATCACCGTGGCCAGCTTCAGTTTTTCCGATGTGGAGGATCTTTTGGTAGAAGCCAAAGAACTGGTAAGAAGAAACATCCATTAGAGCCCTCTGTAGCTGCAGATCTTTCCACTTTCTGGCTGTGTTTTCAGGTTTGGTTATGATGAGGTGTATTCCCATTTTACAACTGGTTAACTGAGGCTGAGAGAATGTCAATTCTTCTCTAGTGCTTGGTGGGCTATAGCTCCAAAACACACAGCAGAAATAATCCAGTTTGAGACCACTTTAACTGCCCTGGCTCAGTGCTATGGAAATCTGGGATTTGTAGTTTTGTGAGACATTTAGCCTTTTCTGTCAGAGAGCTCCGATGCCACAATAAACTACAATTCCTAGGATTCCCCAGTACTGAGCCAGGGCAATTAAAGTGGTTCAAACTGGATTATTTTTGCATTGTCCTGTGGACCATAGGCCAATTTTCCTGCTATGTTCTCACTCAGCTGCTTTGGGGTTGTGAGGCTCCTGCCCCTTATTGCACCACTTTTCCCACCAGAGGTATAGTTCTGCCTAAATCACCACTGCCATGATATGTGAAGACTTCCACAATCTCTCTGTTTCCACCAAGAGTAAGGGTTTTCCTTTATCTCCACCTCTGCCACAGAAGTGAACCTTGAAGCATTATGCTACATTAAATAGCATTATGCACCCTGCATTTGTTTGTTCCTCATAGCCATCATATGATGAAACAAGTATCATTCAGAGATTTTATCTTTGATTTTTAACCAGCAATGTTGCTTGCAAAAAAAACCCAAAACACTATATGGACATCAAGGTTGTTTTCAGAAAGTTCCTGCTTGGACGAAGGTAGTTCCCTTCAAAAAAAGCAATGGGGGGACAGAATTGTTTTTCCAAAGCTTCATTACCACATTTGGTTCTAATACCAAAGCATATGGCAACAATAAATAACATACAAGAGCAAACCTTCAAAGAGAAGTTGAAAGTGCAAGTTTCTCCTCTCCCTTGTCATGTGTTTGAGTTTTATGTCTTCTGTGCAGCAATAGCGAGCTCTGTTTGGCTTTATTGCTCCTGAGTTAATAAAAAAGAAAAAGAAAAAAAGAAAGAAAGAAGAGGAGCTAGTTAATCAATGGCAGTAAGCAAAAATAGAGGTGTGACTTTCTCTTCCCACTTCAAAATGGTTCATGAGGAGGAGACATGGCAAGAGGGTTTTTTGGCAGATTGGGGAATGGGTTAGTGAGGAAAGGAAGGGGTCAAGTCAGTGATGGCTTCAAAGTTTGGAATTAAGAGGGTTTCTGGGGCTGCATCAGAGCCTTGCAGGACCCCAGACACCCGCACCTATATATTAGCCCCCCTCAACTCACCCACTCACCTTTTCCCTTATGCTCACCTTCCCTTCTTCATTTTCTGCCCTCTTGCTGTAAATCCAAATTGTATCTAGCATTGCCTGATGTTGCCCTTATCATCTCTGCTGTTCTTGACCATTTAAACCTGTTCCCATCTGGCATTGCCTTTATTACTGTGCTTAAATGTCTATTTAAAACTTCTCTCTTCCTTCTGGTGTATTGCACTTAATCTTTATCTCACACCCTCCCCTCAAATACAATTCGATCCCAGTATCTGCAGGGGATCCATTCCCATGTTACAGCAGATAAGCAGAAACCATAAGTTACAGCAAATGATATATTTCTGGCAGAAGCTGACCATAGAATTCTACTGGAGGACCTTCAGATGCCTAGAGAGGTGGCCTCTAGGCATTTGGAGATCATCTCCAGCATGACTCTGTGGTCAACTTCCAGCAGATGTTGACCATAGTGTTGTGTAGGAGAACTTCCAGTTGCCTAAAAAGACATTTTTCCCCCATTCACGGGTAAGTGAAACCACAGTTACCAATCCCATAGATATGGAGATCACACTGTATTCAACTCCACTAGCATAAGCCTGACAGTAGAGCTTATGTTGTTTGTTTTATGCACAGTGCTTGGCTTTATTCCTGTAGGCAGTTGTACAGTGATGAGTGGGGGGAAATGCTTTGGGTTTACCTTAATAAACTTTAAAGTAGAAAACCCTATCCCTATCCCTAAATGAGCATTTTTTGTTTGCAACACCTGATACCTCAAATGACCTTCTAAGCTAGATTCTAGCTTATTTTGCCTGCTTCCTTCTCTCCTCGATCCAGTGGTGATTCAGGGTTTCCATGTCAGTGGCAGTCCTAGTGTTAGATATGGAATATAGGCTGGAATCCTGTTTGTTGGTTCCCACTGACCCGTTCAATCAGTTCTTGAATGGTGAATTGATACATAGATACATCCAACTGATTCAATGCCTCTACTCTAGTTAGAACTAGCAGTAGGATTTAGATCTTAGCCTGAGATGCTATCTACCAAACCTTGGATAGCATTAGAGCCATGAGTTTGTTCCATGCTTTACTGCACATTGTAATGGACATAGGACTTTCCTTCTGCCTACAGTTCTGTGGTTCATGATGACAAGCAATCACAGCTTGAAAACTCTTATCAACAGCACATATCAGAGGTTTGAACCACTAGCTTCTTTACACCAGTCGGTCTCAGCCTTTGGCCCTCCAGATGTTTTGGACTTCAACTTCCAGAATCTTTGTCCACTGACTGGGATTCTGGGAGTTGGATTCCAACATTTCAGGAGGACCAAAAGCCTTCAAGCTTCAAAATCTCAATGATGTAGGCATGTTGAGATTGTGGAGTGATCATTACCTGGGACAATGGGGTGAGATAAAGATCTTCTGTATTTCAAACCTACACCTAGTGGTTTTCTCTAAAAGCTTGAGAAAGTTACTTTTTTGGAGTACAGCTCCTCATCCACTCCACCAGTATCCATTCTGGATCAGATTCTTTGAGCCCAAAAGGTAACATTTCTAGGCTCGAAAAGAGAGCTTGTCCCCTTCTTAAAGCAGATGCTCCGCTAGACAAAAGAAGGTGCATTTGTGAGTGTTGTATTTAACCAATAGGTTTTTGCAATAGCCCTGACAATTTCCTTCCTCCAGTTCACTAAAGCAGTGAAGCATTTTGGGGAAGAACCGGGTAAGACACAGCCAGATGAGTTCTTCAGGATCTTTGACCAATTCCTTCAAGCTGTGAATGAAGCCAAACAAGAGAATGACAACATGAGAAAGAGGAAGGAGGAAGAGGAGAGACGGGCACGCATGGAAGCACAGGTAAGAGCTGTAAATTTAGGAATCTGGGAGCAGCTGCACTGTGGGAAGTGTGGAGGAAGGGGTCACTGATACCATGCTGTGGTAGCCCATATGTGAAAAGGAGACCCACTTCTATATAATTTGTAGTAGATGTGAGCATGAGGAGCGCCAGATATTGGAAACGTTCGCTGAGGTGCTGGGTCCTGTAGTCCAAAAAGGAACTTTTTCAGATCATGGAAGCTACCTCATACAGATTTAGACCATCCGCTCATCTATCCTAGTGCTGCCAATTCCAACTAACCACACTTTTCCAAGCTACCCACCAAGCATCTTCCACCTTGAAGGTGGTATTATTATTATTATTATTATTATTATTATTATTATTATTATTATCATCATCATCATCATTATTATTATTATTACTGCTACAGTGGGGTCTCGTTATCCACAGGCTTGCCATCTGCAGATTTAAGCATCCACGGATGGCAAGCCCCCATTGTCCCCAATGGAAGCACATGCCTGCAGTCGCACTGCCATTGTCCCCTTTGTTGTCCCCATTGACAGTGTGTCCATGTGTTTGTGCTGCCATTAGGGACAACAGGACTTCAGGTAAGTCCCTGTTGGATATATATGTTTGGAGACAACCCTGTTGGATATATATGTTTGGAGACTGGAGCTTACTGAAGTCCTGTTGTCCCTAATGGCAGCACGGCCACATCCATGTATATTAAAAGTATCCCTGATATTAAAAGTATCCCTGTTAACCCTTCATCTTCTCTTCTTTTCCACTCCCACCCCCAAAATTCAGCTCAAGGAGCAGCGTGAGAGGGAACGCAAGGCCCGAAAGGCAAAAGAAAACAGTGAGGAAGGTGGAGAGTTTGATGACCTTGTCTCAGCTCTACGATCTGGCGAAGTCTTTGACAAAGACCTTTCCAAACTGAAGCGCAATCGCAAACGCATCACCAATCAGCTGGCTGATGGCAGCCGCGAGCGGCCTGTCACAAAACTCAACTTCTGAGCTACCTTGTGTGTCTGTTTTTTAATGTGTTAAAAAAGAAAACTGATCAGTATCCTGCTGGAAAAGCCCAGGTTTTTTGGCCTTCTGCCTTGTCAAACAGTGGCGCTCTCCCTCTTTCATTGCAAGTGTGTATGTGTGTGTCTTCATGTGCATGAGTGTGTGTGAGCGTGCGCCAACATGCTGTATTATACAAATTTCGTTGAATGGGTGTGGAGATGGGAAGTGCACAGTCTAGCCTGCATGCATGTTCCTGTTTTTATCCATTTAGGTAGCTTTCCAAACAAACAAACAAACAAAAGAGAGCCTTCTTGGCTGTCAAAGCACAACTGTTGGCAAGGGAGGCAGATGAAGAAAGAGGCAGAACCATGCCCAGCAGAAGTCAGATGGTGAACAAGACTACTTGTGCTTGTTGTGAGGTCCTTTTTTGTATTTTGAGAAAAAGATTTGGAAAAGCAGAGTCGAAAGGGGGCGGGTGGGAAACACACCAGGGGTCTGCTGTGCTACGTTGTACAAGAGCATCTTGACTTGGAGGGATGATCTTTTGGGTGTGTTAGCTATGTTGGGGACTATGGGTGTTGGAAAAGTCCGTTAGAAGCTGTGCTTTTCCAGTCTAAACTGTGTTGCTGGGAAATTTTTAACTTTTTTTTTGTTGTTTTCATTTCTGTTACTATTCAAAACTTGAACATCTCTCATGATTAGTGTGTGGCAGGCTCCATTTTGTATCTCTGTTGTTATTGTTGTTGTTGTTTTAAAAAAAAAAAAGCCTCCCAGTTTGGCAATTCCTCCTCTGTTTGTTTCAAAATGGGGAAACTTGTCTCTCTCCCAGCAGCTCCAAACTCCTGGAGGAACTTTTAATTGCTGTCAGAAGGTCTGCATAGAGTTTGTACATTTTCTTAGCTACGGCCAAGGGGAAATTGGGGTTGGGGTGGGTCTCTCTTTTTCTTTTATGTGTTTTATTTCCCATTCCTTGTCCAACAGGACAAACTGTATTCTCTGTAAATATAGATCAGAATTGACTCTGGATTGGGCCAGTTCTGCATTGCAACACTTGTCTGATATGGGAGTTGGGGAGCAGGGTCACACCTGCAACCATTAGACAAAACCCAGAAGCCTTCAGAAGCAAAAACCAGAGGCCTTCAGCATGTCCTATACCCAAATAGTTGGGTATTCCCTTCTTCCTCCCATCCCCATCAGACCAGTTGTGTCTCAGGCCTTCTGCTGTTTACAGTTCAGACCTTAGGAGGACAAATTTTGTCCATGTTCATGGGTGAGATTTGCCTCCTGGTGACTCCATGAACCACAACATCCAGAAATTGATGTCCCATGGAGTTACTCCAGTTGCATGCTTTCACTTCGTCCATCTAAACGTGTGCAAAACTCATTCCCAGGGTAAGAGCCCTTTATCTCAAAAGACGTTGTTGGCGAGGGGCTTCTATAAAATGTTTGACAAGGGGCCTGGTGTCCAAAAAGAGGGATTTAGGGACCTAATTTATAGTTCAAAGTAGCAAGGTAAATTGCCAAGGGGGAGAGGAAGTTGTTCTCGAAAAACATGTTGCTGTTCATATTTGTCTTGCAGATTCATAAGCAGAACTACCTGTCAAGATGTCGATCCAAAATCTACTAAACCCAGATTGCTCAGGGAGTAATTAATAATTTAAAAAAGAAGAAAAAATAGTAATACAAAAAAAAATTGGAAAAATGTTTTTAAAATGCCAATTTTTTAGCATGGCTTCATGTTCTTAAATTATAGAGAATATAGGGGACTGTTACTTTTTGTTTTGTTCTGCTTTTATTTATTTGTGGGTTTTCCTTTAAGTGGCTTTTATATCATCACCATTATATTGTAATCTGAAAATGAATGGGGGTTTACTTTTTATTTTTCTTCCCTGTGGAGGTTTTGAGTTTTGTCCCTCTTGCACTAGATAGTTGATGTTGTTTGCAAAAATGTGTTTTTGTTTCATTTTGTTTCGTTTTTTGGGGGGGAAGTATCTTGTAAAGGATATTAACTGGAGAGGAAATGGAATGAAATGACACTTCATTTTTTTTCTCCACTTGTACTGTACAGAAAATGTGTGGTTTTATATAAAACAAGTTTGTACAAAATGCAGGGATCCCCTTATCCCAATGCAATGTAAAAGCTGTGAAAAAAAAACTCACACTACAGAGAGCTATGCGAGTGTGTGTATGTCTGTAGAAGTGTGTGTGCCTTTTCTTTCTTTATTCCATAGTTTTGTTGGTCTTCAGTACAACTTCTCCGATGCGCGGCTTGTGCAGGTCGCTCTCCAAATAACTGGTAAAAGCAGTAAGAATGCAAAATTCTGCAGCGTGCAGAGACTCAAATACAGCACTTTGTTTCAAAAGAAAGCAACCGAGTTGATCATAACTGTTACTTACTTAAACTAAAGTGCCTCTCTTTTCTATATATATTTTCTATTTATAGCCAGAAGAAATTGGGTTGGGTACCATTTTTTAGGGCGTTGACGTTTAAAAAGAGTTCAGGCTGATCAAAGGGTTGCATTTAAAAATGATCTGAGATTTTAAACACAACAAAAAAGCAAACCCAGAAAAGGGGCTGTTCACATAACAATATTTGGTCCAGAGGTTTGAAAAGGAAGAAGATTCTTCACTGCAACTCCCAGAATCCCCCTTGGCCAGAATAGTTGGGAGATTTGGGGAGGCATAGTCCAAAATAATAATTATTATAAATTACCTTTCTATGTTCTGATTCATTCTGGATAAGGGAGCTGCCAGACTTAGGGTGACACGATCTGCAGGAGCAGTCCTCCATTGCGGAGATGAAGGCTACTGATCCAGTATTTTGGCTCTCCAAATATTGCTGGGTGATGGTGCTGGGGACTTCCAGACATGCACAAAATACTGGGAAACCTTTTCCCACCATTGCCACTGGCAGATCTTTTTTTCTTTTTTAACTGTTGGCCACAAGGTTTTATACAGTGAGAAAGCAAGAGCCTTCCTGCAGCTTAATCTTGTGATAGAAATAAGCACTAGCCCAAGCAATCCCTGCTAGGAGTGGTGTTCGTTTTGGTTTGACTAAGCCAGGGATGATATTACGGGATTGCATTTCTCCTCGTTGCTAGCTGTGTTTGATAGGAATGATAGGCGTTCCAGTCCAACAACATCTGGAGGGCTACATGTTCCCCACCTTGGCCCTAGATCAAATGAATACACAGCAAAAGCAGTCCTCATTCACACAACTGTTTTAACCATCCTATTGGGAGTGAGGAAGGGTCAGTCATTCAGGATGCAGCCGTATGGAAGAGCATCCCAGGGGTCCATTGGGTCATGAGTATCTCCAATTCCATTGATGTAAATGTCAACGCTGATCGAACCATGAGGCCTAAAAGATTGTGTAGATCATCTGTAGCCCATTTGCAATGCTTGTGGTTGACCTGTTTAGGATCATCCAGAAGTTAATGCAAAGTTCCCTTCTTGACTCAATGGATCTGGGTTGAAGCAGCGAAGTACATCGCAGCAATCCATTGTGGGACCTCAGCCAAGAACTCTACTGGCATTTAGTGCACTTAGAATCAACCTGGGTCGGCGTGATCTTGACTAGGGCTGCATCCGCACTGCAGAGGTAAACCAATTTGACACCACTTTTAACTGCCATGGTTATGCAATCCTGAGAATTGTGGTTTATTGTGGCACCAGAGCTCTCTGACAGAGAGGGCTAAATGCCTCACAAAACTACAGTTTCCAAATTTCCACAGCATTGAGGCATGGCAGTTAAAAGTGGAGTCGAACTGGATTATTTTCTGCAGTGAGGACAGCCCCAGAGTCATTTTTGTGCTGTACAAAACCTTAGAAGTGTTCAAAGCTGAGTTTGGGTTTGTTCTGCAGACTGGATCACTGGATCTCCTTGGAGTCCCAGAAGTCCCACGCTGCTGCAACAGATTGCAAACCGGAGGAAGCCGGACATCGGTGAAAACCGTTCCTTGTGCTTCCAGACCACACAGGTTTCACAACAAGCCTTGCCATTCCTTTTAGTTCTGTTTCTTTTTTCTAAATCAGGAGTCTGTGTGCAAATAAGTTTTATTCCATGTGCCATTTGTTTAGACCGGTGCTGGTGGAAGTAGCCACTCTTCTTTTCCTTTTTTTAAATTTTGTTTCCTCCCTCTGTCTCTTCTGGGTGTGTAATTTAAAAGGAGAAAAAGACATTTTTTTTTAATCCATGCCAAAAAGAAAAGGACAAAAAAGACAAAAAAAGGTAATAGTTTGTAAATTGAAGTATCCTTATGTAGCTTAGTGGTAGCAAACTGTGTAGTGGTGCCTAGGTGCAAGGAATGTGGGTTTGTTTTTTTTAGCTAGCAGAAATGCTATATATGTTATGAGACTGTACATTTTTTATATAAAAAAGACGGTAATATGCAATAAAGAGTGTACATAATGACATGGAATTTCAGACTCTTGTGTGCAAGATAAGATTTTAAAGTTATGGATGTGGTTGGTGTGCAACATTGAATGAATGATATTGGTTATTTGCTAATTGTGGACTGTTAAAGAGGTGGATCAATGGGTCCTAGAGTAAATCGAACCTGAACTCTCCCTAGAAACCAAAATAACTAAACGGAGACTGTTGTGCTTTGGGCATATCATGAGAAGATTATGGTGGAGTCTCCTTCCTTGGAGGTCTTTCAGCAGAGGCTGGATGGCCATCTGTCGGGGATGCTTTGATTTTGAGTTCCTGCATGGCAAGGGGTTGGATTGGATGGCCCTTGGGGTCTCTTCCAACTCTATGAATCTATGATTCAAATAGATGGTGTATCTTTGACAAATTACACCCCCATGGGTATCACTAAGAGGGTATGCCAAGAACTGAGCAGCAGCCCTAATGCCTTAGGAAACAAAGGGCCTTTGCAGACTGCCAGAAATAGTGCAAACTGAGTCCACTTTAAGGGTTAGGGTTAGTGCTAGGGAGTCATGGGAATGGTCTTTTTTTTTCTGAGACATTGAGCCTTCTCTGTCAGAGAGCTCTGGTGCCACAATAAACTACAGTTCCCACGATTCCCTAGCACTGAGTCAGGGCAGTTAAAGTGGACTCAATTTGCACTATTTCTGACAGTCTGCAAAGGCCCAAAGGTTCTCTGAATGGCCCTCCACCGGTTCTTCCTAGTTTTCTTCAGGTTAGCTTCCCCATAGCCTCCAGCTGTATTAATAAATTCATCATTGCAAACCCATGCCAAATTCTACTCCCTGGGGCCGCTTTCTGGGGATCTAAAATATCATATTTTTAAAGGACATACTAAGACAAAGGTGTAGATAAAGAATGAGAGGATTTCCTCCACAACTTCCTCTTCTTTCTCAGGAGAATCCTGTGCTGGTTGGAAGACCTGGAAAGATGGGGGGGCTGTTTAAGCCTTAAAATACAAAAGAAAACAGAGGATTAATTTAAGCAAGATTGCCTAGTCTATCAAAAAGCAGCAGTGCCATCTTGCGGGCAGAGTTGCCTCCTTCTGGCCCAGGGTGCCTTTTCTTTCTGAATGGTGCTTCCTCCTTTCCAAAACATTAATAGCATCTTATTGGAAGGGGCCACAAGGGTCATCCAGTCTAACCCCCTGCTAAGCAAAGATACACAGCCAAAGCACTGCTGAAAGATGCCCATCCAACCTCTGTTTAAAGCAAAATGCATCTGGGGAACTAGACCTAAGTCTCCAAAAGCTCATGCTGCCAACTTCTTTCTTTCCGTTAGTCTGAAAGGTGCTACAAGATCTCTCTACATACTGATTCTACAGACTATGGGGGGTTGCAGACTGCCAGAAATAGTGCAAATTCAGTCTACTTTTAGGGTTAGGGTTAGTGCTAGGGAGTCATGGGAATTTTTTCTGAGACATTGAGCCTTCTCTGTCAGAGAGCTCTGGTGCCACAATAAACTACAGTTCCCATGATTCCCTAACCCTAACCCTAAAAGTGGACTCAATTTGCACTATTTCTGGCAGTCTGCAACCCCTCTATGTCTTTGAATAAAGGACCTTGTTGTTTGTGTGCCTTCACACAGACTCTGACTTATTCACAGGTTTGCCATTGCCTTCTTCTGCGCCTGAGTATGGTTTCCCCAAGTTTAGCACCCATCGGGTTTCCGTAGTTGAGTAGGGATTCAAATCCTGGACTTCTGGATTCCTAATTCTGCACTTAGACCACTACATCATGCTGGTGCCCAACATACCTCTGCGTAGAACATCAACAGGAGGCTGGCCAGTGTCTTCCAGCAGCAGACTTTTTCTGTACTAGGAAAAAATGGCAATCAGCAATGAAATATCCCATCCTTTACCAGTGTTAATTGTGATGCGCTTGGTAAATTTTAAGGTTTCGATCTGCTAAGAAAATGTGATGTTTCAATCCCTTGTAAGAGGCAGAAAGGGAAAGCTTTGTTTATTTCTTTGTTCACAAAAATAAAATAAAATAACACTATACTTGCCAAAAATACAAATGCAAAATACATCTCTTCTTTTTTTGTGGCTGCATTGCTAACAATTTAATACTGATTGGCAAGATAGGAAGGAGAGCAATTCCCTTAAGGCCTTGATGGGGAAAATGAGGAAATAATTCTCCATCGGCAATGTCCTGAGGGCTACGGCATTGGCAGAACTTCTTAGATCTTGCTCCATGTCCCAAGCTCAGCTCAGTCCAGCGTGTGCAAGGACCCCAGTAGGTCCAACAAATTGCCCACTGGCCAGTGGCTGGCGCATGGATT
>CM034701.1:9421420-9432299 GCA_020142125.1 Phrynosoma platyrhinos
ATGTTAGATGGAGGGACTCTATGAAGGAGGTCTCCATAGGTATTAAGGGCTTGCAGGATTTAAGCAGAGCAATGGGAGACAGGGGTTCTTCTTGGAGAGGTCTCATCTATAGGGCCATCAAGATTGACTTGAGGGCAGCTAACAACAAAAATTACAAATCCCAGAATGCAACAGGAGGCAGCCACCCTCCTTTAAGAGTGTAGTGCGATAAAGAAAACCCATTGAAATTCATGGGGTCTCCCTGAATCTACACAAGCACACACACACATTATTCACATCTCTGTCACTCAGAGTGCCAGACTGTAAGAGATTTTGGACTTCAGCTCCCAGAAGCCTCAGCCATGTTGGCCAATAGCCTGGGATTCTGGGAGCTGAAGTCCAAAATCCCTTAGTACAGCCCTTTTGATAGGCTTGCCCGGCCGGCCTATCGGGATTGTCTTTTCCAGGCTCATCTCCAATGGGAAGGCGAAGTTAGACAAAGCCACGCCCCCTACATAAAAAAAAAACAACGAGCAGCGGTCATAAACGAGATTGAGGGGCTTTCACGCCTTCCTGGGGGGGGCGGAGTTATCTGAAGAGAACCAGCCAATCAACAAGACGTTAAGGGTTCTGAGGGGAAGTGACGGTTGACAGAAGCTGTTCAAGTCGAGTTCTGATTGGTCGCTCGCTCCTTTGCTGTCAAGAGCCCGGATATCAATATTATTGATTTTCCTCAGAGGGGAGGAGATGGACTGGAACAGGATGGGTGAGTTGGGTCTGTTTTTCTCTCTTTGTTGTTTCTGGGCCAAGGTCAGGGATGTGGAGAGAAGAACTCCAGAACTGGATTATGAGGAAGATCTCCTTCCATCTTGGCTCAGTGCTATGGAATTCTGGGAATTGTAGTTTTGTGAGACATTTAGTTTTCTCTGTCAGAGAGCTCTGGAGCCACAATAAACTACAGTTCCCAGGATTCCACAGCACTGAGCCGTGGCAGTTAAAAGGTGGCAGCCCTAATTTGACAAAAATAGACATGACTGAATGTACACTAACTCGCACTCAGATCTTATCTTTACTGCGGGAATAATCCAGTTTGACACTCCTTTTAACTGCCATGGCTCAGTGCTATGGAATTCTGGGTATTGCAGTCTGTACCAGAGCTCTCTTGACAGAGGAGGCTAAATGTCTCACAAAACTACAGTTCTCAGGATTCCCTAGCACTGATACAGGGTGTCAAACTGGATTATTCCTGCAGTGCAGATTAGATCAGAGTGTGAGTTCCTGTACATTCGGTCGTGTTTGTTTCTGTGAAATTAGGGCTGCCACTTTTTAACTGCCCTGACTCAGTGCTAGGGAATCCTGGGAATTGTAGCGGCTCCAGACCTTTCTGGCAGAGAAGGCTAAATACATCGGCAGTGCAGAAATTAATGCAGTTTGACAACGCTTTAACTGCCATGGCTCGATGCTATGGAATTCTGGGAAAGGTAGTTTGTTTGTTGAAGGGTAGTTTACAAAGTCAGATGGATTTATGAAGTATGAGACAGTTACGTATTTTTATTGTTTAGGATGTATGTAGATATATGTATTCGATGTCTGATTGTTATGTTAAGATGTTTAAATGTTTATATGTGTTTTAGTAACAATAAAATGTTTAAAAACCCAATACGAAGCATGGAAACATAGATACAGTTTAAAAACAATTAAACATTTTTAAAAAGGTAAAAACATTACACATTAAAATTTAAAATATATTAAAAACTCTATACAAACCTTACATAGCATTTAAAATCCAACCCTTGTCAGACTGAGAAAGCCCAGTAGCATAAGAAGGCATTAGTCTTTGAGAGCCCAGAGTTAGCTCTATGCAACCATGAGGTGAAACACTATGAGTTTGTGGAGGGGAGCTCTGTGATATTGCAAGAAATAACTGCCTATTTTATTTTATTTTTATATTTATTTTGGCCTTTCCCTATTTATAGAAGCCGTAGATATCCAGCCAGACTGCCTTGGACTTTATTGTGGAAGAATCGTGGAAATTATAAATGGGACTGAAGTTCATGGAGATTGTGGGGTGAGTAGAGGATTGTGGAGAAAGGTCTCTTGAATATTTTAAATATTTTGTTTGTGAGAAAGATGTTATCGGATATGGCTGGAAGAGGAAGAGCAACATCTCCCACCTTTTCTAAATGATTTAAACACCTCATGTTTTCTCATCAAATGCTTTTAGAAAAGTTTTGCTCTTATAACTTGGGTTGCACTTTCTAGGTGTGTCCGCGAGGACAAAGGACAGATGCCCGCAAAATCTGTCGGGAATGTACAGGATCTCCTGAGCGCTACGACTGGCTTTATCTTGGCTTCATGGCATTGCTTCCTCTGATCTTGCATTGGTTCTTCATTGAATGGTATTCAGGGAAAAAGAGGTAAGTATTTCTTTAAAACAGACCTCTTTTCAAAAAAGCGGAATGACATTTTCTCTTATACTGAATCTCTGGGAAATCAGTGATTCATGGGAATCTGTCACTCCACCTATTTTCCAAAATGTAAATTCAAACCTCTGTTAGCAGTTAAATACATCAGCAAAATGGAATGCTTGGCAAATTCACTTGGTAAATTTGGAATTGAAATTACTTACTATTGTATTTTATTAAAAATGTAATGTTAAAGAGAGTGTTCTGGAATGACAATCACTGCTTCACTGCCAGTAAGAAGGGACTTATTTTATTTACTGTATATTTATTCAACTTATATCCTGCCTTTCTCCTCCTGCAGGACCCAAAGCAGCCTACAGCTTTTAAAAACAAGATACAATTAAAACATTATTTATACAAAAGCATATAAAAAAGTATATAAAAAGTGTTTAAACAAAAGAATAACAGTTCAATTAAAAACAAGATGAAAATAATATAAAAACACTGATCATGATTAATGCCACTACCACCACCACCACCACAAAACACTTTCTGTCACTAGTGCTGCATCCACACTACAGAAATAATCCGGGTTGGCACCAGATTGACAGCAGAACTCTAGTGCCATAACCATTCCCAGAATTCCATGGCATTGAACCATGGTAGTTTAAGTGGTGTAACTAGATTATTTCTGCAGTGCAGATGCAGCCTTTGATTTTCAGGCAAAGCCTTGCCTTAATAAAAAGGTTAAGGCTTTTTTTTTTATTAAGTCAAGCCTTTGCCTGAAAATCAAAGGCTGCATCTGCATTGCAGAAATAATCCAGTTTGACAACCAAAGGACCTTATCCCACGGGGCCAAAAGCAGCAAGAATCCACATGGAATCAGGCGCTATAGCGCTATAGTTTTCCGGGTGATCCCACGACGTCGCTCGGAATCCGCTAAGAATCAGGCGCTATAGCGCTATAGTTTTCTGGGTGATCCCACGACGTCGCTTAGAATACAACAAGAAACCGCTCGGAATGCAGCATCATTCGGGTTCTTTTGTATGCCTGTTTTCATCGGGCATTGCAATATCGCTACCTTATCCATAGCGCTATTATAGCGCTAGCGCCATATTATACTAGCGCTATAGTACTGCAATGATGCTCATATCGGTTTCTTGCCACTTTTGAGAGCAGCGTGGGATAAGGTCCAAACCTTCCGTAGGAGGGGATTCCACAATCTAGGAGCAGCCATTGAGAAGGCTCTCATTGTACAGCCTGCAGTCTTCAGAGAAGATCTACTTCAGCCTTCCTCAATTTGGGTCCAAAACACACTGCAGAAATAATCCAGTTTGAGACTGCTTTAACTGGCTTGGCTCAATGCTGGGGAATTCTGGGAACTAATTTTGTGAGGCATTTCACCTTTTCTGTCACAGAGCTCTGGTGCCACAATAAACTATAATTCCCAGGATTCTCCATCACTGAGCCAGGGCAGTTAAAGCACTTTCAAACTGGATTATGTCTGCAATGTGTTCTGGGCCTTGGTATCTGCCAGGTATTTTGGACTACGGATTGAGTCTCCCTTATCTGAAATTTCGAAATCTGAAGTATTCCAATTTTGTCCACATGGATGGCAGGGAAATCTTTGCTTTCTAATGGTTCAGTGTACACAAACTTTTTATGCACAAAATTATTAAAAATATTATGTATAAAATTACTTTCAGGCTATGTGTATAAGATGTATACAAAACAAATGAATTTCATGTTTAGAACTGGGTCCCATCTTCAAGTTATTTCATTATGTATATGCAAATAGTCCAAAATAAAAAAAAATCCAAAATCCAAAACACTAGCTGAAAACATCTGGAGGACATCAGGTTGACAAAGGTTGGTGTACATGATTCAGTCCAGCCTGCTATTCCAGGAGAAATATTACCCTAATTATTTATTAATTATTCATTTCATTTCTATGCTGCCTTTCTTCCAGAAAGAGACCCAAGGTGGCTCACAAATAAAACCATGCTAAAACTTTAGAATAAAAATTTAAAACACAATATGAACTAGCTAAAAACAGTATACAATTACATAAACATACAAAAGTTAAAAACATAACTACATCCCATATAAAATCCTCTGTGACACAATTATATAGCCATACTCCCAAGGAGAGTGCAAAAACGAAGGCAGAGTTGTTAATTCCAGCGTGAGTTCATTTGTACATGTACATATGTAAAGCGGTACAGAATACAATATCAATCCTATTGGGATTAGTTGAGGATCAAAGAAGTGTGAGCTGGCAGAAGATAGTATAATAGTATGTTGGAATTTGGTTGGAAAGACCTGAGAGTACACAACAAAGAGAAAGAAGGGGATAACTCAGCTGAAGAAAGTAAAGGTTCTGCAGCATTCTCCAGGAATCACAGAGGGCTAGTCTTGACCAGCAATCCATTTTCTCATTCTTGTTTTTGAGAACTTGTTTTCCTTCTCTCCAGCTCCAGTGCTCTCTTCCAACACATCACTGCTTTAATTGAGTGCAGTGTGGCATCAATTGTTACTTTGCTTGTGAGTGACCCCATGGGCTCCCTGCAGATCCGTTCATGCAAGGTGGTGATGCTTTCCGACTGGTACACGATGCTTTATAATCCAAGTCCTGATTATGTTACCACTATTCACTGTACTCATGAAGCAGTCTATCCTCTGTGAGTATGATTCAGTGTCACTTATACATACATACATACATATATTTGTACTATGTTGCAGAATTAGAACCACTTTGTAGAATATCTATTAATGGCAGTTTAGAAACAGTTTTATGTTTTTTGTTCCTCTGTTACATCCCATTTGTGCTTATTCAGAAGTGCAATGTATTGTGTTTGATGGAATTTATTCTTTATCAAGTGTCAATAGAATTTATTTACTATAAGTAGTATGTGGCATACATTTCATGCTAGATTCTTGGCTACTTACCCAGAGGCTAACAGGATGCCACACAATGGGTATGACCATGCAGAGTGTGAGGGGACAAACCCTAGCAGAGTCTGGATTAAGGGAATTGTTGCAACAAGTTGTCCTTTTATAGCACCAATAATTCCAATAATTCTCTCTTTCAGCTATACCATTGTGTTTATATATTACGCCTTCTGTTTGGTGCTCATGATGATGCTCCGTCCCCTTCTGGTAAAGAAGATTGCTTGTGGCCTGGGGAAGTCAGATCGGTTTAAGAGCATTTATGCAGCCCTTTACTTTTTTCCAGTCTTAACATTGCTCCAAGCAGTTGGAGGTGGCTTGCTCTGTAAGTCCTCATTGTCCAGCCTACAAAAAAGCTAAAGTGTGACGGGGGGTGGGGTGGGGGGGGTTACAGTGTTGTGTGGAGGGATGCTTCCAAATATGTAGCTTAAAAATATCTCAGAACACTAACATAATGTCCAAGAAGAACAGCAAGTGAACTGGTGAAATGAAACTTAAGCAAAGATGTTGAGAAAGCAGGCAAACTTAAGCCAAATCACCTGTATGTTGGTCATGGAAAGCCAGAGATACTGACAGGGTGTTGGACCAGGAGCCTGGAACACTTACTAGGAGATTCAAGAGTCATACAGCATTCAGGATTTAAAACATTAAACAAAGTCAATCTTTGTCTTTCAAAAGAGAATGTATTTTAAATATTGTGGGTCAGTACTCAGCACTAGCAGCCTATATTTCTGGCAGTCTGTATAGGCCCTAGGACATCTTTTTATGGGGCTGACTCTTAAAGTAGAGGCTAGAAGCTGTATCAATATTTTGTGGGTGCCTTGCTGCCTAAGAACCATTTAGCTTTGTGAGTACTCTGCCACTACTATTCCTGTTATTACAATGAAACTAGGCAGTGCCTGGAGGCATATGCAAAGATATCAGGGAATAGGACTGGGTGAATCCAAAATGACTTACTCCTGAGCAAACAGGCAGAAGAATATACTGCAAAACACGTATTTGTAGTTTCTGCTTATCTGCTGAAAGTGTATAAAACTCTTGCCTTTCAGACTATGCTTTCCCTTACATCATCATTGTTGCGTCTCTTGTTACCCTGGTTGTATATCTGTCTGCTTCTGAAGTAGAAGTAAGTAAAACTGTTTCTTTTAAAGATGTATTAACCTTGTTGTTTTTTTAAAGGAAAATGTGAACCATACATAAGTGATCAGAAACGTATGAGCTGTACAACAAACAGCCTCCCTCTCAACCCCCAAGAGCAGTCTATCATGTGAATAATAGTATTGCTTTAAAAATTACTTAGAATTTTATGTAGGATCAAGCCTGTTGGCCAACTAGTGTTCTTCTCAAGAAAAGTCTTTGGCTACATTTACACATTCTTTCCATTCTATAAGAGAAACTGTCAAAAGGTTGAGGTATTAGAAAAACTGGGGACTGACTTACTACCCTATACAAAAAAAGTTTGTGAAAGTTGGGAGAAGCAACAATAATACGGTAATTCCAAATGAACCCTCTCCTTTCTATTGTTACAACTGCATTTTCAGCTTTGTCACTTTACTTACCTAGGCAAAGGCATCTGCCCCAAGAACAGTTAATGCCTTCTTTACAAGAATAGCTGCTACTGTAGACAGGTTGACACTGAGGTAGCTATTTACCTCTGACAGAATCATAACAATTCTTCCACAGGGTCTCTCTTGCTTTTCTTATGATTCTAGACACTAATGGCTGAGAGTGCCCTTTCTTCTTCAGAATCACAATCAAAAAGAAAAGGGATTCCAACCATGCCATGGAGAAAAAATATAACTATTCTAAGTCTTTTCTTCAAGGAATGGACAGGAGATGCTTTAAAAACATTATTTCTGTTCCTTTTTACAAGCTATGCATTAACTTTAGTGTTGAAAGCTTCAAGACAAACAGAAATGTAAAAACTGATGGAAACATCTTTTCTTTTTATTTACAAGACTTTCAAAGATCTCCTCGTCAGGAAGAAAAGGCTTATTGTTCTTTTTAGCCATTGGCTGTTGCATGCCTATGGAATCATCTCCATTTCCAAGCTAAACAATATCTACCAAGACTTGCCTCTGTTGGCTTTGGTACCTGCACCAGCTCTTTTTTACTTACTTACTGCAAAATACACTGAACCATCCCGAATACTCTCTGAAGGAGCAAATGGACGTTAACCATAACGGATGCCAATCTGGGTAAGTAACAGAGTTAGGTGTGTAGAGCTTCTTGGATCTGTCCATTTCTTATTATGGGAAGTTGTCTGTGGCTTATCTTTCAGGTAAAGCTTTCCTTCTTGGGACGGTATTCCCACACTGAATACAAGGCAGAGTCCGGTCTTCTAAGCAGCTTATGGACACTCACTGCATGGAATGCCTTTAGACTGTTTTATTGGCCAGGACCCCAAAGCCTCTGTTAACTTGAATGGTCAAGGATCAAGCCTCGTTTTGTGTACTTATATTTGTCCATCGTATGTGAAAAATGAAACATTTTGTACAGCATACTTGGAAATACAATGTAATTTATTTCACAATGCAGTATTTTATCATATCTTTGAACAAGGATGTGTAGTAGAATAAAATTTCAGTATTCTGACTTCAGTCACGATCTATGCAGTCTTGTCATTTCTAAGGAAGTAGTATGGGAGAACAAATACAGCTACTTAAACAAAGAACATTCCTATTTATATAAGCAGTTTCATGAATAGTTGTCTAAGCATCAATACAGCATTTCCCATTCAAGTAACCCATGTGAGTGTATAAAACATTTTTCTGAAAACCATGCCTTTTCAAGCATCCAACAATTTGAATTGACAATGAGACATTACTTCTCTCCAGAATACCTCTCACTAAACTTCTTTGTCATTCTTCACCAGACACAATTTCTGTTGTTAGTTCATGTAAGTGCTAACAAGAGTTGTGAACAAATTAAAAATATCCTTTGTCATGAGCTGCATAAACACTGCCTATCTATTTTGAAATTTACATATACCTGAGTCCATTTCTCTGAGGCTTAGCAACGGTGCCCTTCTCATAGTTTCCACTGTTTGGGTTCCCTTAAGCTATCTTGATATTCTTGTACTTGTTCCACAAAATACAGACTGTGGCTGGAATACTGTTGGTGTCTTTCACATTTGCAAGTTCCCCTACAGGAGCAGTTGGACCTTTTTGTCCAATGTGGAAAGTCTGCATTCAGTTCAAGGCTGAAGATTTGTGCAAGTGTGCCATTTTGCATGTGCATGTATATTTGGATGCATAGGCTCATGAATGCACATGTAGATATGCGTGTGCATTCTAATTTCACAATGCTGCCTTTCAACACAAGGGCTGAATAGCACAATCAGTTTGTAGCTCTGTATGCAGTGGCTTATGAAGCCCTGATGTAGGATTACAACCAGCCCTGACTTTATCAGATCATCTTGGAAGCCTTCTGACTTTGAAAAATGGCTGCCGGAGTGAGTTAAATGACTCGGGCTGCACTCGGGCTGCATTCGGATGGTGGGCTTTGGGAGGAAAGCCATGCAATAGGATCCAGATGCAGACCAAATTTTACTTGAATTCTGGAGAGATAAGTTGGGTTTTCCAGCATTTTTTAGCTTGTGCAATAATCTCCTAGGTTTCCATGGTTGAGTGAAGACTCAAATCCTGGTCACCAGGGTCCTAGTCCCAACACCCAAACCACTAAATATGTTGTCTCTCCAAGGGAATTTGCATCCCTAGTTAGTATACTTGAAATCTGCAAGCCTTGTATAAGTGATTCAAAAAGAATGGTACAAAACTGAATAAGAACAGCTTTTTTCTTTTTTTGGTACCATTCTTTTGAATCACCTGGTATTTATTTTTCTGACCTGATAGATGTTAGTGATTACCTTGAGCCTGCCAGTACAGGAAAGATGGAACAAAAGAAAAGGGAAGCAAAGGAAATAGTAAACAGGTCTTGTTTGCCTGTTATCTCATATAATTTCAAGTATTTTGGGGTAAGATATAGCAAGCTCTTTTGTAAGAGTGGAAAGAAACATGCTAGCACATGTCTTGGCTTACTAGAAACTTGAGTCCTGTCAGTGCATGCTGTCTCCTTCAACTGCCATGTGTATGTGAATTAAATCGTATCACTGAGTCAGCATGGTGTAGTAGAACTAGGACCCTGGGAGACCATGGTTCAAATCCTTGCTTGGCCATGGAAACCCCTTGGATAATCTTTGGCAAGTCACACTCTCTCAACCTCAGAAGAAGGCAAAGACAAATCCCCTCTGAACAAATTCTGCCAAGAAAACTTTGTGATAGGGTTGTCATAAGTCAGAAATGACTTGAAGGTACACAACAACAACACAACCATTATAAAGCACTTATTCAACATAATAAAACAAAAATTACCTTTTTCAGGTTTCTTTGTTGGATTTGCTTTGTAAAAGATTCTCCAGTTTGTCATACTTTAGCTGAAGCCCGCCATGTATATAGTCAAGCTTGTAATTTCGTCTTTTATTTAATCTGATATATTCTCCCAGAATTTTTAAGAAGTCTTTTTGATATTCCAAGAACATCTGCAATTGGAATTACGAAACCAAGAAATTAAATTTTCTCTTGCTGTAAGACAGTTTGAGTTGCCCTGCCCTGTACTTCCATATCATACTAGGATGCTAGCAAACGTTTCATGTTTTTTATAAGTGCTGTGCAGGGGGACAATGATGCCTCACTCTGCATATGATATCGAATTGTACGATAAGTCATTGGATGTCATAAAGGGAGCTGGGTATGTTTAGCCTGGAAAAAAGAAAGTTAAGATGTGATATAGCCCTGTTTAAATATTTGAAGGAGTGTCAATTGAGGATGGAGTAAGCTTGTTTTCTGCTGCTCCAGAGAACAGGCTATGGAACAGTGGATTCAACTACATATTAAAGAGAGTCTACCTAAACATTAGGAGGAATTTCCTGACAGTAAGAGCTGTTTGACTGTGGAAGACACTCCCTTGGAATGAGGGAGTCTCCTTCTTTGGAGATTTTTAAACAGAGGCTGGATGGTCATCTGTTGGGGGGTGCTTTGATTGTGTATTCCTGCATGGCAGAATGGGTTTGAACTGGATGGCCCCTGTGGTTTCTTCCAACTCTATGTGATTCTATATCTTACAATGTTTAAAGAGGACCTTCTGCTCCATTAAGAGTGGGAAATGCTGCTCCTAGGAGTTGGAGCACAGGAGAGGTTCATGATCACTTTTTCTCTGAAGGGTTTGAAGATCCCCAATTCAAAACATACCTTATGAAGATGTTCATCTTTTATCCATTTCTTGTTGAAAAGGTCTAAAAGAAATTCAGAAAGTTTAGTGTCTGAATTCAAAAATGATCTAAATCAGGGGTGTGAACTGGGGGAGGCTGGAGGGGTGAATTACCCACTCACCCTGAGATATTAGTGGGCTGATCCTTTCCTGTTTCTACAAAACCTTTTTTTAAAATGATCCCCCCAATATGCCCTAGAATGTATGGGAGGGCATTTTCTCCATGCTTTGGGGCCTTCATGAACCAAATTAGGCCTAGGAAAGGCCTTTTTTTTTTT
>CM034701.1:9442368-9452417 GCA_020142125.1 Phrynosoma platyrhinos
GCAGGGATTTGGACCTGTCCTAGGCACAAATCGCTACCCCACATTGGCTCACTCCAACTCACCAATCACCATTTGTGATAGATGAGAGAGCCAGTATAAATAGCCTCTGCCATCCAATCCCAATGGGCCATCGGCTTACATCTTTTACTAGCACTCTCCACAGTGCTCCGAACAACCCTTTCCTGTAATTCCCAACCCTCTTCCAGTTAAACCTCCTTCCTACAAACCACTTCTTGCTCCACAAATCACTTCCTGCTCTCCCCTAATATCTTACATGGTGAATCAGTAGTCTCTTGCCATGTTAACACTGTTTTTCCTTTGTTACTGATCAAAGATCATTGTCACCCTTTCTATTCTATTCCTGCCTGGGCTCTTCCAGATTGGCCAAATGCGTTGGAAGGTTTTGCAATATTTGTTGCTTTGCTTTTTAAATTTCCAAACAAGATTTCTGTTGTCCTATACTGTCTTCTGGCAACTCTCAGGATCAGCTGTGATATTTTATTACCAACTTCAAGTTGGTTTCTTTTTCATTTCAAGTCAGATCACAACAATATATTCTCTTCTCCTCCCCCCCCCCTTAAAAAAAAGAGTTATAGCACTATGGTGCAATCCGCAAGCATAGTGGTATACAATGGTGACCATGAGCAATTCCATTTCAGCCTTGAATTGAATATGTCCATTTTGCATTAGACAGAAATGTCTATCCACTTCCATAGGGAAATTTACAAATGGATAAGACATGGACAGGATTTCAGCTGTATGTAAAATAATTAGCATAAAGGCTTCCTGCCTGCAGGCCTTGCTATCTAATTCAGTAAAGATACACTTTAAAAAAAGAAAACAACACTCATGCAACTAATAGAGAACAAATCCAATACTTCATTTTTTTATTCAAAAGACAAATCATTTACCTCAAGGTTCTGGATTTCTGCCTCCAAGGTAGCATCACGTTTCTCATACTCAGCTTGTTTTTTACATAGCAGGGCAGTGAGAAAATTAACCAGTTTTTCATCCTTTGTTATTTGTTTGTTCAGTTTTTTATTCTAATCATGACAAATGTAAACAAATAAAAAAAACAGAAGAGATGTGATGTAGAGTGGTAGATGGCAGTATTAAATTTAGAGAGCCAAATTGCTAGGGAAGACTGTAGACAAAAGTCTATTAAGGGGAATTTTATTTAGCTCAAAATGAGAGGGGATCGGCTACAGGAACCCTGCAAAACCACCTCTCACGTGTATACCAAGAGTCCGGTGGATCTTAAGAACTGATGCAGAGATAGAATTCTCATATTAAAGTATTATTTATTATTTATTAAAGGGGAAAATCACACAGCAATTCGCATACACACATTCAATGTTCAGGAAGTCAGGGGTTAGCTTGGAAAAGATGTTGAGGCAGAACTAAGGGTGATACCTACTACAGATGAGGCTTTCTCCAGGATCCAGTTGGGTGATATGGCATGAGAGACAACCATTCTGGGAGTTTGGTTTGAACAGAAGTGCCAGTAACTAGACTAGAGCTCACAGTGATATAGTGTCCCCATGAACTGGAAACTAGCAACACTGAGGGGGGAAATCCAGGGGTTTTTAAGGGATAAAACTAGCAGCAGGGCAAAGGTGTGAGATTTCATGGGTGGAGTAATCTGGTCTAGAAATATTCAAGGTGAATGGGAAAAGGTTAAGTCATTAGCTGGCCCATCAGGTGAGACATCTAGGTTGTTATCACCCATTCCTCTGATTATGGAGGTGATAATAGTCCATTTGCAACTCCCACACTATCTGCCTGGCTTTGGGATGGTTTTTTTCCAGTCTTCCAAGTGACCTTGGTATGAGCTGCCTCTCATTGCCTAGGTGGCACTTGAGGTCCATTGCAGTGTACATCTGGGGTCATGTGGAATTCATACACACACCAAAATTCAGAAAAATGCACTTTGGGTAACAAGACACATATTAGCAAAAGAGACAAATTTCTAGGGAATTTGGGATCTTAATCCTGCTAAATAATCTATAGATTTTTCTCTCAGTTTACCATACCATACCATACCATACCATACCATACCATTTATTTATTTATTTATATTTCAAGGTTTTATATCCCGCCTTTCTCCCACAATGGAACTGAAGCACAGCAGAAAAGTATTATAGAGGAAGGGAGGATGTCTCAAACCATTCAGAAAGAAACTGTAGAAACGGGGCAGATTCCTCAAACTTCACACACATTTCAATCTCCACACACCTTCCATGGACTCCTGGATCCACCAAAGTTATCTCTCCCATCCTTTGTTTTAGGGTACTTATTCATTAACTCAGTAAGTTAATAAGGTCAAGAAAGAGTGAGAAAGTATAAGAATGGAAGGGAAGAAAGAAGAAAGAAAGAAAGAAAGTAGAGGGAAGGGAATAAATGAAAGAGAAATAGGAGAGAGTAAATAGGAAGGTTTAAAAGAATGGTATAGGAAGGATGAAAATGAAATAGGTGGTATAAGGAGTACATTTGTAAATAAAGAAGAGAAAACCCGATATTAGTTGGAAAAATTATTTTAGTGTTGAAATCGGATATAAAAGAGATTAAATGTTTAAACGTTTAAGTTTATTTCTCAGTGTTAGAACTAGTTATTGTTTTAGTAGAATGTGACCTTTCTTTTTCATTTGATGTAAACGACATTTCTATATGTTAAATGTGGAATGAATGTGAATTGTACATGTTGATTTTAAATAATAAACTTTATAAAAAAAATAAAAATTAAGTGATGGCATGAAAATCTCTGTTCTACCATTTACCCAATGTCTAACTCTTTCAAAATCATACTACTGTTCAAGCCCTCAAATGAGATGTTGCTCCTAACTTTCCCCATTCAATGGATCTTCCCCAATTATGAATTACTCTTGATCCAACTCATACAAAATGAGGAGGGGGGCTTCATTAGAATAACGTTGCTATTTTATAGTTTACAGTTTTACAATTGCTTCTTTAGATGTTGCTATTGCTAGTTGGGGGCTAACAATTGGATTTAGGCCTTTGAGCTTTCTACCATTAGATTTACATGTGCACAATGGGGAATTCAACAATAGCAATCCCCTCCACACTGTGCAGCAATTCTCCCTGGGTGGATAGCAGCAATGGGCACCTCCAACAGATTTTAAGCCTCACCACAGAGCACCTTTTGGTGGTTAGGACAGCACCCATTTGGAATGGTGGCAGTGATAATTACCATTTTTGTGAATATGTAGTCAGGTGGGATATTTAATATTAATCAGGGAACCATCTGAAGGCATAAGACTAGAATTTTTTTTAAAAAAAAACTTACTATCTTGAGTCTTCCTTCACCTGGAGAAAATCTATGTGTGTCAACTTGATTTTGTTCCTGTAACTTGGAGCGCACATACCTGTGCTGTCAATTCATTAAGCTGTTTTTTAGCAGCATCAATCTTCTCCTTTGAACTGTTCAGTAATGCTTCATGCTCAGCCATCAACTTCTGATACTGTTCTGTAATGTCATTCAGTTGTTTCTGAAGCATTGCCCTAGAATTTGAGGAAGGAAGGATACATTAACAAGCATGACTATCAAGTGCTAAACTGTTCAGGAACTGAAAGCAGTTGGTAAGATATTACTGTGCTCAATTTACCCTTAGCAGAAAAAGGTACAACTTATTTTATGATGACGCTAACGGTGATGTTGATAATGACAACATATTAGCACAATTCAAATTCTCAGATGCTTTCCATACATGCTTGCAGAGCATGACTTCTTTATGTAATGTAGAAAGCTAAAGAGGCTATTGTGACAGTGCTTTTCAACATTTCACCCCTAAAATAGTAACAACACCATAGTCATGACCATAATTAAATTAATTAATTAATTAAAATATTTATATCTTGCCCTCTAAAGATCTCAGGGTGGTATACAATAAAGTCAACATCTCCATAAAAGCATACTAAACAATTTAACAAATTAAAGGAAAGCAGAGTAAAACTCATCAGAACAGTTTATAGAAGTAAAACTCTCTCTGTGAGCATATGGAGTTCACCTCCGGTCAATAGAACTGGTTTTTAAATAGGCACCACTGTAGTTTCTAAGAACTACTTGTTATGGTCATTGGAAACAATCTAGAACAGTAGGAATGTGTGCTAAAAATCAGAGATAATACAACAGTCACATTTAGCAAAAGAACTCTAAAAGCTAGCCTGAGATGAGGGAGAACTTTGACAATGACGTTGTTCATTGTTTTCTGTGTCTGTTTCTGTGCCACTGGAAGTTACTTGCTTTCATGATCATCACTTACTGATGACTTTTCAAGAACAATTGTCCTTTTCTGGGCAGAATTCAAAGTGCTGCTTATGATTTTAAATCAGTACAATGGCTTGGATCTAGACTATTTGAAAGACTATTATCTCCCTACGCGAATTTGTCTGAATTTTCAGAGTATGCAGAGGAAGGCTTTCTCTGTCTCACCATCATCAAAGGCATGTTTGGGAAGGACCTGGGAGATAGCCTTCTCCATGGCTGCTCTCAGGTTGTGAAATTCCCTCTCGAAGAAGGTTTGGTTCACACCCTCTCTGCAATCTTTCTGCCAGTAGGAAAGATCTTTTTCTTTGGACAAACCTTTGGTTCTTAATTCATGTGGCAAAGGGGACTTTTAATGGGGTGTGCTTGGGCAAGTCATGCTCTCTCAGCCTCAGAAGAAGGCAATAGAAAACCTGCTCTGAACAAATCATGCCAAGAAAGGCCCATGATAGGGGAGGCTTTAGGGTGACCATAAGTTGGAAATGAATTAAAGATTATTCTGTGTCTGATTTTAATATTTTATGGAAATCAATAAAGATTAATTGCAAAAAAAATTACTGGTATGTGTTTTTCATAGGTTTGTTTAATTGCTTTTTAAACCTTTGTACTAATAATTTTTTAAAAAATTGTACTGTGTTTCAGTTTGTTGTAAGGTGCCTTAGGTCGTGTACTGGGAAACGGGGGGGGGGGGAAGTATAAATTATATTACCGTAATTAATAAATAAAATCCATAAAAATCTCCTTCATTGTGACTGACTAAAAAAATGGAGAACTCTGCCAGTTAGGACTGTGGAGATAATTTCAAGTGCAGTGACATGCATTGTGTGAGAGAATGTTAGACCTTTTTTTGCGTACTATGTCTTGTTTTGGGCAATTTAAAGGTAGCACTGAACTGGATTGGGTCCAAAGAAGACCAACCAAGATGTCAGGAGGCCTGGAGACCAAATACTATGAGGAAAACTTGAAAGAGCTGGAAAGATTGTACAGAGAGAAGAGACAACTAAGAGGCAATATTGCTGCCGTCTTCAAATATTTGAAAGGCTGTCATAGCCAGCGTGGTGTAGTGGTTTGATCGTTGGACTATGGGGCTGAACAGATGGCCCTTTCCTTGCCGGATCGGGGCTGCGGCAACCACATGCCACAGCCCTGATCTGGTGCTTTCCTGCTCTAAAAAGAGCTGCTCCTTTTTAGAGCGGCAAAAAGCCGCCCTTGCTGTGGTGGCGGCTTTTTGGCACTCCTTTGGTGCAGCGTGTGTGAATACTGCACTAAGGGAGTGCCCTGACACCTCCCGCCATGTGGTGGGGCACACGGTGTAAGGACAACATGGGGGCAAAGTTGGGGCAGCCGGCGTGCGGTCACCCCCCCCACTCTACCTCTAGGCTGGCCTAAAGTGCTGGTCTGTTCAGACCCTTCAACTCTGGAGACCAGGGTTGAATCCTGGCTCAGCCATAGAAACCCACTGGGTGACCTTGGGCAAGTCACACACTCTCAGCCTCAGAGGATGGCAATGGCAAACCCCCTCTGAAGAAACTTGTCAAGAAAATCCCATGATAGGTTTGCCTTAGAGTCAACAGAAATTGGAAACAGGTTGAAGGCACAGGACAACAATGACAACATACAGATGATGAAGCAGATGAGTTTTTTTTCAGGGAAGAGGATGTTAACTAAAGCTTAGGCAGAACCTCCAAAAGATTTGAGCTAATTAATAGCTCCCTTTTTGCTATCTCTCTCTTGCTCTCACTCTATCCTACATTGGGGATAAAAAAAAAATTGCCTTGGAGGATGGTGGACCTTCCTACCCTAAAGGTAAGAGAGATTATCAGATGCGCTGTTGCAGTGGATTTCCTACAGCAGCAAGGGGTTGGACTAGATAAATGTAAATGTATTTTCCAGCTCTAAGGAAAAATAGCCTCACTGGAAGAAAAAAAGACACGACTTCACATTAAAAAAGAAACCAGTTTGCACCATTACTACTCAATCAACCAATAACTCTTCAGCATCCACTTTACATTTCTTAGTAAGGTCTCCAAACAAAGGCAGTTAAAAGGTAATATTATGCATTTCCATAAAATTTATGTTCTAAAACCAGAAGCAACTGTTGTTGTACTGGCCCCAGAGAAAATGCAATATAAACAGGGGTGAAATGAGAACACAAAACGGAAAAGTATCAAAGCAGAAATAGATCATGTAGATCATTTCACTTGTAAATATCTTCTAATTAAGGCTGATGTAAACATTTATTTTGACTGTGCTAATGTAATGAGAAACAGCATGGTGTAGTGGTTTGAGCATTGGACGAGGACTCTGGAGATCAGGGTTTAAATCCTCCATCATCAGGAGGGAGAGAAAGCAGGCCAGTTCCATCAGGCCTAGCCAGAAAAGAAGGCCCTCCATCCACCATCATCAGAAGGGAGAGAAGGCAGAATGCATGCTATCTTAATCTTATTATGTTTATTTCAATATTGTATTTACTTTATATTTGTAAGCCGCCTTGATTGCTTAGGCAAAAGGCGGGATATAAGAAATAAATTATTATTATTATTATTATTATTATTATTATTATTATTATTAATCCACACCGTAAGTTAGAAGCAACTTGAAGGCACACAGCAACAACAGCAATGTAGTGTATTCACTTAAAATGCAACCTATACCTGTCAGAAGTAAGTGCAACGGAATAACATAGGTGAGTCAGGGATTGCAGCATAAAGCAGCACTGAGCTAAAAACTACCAAATCAAGGTTTTAATCCAAGACTTTGCTGCTACCACAAGCACATTAACTGGCCTACCATATCATTATCTCTTCAGCATTGGTTCTTCCACTGCAATATACAGTCATCCCTCCTATTTCACAGACTTCTAGTTTGCATCCCTCCTATTTTACGGACCGGAAGCCAGGAGGGATAAAATGGTGTGCGCGCCCCAGGCCACATGCAGCAGCGCAGATCCACTAAAAACAATGAGGCTTGGATATTTGCGATATTTCCGATTCATGGGTTGGGTGGGTCCGGAACGGAGCCCCTGTGAATTGGAAGGGATGACTGTAATGACAACATTGCCGATCTATTTTACAGGGCTGTTTTCAAGCCTAATGAGATTATTTAAATGTCATTCTAACACACCATATACAACATGTTTAATATTTGTGTACTGTAATTATTAAGCATTCTAAATGACCACAGTTCAAACTTGCTTCTTCCTTGCTGTCCCTCTATGGGCCTGCAAATTGTTTTTTTCCCCAACAGATATTTAGAACTGAAGGTTTTTAAAGAAAAGACATTTAAAAGGTGCTGTATTGTTTCATTTGTACTGTTTTTAATTTGTTTTTAATTAAACTGTTTTAATATTGTGAATACTTCAGTTTATTTTAATGCTGATTTTTTTAAATGTGCTTTTATCTACATTGTATTTGTTTTAAATCTGACTTAAGTTCCATTTTGGGGGTGGAAAGGCAGGGTGTAAATAAAGATAATAATAACAAACAGAAAATAATAGCCTGGATTGTGTGACCATAGAATCTAGTATTGGCATTATCCAAATCTAAGTAACAACATTTATTTGCAAACATCTAAGGAGTTGCAAATGTATGTCAGCTTTGATACAACATTTGATTTTCAGAGAATATTTTACCTTCTCTCGGCTTCTCTCTTTAACGTTACCTCTAAAACTGACATCTCATTTGCATAGGTATTCTGTGAGGTGCTGAAATAAGAAGGAAGGTGTTGAATAGTTAGCTTTGATATATCCTTATAACATTCTTACATTTGATACATTCTTATCACAGTCTTCTAGGGTATATATCCTTTTACTACTACTACTACTACTACCACCACTACCACCATCACAACCACCAAGATGACATTAAGAGTGAAAACAGAATTAACATTTCAAGAATGGTGGTATGCTTGCTCCTTTGTTGCTCTGTAAATAGCAAACTGTGTTTTTCTGTCCTAGAGAAACTCTGGAAACTCTTTTGGTTTTCAAAGTAGTTTCACACAAATGAATGAATGGAATGGTTCTACAGGAATGGCCCTTGTTCCTTTGGGTCTCTCTGCTCCATCTGTTTTAAGGCCATCACTCAAATTGTAGTTTTCTTGACAGTTTTAATTTCACCCAGGATGGTTTAAAAATAAAAACAATGGGTTCCTTTCAGAGTGAGTTTTAACAGGAATGTACTAGGTACCTTCCACCTAAACAGGATGGTTCTTTGTCCCATCTGACCTTTATCCCAAAATATGAACTCAGTTTTTCACATGACTCAGTCAGCTGTATTGTCAGAGTAATACTTTATTTCCATTCTAGAGAAAATAAGTAGCACAAGCTCAATTTCTGTTGGACCAGCAAGATTTTATCTTGAGCTTTGTGCATCCAACTATTTGTACAATCAGGTTGTATCCAACGAGAAAAATTCTAGTTGATCTGTCAGCAGAGAGAAAGTGTATCACCACAGTCAACTATTCCTAAGAAAGTGTTTCCCCTTCTAAGCCTCACTGAACACTCCGGTTTTAAGATATGCCCATTAAAAAGATACAGGGTGGCTGTTTGGGTCTATTCCCTCATTTTCAGTCACCATTACAAGATCAAGAAATAGATGTCAGCCAATGTATCCTTTTGATACAAAGGACTTATGGAGAGCAACGTCTGTATAATTCTAGAATAATACTTTAACTGCTCCAGTCTCTTCTTACAGAGAATGGAAAGCTGGATTTCCATTGTGTTGTTCTCATCAGTGGTGAGTAGACAGATATCCCAACTGTATGATGTTACTCTCTAAACATGCAAGGATGGCGGTTCTCTTTACTGCATATTTTCACAGTAAAATTCAGTCAAGTTCTATGACTGAAAGGTTCAAACAAACTAGTATCAAATTGATGAACTGTAGTGGTAGAGTAGTTCACATAAACCAGAATCAAACCATGATTTTGTTAACCAACTACAGTTAGCTTAAACATAAGTTTCCTTATTTTAAGAATCTGCAGTTTGTTCATAACTAAAAGTGGAAACTTTCAGTGTCTTTCCCTTGCACATTAAGGTGGAGAGGGAAAGCCAAAGTGTGCAAGTGGAAAACTCACTTTAGCTTATTCTGACAATGCTAAAGTTCAGCATTATATCTGAATTAAACTTTCAAGTTTTGCAATAGTTTAGTTTACAGACCTTGGCTGGCATCCAGTAAGGGACATATACATGTGTAAATGACACTATACATGTGGGGCCAAAAAGTCACCACTGTGCAATAGATATATTCTGCTGATAGTGACAGAAACAGAACTGCACAGACAGCATACTCCTCTGTGTTTAGTCTTTGCATGTTGCAAATGCACATTGAGTGTTGTGGTTGCACATCCTATGTTGTTCCTTGCACAATGACACCTAGTCATTGACATGTGTTAATAATGTTGCTATTCTACACTGGGATCATGTATGCTCATGTAGTGTACCTGTGTGGATATTCATGCTATGCTGCTGTAGGGATGTTGGGCTTTACCCCCTTTGCTAAGGCACCGCCAATCTCTAATAGGATCCTAAAGTTTATTACTGTGCTAGCATTCAAAATGAAACCTACTCAAATATTTCCTGTAGTCTGTCCAGCTCCTCTTCTACATTTTTTGTCTCCACTAACCGCTTTGCTACATAGTCAAGTTTTTCAGTTAGCATATTGGATAAATGTTCAAATCTATCAAGAAGAGGAAGAAACTGGTTAAACATGTAAAATTTACACATGCATTTATTTATTTGTAAAAGACATTTCTAGCCCACACCTAAAAA
>CM034701.1:9483155-9499019 GCA_020142125.1 Phrynosoma platyrhinos
GATTTGTTATGCCACTCAGATACACTCGGTATTGATTCCAATTTCCACAACCGAGCATAGACTATTCTTGTCGCTGTCACCATATAGAGTACAAGGCTTTTTTCCTCTTGGCTTAACTTACTCTTAATTCCAGTAAGCATATTAAGCAAATATAGTTCTGGTCGTAAAGGTAAGGTTTTCTGTAAAATTTTTCTCATTCTACTATTAATTTCCCCCCAGTAATTTTTAGCTTTTATACATTGCCACCACATGTGAAACAATGTCCCTACTTTGATCTTACATTTCCAACACAGATTCCCTCCTTTGTTTTTCATCTTTGCAAGTCTGGATGGCGGTAAGACACATTAGCTTCTAAAAACAAGGTGACTGCCATCTCTTTGAGATTTCTATTCATTCTCTCTGCTAGTCCATTCTGTTGTGGGGTATGAGTTGAGCTCTGCCACAGAGACAGTAGTCTTTTGTTTCACCTTCTTTGGATTTTTTGTTTTGTTTAGTATGAAGTAATGTTCTTAGTAGTTAGGAGAGGAATAATTAGGGAAGATTACTGCTGAGATTCTTCCACTTGTTGGCTCTCAAAATGAATGAACTGTGTGGACTACTTTACCAGTTCTGCAATGTTGCATATTTCACCTATAAAACCATGCTCAATCAATATCTGCTGACATTTCCGAAATCAAGGTCTGAAAGAGAGAGACTTCAGGCTTCCAGGATCCACTTTGTTTCCTATTGCAATCTTGAGATTCACCAACCAATGCCAGAGGCAAAGAACATACAATAAAGGGTTCTTTCCAGAAGAAAAGAAGCAGGTTTTGCATTTCCTCCATGGTCACTCAATCCCATTCTTTTTTGGGGCTGTTAAATCTGCTTGAATCTGCACGAGGATTCTTCCAAATATATTTTAAAAACTGGGGCATCGTTGGCTAACATGGTATTTTGGTTTGAAGGACAAACATTCTCCTTTCTTTCTTTTGTTCTAAATGTAGAGTTATAGTGAAAAAATGTCATTTCACTGATGCACTACAAAAAGAAGGAAGAGCAGAGGATACTTTTTTTTGATCTGATATGTCTCAGAATTAAAAAGGCACCCACTTGAGAGTGGGAATAAAATGTTTTAGCTGGAGCTAGGAATGGACACAAAAATAGGCTGGGACATCAGAAGTGACTGTACGATGTTTTGTTTTGCAACCTCTGCAAGACATTTGGTTTGTCTGGAGGATTGTTGAGAGAATTCCAACCCAGGAATTGGGGGGGGGGTGTTTTGGGGTTTTGGGGTAAGTATCAGAACTGAACCTTATCTCACAGTCCTTCCATGTAAAATTCCATTCCTGGTTAACCAAAGCCTCCTTAATTTTATCATTAGTTGAGAGAAGTGCAGTCATTTTGCCATAATGATTGTTAAACAACTGGACCTCAGAAATCCTTTCTTATCAACCTCACGACCAGTCTATCTCAAACTCCCATCTTGAACAACCTGATCCACACCCCCAGGAAGCTTTGTGTAAAATTACTTACTTTGCCACAACAGCATTTATGTGAGTCCTCACAAGTCCCAAGTACTGATCAATCTGTGCCTGGGGGAAAAAAGACATTAGGGGATGAATTAACATGATAGGAAAATTACATATCTCACAGAGATTATTTCTCATGTACACAATTAACAGAGCTCTTGACACACAATTCTGCCATATTACCCCAGAAAGTTAAAATTTGCTCTAGCCTTCCCCAGATGATGAAGGTGGGAATGTGTTTTCTGAGACTGCAATCATAGGTCTGCTTACCTTGGAGTAAGCCCAATGAACTCAGTGGGACTTTCTTCTGAACAGACATATAGGATTGCACTGCAAATATTGTAGCAACTTTTTAAGCATTTGTCCTAGTTGGGTGTTGGTAGTGGCAGCATTTGATCTCCGCTTCAAGAATATCAAAAATCCAACATTACACCATTGCAATTAAACTTTCTTCTCCTCCCTATTGGATCCCTTAGTGCCCCACAAAAACAGGCTGGATATATTTCCTAGTCCTCCAGAGCAGATTTTTGGGGTGCATGGGGGCTACAGTGAGGAGCAGAGATTGTTGTTGCTGTGTGTCTTCAAGTCATTTCTGCCAAACCTATCATGGGGCTTTCTTGGCAACATTTGGTTGGGGAGGGGGTTGCCTTTTCTTCCTTTTGAGGCTGAAAGAGTGTGACTTGCCTAAGGTCAGCCAGTGGGTTCCCATGGCTGAGCAGGGATTCAAATCCTGGTCTTCAAAATCATAGTCCAATGTTCAAACCACTACATCATGTTGGTTTATATACCCTCCCAGTTCCAGTGATGGATCTGTCAATATGCCTTTGACCACCATTACTGAATAATGTTGTCTTTCTAGATGCGGTAAACAAAAGAAAACGAACCCAGCAGATGCATACATGGAGATTATATATGCCCTGTTTTGATTAGCTTAATTTATTCTGTGATCTGCATATAAAAATCACTTCAAAGACCTATGGAACTCTCCCTGAAGTGGCTGTTGCTGCACATTAATCTATTCATAACCATCAGCTCGCCCTGCGGCTTGATTTTTCTTCACACCACCCACAAATCTCAGAAAAGAGACGTATGTGCTAGAGAGAAAAAAGCATCCAAACCCCAGCAGTGAATTGCTGAATCAGCCAGTATTCTAATATGTAGCTGGACACATTTGGTGCAACAGGAAAATAAAATATTCAATGAAAAATAGGCTTTTGTGTGTTGAAAATATGGGCTAATTAAAGACTATTGTTACTTTCAGTCTTTTAAAACTTACATTAATAGTATAGTTGGCCCTTCATATTCACAGATTCTATATCCACACATTCACTATCCACAGCTTGGAAATATTCCAAAAGATATAAATTCCAAAAAAAGGAAACCTTGATTTTGCTATTTTATATAAGGGACATCATTTCACTACACCATTGTATTTAATGGGACTTGAGCATCCATGGATTTTGTTATCCACTGAGGGTCCTGGAACTAAACCTCAGCAGATACCAAGGGCCCACTGTATATTATTGGGATGAAGTAACTGACTGTTCCACCTGTGACTAAGAAGGATACATGTGTGAAGATATTTCTAACTGCTCTGGGATCTAACTTTGTTGTTGCAGGCATTGCCAGCTGCATCCAGCACTCCTTTTGGTGCCGTGGCTATAGGGTTCACCAACACCTAGAAAATACTGGTTTTCATCAAAAGGTTTGTAATGATTTTCACTATTACACAGACTTTGTCCATTATTTTGATCTTCTCTGCCACCACACTGTAGGAACGGTGCCAATGCTGCTTCAGTCTATGTGTCAATGCGGCTGGCTCTGGCTCTATTTGCATGGGCCAAATAAAACATCTCCCCCCTGCCCCCCCATCCTCTGGGCAGGGAGTTTGGATGATTCACAGCCCAAACACTTAATCTGGTGTGAACAGTCCGGACAACATCCGGCCAGTTCAGCTCCAAAACAAGAGTGTGACGCCCTATAACAGGACAAAGTAAGTCACCATTTGCTCCAGATCTTCCCAGAACCTACGGAGCCATCCATTGTGATGCTGGGCGGCTGTTTTCAAATGCATCCTGCTGTGCAGCCATGTGATCAATGCTAGGCACCTTGTTCTGACCTTCTGCTGGTTTTCACAATACAGATTGAGTCTCCCTTTTCTGAAATCCAAAATACCCCAAAAATCTAAAATCACAACAAAATGACACCTTTCCTTTCTGATGGTTCAAGGTATGCTAACTTTGTTTGATGCACAAAATTATTTTTAAAATATTATATATAAAATTAGGCTATGTGTATAAGGTATATATGAAGATAAATGAATATCATGTTTAGACTTGGGTCCTATCTCTAAAATATCTCATTATGCATATGCAAATATTCCATAATCCCCCAAAATCATCATCATCATCATCATCATCCAAATCCAAAATAACTCTTGTTCTAAGCATTTCAGATAAGGGAGATTCAACATCTATCACTACATATTTAATATCACATTTCCCCCCAACAGAATCAAGATGATAAGTCTGTTTGTCTTCCCCACTACATTCTCCTCACAACAGCCCTGTGAGGTAGGTCAGGCTGTGAGAGTTATGAGTGGAGTGGTGAACTTTATGGCCCTTTGGAAACTAGAACCCAAGGATCTCCCAAGTCCTAGTCCAACACTTAACCTAAGGAACCAATTGGTTAGAAGAAGGGTGGAGAACCTTTGGCCAACCAGATGATTTGGTCTACATTTCTCATCATCCAGATAGCATGTTCAATGATAAAGGATTGTGAGTGCTGTAGGCCAAAATACCTAGTGGTTCAAAGATTCTCCAACCTGCTCTAGAAAATACACCAGGCCACACTGGCTCTTCCCATGACTCAAATTTAGCATGCAAAGACAAATTAACTTACAATTCTTTCAGTTATTAATTTATGTTAATAAACTATAATCCATGTACAGCATTGGGGGAATCATTCTGTGCAGCTTATTATGTGTCTTATCTCTCACAAAACCTCATAATATCAGCCACAACATCAAGGGCTCATTCACCTGCTCATCCTCCAATGTGATATATGCTATCATCTGCAAGCAATGCCCTTCTGCGTTCTACATAGGACAAACTGGACAGTCTCTACGCAAAAGAATAAATGAACACAAATCTGACATGAGAAAGGGCAATATTCAGAAATCAGTGGGAGGATGTTTAAACCTTACAGGCCACTCTGGTATAGGCCTCAGAGTGGCTATTCTTGAACAAAATGATATCATAGGGAAACTCCAGCATGAAACTACTGAATTATAATTTACCAAGAAATTTTGGTCAATCATCAGTCCCAATAAAGATAACAGATCCACTATATTAACCTACCAGTGCCAAGATTATGAAAATACTCCCTTATGAAGGATGAAGTTATTTCATGCATATTTTAACTTTAATTATCACAGCGTGTGCTTTTCCCCCATTTGATTTCTCTGACTTCTTTTCTTACATATTTTCCTTTACAGCTATGTAGTGTATATGTACCTGTCAACTTCTGATATGTACCTGCCAACTTTCATGCATTTAACCAAGTAGGTTCTATCCAGTGAAAGCAGATGGCATGATAAATGGATTAGTTTTTAAGATGCCACAAGGCTCTTTGTTGTGTTTTGCTGCAACAGGCCAACATGGCTATGGCTTGAGAAGAAGCTTGAGAAACTGCAGCAGGTCCAGGGGACAACTTCCTTTCCCTGGGATCCTCAGGAACTGCTCAAAATGACCAAAAAGCAAAATAGATTATTTAAAAGGCCATAATCCCATTGATTATTCTAACTAGAGTCCCATGGCACTACCTTTCTACGGTCGTGGGATTGTGCGCTCCTGTAAAGCAAGAGTATTTGCTGCTGGGAATGCATGTTAGACTCACCTTTTGCTCCAGATTTTGCAGGAAAATCTGGAGCACTCTGGAGCAATGCAGAGATGGATGCTTACGTCCAGTGTCCTGCTGTGCTGCCTCTGAAGTCAAAATGAGGCACCCAGCCACATTACTGATGCTGGATGCCTCATTTTTGGCCTCAGAAGGAACCACTTGCCCCAGTGGTGGAGGCACTGGACAGAACAGCGGGATGCATGTGTAGAAAGCCACCCAGCATCACTATGGAGTGCAGAGGTAACTGGCAGGGGGAACTGGGGGCAGGTTGGGAGCCAAAATACTCCAGGCTGGTCCTGGAGTATTCTGGACAGTGTAGACCTGCCCTCAGCAGCCATGGCTGTATCATATCACTATCAATTGTCTGGAAAAACTACCAGCTCCTGTTACTTCCATATTGGGTGAAAGGCCTATGAAATGAAATACAGCTCAGTCTCAATGGTTAATGGTTGGCAGGTCCAAGACATCTGCTCAAGGGCTACCACTAACAGCAGGTAGGACCTTTGTCATTACCAAATGTGTGCTAATGCTTTCCTCATTATTAAGACATTTGTGTTATAGCAATAGCATGTACATTTCTATACCATTTATCAGTGAAGCGGCACTCCCTAAGCGTAGTTTTTTGTGGGTTTTTCGGGATTGTGTGGCCATGTTCTAGAAGAGTTTCATTCTGACGTTTTGCCAGCATCTGTGGCTGGCATCTTTAGAGAAAGATGCCAGCCACAGATGCTAGCGAAACATCAGAAAGGAACTCTTCTAGAACATGGCCACACAGCCCGAAAAACCTACAAAAAACTATGGATGCCGGCCATGAAAGCCTATGACTTCACTCCCTAAGTGGTTTACAATTTGTAAGCCAGTTGCCCTCAACAAGATGGGTACTCATTTTACTGACCTAAGGAAGGATGGAAGGCTGAAGGCACCTTGAAGCCCTCCTCTAGAATCAAACTTACAACACTGTGGCTGCAGTACACCAGAATTTAACCACTGTGCCATCAAGATTCCTTGTGTTATTAGTAGACTTTGTAAATGGCACATCTTAAAAATCTAATTATCATCGCTAGCACTTTCTGCATATCATTTCCTTCTGACCTCAATGTCTACAATCTGTCTTCTCCCAAATCATTTGTCCTGCCTATAAAGCTGAATTTTTGGATAAAAGCTCACATATCTGATGAAGTGGGCTGTAGTCTACAAAATTTTGTACTATGTTTGTTAGTCTTAAGGCAGGAGTATGCAACTGTCAAGGGTTAGGGGCAACCCCGCATCCCCCCAAGAGAACCTGGAGGGCCACAAAAACATTTTGGCCCCCCAGTGACCCCACCTCCCTGTAGAGGACGTAGGGGATTTTTGTGGTTTTGCCATCCCGCAAAGCCCAAGGAAGTGACCAGGAGGTTACTTTTAGTTCACTTCCTGTTTGTTTTAAAAAGACCCCTCCTGGATCAAGAATGGCCTGGAGCAGTGATTCCCAAACTCTCCTCATCTGGGTATTTTGGACTTTGGCACCCAGCAGCCTCAGCCATCTTGGCCAATGGTCTGGGAGTCTAGGAACTAAAGTCCAAAAACCTAGAAGGCCAGCGTTTGGGAATCACAGGCTTGGAGGGTCAAAAACATGGCAAAATTGTCCCTCCCTTCCTAGAGGGGTATTGGGGGGGTATTCAAGAGCAGTTTATTTTTACTTCTGGATGAGCTATGGGACACAAAAATGAGCCTGGGGCAAGCAGCCAGCTCACAGACCACACTTTGGCCATCTCTGCTTTAAGGAGAGAACAAAACTCTTTTGTTTCTGCTGCAAGAGATTAACACAGCTGCCTCTTTGGGAACTGTGATTTCAAACCCACCCCAACCAAGGATACAAGAATGATAAAGCGGCCACAAAATGGGCTTTCTTACCTACCTGGTATTTGTCATATACCACGGGTAGAGTAAACATTGAGACCACAGCTGGAGAGAAGGAAAAAGAAAGTGATACATTGACAGTAATTCCTTAGTGCATAGCAATTATTATTATTATAATTATATCTCACTTTCTCCCCAAAAGTGGGATACACAGCAGCTTACAATTTCAAAGACATAGCCACGTTATGTCTGGACGATCAGTATGTGAAGGGATCTTGTAGCACATTTCAAATTTCTAAGGAAATAGGCTCAAGTCCGTGAAAGCCCATGCTACCAACTTTTCTCTCCATTAATCTCAAAGGTCTATAAGATTCCTTACCATTTACTGTGTTCTCTCAACAGGAGAAAAATACAAAATGAATAAAAATACACTTCCAATTTAATGAACATGAAGTGGATCCTGCAGCACCTTTGAGACTAACTATGCGAAAGATCTTGTAGCATGAACTTTGGTAGACTTGGTCTACCTCCTCAGATGCATGGAGTGAAGTAGTGTGCAGGAACGACCTTTATAGACTATATGAATAGCCATAGAAATCCAAAACTTGTGGGCATGGTGATGAAGTGACACATTCAGTTTTAACTATGGTTAACTATAATCATCGAGGGACAAAGGCAAGAGGAAAGATGTTGCCTAAGGCCAGGGTGGGTGGATGACCATATGAATGGTGGAATGGGCTTTGGGAATGTGGTGTGCGCAGGCTGGGAACCAGAAAGGAGATACAATAAATTGGCTAACAGAATCCTCATGAGACTGGGGTGTTAACAAGTGTTATAATATGTGTAGTGTACCAGGAAGGCATTGTCTCTGTCCAATCCACTGTTGATGGATTATTAGAGTCTGTGGATATGCTCTGTTTCTTTTTCTAATCTTCCTTTGTAGTTTTGAAACTAATATTCATACAGTCTGATTATAAAGGTCCTTCCTGGGCATCAGTTCATTCCATGCATCTGAGGAAACGGACCAGGTCTACTAAAAACTTATGTTACAGCATCTTTTGTACAGTTAGTCTCAAAGGTGATAAAAGATCCCTTTGCATACTGATATTCCAGACATGGCTGACTATGAATACTATTACCTGAATGAGATGGGGCAGGGAAGAAAGACTGTTTGAGAGTGGTAGCATAGTCATTTTTTGCTTAGTGTAAATTAAACAATGAAAATCTGCAGATGGTACATAATATGAAAAACAAACTTGATTCAGGTAGGTAAGAATGTTAATCACATTTATGGGTTTGCCAGCTAAGAACCTCACAGTCAGTGCAAATATGAAAGTATTAGGATATGAAAGTCTTAAAGCAAAGATGTTGAATAGCTGGTCAGCAAAAGTGCAGGAACAGTGACACTTTTAGAAGAACATATTTAAGTGGAGTTGATGGAACTGCAATGTTTTGTTTCATTTTATATTGCCATAAAAATTCAGCCAAGAGAGCTTTAAAAATAACTGACTTTACCCATTATCAGAAGAGTTAGGCCATTGAAGAGAGCTCCAACGTAAGTCAACAGCCACATTAGTACTGCAAACTAAATTGGAAATACAATAATTACATCACTCATAAATGCATTAAAATATCATCAGAAAAGTGAACAGCTTTTAGAAAAATGATTATCCCACTTGCTTCATTCAAGTTAGTTAAACTTCCTAAATCAGCATTATTATATAACATTGACTCCTTTTAAGTAACCTGTGGACATTCTGTCATTTTTCAGCCACAGTTATTCAAGCCTGCAACTTGGTAATGAGCACAAAATGTACCATCCTGGAACTTCTAACTTCATTTTGACATGTTTTAAGTCCTTATGGATGTATATCAGAACTTAGAGCAGGATTTCCAGTGAAAAGAGATAGCAGCTTTGCGTGCATATGCTCCAACTATCCCAATTTGGCAGGGACAATCCTGATTAAATCCTCTGTCATCCCATTCTATCAGCTACATTTAAAAGTTCTGGTTTCTCTTTCTTCCTTTGATGTAATCTGAGTTTAAAGTGCAAAAGTAGTCTGCATTCAAATAACTGAATCCTTGTCTGCATGGTTCATATCCCCTCCTTCTGGCAGAGCCCTGTTCAGACAACACATGGTGCAGACTCTGGTTTTGGTGCACAGTCCAGATGATGTCCAGCACTTTCAGTACCAGAACCAGCCTTACCTTAATGAATAAAAGAAAACTTTACCTCTTACTCCAGATCTTCCAGGAAGATCCGGAGCCCTCCAGTCACATGTTGTCTGCACATGCATCCCAATGAGCCTCCCAACGTATTTGCTGCTGTCGCCAATTGCTCGCTCTGATGTCAGAACGAGGCACCCAGCCATGTGATCATCACTGGGTGCTTCGTTCTGATCTCAGAAGTGAGTGACCCACACCAGGTGGCTCAGTAGGACATGTGGCAGACAGCCACCCTGGCGCAGGAACAGAGGGCCAGGTAATGGAGGAAGTTAGGGCCACCTGAAGACCAGGATACTTTGACTGCCCATAGAGTATCCTGGCCATTGAAGACAAGGCCTCTGTAAGGGGGAGAGGAAAGGAGAGGAGGGCCAGGCAAAAAGGAAAATACTGCAGACAGTGGCATCACTAGGGTTGGCATCACCCAGTGTGGTAACTCATGATGTCATCCCCCCCCCCCGGCCTCCTTCCATACTATATAATATCCTTAGTAATGTTTTTGTACGAATGTTATTCATAAACCATAATTCCCATATATCACTGAATGTAATGGCAATAGCTGTGACATAAACAACTTTAAGGCATCAGATCTGGGTATGGTGACACATGCCTTGAATACATCCCTTTGGACTACTGTAACACACTCTACATGGGATTTCTTTTGGAAATTGTTCAGAAACTTCAGCCAGTTCAAAACAACACAGCTAGAATGCTGACTGGAGCCAGTTATAGGGAGCATATAACTCCCTTGTTGAAACAGCTTCACTAACTACCTGTTCGTTTCCAGGTACAATTCAAAGTGCTGGTCATGACCAATAAAGCCCTACATGGCTTAGGTTCAGACTATGGGCCTCGGCAGACGGCTAATTGCGCCACCTCCGCACGGCCAGCGCTCCGAGGGCAACCTCCCACCGCAGCATCCGCACACGCTGCGGCGGATAAGTCAGTGAAAGTGCACCCTACGCTTTTGGGATGCACTTTCACTGACTTGTGAAAGGAGTGCTGATTTAGCGCTCCTTTCAGCGGTGCCGATGGTGCGCCGCGGTGAGGATGCCTCGGTCCCGCGGCGCACCGTCCCACGGCGTCCCAGAGCCTCTCGTCTGCTTCCCCCCTATATCTCTTCATATGAACCTGCTAGAGCCCTAAGATCTTCAGGGGAAGGCTTTCTCTCGGTCCCGCTGCCATCACAGGCCATCATTTGGTGAGGACACAAGAGAGAGCCTTCTCAGTGGCTGCTCCCACCTTTTGGAACTCCCTTCTGCGGAAGGCTATACTGGCCCCCTCCCTGCTTGCCTTTCGTCAGCAAGCATATACGATTTTATTTAGGCAGGCTTTTTAATATATGATCATGACAGGGTGATTTTTGTATGGTGTGTGTGCTCTGCTGCTCCAGAGACTAGGACACGGCACAATGGATGCAAACTACAAGAAAGAAATTCCACCTCAACATTAGAAAGAACTTCCTAACTGTAAGAGCTGTTTGATAGTGAAACACATTCCCTTGGAGAGTGGTGGACTCTCCTTCTTTGGAGGTTTTTAAACAAAGGCTAGATGGCCAGCTGTTGGGGGTGCTTTGATTATAAGTTCCTGCATGGCAGAATGGGATTGGATTGAGTGGTCCTTGGGGTCTCTTCCAACTCTAGGATTCTATGGTTCTAGTTATGGTTTGAATGTTTTTGCATTAATTTTATATTATTTTAATTAGATGATTTTAATTGTTTTTAAATTTCTCTTCCTACTGAGCCTCTCTCTACTCACACTGCCTCTTCAGTGTTTTAAAGGGGTGCAGGTGGATGCTATAGACTAGGGGTCGGGAACCTACAGCCTGTGGGCTGGGTGCAGCCTGCGGAGGCCTTGGGACCGGCCCGTGGTCAGTCCCACCACCACCACCACTGCCTTGTGCACTGCGCGCAAGTGCAGGCGCCATTTTGGAAGGCCGCAGTGCGCTTGCACCGGGCGAATTTGCCCAGAGCAGGCACACTGGGGCCTTCCCTGGGCCCTAGCAAGGCCGCAGTGCGCATGCGCCAGGCAAATTTGCCTGGTGCAGGCACGCTGCGGCCTCCCCTGGGCCCTGGCATGAGTACACCATTGGGCCTTCCAAAATGGCGCCCGGGCTTGCGCACGCATACACACATCGGCAGGTGTCGTGCACATGCACATGGGGGGAAGTGCGTAAGCACGCGCAAGCGCACACCCACCCACCCGCTGCGCCATTTCCCCTCCCCCTCCTGGCCCCCCAGCAACAAATATTGGCGACCCCTGCTATAGACCATTTCTGCCCAGAAGCAAATGGTTGGGGAGCACACTCCTTAGGATGTCACCTGGTGTAGCCTCCCCTAGCTTGTCTGTTTTTCTTCATTAATAACTTTTGCCATCTTGACCATGCTTTGATGTTGGTTTGCATTTATGAAATGTTGGAGAGTATGCCATGGTCATGTATAGTTTTACAGTACTTCATTTGCAGCAGAACCAGACTGAATTATGCCAAATAAGCAAGTTTGCATAATTTATACATGCAGCAGAACTGAGTTGTTCTTGGCAAAGAATTACATTTTCTGTTAATGCAAAATTGATTTATTCAAAGCACACAATGTACAAAGTCCCACCTATTATATACTTGTTTCAATTAACTGATTGACTGAAGGCATCTCCTATGGATAATTTTAATTCTACACTGGCTTTGAAAAGAAGTCAATAAATAATTAGCTCACATTGACACATTCCCCAAATATATGTGTATGAATGCAGTTTTAGCTCACCCTACCCTCAGCTGCAAACAGGGCTATTTGAGCCCTAGGGTATTTATAATGGGAAGAGAGGGTGCTGGGATATTTGAATTTACAGATTTACTGATGTGGATTTTCTCTAGATCCCAAACCCATTTAAGTATCTGAATGACTTGTTTAGCAAGGTTGCTTGTGATAAATATATAAACAGGGCAGGGAAATTAACAGTTGTTCATTTGTTTGTTGAAGGAAAACAACAGGCAACACCAAAACCCAGGCAAAAGAGAAGAAAGAATACTCGATTTTCTGATTTTTTAAATTAAAAAACTCAAATGACTCCCCACACTGTTTAGTGCCTGCAGGCCACATAAAGCTCTTGGGACCTCTATGTGCAGCCCATAGGACCATCCAGAAGCCCACCAAAGTCCCCTGACCCTCAAAAACATTTTAAATGTTTTTTTAGGGGGGTGGTTTTGGGGCACTTTTTATTGTTGTGCGCCTTCATTTTCTGTTGTTGTGTGCCTTCATATACTCTCTGACTTTTAGCAACCCTTTGTTGTTGTTATTATTGGGTGCCTTCAAGTCATTTCTAATTTATGGCCACCCTAAGGCAATCCTATCAAGGGGTTTTCTTGGGAAGATTTGTTCAGAAGTTTGCCATTGCCTTTCCCAGAGGCTGAGAACATATGACTTGCCCAAGGTCACCCAATGGGTTTCATAGCAGCACAGGGAATCGAACCCTGGACTTCCAGAGTTGTAGTCCAACTCTCAAACCACTACGCCATGCTGGTTCTCACCTAAGGTGACCCTATCACCATGTTTTGTTAGAGGGGGTTTGCTATGGCTTTCTTTGAGGCTGAAAGGGTATGACTTGCTGAAGGTCACCAAGTGGATTTCTATGGCCGAGTGAGGATTCAAACCTTGGTCTCCACAGTCATAGTCCAACACCCAAACCACTATATCATGCTGGCCCAAACAGGTGAACCTGTCATGGAGTTTCCTTGACAATTTTTGGTCAGAGGCGGTTTGCCATTGCCTTCCTCTGAGGCTGAGAGAATGTGACTTGCCCAGGGTCACACAGTGGGTTTCCATGGCTAAGCAGAGATACAAGCCCCAGTCTCCCAGAGTCTTAGTCTAGCACTCAACACTACCATGACTCTCCAGCATGGATACACAAGATATACAAATATATTGATTAAATTTTCACACATTTCCTAGAGGAGATAGGGACATTTTTAATAAAGAATAAATATTTTGTTTTTAAAAAAGGAGGGAAAACTGGGGGATACTGGGAACTGGGGCTTCAAAAAGGTTTACCGAGCCTGCAAGCAGACTAGTGCCTCATGTTGCCCATCCTTGATGTAAAATAATAACATGCCCAACTCTTTTCTTTTCTTTCTTTCTTTTTTCCCACTGGTGACAAACTTTTACAAAGGCACAAGACTAAGATTCTTCTGGCAAAGCATTATTCTTCTACCCCAAAGCAGTTTTTTCATTAGCCAAAACATGTTGGACAGTTTATCGTTTTGTAAGGATTATTATTATTTGATAAAGATTATTTTAAATGCTGTTTTCAGTGTTGCCTTCACCTTTGCTTTCTGTTTTCAAAGATAATAACTGACATTGTACATCGAGGATATGGAGTGTAACTTCATGCTCACAGGGCATTGAGTGCAGTGATTAATTCCTTTGCCCAATGACTTTTTAAGCACTTGAAGCTAGTGGTTATCAGCAAATTAAGGCTGGAATCCCCTATTAGGGTCTACTTTACATAAAATTACATACACTTAGCTATGTAGCAGAAGCAATAAGAACCCTGTTAGTAAATTGCCAAGATGCATAACAAAACACTGGCAAGAGTATCTTGATGTGCATTGAACTTTACCAAAGCACATTGGCACTCTTTAGCTTGCACTCCAAAGCACAATGAGACTGATGTACATGGGTCACTTTGCCAGCTCTCCTAGGTAGTAATGTAACAGCAGTCCCTTACTGGATATGGATGTTACAGAACTTTGTTGTTGTTGTTGGGTGTCTTCAAGTCGTTTTGACTTGTGGCACCCAAAGATGTATTTATCATGGGATTTTCTTGGTAAGTTTCTTCAGAAGGGGTTTGCTATTGCCATCCTCTGAGAATGAGAGTGTGACTTTCCCACGGTCACCCAGTGGGTTTACATGGCCATGCTGGGATTCGAACCCTGGTCTCCAGAGTCACAGTCCAACACTTAAACCACTACAGTATGCTGGCTCTCCTACCCATTTCTAATTCCTGTGGACATAAATCCACTTATGAAGACCTCAATCTCCCACAGGATTTTGTACCAAACTTGTAAATTGCATTGCAGGACCCCTGATTTTATTAGTATGAGAAAAGATGGACCATATTCAATACACTCTCTGCATGCCACTTATAAGTTTATAAACCTGTTTTTCAACAAACAAACAAACAAACACCACCCATGTGAAATCATAGGCTTTCATGGCCAGCATCCATAGTTTTTTGTGGGTTTTTTGGGCTGTGTGGCCGTGTTCTAGAAGAGTTTCTTTCTGATGTTTTGCCAGCAGAAACATCAGAAAGAAACGCTTCTAGAACATGGCCACACAGCCTGAAAAACCCACAAAAAACTATAAACACCACCCACTTCCAACCCATGCATACAAGGGAATCAGGGCATAGTGCTTTTGTTTCTAGCCTGTCCAAGCTGTCGCCAATCCATTTGGTTCTTCTCTACATACTTTTAAGGAATCCACCAGGTCCTGGACCAGGAAAAGCCGCCGGAGCTCCTTGACTGTGCTGTTCACGTATGACTGGAGGCAATCTGTGTATTTCTGAATCTGTTCCTGGGAGAGAGACATTTCCATTTCCAAGTAACTTCTGTTGGAAAAGCACAACTCAGGTTAATAAAGAATGCTTCCACTCTCTTCTTTGCATATCTTTTGGACTACAGACAGAAATGTGCAGTGTGAAGTTGAAGGCTTTTTTTCACGGCTGGCATCCATAGTTTTTTGTGATTTTTTTCAGGCTATGTGGCCATGCTCTGGAAGAGTTTATTTCTGACGTTTTCCCAGCAGCAGCACCCCACTCACTTCTATGCCAGCATCCTCTGAAGATGCCAGCCATAGCAGCTGGCGAAATGTCAGGAATTAACTCTTCCAGAAAATATATATTTCTCCATGTCTCGGTCTTCAGCTTTGACTTCAGATGGCGTCTCCCCTCTCAATGATTGTCTTAAAGCAGTAATGGATGGATGAGGAAAAACAGATTGACACTGAATCCAGACAAAACGGGGGTACTTACAGTAGCGGCCCCGAACCCAGGTATTAGGATACAACTCCCAGTCCTAGATAGGGGTCACACTCTCCTCAAAGGACTGTGTTCGCAGTCTGGGAGTGCTCCTGGACCTGTCGCTTCAGATGATAAATCAGGTAAATGCGACGGTCAGGAGTGCCTGTTATCAGCTTCGACTGATACGCCAGCTGTGCCCTTTCCTGGAAGTTAGGGATCTTAAAACTGTGGTGCACGTGCTGGTAACCTCCCATCTGGATTTCTGTAATGCGCTCTACATTGGGCTACCCTCATGCTTGGTCTAGAAACTTCAACTAGTACAAAATATGGCAGGCAGAGTGGTCTCCAGAACATCCAGGAGAGACCACATAACTCCGGTATT
>CM034701.1:9586248-9598230 GCA_020142125.1 Phrynosoma platyrhinos
CACACTTCCCAGAAGCCATAACTCTGCAATTTTGACCAGGAAGCTAAAGCAACCAGTGGCCAGGCATTTCAGCTCTGAACATCACAGCCTCTCTAATTTGTCTTTGTTCGGCATTAAGGTGCCTTCTCCTTCAGACATCTTGGACCAAAGAGGAGGGAAAATTAGATCTACAGACTTAATTAATATTTGTTTTTGAATGTTTTCAAACCATGGATGCTTGAACCCATGGATAAAGAATCCATGGATATGGAGGGCCAATTGTATATCCAGCTATAGTTATAGATATAGCTATCATAGAATCATAGAATCATAGAATCATAGAGTTGAAAGAGACCACAAGGGCCATCCAGTCCAACCCCCTGCCATGCAGGAACTCCCAATCAAAGCATCCCTGACAGATGACCATCCAGCCTCTGCTTAAAGACCTCCAGGGAAGGAGACTCCACTACTCTCCGCGGGAGTGTGTTCCACTGTCGAACCGCCCTTACTGTCAGGAAGTTCCTCCTAATGTTGAGGCGGAATCTCTTTTCCCGCAGCTTGCATCCATAGTTCCAAGTCCTATTCTCTGGAGCAGCAGAAAACAAGCTTGTTCCCTCCTCGATATGACATCCCTTCAAATATTTAAACACGGCTATCATATCACCTCTCAGTCTTCTCTTCTCCAGGCTAAACATCCCCAGCTCCCTAAGTCGTTCCTCATAGGGCTTGGTTTCCAGACCCTTCACCATTTTAGTTGCCCTCCTTTGGACACGCTCCAGTTTCTCCACATCCTTTTTGAATTGTGGTGCCCAGAACTGGACACAGTATTCCAGGTGAGGCCGGACCAAAGCAGAATAGAGTGGCACTATGACTTCTCTTGATCTAGACGCTATACTTCTACTGATGCAGCCTAAAATTGCATTGGCCTATAAAAGTGTTTGGTACATTACTGATGGTAAAGTCTGGGACAGTACAAGGATTTTTAAAAAATAACTTCTCCTACAGCTCACTTTGTTTTGCCGCCCTGCAATTACAAAATATACCTCAGTTAATGCAGCAGATGTGTTCCTGGGCATAACTTCTTTAACAGAAACTTTGGTACCAGATGCAGAAATAAATTGGAAAAAGTAGGGATAGGTTCCTACACCATGAAAAAAGAAGAGCAGTCCACCATATTTCAGCAACCCTTTTAGTCAAAACTAACAATATGCATATGTGATTGGTGAGGTAAGCCTTGCATAAGGAAACAAAAACATTCTGAACCTTCTAGAGACCACTTGAAAGCTTCTTCTAAAATGCACCCAGAAATTACTCCTTTTTTTCCCCTTTTCACCAGTGTCCAGTGTCCTAATGATTTCCATTTTGGTGACCAAACTTACAGATCTATGCTTTTTTAACATGCTGGATATAACGTGGGAGGCAGACTGATGTGCTTTTCTCTCCAATTTGCTGCTCAGTAAGGGCTTCTGGAGGCAGCTGCTGTTTACTTTGACTATTGTAGGCAGACACACACCGCTATGGTAGGATCAACTGAGTACAATCCCATTCTTTCCCAGCTAAAGGTTTATTACATTGCTGGCTGCAGATGTGCTACTGAAACCTGGCACTGAAACCTGAGTTTCTCTAGCCTTCCTTCACCATCTTCCCAGTGCTGGTGCTGCTAAAAAGCTTCCAGCTATGCAGAGAATGAGATGGAAAGGGGGGTGAGCAGCTGTAAAAAGACTTTGGAAAAATGAGCTTCTTTCTCAGAGGCTTTGTTTACAGAGGTATGCTTATGGTTGATACAGAAGATGGCCAGAGGTACACAGTCTGTGTTTTCCTCCCACCAACATCAACTGTGTTCAATGGGTGAATATGCTTTACTTTATTAGGATGCAGACATATGAACAAGAAGCTGCACCTTTACAGCTGTGCCTGGTCTAATGCTGCCATTAAGCCTCTAAACAAGTACCTATTCCTCACTTCACCTAATACCTGATTTTCATTCCACCCCAAGAAGAAAACAGGCTACATAAACTAACAAAATGTTAAATATCCAAGGGCATCAGTAGCAGATGTGTGGGTGTATTCTATATTATTTCTGCAGTGCACATGCAGCCAAAGAAAATCCTACGATAGGGTCGCCTTAGAGGCACCACAAGTTGGAAATGACTTGAAGGTACATAACAACAGCATCAACTATTTTTCCGCTGTGCTTAGACTACTGGATGGATTTTGACCAAATTTGGAAGCTCTGCTTGGAATAGTCTGACTTAACATAAAGATCTTGTAGAACCTTTGAGACTAAGGTGGGGTGCAGACGGGCGGCTATGGGCCGCCCCGGGAAGAGGCGGATCAGGGCCGCGGCTACCCCACGCTGTGGCCCCGATCCTCCCTTTTGCCACCCCCAAAAGAGCGGCAAAATGCCCTTCCTTTCAGGGGTGGCAAAAGGCCACCCTAAGAGCCAGCACACAGCTCTTCTTCGCCCTTTCCAGCGGGGCATCCTGACGCCAAGCGCCTTGTGTAATGGCGCGTGGTGTCAGGCTGGCGTCAGCGTGGGGTTGAGGCGGCCGGCGTGTGGCTGCCCCACCCCATCTTTGCCTCCAGGCCAGCTCTTTGGGGCAGTCTGCAGAGGCCCTAACTGAAGTAAAGAAGTTGGCACCTTGAGCTTTCGTAGATTTCAGTCTACTTCATCTGGGGAAGTAGACTTGAGTCTAGGAAAACTCCTGCTGCCAACTTCTTTACTTCAGTGAGTCTCAATGGTGCTACAAGATCTCTCTACATATTGATTCTACAGACTAACATGGCTATATCTTTGAATTTTAACATAGAGATGTTGTTGTGCCTTTAAGTCATTGTTTACTTATGGCAATCCTAAGGCTTGGGGTTTTCTTGACAGGATTAGTTCAGAGGAGGCTTGCCACCACCTTCCTCTGAGGCTGAGACAGTGTGACTTGACCAAGTGGGTTTTGTGGCTGAGCTAGGAATCGAACCCTGATCTCCAGACTCATAGTCCAACACTCAAACCAACAGAGATAGTGTGCACAATATTCATTTTGGGAAGGCCTGCAGGGGCAAGTTACACTAATGATTTTTCATTCACGTAGAATAGTTATGTTTGGAGGCCAATTGGGAGAAGCCTGCTCTCTCAAGGACAGCTGAGACCAACGTGAAAAACAATTGAACTCCAGAGAGACAGAGACTCATTCTCCAGCTCACGTGGAACTGAGAGATCATTAATTATAGTTAATGATTCTCCGGAAACAACACTGGGTAACACCGCTACTTTCTCAACAAGTTAGGGCTCCAAGGATGCCTTCTGTCACTATGAGCTGCAGACTCCAAAAAGAGAGACAGCTCATCGCCTTGAGGCAGGTTTCACAGAAATATTAGATCAAAACATCTTCCAAACAGGCACAGGGGATGGATAGATAAAGTTAGCGACACAAAAGTTCTGAAAAATAGCACACTGTAGGATATTTGTCATAATGATAAGAATAAAGTCAGCAGCTAAGGCACTCTAAGTGTCAAGAGTGTGAAGACATCTCATCTGGAAAGCTGTATGAAAGAAGTGTGATTTCCCTCCCCGCTTTGTTTTGTTTTGAATTCTGTACTTGCAATGTTAAAATTAAACTCTTTTGCCATCACTGCTGGCAAAACATGTCAAATCCACTGGTTCGCTCAAAGATTTTAACACCTCTTGGCAAACAAAATGATGGTTTACGGTTTCCCTCTGGGTGAAAGCAAAGACAAAAGGCATATCTGCATGACAAATGGTTTTAGAGTCACTCTGTACCTCCAAGACACCCTGGAAATTGATGTTTTATTAGAGGTGGGAATAGGGATCTTGAAGAGAAAAATTTCCTTATTTGCACCTGCAAATCTGCCCTTTGGGGGAAGCCGTAAGAATTAAATTGGAATAAAAACAGAACTAGGCTACTTTGCAGATAAAACCAGAATGCCTCCATGGTTTAAATTAAAAAGTCTAGAGAATGTTTCAGCAACTTCTTCCTGCCCAGTTGGAATGTTTTTCAATGTTCCCCTGGAGCAATCTAAAGAAAACTCACAAACTTTCTTGTCCTCAATGAGAAAGTATGTCCTGCACCATCAAGACATCTCACTGTAAAAATGGTGAACCACTGAAAGCTCTTTTTATATTTTTGAGACTTTTTGGTGAAAAATTCACTTGCGCAAAATGCATTTTTTTACTGCACCCCCAAATAAATAAATAAATAAAATTTGTGTACCAAACCAACATTTTTTTCTCAGAAAACTGGCTCTCTTGTGGAAAAGACACTTTCCTTTCAAAAGCATTTGGCCTTTTCCACAAAGAAGTTTTACATACAAGTCCCAAAATGCTAAAAAATATGGTGCTTTCACACAACACAGTTATAGTTCACTGATGCCACTTTACTGACATTTCCCCATATTATGAAGTCCTGGGATTTGAAGTTTGGTGAGATAGTTTTATTTGCCAGGAGAACAAACTGCTGTACTTTAGGGATCTAGGAGTCCCAGTAGATCACAAGTTGAACACGAGTCAGCAGTGTGATGCAGCAGCTAAAAAAAGCAATGCAATTCTATAGCATCTATCTAGATCGAGGAAAGTAATAGTATCACTCTATTCTGTTATGGTCAGACCTCAGTTGGAAAACTGTGTCCGTTCTGGGCACCACAATTCAAGAAGGATGTGGATAAGCTGGAGCATGGTGAAAGGTCTGGAAACCATGCCCTATGGGGAATGGCTTAAGAAGCTGGGTATGCTTACCCTGGGGAAGAGAAAGTTAAGAGTTGGCATGATAACCATGTTTAAATATTTGAAAGAATGGCATATCGAGGATGGAGTAAGCTTGTGTTCTACAGCTCCAGAGACAAGAAGACAGAGCAATGGGTTCAAACTACAGGAAAAGAGATTCCACCTAAACATTAGGAAGAATTTCCCGATGGTAAGAACCAGTGATGTAGACTTGAGTCAATTGACTCAGACTTTAATTGGACTCAAGTCACTTCAGTGACTTGACTTGGACTCGACTTGGCAAAAATGACACAAGTTTCAAATTGAGTCAGTGGCAAAAAGGACACACTGACTCAATTTGAGACTTGTATATTTTTAGTGATTGACTTACTGGTGCTAGTCAATTTGAGCAGCAGGGAAGACCCACCCCCAAAGTTCAAGATACATTTCTCAGAATGGAACAGCAGATGAGTTAGGCAATGGGGTTGAAGCAGATGGATCCTTCTAAAACTGAAAAGCTTTAGAAGGCTCTTCAGATGTGCAGTGAGGACAGGCTGCCAAGCAGACTTCAAGCCTGTTGCCTAATGCATTTGCTGTTCTCTCAAAAACGCACCCCATCGCCTTTTTTTTCTGTTAAAAGTTGGCTCTCAGACTTGAGACTTGACTTGAAAGTATCTCGCAAGGACTTGAGACTCAACCTGAGACCTGAAGATAGAAACCTGAGACTTGGACTAAAATGCTTGAATACATCACTGGTAAGAGCTGTTTGAAAGAGGAAAGCATTGCCTTGGAGTCTCCTTCTTTGGAGGTCTTTAAACAGAGGCTGGATGGCCACTGTCGGGGATGGTTTGATTTTGAGTTAGTGCATGGCAGGGGTTGAACTGGATGACCCTTGTGGTCTCTTCCATCTCTATGATTCTGTGATTCTAGAACAGGGGTAGGCAACCTTTCCCCTTTAAGGGCCGAAGGACTTCAGCTCCCAGAATCTCAGGAGCTATTGGCCAACATCGCTGAGACTTCTGGGGGCTGAAGTCCCTCGGCCCTTAAAGGGGAAAGGTTGCCTACCCCTGTTCTAGAAGCAGTGATGCTAAAGTTCGGGGAGGGAGCTTTGTCAACCAGTCCTGAACGGGGTCATACTTCCCCTAAAGGACAAAGCTCGCAGTTTGGGAGTACTCCTGGACTCATCTCTACAGTTGTCATCTCAAGTAGATGCGATTGCCAGGAGTGCTTGGTAACAACTTTGGCTGATATGCCAACTATGTCCGTACCTGGACCGAAAGGACCTTGAAGCAGTAGTACTTGCACTGGTAATCTCTCATTTGGATTTCTGTAATGTGCTCTACATGGGACTACCTCTGTACCAAATTCAGAAGCTTCAACTTGTCCAAAATGCGGCAGCCAGACTGGTCACCAGAACACCCAGGTCTGACTATATAACTCCTATATTAAAAGCTTTACATTGGCTGCCAATTACTTTCCGGGCGCAGTACAAAGTGTTGGTTTGGGAGTACCTTTAAAGCCCTATATGGCTTGGGTCTGAGTTACTTGAAGGAATGCCTCTCCCCACACTGCACTCTCAGAACATCTGGGAAGAATTTGCTAGACTACCACAAAACCCCAAAGATCGTTCACGGCCGCAACCCCTAAACTGTGGAACGGCTTGCCGGAGGAGCTCCATCTTACCACTAATTTAGGGGGGAAGCAGACGAGAGCTTCCCAGACGCCCTGGGCCGGCGCGCTGCGGGGCCGCAGCCTCCGCACCTCGGCGCACCGGCGGCGTCCCTGGAAGGAGCGCTAAATCAGCGCTCCTTCCTCAAGACAGGGAAAGTGTGCCCTAAAAGCGTTGGGCGCACTTTTTCTGTCTTTTCCGCCACAGCGCCTCCGGTCGCTGCGGCGGGAGGTTGTCCCCAGAGCGCCGGCCATGAGGAGGGCCGGCGGCTCTGAGGACGACGTCAGGGAGAGGAAGGAGCGCCGCGCGTGTGGCTGCTCCTCCTCTTCCTGGCCTCGGAGACGGCTCAATTAGCCATCTGCCGAGGCCCATAGACACCTTTAAGAAGGCACTTAAGACAGAGCTTTTCCAGCAAGCCTACCTACATGATCTCCTTAATGGACCTCCAAGTTAATAGTATTATTTTTTATTGATTACTTGGCTTTTGGGTATGAATGACAAATCAGGTTTTTATTGAATTTTTATAATGTTGATATTTTAGTGTTGGTATTATGCTTTTTATGTATTTTTTGTAATCCTATATTTTGTATATGTTGTATACTTTTTATTGATGTAATCCCACCTTGATCCACAGGGAGAGGTGGGAAATATAAATTATTATTATTATTATTATTATAGTGGTATTGAACTGCTGTAATTGTGCATTGTAGATACAACTATAATTAAAAATGCAAAAAAGTCATGTAAACTCAACCAGCGGGGTGAAACCTTTTCAAATTCTTATTTATTTGAGAATGAAGTAAGTGAAGATTTTAATTCTAAAGCTCTGTCACAGTGCCAGCTCAGTATCTCATACCATGTTGCCATGTTAGCAGAAGCACAATATCAGTCAGATCATGACTGTAGAAAATGAAAATAACCTCAGTTTAATTTTATTCCATTCCAAAAAAGGTCAAAGCAGCTTACAGCAAGTGTTTAAAATCAATATAAAACAATTCAAGGGCACAGTTCTAAAAAGACTTCACAAATATAACAGCAGAGCTGAACAAAGCATTCCAAACTACTGTTTATTATAAAGCTGAGAAGTTTCTTGTTCAAATTAGCAACTCCTAGCACTCAAAAGTAGTTATACATATCCATCAAAAGCCAGTAGTAAGGACAGTGATGGACCAACTAGAGATGTAAACTTTTCTTTATTTTGTTCTTACATGCAGGAACTAAGGATTTCAAAAGTTTTCTCCCTAAGAATTTTCCACATTTTCATTGATTCTTTGAATTTTGGACAGCGTTAGTTAGTTTAAACCAAATGACTTCAAGGAAACAAACAAAACACTCCTGGATTGTTGTTTTTAATAGATCATTTTTTAAAAAAGAGGCCTGGCTATTATTACTATTTTCCAGCCCTCTTGCTAGAACAACACCTGTTAAAACATTTTCACAGTTTTTTTTAGCAGTTGTTCATTGTTAGACCAGCATCCAGAGTCAGTTGCTTCTTTTTAATCACTTTATTTTATAATTCAAGAAATGCCATTCAGAAACAAATCCTTCAATTAACATAATTTCAGCCAAAACAACTTGCTTTAAAAGAACACTTTTTTAAAAGAACAACTATAATTTAAGCCAGTGGCCTTAACATCTAAACTGCCCTTTTGCTATGTGAGGGGGAAGCAGACGGGCGGCACGGGGCTGCCCCGGGAAGCTGCAGATCGGGGCCGAGGTATCCGCACTCCTCGGCCCCGCAGCACAGTGTCCCACGCCCAGGAAGGAGTGCTAAAATAGCACTCCTTCTGCAAGACGCCAAAGGTGCGCCGCAAAAGGCCTCCGGCGCACCTTCGGCATCTCTTCCGCTGCAGCGTGTGCATACGCTGCAGTGGAAGTGCGTCGTCGGAGCACCGGCCATGCGGAGGGCCGGCTGCTCCAATGATGTTTTCGGGAAGGGGTTGGGGCGCCCAGCATGCAGTTGCCCCTCCCCTTCCTGGCCTTGAAAACGGCGCTTTGTGCCGTCTGCTCAGGCCCTTAATTTTGCTGATTGCCAGAAATAGTGCAAATTGAGTCCACTTTAAGGGTTAGGGTTAGTGCTAGGGAATCATGGGAATTGTTTTTTTTTCTGAGACATTGAGCCTTCTCTGTCAGAGAGCTCTGGTGCCACAATAAAATACAGTTCCCATGATTCCCTAACCCTAACCCTAACCCTTAAAGTGGACTCAATTTGCACTATTTCTAGCAGTCTGCAAAGGCCCTTAGTTCTATACTGATGTAGTCCTGTATTCCTATATATAGGCTACCAAACTTGTCAATATCCCAAACATTTACTGAAAGATGTTAATCATATCAAAGCCTAATAACTCTAGATTGTTATGGCTAGAAAACATGAAAACATGGTTGATCAAACTTTCTAATATATAATGTATCAAGGTATTAATATAATAAACAGGATTCAAATTTTTCCTTTAAAACAACAATGCAAAAAAGAAAACCCAAAAAATTGGTTAGACCTGTCAGGATTCTTTGCTTCTCATCATAGGAATCTGACCACCAAGGAGTGATGCATGTAAGGGGGGGGGGGGGATAAAAGGGAATGGCAGGTGAGCATTACAAATAGTAGATGGGACACTGAGACAGATTTATGACTGGGATGAGAGTTTGCCTTCTAATCACAGGAGATGAAAGGGGATGGGCCTGGAAGAACTAAACTTCAAGGATCCTTTGATATGGACAACTGGACAAGGGAAAGGGAATTGGTCGGAGGACTTTAAAGTACAGGTTTGGTGAGAGATCCTCAGAGTTGTTTCTAAAAGGATTGTATGGTGAAGTGTCTTGATTCAGGAATAAAGCTACAGTTAATTTACACTTAAAAATCTTTTCCTGGCTCTTCAAGTTTCTTGCTACCAAGCATGACCAAACCAAAACGGGGGTTAAACCAAAATAACCCCAGTTTAAAACTTGTTCTATAAACCTGGGTTGTTTTCCAACCCTGCATTTGTGCATGCAAAACACAAATGTCATCTTTTTACCACATGCCCAGTGCACCAGCTAAAACCTCTCAAACATTTTAAAGGTCAGCCTCATGCGGAATTCAAATTATAAGATGTGACTTTTCTTGGTATAGGATCTGTGTTTCTCTGGCACTGAAATCCCCCCCATCTCCCCTCTCTAGCCCTGATTATATACTCTTCTGTGCGTGATCAAATATATGACATTTATGCCAAAGCAACAATCCATCTTTCATGGCAGATCTTAAACAACCTAACATTAATTCACTAAAGCTATTAACCAAAGCATGTAATTTTCAGGAGTGTTTATTATTAAAATAGGTCAGGAGCAGCAGCTTGCCTCCACCTTTACAAACAAAATGGATTTTCTTTCGCTGTTCTGCCACATCCTTCACGACATGAAAATTTAGGCTTTTAACTGGCCAGGGAGATGAAGGAAGAGGGATAAAGAAGGAGAAAGAAGAGAAGGAGGAGGAGAAAGATTATTTATTTTCCATTTTGCAATACGTTTAACTTGTATGGCAAAAATATCATAGATATAGCAGGATTAGATTCAGAAGAAGGAGGTGTGAAAATTGGAGAAGGGAACATCAACAATCTAAGATATGAGGATGATACCATACTACTAGCATAAAATATCAAAGATTTGGATTGATTATTGAAGCAAGTAAAGGAAGAAAGTGCAAAGGCAAGTTTACGACTGAAGAGTAAGGGCCTCAGCAGACGGAGGCCCCGGAGACGCCGCCAGATGGAGCGCCGCGGGACCGCAGCCTCCGTACCGTGGCGCTCCTGCGGCTTTATCTAAAAGGAGTTCCAAATTGGCGCTCCTTTTAGATGTCAGGGAAAGTGCGCCCTAAAAGTGGCGGGCGCACTTTCCCTGACTCTTCTGCCGCAGCGCATGTGGTCGCTGCGGCGTGAGGTCATCCCCGGAGCGCCGGCCATGCGGAGGGCCGGCGACTCCGAGGGCGACCTCAGGAAGAGGAAGGGGCGCCGCTCGTGCGGCTGCCCCTCCTCTTCAGGGCCTCGAAGACGACTCTATTAGTCGTCTGCAAGAAAACTAAAAAAAAAAAAGACCACAGATGCTTTACATAACTTTAAAGGAGACAATTAAGACATTGAAATAGGTCATGATTTTCCATCATCAATCAGAGCAGAATGCAGTCAAGAAATCAGAAGAAAAATAGAATTTGGAAGGGCAGCTATGAAGGAACTAGACATGATCTTGAGGCGTAAAAATATATCACTGAACACAAAACTTGGGATGGTCCAAGCCATAGTATTCCTCATCTCTATGAATGGGTGTGAAAGCTGGACAGTAAAGAAAGCAGAGAGGATGCAAATAAACTCAATAAATGGGTCCTAGAGCAGATAAGGACCAAATTCGCCCTGGAAGCAAAGATGACTAAATCAAGGTTCTTGTATTTTGGCCACATCATAAAAAGAAAGGACTCGCTAGAAAAGACAATAATGCTTGTCAAAATGGAGGGCAATATGAAAAGAAAAGCGCATTCCAGATGGATCGACTCCATTAGAGAAGCCATGGCCAATCTGCAAGACCTGGGTAGATGAAGATAGGACATCTTGGAAGCTTCTTATTCATAGGGTTGCCATAGATCAAAGTTGACTTGAAGGCAGTTAACAACACGAAAAACATTATCTTGGAAATCGAAACAAAACATTTCAGATTCAGGTAGAAAGCAAAGTATCAAAGCACTGGAGTATGGCTGGAGCTGCAGTGAATCAGGATTACTGATATGTCTATACACTCACAAAAGAGAAAGAAAAGTTCCCAAAGTTATGCACTTACAAGCACTGGTTCTTTTATGAGCAAAAATTAGAAGGATTTTTTTCTGAGAGATTGAGCTTTCTTTGTCAGAGAGCTCTGGTGCCACAATAAACTACAGTTCCCATGATTCCCTAGCACTGAGCCAGGGCAGTTAAAGTGGACTCAAGCTGCATTATTTCTGGCAATCTGTAGAGACCCTAAGGCTGAGAAAAAACAACTAGTTAAAGGCTACCACAAAGTGCAGAGCTGAGCAGCAATAATCCCACACCCAAATCTGAATTTCCTACTGTGTACAACCTCATGATTGTATGGAAGAGGCTGATTTAGCTAAGCTCCCTGGATACAGGCAGCTATAAATCAAATAGTAAAATCTGCACTTGGCCACAATATCTTTTCTGTCTCACAATGGAAAGCAAATGGATGGCCACAAAACACATGAGAAAGCCTGTGGAGGAGTTTGACATGCACTTAATTAACTGACATCTTGCACCAATTTGGGCCACTGCAGGCTGTGAGAAGGCAATTAAAATATGAAGCGGATGACAATGGTTTCTGCCCTAGATATTAAGCTCAGTAACACCTGCGATGCCTATTTTTAGACTCTTCAGCAGGGCATCGTGTCCAGAGAATGCAGCTTCCCATATCCCACATCTGTAGATCGAAATCCTATAAGTAAGCTGCTCTGCGGACACCATGGACTGCCAAAAAGACAAACAAATGGGTGCAAAAACAAATCAAGCCTGAACTCTCCCTAGTAGCCAAGATGATTGAACTGAAACTCTAGTACTTTGGACACAGATATACAATGGGGGACACCTGGCTGAATGAAACTACATGTGAA
>CM034701.1:9671411-9681425 GCA_020142125.1 Phrynosoma platyrhinos
TGCACTGGAGGACCTGGAGATTCCTAGAGAGGTGTTCTCTTAGGTAAAGACATAGTGTTTTTGTTATTTCCGCTTTTTCCACATCCACGAGGGTCCTGTGCCCCTAACCCCAGTGAATGTGGAGGGATGAGTGTACACTCGCCCCTCCGTTTTCACTGACTTGAAGTCCGTGGTCTTGGTTCTTCGTGGAGGGGCGAGCCCCATTGGCTAAAATGCCATGCACACCCGCACACAGCCATTCAAGCCAACTTGGCGAGTTTCCATTTTTTGCGGGGGGGGGGGATCTGAAACAGAGCCCCCACAAAAGCAGAGGGGCGTGTGTACATCCAAAATCCACAAAACAGTGATACCTTTAATGGGGCCAACCAGAATGCACAAAATACATATTGCCAGCATGGCCTAATGGTTTGAGTGTTGGACTATGACTCTTGGAGACCAGAGTCCGATTCTTTGCTCATCCATGAAACCCACTGAATGACCTTGGGCAAGTCACACTCTCTCAGCCTCAGGGGAAGTCAATGGCAAACCCCCTCTGAACAAATCTTGTCAAGAAAACCCCATGATAGATTCACCTTAGGGTTGCCATAAATCAGAAATGACTTGAAGCCACACAACAACAACAAACATATTGCATTTTGAGCATTTTGGTTAGCCCAGTAAAGGTATCATTGATTTGTGTGTTTTCTTTGCTATATAGCCAACACAACTACCCCTGAATATGTTTTCAGACTGTGATGGTGGTGGTTATAACACTGTGCATTCAAAGCAGTTCTGGGGGAAATTTCTGGTCTAAAATTCTCTGAACCCTCCAATCAACATGACCAGCGAGTTTGCTGGCTGCATAATTCTCAAAGTTGTAGTCCAAAAATATAACCTTCCCCAGCTCTGGCAAGCACTTCACCTAAATTGTTGGTGGCATTCATTGCCATCAAGTTAATTCCAACTCATGGCAGCCCTACCTCTGAGAGACCTCCAAGAAACCCTGTTATAAACAGCCCTGCTCAGGTCTTGCAAAATCAGGGCTGGGGGATCCTTGATTAAATAAATTCAGCTGTAATGGGCTTTTTCTCTTTTCCTACTGTCTTCTATTTTACTGAGCATCATCATCTTTTCTACTGAGTCTCTCATATATATATATATATATATTTATATACAATTAATAAGTCTGCTAATTTGGCTGCACTAGGCAAGCCCTTGTACCCCACAAAGTGCACCTGTTTCGAAAACAGGTCCATGACCACCCATATGGTGTTTCTTCCTCTACTATCAGGTAAGCCCTTAATAAAGTCCATAGCAGTATGTCTGGTGTGGGCAGCGGCTGAAGCAGTCCCCAAAGCTTGGCTGCCACAGGCTTGGAGTGGGCACATACTGGGCAGCCTTTCAAATAAGTTTCTACATCACTCCTGATTCCCTCCCACCAGTATTGTTTTCTTACCCAGTACCAAGTTTTCAGGAATCCTCAGTTTCCCGCCGCCTTGATGTTGTGGCACAGCTGCAGAATTCTGGGTCTCAGTTCTTCCAGAACATAGATTCGGGTTCCTTTGCACCACACTCTGTCTTTGAATTCCAGGGCATCAGGATGGTTGGCAAGTCACTGGTCCTTCTTCCCTGCCTCCCTGATGTCTTGGAACAAAGGATCCAGAGGGGCGGCTTGGGCTAGGTCCTCCTTTTCCTTGCATGCTTAACTTCTTGAAGTCACTGCCAGTCCCAGTTGTTCTGGAGTGAAGATGGTTTCCTCCAGAGCCTCTCTCTGGCTTTCATGCTGAGGCAATCTGGACAAAGCATCCGCGAGAATGTTTTCTTTTTCAGAGAAGGCTTTTAGTTTGAACCTGAAGTGGTAGAATTCTTTGGCCCAACGACTCTGCTTTGGGCTTAGTTTTCTCAGGGCTTGTAGAGCTTCTAAATTGCGATGGTCAGTCCCAACTTCATAGGGGTAGCTGACCCCTTCCAGGATTTGGCACCAAGTTTGCAGCACCTGCTTGATGGCTACTGCCTTTTTCCCAAGTGGGCCATTTTCCCAAGTGGGCCAAGCCTTCTCTAGAAAACAAAACATTTTCATGGATGCTTTGTGGAGCAATTTAACTGCACTCCCTGGAACTTCTTGGACAGGTAAAAGCATGGTCTTAACCTCCCCTCTGAGTCTTTTTACCTTAATACCACTCCCACCGCAATGCTGCTGGTATTGGTCTGAACAACGAACAGCCATTCAGGGTCGGGATGCTTTCGGATGGGCTTTAAGCTAAATAGTCCTTTTAGTTGCTCAAAGGCTGCTTGGTAGTCCAAGGTCCATTTGACCCTGGTGGACAGCTTGGGTTACTTGTTGGGCCCCCCAGGATTAACCTTAGTTTTGAGTAGGTCTGTAATGGGCTGCACTGTTTGGGCAAAGTTGGGAATGAACTGTCTGTAAAAGTTGGCAAACTCCAAAAACTTCTGTACCTGCTTTTGAGTCTTTGGCAGAGCCCATTCCAATACTGTCTGTACCTTGGTGGGGTCCATTTCTAGTCCTTGGGTGGACACACGGGACCCCAGAAAATCCAGCTTGTCTGTGTGAAATTTGCATTTGGGTAGCTTTACACACAATTGATTGTCCAGGAGGCGCTTCAGCACCTCCCTTACTAACTTTACATGTGAGGCTAAATCTTGGGAGTAGATCAGCACATCATCCAAGTAAACTAGAACTCCTTCAGATAGTAAATTGTGCATAATTTCATTCACCAGTTTCACAAATATGCTGGCACGCCCAATAGCCCAATTGGAAGAACAAGGTATTTAAAAGTCACCAGGGGACAACTGAACTCAACCTTATATTCTTCCCCTTCTCGTATGCACACCCGGTAATAGGCATCTCTCAGGTCCAATTTGGTAAAAATCCAACCAGTTGCGAGCCAGCCCAGCATGTCTTTCATCAGGAGAATGGGGTACTTGTCAGTATTGCTAATTCCACTGAGGTTCCTGTATCTGTCAACAGTTGTAGGGGTCCATCTTTTTTTCTCTCAGAAGAACACTGGGGCTCCGAATGTAGAAGTCGATGGGCAGATGAAACCGCTGGCCAAATTCTTGTCTATAAAGTCCTTTAGTGTTTTCATCTCTAGTGGGGTCATGGAGTTTGCACTCCAGGCACTAGTTCAGTCATGCAGTCTGTCTCCCGGTGTGGTGGAAGTTGGTCACACTCTCTTTCTTCAAACACCTAGCCAAGTCTCTATATTCTGGAGGATAGCTTAAATGGTGCTCTGAGACTGTGCTTCCAACCCTCTCCCACAGCAAGTCGGGTTGGTTCAAGGCTACCGCAGCACTCTCGCTCTCCTTCAGAACAGTGTCCCTGATGTGCACTCAACATCCTGGATCATCAAAAACAAGCTCTTCTGGGCTCCACCTGATCCTAGGATTATGGAAGTGTAACCAGTCTATGCCTAGGATCACTTGGTATTCTGAAGTAGGGCCCAACAAGAACTGGATCTTTTCCCAGTGCTTTCCCACTCCAGGTCAAACTGTCTCTGTCTCCTCACTGGCGGGTGCTCCCTGCATGGAGGAACCAGCCATCTGATGAAAGTTGATGGGGCACCTCAGCCTCCCCATTTTCCTTGCCACCCCCAGGTTGATGAAGCACCGAGTGCACTCCGGGTCTATAGCTGCCACTAAGTCCATGCTTAGTTTCTCACCCCAATCTTCCACTTTTACATCCAGGGTTTACAATGGGACCTCTCCACTCAACAATGAAGTAAGGCTTAAGATCTTATGGCTGCCCCCTCACTGCTGCCCAAGGCTGGCCGTTGAAGTTTTCCACTGGCTCAGCATTGTCCTCCGACTCTGTCGCGTCCGGGATCATCTCTGGATCAGTGGCCACTTGGCTTGCAGCTTTGAGGGCCTGACTGGCCGGTCCTATCCTGGGGTGCCGCTGGGTGCAGGTGTGGGTGCGGATGCGGCCTCTTTGCCAGGTTGCTGTGCTGCCCATCTTTCTGCTCGGGGCCTGCCACAACCAGGTGTCCCCTCTGCCCACACACCAGGCAAAGCCCCAGATGCCATCATCGCTCACTCTCCGTCTCTTCCTGAGAGTGGGTTGGGTTTGGGTTATTTCCCTTGCTCACTCCTGGTCTCCAGTGGGTTATCAGCTGGATTTCTTGCTTTGCCATTTTGACCTCTCCAGTTGGATTCGCTCCCTCACCCTTTGCAGGTTGTCAGTCATCCGAAACCACTTCAACAAGTCCATCCGTAGGCCCGCCTTGAAGTGTTGCATCTTGGTCGCCTTGGACCAGTCCGTGACAAGCTGCCAGTCCTCAGAACTCCCTTGTGTACTGGGTTACAGAGCGTGTCCCTTGCTGCCTAGTACTCTGATCCTCTGACTCTGCTGTAATACTACATATCAAGTAACTATTTTCTCAGCAAATGTTCTGTGATATGGACAATCAATCAGTGAGTGTGTCTGTGGCTGCTGCCACACTGCAGAATTAATGCAGTTTGACACCACTTTAATTGTCATTGCTCATCCTATGGACACCTGGGATTTATAGTTTGTTGTGGCATTAGATTTCTCTGACAGAGAAGGCTAGATATCTCAGAAAACTACGATTCCCAGAATCCCATACCATTAAACCATGGCAGTTAAAGTGGTGTTAGACTGCATTAATTCTGCATTGTAGATGTAGTGCCAGGCTATGTGTAGATTTTTCCAGCAACTATAGAGTTTGAGAGTCACTCGCTTCTTGGGGATGTGACAATGGGGATCCTGGACTGATAATTTAACAACCTAAAATGACATTTTGGCAGTTTTTTTGTTTGTTTTTTTTTGGTTAGGGCTCTTGTTTTTTTGAAACGGGTGGACAAAGTGCAATCCCAAACTTCTACAGCTACAGTGCTTAGACTCATATTCTCAGTTGATTCCAAAGTGGGTGGCATTGAAATCATATGTCTCATTTTCTAACAAGTAAATCTCTTTTCTAGGTCCTAGACTATGTGTGCTAATCTGAAATGCTCAGAAAATGATCCAGACTGATACTCAAAACCAAGTGGCTTCTGATGAAATTGTGAAAGAACTGGTAAGTCTCAGTATACCACTGAAACCATCTTAAATAGTCCAGATGCCTGGTAGCATAGGTATTCACAAAGGTAACAACCCTCAGAAATGTTGAATCAAGGATTCTTGCAAATTCTAGGCCAGCCTTTCATCTAATTTGCCTGCAGGAATAATGCAGTTTGACATCACTTTAACTGCCATGGTTCAGTGCTATGAAGTTCTGGGACTTGTTGTTTTGTGAGATATTTAGCCTTCTTTGTCTGAGAGCTCTGGTGCTATAACAAACTCCAAATTACAGCATTCCATTCATTCATTCATTCATTCATTCAACCTTTATTAGGCATACAACAATACAATTTACAATAAAATAAAATACATTTACAATAAAACTTCAGAATCATTATTATAAAAATTTAAGCCATATTCTTGTTCCCTCCACCAGAAAATTGGTCATTAGCCTGGTAATATGTGGATTCCAATCTTCCAATAAGTATTCCACCAATAACCCATCCAAACAGATACTCATTTCCAATAACCTCCTAAACAATTTTCCCCTGGGAGTTATATACAATGGACAAAGCAATACAATATGATGGAGAACATCGGGAGCTTGTTCACAGTGGCATATACGTTTCAAAAATTGGTCTGTAAATATCTGCCCCTGGTCACATTTGAGGGGTGTACATTCAGCCTTGCAAATAAAAAGGCCTTCCTCAACACCTGCAATGAAAGGATTTGAAAATAATCTGGAATCCTACCTTGCAAGGGGGGAATACCGAGCATTGCTGGAGAACACACTCTAGGAGGTGTTAGATGTGACAGTTGATAATCTCTCTCTGCAAGGCAGACCCTGATAGATTCAAAACACTCCTTTTTGGTTAGTAAAAAGAGAGAATCAAAATTTAAACCCATTGAAATTGCTTTACTTTCATAAAAATTAGCCCATCTAGCATAATAAACGTCAGATAGTAGTAACTATAAAAGGTTAAATCTATTAGGCCTGAAATGTATCTTAAACCAAAACCTATAAGTCATCAACCAGGCTTCAGTTTCAAGAGCATTCAATCCCAGTTCCGCATAGAGAGTCAGATGGTGTACACAGGGAGGTACAGGTAATAATCTCCTGAAAAAAAGTGTCTGCAAACGTTCCATCTCCTTATTAAAGGCTGGAATCCAGGTAAATATGCTATAAAGTAATTGCGCTCTTAGTTTGGCTTTATAAATTTTTAAAGCCGCTACGATATCCTGGTTGCCTTTTTTATATTAAAAAGATTGTATAACCGCCAAGGATCTTTTCCCTGTTTGTATTACTTTATCTCTCTGTTTACTCCACTGCCCGTTAAAATAAAAAAGGACACCAAGGTAGACGTACTTTTTGACCTGCTCAATTGTCTGATTTCCAATCTTCCACGTTCTCGGTGCAAATCTCTTAGAAAATACCAGTATTTTGGATTTCTCAAAGTTTACCAATAGGTGAAATTTATCACAATATTCAGAGAATCTTTTGAGGGCTCTTGTCATACCCACCTGGGATAAAGAAAGTAACAGAGTATCGTCGGCATATTGGAGTACAAAAAGCAGACAATTTCCCAGCAAAGCGGGGTAAGAATCTACTATGGTCGTAAAGGCAGGTAAATCAGCCACAAATAGATTAAACAAATGAGGAGCCAATACACAACCCTGTCTGACTCTTATACCAGAGTAGATAGGGTCTGTTAAATGGCCTGTTTCAGAAAATTTCACTGTACATTATTATTATTATTATTATTATTATTATTATTATTATTATTATTATTATTATTATTAAAGTTTATTTCTAGAGCGCTGTCAGTGTACTCAGCGCTGTACAAAAGACAATCAAGAATAAAACAAATAACAAATAAAACCTGCCAGAGGCATACAATCTAAGTTAAAACAATGAGCAAAATAATAAAAGTCAGTTTAAACAAAGACAATTACAACAATTACTAACAACATCCACTGTAAACCTAAGTGAGAAAACAAGTAAATGTATATCAGACAATACCAGGGAATGCCTCCCTGAACAAAATAGTCGATTGTGATTTGTGTGAAGTTGGCTTAAAAGAAACAACAGTCGAGGATCTATATTAAAAGCCTACCCAACTTTTTGCATAGTAAAGGCCAGTAAATTGAATCAAAACCAGCCTTCAGATCAATAAAAGCCGCATATAGTTTACCTTTGGGGCATGACAGGTATTTATTTACAAGAAATGAAAGCACTGTTATGTGATCCACAGTAGGCATATGTCTTCTAAGACCTGCTTGCTCTGGACCTAACAAAGCTTGAGCATTCATCCAATTTTGTAATTTCAAATCCAAATAACTGGCATATAGTTTTCCCACTCTGGATAACAGACTTATTGGGCAATAATTACCGGGGTCCTGTCTATCTCCTTTTTAAAAGATTGGAATTATAATGGAATCCTTCCAATCGGCTGGAATCTCGCCAGAGTTATTTACAAGAGTAAATAAATTTGCCAATGCCTTTGTCCATTTCTCAGGGTGGAATTTCAAAATTTCTGCCGGGAGGCCATCGTATCCAAGGGATTTACCAGATTTTAATTTAAGGATCAGCTAATGTACCTCATCAGCCGAAACTGAACTCCATAAATTAGGAGGGTTTTATTAATAGATTATTATCAAATGTTTGGGTTCCCATTTTATCGGTAAAATATGAAAACTATATCTGAGGAGGTATAGTAGGAAGGACCATAGAGTTGCCATTGTTCGTATGTTTCCTAACTGCCACCCAGAAGGTTTTAGCTTCTTTGGATTTTAGAGCGTTGTCCTGAGATGCCCAATTTTGTTTAAAAAAATAGCTTCCTTTTGCCTTCCATCAGATTTGAATATTCCTTACAGGCCTTGTAATAAGGCCCAAATTTAACCACTGGATTGGCCAAGGCCTGATGGAACATTTGTCTTAATTTCTTTTTCCATAGCCTGAAGCCATGATAGTTAAAACAGTGTCAAACTGCATTATTTCTTCAGTGCAGATTGGATCTTTCTCAACCTTTTTTATGCTGTGGGAACTGTTGAAATAATTTTCAGGACTCAGGGAACCCTTGCAGAAAAATTATTATATTTACTGCTTAAAAAAAAAGTTTCTTTAAAAAAATTACTGTCTCTTGTAGAACTCCTAGGGACCTCTCATGGAATTGTTATTGTTGTTATTTATTTCATTTATTTGTTAACTGCACTCGAGTCAAACTCGACTCATGGTGACCCCATGGATGAGACATCTCCAAGACTCACTATTTACCGCTGTTCTGCTTAATTCCTCCAAATCCATACTCGTGGCTATCTAGCATGCAGCCTTCCTCTCTTTCTACTTCACCTTTTGCAGTATCATTTTTTCCAAAGAGTTGTGCCTTTTCATGATGTGACAAAGGTAGTTTAGTCAACTTGGATTCCAGGGAGTGTTCAGGCTTTATCTGATCAAGGACCCATTTGTTTGTCTTTTTGGCTGTCCACAGGATCCTCAGCACTCATTTCTAGCACCACATCTCAAATGAGTTGATTTTCTTTTTATCCGCTTTCTTCACTATCCAGCTCTCACATCTGTACATGCTGATGGGGAATACAATGGATTGGATTATTTGGACTTTAGTACTCAGTTGTATATCTTTATTCTTTACGATCTTGTCTAGTTCTTTCATGGCTGCCCTTCCCGTTCCTAGTCTTCTGATTTCTTAACTGCAGTCTCCTTTCTGATCAATGTTTGATCCAATATACGGGTTTAATTGTCATCTGGTATTTGTTCCCGTCCAAGTACTAACCAGTGGTGATCCAGTTTAGCTTCCAAGGACGTTATCACACGGGGGCAAATCTGCTGGTTAATCCACACAAAATCCAGACCGAAACTGGATTAGTGCCCCGTGTTTTCACACGACGTCGCACAGAAACTGGACAGAAAGTGGACAGAAACTGGTGTTAACCGCGATCTTTTGTAATCCAGTTGTCTGGAGGAAATGCAAATACGTAATTACGGTAATTACGTATTTACCATAATGTGATCGCCAGATGCGCATTGGGGAGCATTTCCCTGCTGTTGCCATGGTTCCAGCGAGCATTCCTCCATCTGCACATGTGCAAGAGGCTCATTTCTACTACATTTACGGGTTTTTTCTCTTGTGTGTGGACGTTCAATGCACTTACTATAAATTCGCAATGAAGGTAATGACGTTTGCGGAAACAAGGTTTATTTCCCGTTTATTTTCGGGATGCCTCATTTCCACTTTATTTTCAGTTTCTGGGCCACGTGTGATAACGTCCCAAGATTAGATGGAATATAGTGCCCTTGGGGCCTGTTTCTTGTGTGCTGTGTGCCTTCAAGTCGTTTCCAACTTATGGCAACCCTAAGGGGGTTTTCTTGGCAAGATTTGTTCAGAGGAGGTTTGCCATTGCCTTCCCCTGAGGCTGAGAGCATGTAACCTGGTCAGGATCACCCAGTGAGTTTCATAGGTGAGTAGGAATCAAAGCCTGGTCTCCAGAGTTGTAGTCCAATGCTCAAAACACTACACCACGCGGGATCTCTAAACTCCATGAATTTGTCAACCAGAAGAACCAAGATTTCTTCCCAATTTTGGGCTCTTTACTTCTGATATTAAATACCCAGCAGATGGCAGCACAGGCCTAGAAATTGTACTAGGAAGCTTCTGAGGAGCAGCAAGCTTTGAAGGCTGTCTAAAGAAGTCTTGGGGCTCATTCCCACTTACATTTAACCCAGTTTGTGATTCGCTTTTGCTCTGGGTTGGTGAATTGATTCCAGTTCATGCATCATTCCCACTTTGAAAGAGGATCTTTTCTTTATTTGCTTCTTTTTTGGCACGATTGTCGTTCCCACTAGTTTGTGCCCCTTCAAAATTCCTGTCAAACATCTACCCATCATTGGTGACACAACTGACAATACATTCAATAAAACACAGGAAGGGGTTATGGGTGCTGTGGCCAGAATCCCATCCCTCACTAGTATCCCATCCCTC
>CM034701.1:9698203-9710596 GCA_020142125.1 Phrynosoma platyrhinos
CCTCGGCCCTTAAAGGGGAAAGGTTGCCTACCCCTGATCTAGATGTTGAACTCCTTGCTTGGAACTACACCTTTCCTTTCACTCAAGGGTAGGGGGAAGCTCAAGGAAGATTTGCTTATCTGTGGGGCAATGGCCTGATATAACCCATGGACTGTAATGCACCACCAGCTGCAAAGAATTTGAGTTTTCATCATCCAAGGCATGCAAAAGGCTTTTTCCCCTGCTGTGAAACATCTACTGCTTCCATTAATCAGCAATAAAATCTTCTACACCAGTGGTTCATACTAATCTTGATAATATACAGCTCTCTGTAATGAAGCCATGGGTGGGTCTTGTCCCAGTTCAGAACACCTTCTAACCTGAGTGTTTCTTGTTTGTTCTGTTGTAGAATTGAAGCTGTTTACCAAGTTGAAGTTAAGAAGAAGAAGAAAAACAGTAATTTGGCAGTGCAGTTTTTGCTTACTGAATTGGAAACAGTAGGAAACATACGGTTTGAAGAGGGCTCACCCAGTGATGCCTGGTACAGCTGTTTTCAGATGTTTTAAAACTTGAGTATGTAGTATATTGGTGTCCCCTCCCCTATTCATTGTTACAAGATCTGTTTTCTTAGTTTGGCAGCATCCATGTTTGGCTGTATTGCAATGCAAACCCGGTTTTAAGAGATGGCTTAAACTGCAATTGGGGAAGTTTGGTGAGCTATCACTAAAGCTCAGTGATGAGAGTGAGCACTGGCAGCAGTGGCTTTTCAGGATGGCAGGTAGGATCCTTTGCTAGCTCTACCTGGAGATCTCTGGTCTTGCTTGGTGGTCTTCTGCCCAAGTACTAACCATCCCAATCCTCCTTTGTCCAAAATCAAATGAGATCAGGTGTATTCATGATTGTATGGTGGTATCTAAGAGGGTATGTCACTGAACCACATTGACTGGTGTATGCACTAGTGTAACTTCTAACACTGAAGCTCCCACTCCATAATCCCAGGCAGTAATGCTGATTTCCATCATTGAGCCAAAATAACTTCAGTGAACATGGGAAAATCAAGTCACTTCTGTGTATCATCATCATTACCACCAGTATCTCCATGGTTGATAACATGAACAGTGTTGTCTTTCTATACACTTGAATCCTTGAGCAAGCCTCCCCAAACAGTGAAAGTTACCCTCTTGGTAATGTCAGCACCTATGAGTTTTGTTTATTCTCACAGGAGCTGTCACCTGTGAGTTTGATCTTGAACAAAGGATGATTGGGACTGGTTAGTACTTGGACAGAAAACCACCAAGCAACAATAGCGATCTCCATGTAGAGCTAGCAAAGGATCCTGCCTGCAGTCCTGTAAAGCCACTGCTGCCAGTTAGAGTTGGCAGTATTGGGGTAGATGGAGCAATGGTCTAACTCACTATAACAGTTCTAAGAGAGAACTGGACAAAACAGTTTCTGTTGTAGTTTTTGTGTAAAGTTATCTTTGGGGTCATGCAGGATTTTGGATGTTACTGTATTTTGCTATATGGCCAATATGGTTACTCCTGGAAAAAATGAACTACTGCTCCCATCATTGGACAGGCTGGTAGAGGTCGACCAGAACATTTTTGGATGTTACTGTATTTTGCTATATGGCCAATATGGTTACTCCTGGAAAAATTGGGAGTTCCTGCATGGCAGGGGGTTGGACTGGATAGCCCTTGTGGTCTCTTCCAACTCTGTGATTCTATGATTCTATGAAATATTGCTCCCATCACTGGACAGACTGGTAGGAATGCTGCAGAACCAGGGCAACTGGACGTCACAGTCCCAAGGCTGGCCAGTGCCACAATCCCAAATGGACTGCCGGCAAGGAATGGCTTTTTGCCACTCCTTTTGTGGCCGAGCTTAGGTGGCCTCAGCACAGCTTCCATGCAGTTTTGGGGGCATGCATTGTTTGAATGTCATGCATCCAAAGTGCCCAGAAGGCGCTTTATTTTGCGCATCTGTTTTATTCCTCTGTTATATGCTAGAAAACATATTGGCTGCATTCAAATATTACATTCCTGGTCCTCAAAACTGTACCTCAAAAGATCTGGAATGGACAATGAGCACAAACACTTCCACAATTCAAATATTTTCCTCTTTCATGTGCCATCAGAGAAGAGGTCCTTCTGTTTTCAAACTCGTGGTTAGCTGCCTTTGAGTCAACTTCAACCATGATGACCCTGTGAATGAGACATATCCATTTCCCCCTATTCTAAGCCTCTCTGCTCAAACTGCACCATGGTTGATAGATTTGTATATAGAATAATAGAATAATAGAGTTGGAAGAGACCATAAGGGCCATCCAGTCCAACCCCCTGCCATGTAGGAACTCCCAATCAAAGCAAATATATATGTCTTTGAAACTTCCCTTCATTATTTGAACAATTCTTACCAAGCATGTTGGTGTTTTTATTTCATGTTGCTTGTTTATGTCTTCATTTGGAGAGGGGTAAATTTTATCCTGTCTCAAAAGGAGCAAGTTTCAAAAAAGTTAGGGTTTTTTGACAGCAACTCTCAGAATTCCCACTGAACTTTTCTATGCTCTGAGACGGTTTGTGCAGGGCTGTGTAATAATGCTGGGGAGTCTGCAGTTCCCTGGAAGTTTCTGAGCTCCTATTTCAGACAGCCTTTACCAGCCTGTTCAGTGATGGGAGCAGTAGTTCATTTTTCCAGGGGTAACCGTATTGGCCTTATAGCAAAATACAATAACATCCAAAATCCACAAAACAGGGGCATACAAAAATGCACAAAAACACATGTTGCAAGTTTTTGAAGCACCACGGGCTTCTTCATCAGGCATAGGTGTTAAAAATCATACAGAAGAAAAGGAAAAATATATGATGATGATAGTAATAGGCCCACATTTTATCAAGATGTTGTTTTTCCCAGTTAAGATGGTATGAAAGGAAACCCATGCAGGCAGGTTCATGCCCTTCTGACCATGTGGATGCTGGGAATGAAATTTAAATGTTATTTCCTGGACTTTAACATGCTTTATTTCCCACTACCCAGATGGCTCGAAGGAGGAGTGGCCTGTCTCCATCATTCATCAACATTTAAAGGGCCTTGCAGTTTCTGCCCCTTCTCCAGCAGTTACTTGTAGGAGTAATCCCATTGACACATATCCCCCTGTTCTCCTTGCTACAGGTTTAATTCCTGCTATGAGTTAATTCTGTCCCGATTTTGTGCCTGGGACTTCAAAGCATACGGCATCACAGGAGTGAAAGTAAATCGTGTCATTAGGGTGCACAATCGGATCTTGAGGCTGAAGTTTGAAGATAAGTTCCAGCTCTTTATGGACCGAGAAGATTTAAATGAGTCCATGTAAGTGAGCAAATTTTAAAGAGTGTTCTCCAAAGAAAGGAATAACAGCAAGAAAATAGATTAAATCCTGACATGCATACATAGGAATTGACCACTTTTGTTCTTTCTGCAACATCCAACATTGTTACCTCTCTGGAAATTAAATCTCAGCCAAAAAATGTTGCAGTATTACCGGTACTAGTTCTTCTCCTCATTGGTAATTGTTATTTTTCTCTCTCTCCAGGAACTACAGAAAGATGCTGGAATACCTTTTCTATATATCTCCTGAAACGTCCTTGAAAAAAAAGCAGTTGATCCAAATCTTAGAGGAAGGCTTCCAAGAGACAAAAAAGGTTAGTATAAATTGAAAAGTGACAAGACTAATTCCTCTCTCCTTTTCTCACTTCTGACCTCTTGGCCTCATTGTCTCTTGAAGTGTTTTATCTGAATTAGGATCTTTATATTTATATCTTCTTTTAAAAGAAATGTTCCATTGTACTGTGGTTCTAGGACAGTATCACTTCATACATAGTACGTATAAGAGACAGAGGGGCAAAGCAGACCGGCAAAAAACACTGGCTTCGAGGTGGCATGGGGGCATGGCATATGCATGCCGCATGTCCCAACACTGCCCCCAAGCTGGTGTCACACCGCCCCACTGACCACACAGTGGGGACGTCACAGTGTTTTTGCAGCATGGCATTTGCATGCACTGTGCTGCAGAAACGCAGAAAAACCGCTGTCACAATGGAAAAGCCAGCTTTTTGCTGGCTCAAAAACAAGTGGCTTTCTGCTGCTCGTTTTTGAGCCGCTGCCCCGATCTACTCCTTTGGAGTAGTCTATTTTGCCCTAGAGTCTCATGATATTATGAGTCACGTTGAACCCTTATTGGAAAAAAGGTGAGAGATAGCGAGATAGACAGACAGAAAAAATTATTTCCCCATGAATTCAAAACAAAGGAAAAACCTCCTGACATGTACAAAATTAGTCCTAGAAAAGTTATCCCTAACTTGTTTGCTAGCTTTCTTTGAGTGGGTGTTCATTTGTAATGTCAAGAAACATTAAAATTTTGAAATCCCTCACTTGCATTGTGAAGTGGTATGGCCTTAAGAAGGCTAGGAAGCCACAAACTGGGAGAGTGCAGATAATCTGCATTTAAAAAAATGTTTTGTACCTAGGCAGTGTAACTTCTGGGAAAAGGAAACCTTAATTCTAAGAGATGCACAAATTATGTAGATTAACTACATGAAATATTGTTCTCCATAAACTGTTATGATTAAAGAAGGGCAAAGTTTGTTCCTACCCTGAACAAGCACTGGATTCCTTCACTTTTTCAGCAGGTGTATTTTCAGTTCTAAGGGCTAGAAACTTGGCCCTTAAAAATAACAGTGAAGACTGATTTGTAAGAAACTGAATCCCGTGGCCATAACACATTCTGTTTGTTAAAAATCTGGTATTTTATTTTAGGAATACAGTTGTATAGATATAGGTATAGCTAGATACATATATTTTTAAAAAATGTACCACATATAACAAACACATGGCTTAAATCTTATTGCTACTCCTAATTAGAGTAGATCAGTTGAATCAACTGGATTTACCCATGTGTTGACTCACCATTCCACAATTCATTAAGTGGCTCTACACTAGTTGGAAATAATTAACAGTTTCTGGTACCCTCCTGCAATTAATAATTTCATTTCATTCATTGCCACAACATTTCTGGGATTTTCTCTTTCTGCATCATGCCACTGAGTTCTCACCCCCCCCCCTTGGTTCTTTCTTATTTTACTGCTGTGTTCCTCCGTATTGCTTCCTGTCAATACTGTCAAATAATTATTGAAACATCTGAAATGAGAGGGTGGGCAAATTTGGGGATCCAGTGGAGGCAAATTTTCACCTCTAGCATCACCTGCAATCTGCACCAGGCCAGACATGCTAAAAAAAATAACATCACTCCAGTTTTGTTTTGTTGGTATGAGAGTGTTTGGGAAGCTCTGTGCCCTGTTCTATACCATCCCATCACTCTGGGAGGCCTTCCTTGGAAAGGAGGCACAACATGCAACATACAGGTTGAGTCTCCCTTATCCAGAATTCCAGAATCTGAAATACTCCAGAATCCAAAATTGTGTCCATGGGAGCTGAGACAGTGACACTTTTCCCTTTCTGATGGTTCTGTGTATACAAACTTGGTTTCATGCACAAGATTATTTTAAAATATTATGTAGAAAATTACCTTCAGGCTGTGTGTATAAGGGTTATATGAAAAATACATGAATTTCATGTTTAGACTAGGGTCCCATCTCTAAGATATCTCATTATGTATAAGCAAATATTCCAAAATCTGGGGGGGGGGGGGATCTTCTGGTCCGAAGCATTTTGAATAAAGGAGGCTCATCCTGTACCAATTTTTTCACCCACCAAAACAAAATTATGGAGGTGGGGTGTTTCTTGGGGAGCACAATGATGGCCCTTGGAGGGTGTATGTGGCCAACAGGGTAGATATCCCATATCTACAAGGAGACTTGTGGTGCAGCATCCAATCACTATGTTCACATTTGTTTCCTCCCCCATTGTTTTTTTAGACATCTCGGGGTGACGAAGCAGTTCTGCTCACAAACAGCCTAAGTATCTGTGAATGTCCAAGAATCGAGTATTTGCAAAAACAAGCCAGAAGTAGAGGGGAACCAGATGATCTGTTCAGGCATGGTAAATGTTAGAGATGCTGTTCTGTATTATTATTAACTGTATTTATATCCTGTCTTTCCTCCAGTTAGCTCAAGAGGTCCTCCTTCCCACTTTATTTTCACATCAACCCTGTGAGATTGTCTGGCTGAACAAGACTGGCTGGCCCCTAGTCACTCAAAGAGTTTAATGGCTCACTGGGGACTAGATTTTCTAGGTCCAGTCCAGTACAGTCAGGCACTCGTATCAGCAGAGGATATGTTCAAAGACTTTTTGTGGATAATGAAAATATAGATAGCAGTGAACTCTATGTTTTGGCTACAGTATTCTCTCTTTTTTCTATCCTTGGATGGGCATGAAAATCCTTTATGTGGGTGGAAGGCAGAAAAGAGCCATTTTTAAATCAAAGGTACAATGTTAGTCCTTACTTATTTGGTGAGGTTAAACTACCACTGAGTAATACCCATACTGTATAGGAGTAGGAATGCTGAGTGAATGTTTTGCATCTCTAATTGCTACATCATATTGGTTCTTTGCACTAGTCTTCCACCATCTGATGCCCTTTGGACATGGGGGACTGCAGTTCTCTGTCTGGGCACACCTTGACTCAGGTGGTGTGTTTGTGTGATGATGTGCATCTGGAGGGTACAATTGGGGAAGCCTCCTCTGAGCATTGGTATACATATTAAAACTAATTTTGTTAATCAATCAAAAGCCTTTTCAATAAAAAGGTAACACTGGCCTGGCATGGGTACTGTAGATTTCTATGGAATATTCATGGGCCTTTATTTAAGGTCAAACTAGATATGCTTAGCATGCATTTTCAAAGAGGTGCTTCTTCAAGTACTGAGAGATGTCTGTTTGTGATAGCATGACCTTGCCCTTGCCCTACACATTTGGCATTTTGTGTGCTTCATTTTCTGTTTGGTCACTGGAAATAAAGCACAGGCTTCATTTGTTAGTCTGACTGCTGAGTCATCTCAAGATATCATGCTGGACCACTAAATTCACATTAAATTAGGAGGGGTTACTAATACCACAGGGGACAGGATCAGAATTCAAAATGACCTTAACAGATTAGAAAGCTGTGCCAGAAATGAATTTCAACAGGGAGAAATATGGGATACTACACTTTGGCAGTAAAAATGAAATGCACAGATATAATATGGGTGACATCTGGCTTGAATGCAGTACATGTAAAAGGGATGTAGGAGTCTGATGATTGATGCAGATTGGCCGTTTGGGGTGGCACAGAGTTGCCCCGGGAAGTGGCGGATTGGAGCCACGGCAACCACATGCCGTGCCCCTGGTCCTTCCTTTTGCTGCCCTGTGTTTAAATGCTGTGTCGGAAGGGTGTCTTGATGCCGTGCGGCATGCGTAGGGCTGCATGGTGTCAGAACGGCGTGGGGTTGGGGTGGCCAGCGTGCCTCTGCCCCACCCCAAGTCTACCCCCAGGCTGGCCCTTTGGGCCAGTCTGCAACAACCCTTAGTGGAGTCACAGGCTGAATGTGAGTCACCAACATGATATGATAACTAAGGGGCTGAGCAAAAGGGGTTTCAAACTAGTTGCATGGAAACCCCACTAGTTGCATGGAAACCCCACTGTCTGCATGGAAACCCCACTGTCTGCCCCCTCTGAAGGAGGACCAAATACCCACTGGCAGTCCAAGCTACACCTCTTGGATTTTCCTCCATGCATGCACATCATCGCACAAACACACTACCTGAGTTCAGAATTACCTCACTCTTTGCCGTACCTTTGTCTCACAGGATGTGTAGCAAGTCAGTGGTGTAATGGTGCAGCTGGCCACTTGAGTGCCTGTATGCTCAAACAAAACAAAAAAAGTATGACAAGCAATGGTGCCACTGGCTGTGTCTCACTGATCCCAGGGTGCATGTTCCAGACCACTTCCATACCCGTGCAGGCCTTCTTGCATTCCTGCACTCATGTCATACTGTTTATATACATGTACGATGATGCACATTTTCCGCATTGAGACAGAGCATCAGAGATTCTTCTTGCTCCAGTTTTTAGCCCTGGAGAACAACTTCATCTGGTTTTACGTTGTACATCTGATTTCATGTTGTACAGGTAGGCTTCAAATCAGTGTGAAGCTGCTTTATTTTGCCAGTGCGACCAACATCTCAGCTAGCCAATGCAATTCTAGGCTGCATCAATAAGAGTATAGTGTCTAGATCGATTGAAGTAATAATGCCACTCTGTTCTGCTTTGGTCAGACCTAACTGGTATATTGTGTCCAGTTCTGGATACCACAATTCAAGATGGATGTGTACAAGGTGGAGTGTGTCCAGAGGAGGGTGACCAAAGTGGTGAGAGGTCTGGAAACCATGCCCTATGAGGAGCAGTTTAGGGAGCTGGGAATGTTTAGGTTGGAGAAGAGATGGTAAAGGGGGCATATGATAACTATGTTTAAATATTTGAAAGGATGTCATATCGAGGATGGAGCAAGCAATAGATTCAAACAACAGGAAAAGTGATTACACCTAAATATTAGGAATAACTTCTTGATGGTAAGAGCTGTTTGACAGTGGAATAGGCTGCCTCCAAATGTGATGGAGTCTCCTACTTTGGAACTTTTTAAACAAGAGGTTGGATGGTCATCTGTTGGAAGTGCCTCAATTGTGTGTTCCTGCATGGCAGGGGGATTGGACCTGGTGGCCCTTGTGGTCTCTTCCAACTCTATGATTTTATGATCAGGAAAACAACTTATCCTAATTGCAGGGAATGCATGCTTTCTCCTTAATGTCTCATCTGACTCTTAGGATGAATAGGGATAGCCCAGTAGGTATATGTTCTTCAAGTCTGAGTCTTTAAGATATGGCCTCATGATGACTTGAACACATGGGCAGAGTCACAAATGAGCCAGCAGCCCTTCAGACACCTGTTTAGTATGTGGCTTGGTGGAATTTCACATATTTTACCAGGAACCCTGGAGACGCAATGGTTAAATGCTGATAATGCAGCCACAAGGTTGTGTGTTTTATCCCAGGGCTCCAAGGTCAACTCAGCCTTCCATCCTTTTGTAGGTTGGTAAAATGAATACCCAGCTTGTTGGGGGCAATTGGCTTAAGGATTGTAAACCGCTTAGAGAGTTCACTCATAAGTGGTATAGAAATGTAAATGCTAAATTCTGTTTCACTGGGATGTCATTGTGTAGCTCTTGTAAACGAGACCCTCTTCTGTCTTTTCCTTTCTCAGGGAAACTCATAATTTCAAAGGTCTTTCTTGGACACAGCACTCAAGCTCATGACATGGATCCAGTCACCCAAATCAACTATCCTGTGTTCAATTCTGTGTTCAGGCCTCGCAGATCCTTCCAAAATTGCACCCGTATATCCTGCAGTGGGATTTTAGATCAGCCAGAGAAACCAAAAAGTGAGTGAACTTTTCCAAGTGGAGTGCCTTCTTTCACACATGTAGTCAGGGGTAGGAAAGATTTTGGTCTTTCAGATGGTACTGGACTCCTGTACTTCTCTGCCTAAAATAGTCTGGACAGTTGCAAGAGATTATGGGAGCTGCAATGCAAAAACACTAAGAGGGCCATACATTCCTTATCCCTGTACTAGAGCTTCATCAGAGAATATTGTTCCTAGGAATTAAAAAGTATTACCAGTTTTACTCCCCACAAGTATATTTTCCTGTTGAGTAGGCACTTTAGACTGCTTCAGTTCAAGTCACAATCCTGGTGAAGGAATACTTGATAAATAGTTATTTGCAATGCTTGGAAAAGTTGCTTTTGGGGGGCAACATCTCTCAGAATATCCCAGCCAATATAGCCAGTGGCTGGGGGATTCTTGAAGTTTTATTCCAAAAAAGTAACTTTTCCAAGCTCTTATAATTTGGTTCATTTCATTTCTATCATCATAAGCCTTAACCTAATGCAAAGCCTGGTAAATTATTCTATCACTGGTAAGTTCTTCAAATGGTAATGGAAACTTCAGCTGGTTGGAGACAAATACAAATAGCAAATAGATTTTCTGTTTTCCAGAAAAGGCAATGGCAATGCCAAGAAATCCTCACAATAAGTTTGCCTTAGGGTTGCCATAAGTCGCAAACTATGGTACTTGAAGGCACACACCAACCACAACAGGTGTGAGTAACCGCTAGAGGGAGTGCCAATCACGTACAATGAAGCCCAAACTGTTTTATTCTGAAAGCCACTTGAGTATCCTTTTCTGTGCTGTAATGCTGCAAAAAGTGGAAAGATAGAAACTGAATACAACATCATCTGGCATCTGCTATGGGACAACTCTCCTGCAGAGGGTCTACTGCCAGTCCCCATAACTTCCTAGTTATATTGCTTCTCTTGGCTGTTTTTATCTGTTCATTTTGTAAACTGTGAAGAGGGTGAGAAGATGGAACAGTGGCTTCTCCTTGTGTTCTCCTTTTTGGACAGTTGTGTAGACTAGGTTTGATTCCAAGGTAGAGGGGCAGTAAAAAAAGGACAATGAGCCATCATAACCCCCAAGATAACCTAACAGGAGAGTCAATTTGGTACAATGGTTAGAACATTGGATTAGAAGGTGGGAGATTTGGGTTCATACCTCATTGAGCCATGAAATGCACTGGGTAACCTTGCATCAAATATCTTATTTCTCAGCTTGATCTGCTTCACAAGTTTGTTGTGAGAAGTCAGGATGATGAGAGGCACATATGCCTCTTTTTGCTTTTGGAGGAAATGTTGGGTATTTTATATATTTTAATTTATTAAAATGTATATTTTATATTTAAAATTTATACCTCTGTACTCAGGAAGCTCAGGATGATGTACAATTTAAATCATTTTAGATACTTTCAAACAATAAAAAAAAACTATGAACAAACCCAGGTCATGTTAAACAATGTGACAATTTGAAACATGACTGTTAAAAGCTAATTAAAACAGTACTATTTAAAACCAATATGTGCAAATTTGAATGGGATCAATTAGGTCCAGAAGGCTTTAGTAAAAATTCATATTTTACTTGGTGCCAGAATGCCCCCAGTGTTGTTGCCAGTTAGGCTTCTAAGTATGGAAGTCCAGTCAATAATAACTAATAAATTAATAATTCCAGCACATGAATAGCAAGTTGCTGAGAAGACCCCATTCTTGTCTTTCTCTTTAGGTTCAGAGATGTGCTCTTCCATGGACTACAAGAACTGCGACTGCAACCTCCGACAGTGTGAGTGGTTTCTGTTTGATCACGAGCTGGTTTTGCCAGAGTACGTCGTTGAGTTTGAGTACATCACATTGGTATGGGCTTCCTGTTTGCTAGCAGCATGTTCAATAGTATGGGCTCATATAGATGTTTGTTTTACGGTAGCACTAATGATAACTTCACCTGTAAGGCTGTTGCAATGCTGGCCTCAACCCTGCAGTGATATTATGGCAGTCCCTTCAGGTGGGAGATGGAAAAGAAGGTGCTATGAAGCATCCTGGCCCTAATGCTAAGGAAAACCATATTCACTCGTTTAGCTAAAATGGAATGCTGATAAATTTTGGAAATGAGCAATAACTTATTCAAATGGTATGCCAGAGGCATCCTTTCTCATGGTGTGGAGCACTCATCCTGATATCTACTATGTGCACTTGTGTATTTTAAGGTTTTGATTTATTGCTTTAATGACAATGATAAAATGACAAAGTCTGTTTCACCAGAGATGACCAAAGGACAAAAGAAAAGTATGTGGCAAAAAATGTAGTGCTGCTTTTGTATTCCCTTCAGTTATGTTTTAGGAGATTATCTCACTGTTCTTAAATAAAAAGATAGAAGCGGGATTGAAGCTGTAATTGAAGGATCTTGTCGCATCACATTATGGCTAAGCAGTAGATGTCCTGTAGTCAATCTGTGCTTTTGCCACTGCTATTAATGAATGGGAAAATCCCGTGAATTGCTGTCAATCCTGGAGTTAACCCGTTATTGAAGTATGCAGGATAGGTCATTCCGGGGTAAGTCAGAGAGAAGGGGATTTAAACCAGTTTCACCGTACATACCCCATTCCCAATGAAGGCAAAAGGAGGCAGGAGAAAGGGGATTTAAACAGGTTTTGCTGCATACACCCCATTTCCAAAGACTTCTTACTCACAAGGAGACAGGAGAATGGGGATGTAAACCAGTTTCACTGCACACACCCCATTTCCAATGAAGACAAGACTTCTTACTTAATCATAGATAGCTGACCAGTAAACAGAATGGTAGTGCGATAAGATGCATCGCCAACCTGTTACCAAATCTCAGTTGCATGGTAATGTGAAAAGGATAGTTGCTGTTTCAGGTGTTCAAAAAGCCACAGCGACACCAGGAGTGAAGCTTTGTGTGATAATCTCCTTAGAAACTAGACTGTTTCCCCTTTCATAGAATCATAGAGTTGAAAGAGACCACGAGGGCCATCCAGTCCAA
>CM034701.1:9749376-9763894 GCA_020142125.1 Phrynosoma platyrhinos
AAAAAATATGCATGCACACTCTCTCAGCCCCAACAAAGCCATGGCAAAACCCCTGTGGAGATTTTGCCAAGAAAAATCCAACAACAAGTAATAACAATAATCAATATCATCATGGCGGGGGGTGGCGGCGGCGGGGGCAGGACCCGCCTGAGGCCAGTCCAAAGGCCTCAGGGGGCCGCATCCGGGCCTTAGGTTGCCTACCCCTGCTCTGTGCACAGCTAAGCCTCTTCAGTTGTAACAAATAAAATTGTGGCCCTTTGTAGTCTAACAATATAGTTCTGTGGCTTTTCTGTTCACACTCTGCTCATCCAGTTATTGCTAGGGCCACAATTTCAAGATACACCAAATGAAACTAGGCTAGATATAATTTAATAACTTTTAGCATATCTATAGAGTTTACACAGATTTGTGGCATATGGCTGTAAATCTTAGAAGTGCCCCTGATTTAGACTGATATGTGAAGTCATGGAGATAAGAAGAATTCAGACACAAATTCTGGGCAGTAATGTAAAAAGCAAAACAAGGTATCAGTTTCTACCACACCCTTTTCGTCCAGACTTGAAACCTGCTGAGATCCATACAGATCAAACAGATTTGCTCTGTTTTCTTTTCTCTGGTCAGGAGGTCCAGGTATACTATGAAGCTTTTGTGCTTTCATCCCACACATCTGGCAAAGACCACATTTGGTTGTGTATAGCTGATATCTTTTGAAGAGTCCTAATCAGGCTTATCAGTCGGGGTATTAAGTTCTTGAACCCTTTAATTAATTAAAAACTGCTTAATTCCACTGTCTGATACACAGAGTATCAGTATGATCTTTTATTTTCTTCTCTTAAGGCAATTAAGAACTCCCTCTGAGCCTGCTTAATATGTAATCTCAGGCTTCTTCTGTGTATAACTATTTTCATAAGCCACCAATACAAATGTTTGTGCATACCGTACAGAATTGCATTGCAATTAAGGCTGCAGGCAGATAATTCTTTGAAGAGTACAGACATCCATCCTCTCTGTTTTAATCATTTCTAATTAAACAGGTTTTAAAGCACCACACTTTTTTTTAACAATGGCCAGAGATAATAGGGGATCAGCAAAAGTATATATACCAGCCTTCCTCACCCAGCTGCCCTCCAGACATGTTTAGAATACAATTCCCAGCATCCCCATCCACCATGCCCATTGGGCTTGTCTAGATCATGGCAATGATGGAATTATGTCATATCACTTATCTATAGCCGTGCAACGTAATGGTTAGTGTTAGATTGGGATTACAGAGATCTGCGTTCTAATCCTGACTCTGAACTTCATTAGGTGACCTCAAGCCATCCATGTGCTGTCAGCCTGGCCTACTTCACAAGATTCATTTTTTAAAGAAATATATATTTTTACTAACACAGATGTTTTCTTCATATATAAAACATACAAATCAAACAGTGGGAAAAGATGAATCAGAAAAGTAAAAAATAGCAAACTATCCTTACAAGATGAAAGAGAAAAAGAAGAGAGAAAGAAAGAAAATCCATATATAATTACTTCCTTTCCCCAGACATTTGGCTGTGTTTAAAGCTATACTATAAATCTCCTTCTACTATTTTGTAATTATTTTGTAACTGTAATTATTAATCAACATATAGAAATAAGACCCCATTTTCTTCTTCAAAATGCAATAATTAAATCCCAATCTTTTAAAAAATTAACCAGCAATTTCTCCTTAATCAACATTGTCAGCCATCTCTACATAATCATTCAGTTTTAATAGTCAATCTTTTTGAGTTGGTAACACGGCCTCCTTCCTTTTCTGAGTATATACAGCTCACAGGGTTCTTATAGGGTAAAAGCAAGGAGGAAGACGGTCAAGTAGACATTAATCAGAAAGGAGACAGCAGTCAAAATATAAGAAGAAGACTAGGCATAATAGATAGAGCAGCTATGAAAGGACTAGAAAATATCCTAAAGTGTAAAGCTGTACAACTGAACACTAAAATATAGTATTGTACAAGCCACTATATTCCCCATCATCAAGGATGTGAGAGCTGGACAGTGAAAAAAGTGGATTAGAAGAAAATAAACTCATTGAAGATGTGCTGGAGAAAAGTGCTGAGAATACAGCTGATGACCAAGAAGACAAATAAATGGGTCCTTGAACAAATCAAGCCTGAACTCTCCCTGGAAGCCAAGATGATCAAACTCAGGCTGTCATACTTTGGCCACACCATGAGGGCATGACTCTTTAGAAAAGACAGTAATGCTAGGAAGGGTAAAAGGTAGTAGAAAAAAAGGAAGACTGCATGCCAGATTGAAAGACTCAACCAGGAAGGTCACAAGTCTGGATTTGCAGGACCTGAGCAGAGCAGTAGAGGACAAGGGGTCTTGGAGATGTCTCATACACAGAGTTGTCAAGAGTCAGGATTGACTTGAGGGCAGTTAACAGCAACAAAGGACTAGGAAAGATTCATCAAATGATCCTAGGCAATGTTGGAATGTAGGAACATAGGAGGCAGCTTTCTCCTTAGCCAGCCCATTGGTCCATCAAGCCCAGTCTTAGCAGTGCTGATAGGCAGCAGATCTCCAGGGTTTGGGGAAGCTTTTCCAATCTCACCTGCTGATTCTGAGGACTGAACCCAAGTCCTTCTGTATGAAAAGTCTGTGTTCTGCCACTAAGATATGGGAAAACTGTGACAGGTTTGGCTGGGCCTTCTATTTGCATATGCAAAGTGGCAGAATGATTGCATTTTGATGTCTTACTTTGCTTTGCCTTGGTAGCATATGGCTGCTGCCAAGGGGTCATCATGAAACTTTTACTTTAAAAAACCAACAAATGGTAGTTTCCAGCTGTTCCCTTTTCCTTCCATAAGGTATTCTGTTGGAGAAAAAGTGGATTTCTGTGTTTATGCTTGAGGGCCATGATGTAGATCCAGTAACAGCTCTATCTTTAAAAAGCATTCTACAGTGTTCCCATTGCGACCCGTATATGTATGTGTGGGTGGGTGCCTTCAATTTGCCTGTCAACCTATGGCAACCCCATGAATTTCCCAGGGTTTTTTGGGGCAAGGAATACTCAGAGGTGTTTTGCCAGTTCCTTCATCTGAAACATAGTCTACAGCATCTGGTATTTGTTGGTGGTCTCTCATCCAAGTGCTGAGCCCAGTTTAGCTTCCAAGATCATACAGGATCTAATACTCTTACTGTTTTACAGCCCTAAAGCCTTGAAAAAGATTGTACCTGTGTCTTTCTGCTTTTGTTAAACTTGATCATTTGTTGCCGAGCCTTGCCCCTTGATGAAATATTTCTGTTTTGGTTTTAGGGATGCAGGACTGAGTGAAAGTTTGCCCCCAATAATGGAAAGTCTAGAAGTTCTCCATTTGGGCTACAATGGAATTACCAGTTTGGCTTTATTACAGATCAGCAGGCTAAAAAACCTGAGGTTTCTGTTTTTACAAGGTAAATAAGAACAGCTTCATCACACAAGACTACTTTGTAAATCTAATGGAAGTATACCATGTCCACAAAAACCTGTGCTGTAAGAAAAGGTACTAGTAAGGTGCTACAAGATTTTTTTAGTATCTTCACAATGGCTTCAGGTAAAAAGTAGCCAGTGCCCATTCAGCAGACTTTTGACCAAAAGAAAAAAAGGGAACAGCTGTTGCTACATTTTGTGCAACTGAACACCATGGACCCAGTTATTTTATGTGGTGGGCATCACTCACCACTTGAGATTATTTTGCTTTCTCCTATATTTGAAATGTTTTGATTTCAAGTTCTTTGCATCATCACTATTGAGAAATATATGAATTTTGTTGAATTCTGATTCAGACTTCAACTTGAAAGGAAATTCAACTGATTCAATTCAACTTGAAAGGAAATTCTTACCCATGTGCATTTGACTATATTTAGTATCTCCAGTATGGTAGAACTGTATTGTATATGCCTGCCATGTATGTATTAGAGAAGGGGACCCTAACAAAGAAAAAAGAGAGAGAGATTGCAAGGCAACATGGTTGAAAGAGCAGGTATTAAAAGTCACACTTTTAAGTATTCAAAGCACTGGATATATGAAGTTGTCAGCTTTTGTGTTGACAGCTTTTGTGTTTTACAATAATATCCAAATCCACCAAACAGTGATACCTTTATTGGGAGAACCAAAATGCAAAAAAAGACATGATGCAAGCTTTTGAAGCTTCACTGGTTCTTCATCAGGCAAAGATGTTAATAATCATACAGGAGGGAAGACAGTTATGACAATGTTAGTCACAAGCCTGCTTCTTTTGAGATAAAAATTTCCAGGTTGTCCTTTGGGAAGCTATAAGCTCCTTTGTTAGGAAGAGAGCACTAATGGAACTTAAATTTTTTTTGGTCGTCCCCAATAAAGGTATCACTGTTTTGTGGATTTTGGATGTTATTGTACTTTGCTCCATGACCAACACAGCTACCCCTGGATGTGTTTTAATTTGACTTTTGCTACTCACACACCCTTTCCAAGCCACATGTGAAGGATTGTACAAATCCTGGTAAATCCTTTTTTAAATATCTTACCTGTTCCTGCACAGTGTGGAAACATGGTGGCTCAGGCAGATCCCCTGGATGTCCAAATCTAGCTGGCTGCCAAGACCTGAGTCCACACCAAAAATCCCACTTCAACACAGCTTTACAAATTTTAAATAATAGATAAACACAGACAGAAATGAGGGGGAGCACAATTATAAAAATCAACACTGCTTGGAATATTCCTCATTATCTGATGATACTTCATTGATTCATAGCTTCTTAGATAGAGTCAGAATCATTGATGTTCTAAAACTCCAGTCAGTAACACCTGATAGACTGTAAAACCAAGATAATAAGAATAATACACACAAAGGTATCCAAAGTGGCCAATGAAGTTAAATGTGTTGAGTGTCAGGAAGACCAGATCTTTACAACAAGCATGGTCTTGGCAGGATCAAGAGGGTAAGCACTGTGCCTATTCTAAAGGTCCACTTACTTGTATCTGTTTGTTTTCATTTTGTGTCACTTGCTAGTGGCTTTTCATTTGAATCATTCTGTGCCCTTTAATCTTGATTTTAATAGGCAATGAGATCAGCCATATTGAAGCACTCGATGGTCTGCACCTTTTACAAGAATTGGTTCTAGATCATAACAAAGTGAAAACAATCCATGAGAATTCCTTTGCAAAACTGAGTTCTCTGGTGGCCCTTCATTTGGAGGAGAACCGGCTACGAGAACTGAACAATTTGTATCCTTTGGGAAAACTGCAGAAGCTTTTCCTTGGTCTTAATAGAATTCAGGTATGGCTGATTTGATTTGATTGTCTAGAAACAGAAGTTTCTTGTGCTGACTTCTTCATTCTTGTTGCTGTTGCCCTTGTGTTGCTCTTTCTTTTTGGTTAAGAAGCAATTCAGCCATCAAGCCATCAGCTGAAAGTTCACAGTCAAGAAGCGTTTTACTAATAGAGTTACAAAATTATAGAGTTGGAAGGCACTGAAAACAAGGGTGAAAAATTTACTGGCTCTGCTGAAAGCTGTTGAATTGCAACTCCAGTCATCCCTTGTCATTGGATTCGCTAAAACTGATGGAAGTTGCAATGTACCAACATCTGGAGAGCTACAAGATTCTAACCATGGGACTAGAATGAGGTGTGCAACTGTTGGAGCCACATTAGCCCCCCAGGAGACCTTGAAGGGCTGCATCTCCCCATTGCACCTCCCTAAAAAAACAAACCTTTTTTGCTCCTAAATGCCCACAAACATCTTCTACAGGTATGGGGAAATTTTCACCATATTTATGGTCATTCCTGGTCATTTTGGGCCCACAAGAAGCCTTTTTTGTAAAAAGAATTACCTGGGGTCATTTCCTGCTTTTCAGAAGGCATATCTTGTGCCTAAAATGTGGGGAAATGCCCCCCATGTTCTTTGAAGCCGTTTGTGGATAAATCTTTTGGGTGGGGTTGTGTGTGTGTGTGTGTATGCCTGGGGCCAGAGAAATGGCCTTTGGTCTTGCAATACCCTGCAGTGTGAGCCCACATTTCGACATAACATTTCTGCTCTCCATTACAATTTGTCTTTGGTCCTCATTGGAAGTTCCATTTTTGCCCTGTTTTTAAACTGGTAAGGACATGTCTCAGCTTGAAAAGAAAGGATGTACTGTTCTCTGGAATTATCTCTCTTTTCATGCGATTTAATATGTTAAAGCAATTTCATCAATAAACTCCTAGTCTCTTCCAACTAATAAACAGATAATTGATACATTGATTGGCATATGGTTACTTACATAATGTGTCTCAGTACATGTTTTCAGTAGAATTTTTATGAGGCTCTTGAATGTAACTTGCTTTTTAATCTTGGGACAGGATTTGTCAGAACTTGAAAAACTCGATTGCCTTCCTTGCATTAAAGAGCTCTCAATATATGGAAATCCTGTGAGTAACCTTTTTTGGAAGATTATATGCATTATGTTTATGTTTTTGTCTATTTAATTTACTGTAATTATCCATAATCTTTGTTTAGTCAATGTTGTGTAGTATGCTGCGTTAAACTGTCACAAAGATGGCTTTCAATGTTAGACATGTTTTGGAGAGCTTTGAATGCACTGTTGTGATGAATGCACAACTTGAGTATATGTGTGTTAAGGATGATCATTCTTGATTTTTCCATCCCTGAGAGATATCAAGAAAAAGCCATCAATTCCCTCCCTCCGCAGGGTTGAAACACTCAGGATCTTATTTTTCCACAGTGATGGGACTCTGTGTTACTATCTGAAGAAGGCTACAGAGCTTTCCAAAAACCAGCATAGTTTTCTAGAAAGCTGTGTAGCTTTCCCACAAAAGCTGCAGAGGTTTCTAAAAAGACGGAGGGAGAAAAAAGGACAAAACAGAATGTTGCACAATTTGAAATGCTTTTTTCTTCTAAAAGACTGCAGGGAAAGCACAAAACAGAATGACTTGCAGCCGCTGTACAGAGCTTTCCAAAAAGACGGAGGAAAAAAGAGCACAAAACAGAATGTTGTGCAGCTTCAAACGTTGCACAACTTTAAAACAGAAATGGAAACTATAGTCCCCCAAAATGCAAGAAACAATACACACACACATATAGTTGTCTCTCTTTCTTTGTGTATTTATGTGTGTGTGTTTTCCCAAGCACACATATGATGAAAAACGATATATTGTCCACAGGATAAACAATACAAATACACAGGAGCCCTGATGGTGCAATAGTTAAATGCTGGTACTGCAGCCACAATGCTGCGAGTTTGATCCCAGGCTCCCTGGTTGACTCAGCCTTCCATCCTTTTGTAGGTCAGTAAAATGAGTACTCAGCTTGTTGGAGGCAATTGACTTACAGATTGTAAACCGTTTAGAGAATGCTGAGTTCACTATGAAGCATTCTAGAAATGTAAATGCTATTGCTATATATCAGATCATCTTACACCAATATTGAAATTACTCCACTGGCTGCTGATTAGTTTCCTGGCAAGGCACAAAGTGTTGGTTATTACCTTTAAAGCCCTACATGATTTGGATTACCTACAGGATCTCCTCCTCCTGTATACTCCACCCCATACATTCATGCCTTCTGAGGGACATTTACTCCAGTCAGCCAGGACTAGGTTGGTTCCTGTTAGCCAGAGGAGTTTTTCTTCAGCTGCCCCCAGACTTTGGAATGGCCTGCTGAAAGAGAAATAAATGCCCAGCTAAATACCCTGTCTGAATCTAAAATAGCATTAAAGATCAGTCTCTTCCAGCAGGCCTATCCAGATGATTTTGAAATTTAAATTTTAAATGTGGATTGTTTTAATATGTACTGTATGTGTCTTGTTTATGTATCTGTATCTGTATTTCTCCATTTTTGGGGAGAAAGGTATACATCCCATAAATAAATACCGTAAGTGTGTGTGAGAAAGAGAAAGACAGGGAGCACACACAGATTTTCCAAATGCTCATATGATGAAGAATAATGTGTGCAGTTCACAAAGTGCACAGGTTTTGTTGTTCTGAGAACAGTTCCTGCAAGGTTTCAGACACTTTCTGGTTCTGGATGCTTTTTTCCTGTTCCTGAAAGGTTGAGAACTCCAAATATTGACTTCAATTGGAAAATTGTTGAGTACTCATTCCCTCTCTTGTGTGTTTGTTTGTATATGTGTGTGTTTGAATTTAATTCATGTTCTGAAACTGACTATGACTTTGGACAGTGAATGTATGTTTGGGAGTATTTTGAATACAAGAAGGTTGTTCTAATGCAAGAAGTCACTATGTTGCTTCAGAGACACTCCAGAATTAGTTGTGGTCTTTTAGTCTTTATTATTTTAGTCTTTATCAGAGGTAAACCAGAAAAAACCCACAAAAAAAACTATTTATCAGAGGTCTTTCTGATTGGTGCCTCTGCTTTCTAAATGGAGGTGGTGTCTATCAGGGGAAGGGTCTTCTCAGTGGTAAGCCCTGGAAATCTCAACTTAAGTTTTACATGCCACATTATGATATTGTGATGTGCCCAGACGTTGCTAGTGAATTGTTTTGATTAAACAGTATTCAATATTTTTTTTCTGCTGTAGTCTGTTCCTTCCCTAAGAAAACCCTATGAAATTCATGGCATCATTGTTAGTTAAACAGGTGCCTTGAAGGTATATACATACATATTAGAAAGCACAAGGGCAGAAGGACAAGACTAAGGATTAATCCAGAGTCTCTGACTCAGATATCTGTATGCGCATATAGCAATTCTTACCTCCAGGTTCCTTCCAGGAGTGGGTTGCTGTACATTGCATCTCTCCTAATGCTAGAGCTTGAATGAGAGCCAGTGTGGTGTAGTAATTTAAATGTTGGACTACAACTTTGGAGATTAGGGTTCGATTCCCCACTCAGCAGTGGAATCCCACTGGGTGATCTTGGGCAAGTCACATACACTGAATCCCAGAAAACCCTGGGATAGAGTTGCCTCTGTTGTTGTTAGCTGCCCTTGAGTGGACCTCAATTCATGGTGACCCTGTGGATGAGATGACTCCAACACTGCTCTGCTCAGGTCTTGCTGGTTTAGGCCCATGACCTCCCTGATTGAGTCTAGCCATCTGGCATGCAGTCTTCCTCTCTTTCTAACACCTTCTACCTTTCCAAGCATTATTGTCTCTCTTAATGAATCATGCCTTCTCATGATGCGGCCAAAGTATGACAGCCTCAGTTTTGTCATCTTGGCTTCCAGTGATAGTTCAGGCTTCATCTGTTCAAGAACCCATTTGTTAGTCTTTTTTTACCATCCATGGTGTATCCTCAGCACTCTTTTCCAGCATCACATCTCAAATGAGTACATTTTCTTTCTGTCTGCTTTCTTCACTGAGTTGCCTTGGAGTAGCCATAAGCTGAAAAAGAGTTGAAGGTACACAACAACAGCAAAGAGCTGGAATCTCAGCCTCCAGGAAGGATGGCAAACACATTGAATTTGGAGATTTATTACCCAGCTTAACCCTAGCCACTATCACTTTGCTTTCCAGGTGTCCCGCAAGATTTGCCATCGTGCCATTCTTATATTCCGTTTGCCGAACCTTCAGGTGCTGGATGGCGTAATCGTCAGCCCAGAAGAGAGGGCCAGGGCCGAAATCCATTTGCTGGAACAGCAAGTAAACTACAGTTATTATAATTAAGTTCTGTTTATCCCTCTTATCCTTTGGGAAGGGCCAAGACAGACATGATTCTCCCTGTTCAGATGTTGCCATTGGTGTGTTCTTTTCCCCCCCTTCCTTTTGGTTTTTGGGAGGCATCTGGAGGGCAGCCATGTTTTCTCACATGACAGTTCAATAATGAGCACTGTTTAGTTCCAGTCAGTGGTGCCACTATCTTTAGCTATCCCAGGTCCCAAAGATGGCATATGCCCCCTTGGGACCCTGCAATCTGCTCAAAATAATTATCTCTGTGCACCAAACTAACATTTTCTGATGGAGCTAGCAAGGTGAGCTTGTTCCTTTTTTTAAAAAAAAAAAATCTTCCTGCAGCACCAAATGACTTTCTGTGTGTGCATGGCTTGCTTTTAATTCATGAGGGATCTGTTCCTGCCGCTTGCCACCTTCCTTCCTGATCTTAAGTGGTGATTAGAAGGATACAACAGAGGAGAGATTTCTGGATGACAGAGATAATCGTAAGGAGGGGTTGAATTTACATGGCTTGGCATGAGATGGAGTTAAGAAGCAGGTGCTGGTTGAATGGAACCAGCACCTGCTCCATATGAATGGAAGGGTGACACTTTCAAAGGCAAAGAGGCAAAAATGAATGAGAGAGAAATGCAACCTTGTCCTTGTCACTTTTAACATGATATCAAATTCTCACATTGTACCTGCAGGCCCGCTCTCGTTTTTGAGAACACAAATACTGTGTAACATGGTTATAACCTTCCCAGAATGATTTATTGTCTTTACATGCATCTGGGACTTTCTAACCCAGAGCACTGCTTGCATTGCAATACACAAATAAAGGTGACATATATACATGCCAAAGGAGGTTGTATATGTGTTAAGTATCCACCTTCCCTCCAGCCACCTATGTCCATTCTCTCTCCTCATGGACTGAACGCACTGAAGCCACTCACAAATAGAAACGATCACTAGAAAAGGTTTAAAGACCCCCCCCCCTTGCTGAGGAATGAGAGTGGCCCACTTCATCAAGCCCTTGTTGAAACCAAAGGAATCTGGTGTAGTGGAACCAGAGCTCACAGGATCAAAGCACTCAGATTTTTTTGATTAGCTGAGATGATAAAATCATCATCTTTATACTTCCCTGTTTCTTTGAGTCTTACCTGCGATCCCTACACTTTCTGGGGATAGGTGGATGAGATGAATAGCAATATGTATTCCCTATTTTAGTGAATGATTCCCTATTTTAGTGCAAAGTATTTTGAAGTGGCTTGGTCTTAAATGACCACTTAGGAACTATCAATGGTACTCAAAGACCTGCTTCTACTGGTGCTGAAAGCTGCTATTTGTTGAGGTAGATCAATAATACTGCCTGCATTTTTGGATTCTCCTTGGAACATGGATATGATGAGCATGGTCATAACAAACACAACATTTATCACTATACCACTGCTGGAGATCATCTGGGAATCTCATGTTTGCCCCCTTGAATGCCTTTATAGAAGAAAAGTAGGATACGAATTGAATAAATAAAACCATTACAGAATTACATATGATTGTGCAATCATAGGATTTGATGCTAAGTTGAGGATTCAGCTTCCTGAGAAACTGAGCATCCTCATCTTCCCCCCCCCCCCCAGGAGTCAGGTTGCTAGTCCTTCTGTCTTTAGAGATAGGTTTGAAAGTAAGTGCACAATGCCTAGCAAAATCTCAATAAGACAAGGCTGATCAGAATCTCTGATTGTCAAGAGGTTGAGGGAAACCCAAGGAGTAACTATCTTTCTCCCTTATGATTGGGAGAAGCAAAATGAAATAAGCAAAATAACCAAATTAGACTTCTATATTGCCTCATTGGAAGCAAGGATACAGTCTGCAAAGAATCTGAACTAGAGTAGAATTTGGAATTTCAACCTTTTTCCATTTGTAGGTATCTTATCTCTAAGGTTAGACTCCACCCCCAGCCTTAATTTCTGATACCAAAATTTCCAGTCCCACCAGCAGACCATGCAAAGTCTCTGCCATATTCATGGCAGCTGAGGCAGTATGTCTGTCTGTGGCGCCAACTCCTGCATGGGTTACTGCATATAAAATGAACATGTTTTTGCCACTCGATGGTGGTTTGTATACAAGAACTATAAGTGGTTGTGGATTGAATCGCTGCATGATGTAAACGCTTTATTTCCAAACTGACCTGTGCTTTTGTACATCGGACATCACTTAAAAATAAAAAACATGGAAATATTAACACAGCTGGGGGAAAAGTGCTAAAGCTCCCTGCTCTTTAGAGGAATCTCCTGTTTTTCAGAAAGCTTCAGTGAAGATGTTCTACCTTGTTAGCTGGAACAGAACAGAGGCATTATCTCATTAGGCCACTGAAGTGGAACAACACACAATTTCTCCCAGTTCTCTTCATGACATCCAATGTGTTCTTCCCTAAGTGCTTGTTAGAAAGTTAAGAAGCAAGATTTTACATTGCTTTTTTTTTTTTTTTTTTAGTAACTCTGGGTGTTAAATTCGCAAGAAATTTCACACAGAAGGAAATAACCTAATTAGCATCTTATTTTCTATCAGTGCTGTCAGACAAAGCCCAGAAATGTTTTGAAACTAGAAAAAAATCACAATATGCCAAATGATCCACAGATCATTGACCTGCCTACACTTTTTTCATGGTTTCCCAAAATTTGTGGCCTGAGCTGATCTGTTTCATACTGCATATGGTATGGCTGGTCCCAAAGCCTTTTTTCTTCTGGTATCAAATTTACCACTATTTCCCCAAATTTTTGTTCTGTGCTTGCCATTTTCATGGAACAAAGATGCTCCCAAATTGATGGCTTCCCCTGGAGAAGCAAGAATAGATAAACAAAAAGGGTGGGATATGGCGGCCTCACTTTGTGGTACATCTTCCTTTTCCTTCATCCTGTGTGTGGTTTGTCCTGGTGACAAGGATGTTGACCTGAAGAGATTGTCACATCCACATCTAAAGATAAATTGGCCTTTAAACCATAGCAGTTTCTTTGGTCCTACTAAATTTCTCATGCAAATGAGGTTTCAAGGGGCAAGACATCTTCCCTGATTCCTTATAGCTTGCTATATTTCCAGGGCTGGCTTTCCCATTAGGCAAAGTAAAACAGTTGACTCAGGCAGCAGATGCTGGGATGTGGCAAACAGATGTTGGAGGAGAAAGAGATATTTGTAATATGGCTGGCCCTGAACCCTGTAAGTTAGCCTGCAACCTTCAAGTGTGCCAGCCGACACTAACTCATTGTCTTGTGTTTCAAGGAAGGCTTGCCAAACCAATTGGCTTTTCTCCATGTTCTGAGAAGGGAGATTGCAACAAAATATTCTGCATTTCCATTGCTCCTACAACTCCATCTATATGGAACATTGTCTCAACTCGCTTCACAGATAAATTTCAGATTTAATAAAGTATTTTTAAAGGTGTCAGGGAGAAGAGAGAGAGCCATTTTTGACCTTGCTACTGAAAATCAATTAAGAAGCCATGGAAATAAACCCTAAAACAATAACCTGAATATTTAAAAAAAATTGCCTAGATTTGCAGGGCTATTGCCCAGACATGAACTCTAGCCAATGCACAGAAAATTCACTGGACTGGACTGCACTGTGCCTCCTGGAAGTCACCCCCACTTGGGTCACTTTTAGCCCAAGCCTGCATGATAATAAGAGACTCTGAAATAAATAGTCTCCCCAGAAGTAACTTTCCTATGATCTAGTTTTAGATGTTTACTAATACATTAAAGCAAAGTTTGTCAAAGTATGGCCCATGAGGCATATCAAAAAACAAAAAGTGATTTCCACTCACTTTCTGTTGTCAAGAAAGGTCTCTCTTTAACCTAAAATGATCCATGGGGGATTTAAAAAATGGCAAAAATGCCCCCCAGGGGACACTTGGGACCCAAAAAAAAGATATATCTATATGTATATATGCGCAGTGAAATCTTCACCAAGGTGTCTTGGGGGCTACTATGGCTTCCTCGCCTTCCACAGTTGCCCATCCCTTCTTTAAAAGAAAGGATGACCATTATGAGCTTTCATATCGCTGCTTACCACTGGTTTTAAGGATTGCCCCCAGGAAAACAGCTTTTGTGGGATGAGGGATCAAACACTGAGCCCCAGCAAAGGACCTTCATGTCCCAAGTATAAGCACCCTCTGTTTGCATAGGAGATGCTTCCCACTTCAAAAACTGCAAATACTTCAAACTGGTATAGAAATCATCTGAGCTGTTTCCTGACTTGCAGGGAAATAGTGTGGTGTATCTCTAAAGCTATCTAACATAAACTACATCTGATATAGCTCTTCTGTTTCTGCATTACATTGTTAAGTTGGTTGTGTTTTGCTCTGGTTCTCGTACCTCCTGTCAAATGATAGGGCTGGTGTTTAACCTGGAGTTTAGTTACTCTGAAACTCACAATCAGGCCTGTTTGCACACTGTAAAACTTCACACAGCATAACAGAGCATGGTGCAATGCTTGTTTTTTGTGGTGATGAACATTGTTGAAGCAAACCAAACTCAGTTTGCTTTCACAAGAAAACCTAGCAAATGTTTGACATAGCATTTTTACAATGATGCTATGCTCTGAACTCACAAAGGAATCTGGCAAGAAAAGAAAAGACAAAGTGTGATGGGAATGGTAGTTTGCAGCTTATCCATAGGCCAGACATGGCTTCCTCAAACTTTCCTCCATTCATGGCTGACTGGATCCCTAGGGAGAGCTAAAGACTCTTCCCCCAGCAACCTAAAACCAGCCATGATTGCTGATTTCCACTGGTAATGGAGGTACAAAGCAGCGATCTTGATCAAGGTGACTGCGGAGAGGGGATTTTAGCAAAGATAATGGGAGTTGTAGTGTTACACATCTGAAGATTCAAGAATGCTGGTGTACACCATCTCAC
>CM034701.1:9763904-9784127 GCA_020142125.1 Phrynosoma platyrhinos
CCCCCCCCCCATCCTCCAGGTCCTTTCCATTTCTTAATCCACCTGGTAGAAATAAGTTGTTAACCATCTTTTGTGCTCTTACAGCTGGAGGGAAAAAATCAGTTTCAGAGAAGTCTTGAGGGCTTCATTCCATGGCAGGCATGGCCAAAGGCAAAATGGGTAGGACTAAAAATACCAAATTGCAGTTCTTACTCTCAGTATCTGCAGATAATACAGTTTGACACCACTTTAACTTCCACGGCTCTGTGCTTGGAATGCTGAGATTTGTCATTTGTTGTGGCATCAGAGCTCCCTGACTGAGAAGGCTAAATGTCTCCCAAAACTATAATTCCCAGAATCCCATAGCATCGAAGGAATACAAAGGGAATACCCTGGGATAGGGCAAGGAGGAATTCCAGAAGGTAGATCTGTTATGAATTTGGCCCACAGAGCGTCTGTTCCTAAGAGGAGAGTGTGATGGAAACTGCATTTTGCAGCTTATCCATAAGCCACACATGGTTTCTTCAAAACTTCTATCCCCAAAGCTCAAACATCCTGCAAGCTTAGCAGGCATTTTTAGGTGACAACTAAGAGATTTCACTCCTCTTCCCTTTGTGGAGAAAAGGCAGGACAACTGAAACTCGTTGTTCTCAATCAACATTTGTAGGTATCAGCTAAGCCCCAACCTTGGAGAAAGGGGAGCAGGAACAAAAATGCCAGGTCTAAGTGGAACAGTTCTAGCTGATACTTAGGTCACAGACCCAGTAATATCAGTGGCCATGACAATTGATTACCTCTGAGCATCATCTGCTTCATAGAGGACTAACATGGAGAATCTACCTCCCTTCCACAATTCCCCACCTTGTACTAAGATCCTCCATAGATGTCTGCATCTTTCATAGTAGGGGCAGAGATTTGGAAAAGGCCTCTTGGGCACAGAACTTTTGAAATTCACTGTCAAGAGAGCTTGCAGCAAAAACAGACCAAAGCATCCTAGTGTCCATTTAGTGGGCTTGCATGATAAATGGCTTCCACCTCCCTTTCCCCATCCATAGCATTTTCTAAAAATTATCCCATGTCCTGCCAAGTCAAAAAATCCATTTTGTGGCTCTTATTGTATATTGGTGGCTGGGAAGTAGACCTAGAGTTCCAAAATGGCAAACCTGAGATAAGTTGTAGTAAATGTTACAGAGGGGAAAGTGGAAGTTAGCAGCATCCATGCAGATAGCATTATGTATGCTTCACCCTTAGGCATAATCCAGTCTTCTTTTATCCCAGCCTAGTTTTACAATATCTGATCTCTAGGTAAGTATGGTGTGGTTTTTTTCTTTACAGTGTTTCCAAGAATGAGAAATGAGATTTATTTTGCCTCTTATCTCATCATATAGATCTTTCCTCCAGCTAATTCTCCAATAGACCCTGGATTCCCTGGACTGCAATTGACTTTCCCTAAACCTTGCACCATGAGAATTGCCAACATTGCCAATGTAAGCCTACCTGGAGGTGTCAGCCATCTGTATGGGGCTGATTTCATCTTTCCTCACGCTGCTGATGAACTGGTTGGGACTGAGACGAACAAAAGTGAGTGCCAGCAGACCATTATGCTCTTGTTTGTTTGTTAACTGCTTTCACGTCGGTCTCAACCCATGGTGACCCTATGGATGAGACATCTCCAGGGGGCCCCATCCTCTACTGCTCTGCCCAGCTCCTGCAAACTCATATTTGTGGTCTCTTTAATAAAGTCCATCCATCTAGCATGTGGCCTTCCTCTCTTTCTACTTCCCTCCACCTATCCTAATATTATTGTCTTTTCCAACGATTCATGTGTCCAAAGTACAACAGTCTATGGGGGGATGCAGACGGTGAAAAGCACCGTCTTCAACCCCAGGAATGGGATGGACAGCTGGACGCCGGGTGCCCCAACCCTTTCCTGAGGACATCATTGGAGCGCCCATCGTTGCACACTACAGGCATTCCAATGATGTCCTTCCAGCTCAGTGTCCAGACATGCTATGATGCCTTTCTGCGCCTTGCGGAAGGAGCACTATTTTAGCGCTCCTTCCAGGGCTGGAAAAAGTGGATCGGGGCCAAGGCATGGGGCAGCCTCAGCTCCAATCTGCGGCTTCTCAGGGCGGCCCATGGCCGCCCATCTGCAGAGGCCCTAAGTCTTGCCATCTTGGCTTCTAGGGATATCTGGCTTGATGTGCTCTAGGACCCATTTGTTTGTCCTTTTGGCTGTCCATGAAACCCTCAGCACTCTTCTCCAGCACCACATTATCTCAAATGCATTGATTTTCCTATCTTCTTTCTTGACTATCCAGCTGTCACATTCATCCATGGTAATAGGGAATACGATGGCTCTTTTACTACTTCTATTTCCTCATTGTCTCATTGAATGTGTGCAAGTTCTCTGTGGTCATTATTTTTGTTTTCTTTATGTTCAACATTAAGCCTTCCATTGCACTTTCTCCTTTGATCTTCCTTAGTAGTTGTTCTAGGTCTGTGAGGTTTTCTGCTAATATTATGGTGTCATCAGCATATCTCAGACTGTTGATATTTCTTTCTCCTATTTTCACTCCTCCCTCTTCCATGTCCAAGCCTGCTTTCCTTACAATATGTTCTGCATATGTTGAATAGGTAGGGTGATAGGATGTGGCTTTGTCTGATTCCTTTGCCATTTGCTCTTGATCTCACACTAAATTTCAAAAAGTTACTGCCCTGATCTGGTGCTTTCTCATGTTGGCAGATAATCTATTGTGACCTGTTTGGATAGCCTCCAATTGTACAACATGGGCAACCCAAAAGAGACAAAAAAACTTTCAGGTTTTGGTTGGGGGGTGCTGATTGAGACATCTAGAAACAGAACTTTGTGAAGTCTATATTAGTGCATGTATATTCACAGACTTATAAGCATGAATAGGAAAATCTGTTAGCTTCACTTTCTCCTGCATTTGTTTTTAAAACTACTGTACATTTGGTGAGGACACAGGGGAGAGCCTTCTCAGTGGCTGCTCCCAGACCATGAAACTCCCTCCCATAAGATGTTCAGGTTGCATTCTGTTCTCCTTCTGCCAGTAGACAAATACCTTTTTAGTAAGATTGGACTTTGGTTCTTAAATCATGGCAGAAGGATGTTTTTGCTGTACTGTGCTGTGCTATTATCATTTACCTTTTCTCTGTGTTTAAAAAATGGTTTACTGTAACTTGTTCTAAGTAAAATACAACAAAATCCAAATTCCACAAAACAGTGATACTTTTATAGGCCAACCAAAATGCATAAAATACATCATGTAAGAGCCTTCAAAGCTTCATCTGCTTCTTCCTCAGGTAAAAATGTTAAAAATCATACCAGAGAAGAAAAGTGATGTGTTGCAGTCACCGTCCTACATTTTGTCCCAGATGTTGCTTCTGGGGCCAATTAAGATGGTCTGGAGGAATCTCAGTGCAGCCAGAGGCCATTCCCCTTCTTGACTATATGGAGAACTGTGGGGGGGGGGGGGGGGGGGGAAGGAAGGCAGTAAATGACAGGAATAAAATTTCACCTCCATTAGCAAGAGAAAAGTAATTTCCCTTGAGATCCATGCTGTCCATGCCTTGTGCAAAGCTAAGTGCCCCTTTCTTAGGTAGAAAACATTGTGATTATAAAGGAGTTTCTGTACAAAAAACCTTTAGGTGCTGTTTAGGTAAAACATACCATTTGTAGTCTAAATGAAAGAGTTTTACCTTTAGAGTGTATCACATGGGAAGGGAAGCACCCAAATCCCGGTGATAAACAGGGTTTAAATCCCATGAATATCCTGCAAAAGCAGGATTGTTTTCAGACATCTTGGGTTAATTCAGCATTATCCTGACATTAACCTGTGAATAAAGTGGCAAAATTGCACCGCTTTTTATTTTGAGAATTTTCCTGATTGTGCCACTTTATTTACAGGTTAATATCAGGATAATGCTGAATTAGCCCAATGTCGTCTGAAAAGAATCCCACTTTTATGGGATATTCCCAGATTTAAGCCCCATTTATCCATGGGATTTGGGCTCTTCCCTCTTGTGTGATAAACTCCTTTGTTGGAAGTTTTAAAAAAGTCCCAGTCCATTAGCTCCCTTTTGTTAAAGTTGCAAAATTCCGTATCTTCAAATCCAGGAACCGTATTTAGGGGTAGCTGTGTGGCCATGCAGCAAAATACAACAAAAATACAAAATCCACAATACAGTGATACTATTTATTAAGACAACCAAGGTGCGCAAAATGCATCATGAAAACTTACACAGTAAAACACAAGCAATCAAATTTTAACTCCATTAGCAAATGAAACATAACTTCTCTTGACTTTCCCAAGAAGTCTCTGTACTCTGTTGTTTTTCTTAAATAGAATTATTTAATTGTTTTATTTAACTTTTGTAAAACAAGATTTTAGCTGAACTTTGTTTTAAATTGTTGTAAGCTACTTTGGATCCAATGCCAGGAGAAAGGTGGGAGATAAATTAACATCAAGTTTGCAAATGTTGGTAAACGATTAAAAAATGAACTGAGACTTTTCCCTAATCTATACTTCCCAAATTAGTAGATAGCTATTTTAAGCATGGCAAGAACTACACTGTCCCTAAAGGAGTTCAAGGACGAAATCTAATGTGGGAACAGTAGTTCACCATGAAACCCATTGGGTGACCTTGGGCAAGTCACACTTTCTCAGCCTCAGGAGAAGGCAAAGGCAAAGCTCTTACCTACCACTTCACAAAGTCCAAAGTTTTAATGCAGATTTCATTATTGCTCTTATTCATTAATTTATGTCCCATCTTGAATGGACTCAAACATCTTATAAAAATTAAAACAAGTACAGGTTCTTTGCTTCCCTTACAGGTGTTGGTATACTCTAATCAGAAACAAAGTGAATTGAAATTCTAATCCATCTTTACCTGTGAGTCTCATTTCTGAAGGCAGATACTTGGGACAATATATATGTCAATATAAATGTTTTTCCACTGGTAGCCCAGTCTTGTTTCTGCTGCTGTCTTTGGGGGGGAAAGCAGCATATAAATAAAATGATTTATTCTTGGTCTGATGGATTGCTGGTTCCTCCTGTCTGCAACCTCCAGTATGCCACTGACTACAGGTTGCTTGAAATATAACACATGAATATTTCCACACAAACTGAAGTGCATCCCTGAGATCAGGCATGTAAATTTGATGTCCGCCTCATATAAATTTATTTTCCTAGTTTGGCACAAATAAGTAAAGAGCTTGACTCTGTAGTCTGAATCAGTTAGCTTATTTTATTTATTTATATCCTGCCCCTCTGCAGAGCAATCTCTCAGCTTCCATATACCCCTTCACATCCATGACTTCTTTCATTCATTGACTAGGTTTTGGAGAGTGCTAATTTTAGAGTTTCACTTTCAGGCAAGAAATCAAAGAATGCAGCTGTGGGAGCCACTAATCCTCGAAGCATCCATGCAGAAGTAGCCATCAGGCAAGCCAGAAGTACATCAGCTAACCCGCCAAGCCATGCACCATCACAGAGTGGTCCTTCCCGAACAACATGAGGGCAAAGAGGGTACGTGAAAGCTTAGAAAATTTGCACAACAATAGCTGTGCCATTAAAAGTTCTGTATTACTTTCTGCATTTTATTGGACTGTTTTAAGGCTGTTTGTTTGTTTGTTTTATTATTATTTTGTTTTCTTATATTCCACCTTTCTCCCAATACAGGGACTTAAGGCGGCAAACAACAGATTTAAAATGATACAATTTAAAAACAGTGCACGTTAAAAAGTATAAATATAAAAAAACAATTAAACCATTTTAAAGTTCAAAACAGTTATAATTTAAAATTGATTGTTCCATACAGACCTTAGAATTTAAGTAGCACAACATTCCCAGACTTTATTGATTTTGCAAAGGCCTGCCCACACAAGAATGTCTTTATCTGCCATCAGAAGGATAGCAGGGATGGAGCCATCCTGGCCTCTCTAAGGAGGGAGTTCCAAAGCTTAGGAGCAGCCACTGAGAAGGCCCTCTCTCTTGTTCCCATCAAACTCGCCTGAGAGGGTGGATGATCTCAATACTCTAGGGGGCTCATACAGGGAGATACGGTCCTTCAAATAGTCTGGACCCAAGTCGTATAGAGCTTTATAAGTCAAAACCAACACTTTGAATTGTGCCTGGAATGGACTGGCAGCCAGTGGAGCTGTTGCAACAAGGGAGTTGTATGCTCCCTGTAGCCAGCTCCAGTTAACAGCTCTTTGGACCAGGTGAAGTTTCTGAGCACTTTTCAAAGGCAGCCCCACATAGAGCGCATTACAGTAATCCAGATGAGATGTAAGCAAGGCATCATGGCTAGATCTGACTTATTTATACCCCCCTCTTCAGCCACAAAAGCTCTCAGAGCGCTTTAGAGATTGTTAATGTGACAGTTCCCTGCCCTCAGGCTTACAATCTAAAAAGACATGACACAAAAGGAGAAGGGAATGGCAGTGGGAAGAGGATCAAGTCCAGCAGATACTGTTGGTTCTTCTTTCCCTCCCAAGATCAGAGCGGTAGAATGGAGGGAAGATCCTTTGTCTGCTTCTGGGGCTAGGCATGGTGGAGCTGTGCCTGCCTCTTATTCTCTCCCTTTGAAGCCAGGGTAGCAGCAGTTAAGATGGAGGAAAGGCCTTTTATCTTCCTCTGGATCTAGGTATGGTGGAGTGTGCCTGCCTCTTCTTAAACACATGACTCCTGTTCCCGCAACAGTCGCATTAGTAAAAAAAATTGGGAACATAGTGCTTTCAAAGCAGCCATCACCGCATGTCCTTTCAATTACACAACTGGGGCTGCTGCCTTCATTGCACTCTCTTCCTGACTCTCCCTTAACCCTGACTTCCTTACCTCATGTCCTACCCAGCTTTCCTTTTGGTTATTTGTATTTATTTTTTTTTATTTTTTTCATGCAATTGCAGTGCTCTGCTTCTGTGAGTTATTGCTAGTTATAATTAAAAAAAAACCAACAGAAAAAACAACAACAACTAGGGATCAGGCTGCTTGGGAATAGCAAGTGGGAGGGGGGACAGGAGGGCACACTGAAACCATGTGACTATCAATCGGACAACTGCCCCAGCCGTGATATTTCCACCTGGGGATTTGTGCAATTGTGAGGTCATTGATGGGTTTCCCCCGTCAATGAAAGGGGATGAGACAGGTTGGGGGCAGCATCATGCAATAAATATTGCCAAAGCTGCTTTTTTTCCTTTTGTACTTGCTATTTAAAAGCTGCATGTAGTAATCTCCTCTTTCTTTCTTTCTTTCTTTCTTTCTTTCTTTCTTTCTTTCAGAAAACTGAACAGTAGCACATTCTGGAAGAATGAAGTGTAAAGAACCGGAAAGGGCAAATGGATGCTAGTTTTAACACTTATCTAAATGTTTATGTGGGCTGTCACTCTGCCAGCTTGTGTTAAACCGGAGAAGAATTTGTTCCATAATTTTACATGTATATATTCATATCTTAGATCTCAGACTAAAATGAACAAACTAACAAAGCTTATTAAGTTGATGAAATATGCTTTCTTCAGTGAACTGGAACTGAATAAGATATTTTGAATGAAAACTCAGCCTTTGGTTCTAACCATATATGAGCACCAGCAGTGTGATTATAGCTCCCATTTTTCTAAATGCAAACCAGCCTTGAAGGAGGCCATCAAAAGCAGAAAATATGTCATTTGCTAAAAAATGCTTTATTTCCCAGGCTGCTTTCCTATCCTATCCATCCAGAAGAAGGCATCTTGAAGAATCAACAATTGGGAATTTACTTCTTAATAATATTTAGTCCCATTACTTGTTTTCATATTTAAAAATTAATGTGCTGTTACTCATGTCAATCTTAATAGAAATCACTCATTCATTATTTGTCACTTTTCCATTACTTTAAAAAACAAAATCTTGGGATTGATAAAATATCCACCAAAAAAAAAAAAAACCTTTGAAAAATCCACTCAAAATGTCTAAGAATTGTCTTTTTAGAGTAACGAGAAAAAGTGATGATTCTCCCTCATTTATAATGTTGTTCCCATTCCTTGCATTACTTTTGAAATGTCACTTTCTTACATTCTAATTAACCTCCCTAGAATAATGATGTAATTATGATTCTTTTAGAATAATAGAATTGTGGAGTTGGAAGAGACTCCAAGGGCCACACAGTCCAGCCCCATTTTGCCTTGCAGGAACACAGAATCAAAGCACTCCCAACAGATGGTCATCCAGCCTCTGTTGACAAACCTCCAAAGAAGGAGACTCTATCACACTTTGAGGCAATGTCAAACAGATCTTACTGTCATCAGGAAGTTCTTCCTAATGTTTAGGTGGAATCGCTTGTCTTGTAGCTTTTTAATCCATTGTTCTGTGTCCTAGTCTCTGGAGCTGCAGAAATAAACCTTTGTTGCATCCTCCTGCCACCTCCTATAATTAGGTAAGAGTCACAGATAACTATGAGGTGTTTTTGTGCATTAGTATTAGTATTAGTATCCTGCCTCTCTCCCAATATAGGGACCCAAGGCACCGAACAGCAAATTGAAAAGCAATACAATTTAGAAACAGTAGAAAAACATTAAAATGCATAAATATAAAATTTAAACAAACTGTTAAATGATTTTAAAAGTTAAAAAAAGGAATGGATTAAAATGTAACGTGTTAAAAACTCTATACCAGGGGTAAGCAACCTTTCCCCTTTAAGGGCCGAGGGACTTCAGCTCCCAGAAACTTCAGCCATGTTGGCCAATAGTCCCATGTTGGCCAATAGCTCCTGGGATTCTGGGAGCTGAAGTCCCTCGGCCCTTAAAGGGGAAAGGTTGCCTACCCCTGCTCTATACAAACCTTAAAATCTGCGCACAGCATTTAAAGCCCAGCCCTTTTCAATATGAGAAAGCATTGTGTCTGTGTCTGTGTGTCTATAGGGTGGCGAAGAGAGAGAGAGAGAACACAACATGCAGTACTTTGTGGCCCCTTAAAGATGAACCTACTAGCATTTCTGAATTAGAGTTCACTTCACCAGATACAAAGGAGGTTACCCTGAGCGGTGGGTGTCCATGTCCAAGTGGAGAGCAGAGAGAAACGAAATGTGTGATGCTAAGTCTGCAGGTTCCATTTTTTTGTTTCTCTTTGACCTCTCTGGAGTTTATCACATGGGAGAAATCCCGTGCAGAAACGGGGTTTTAAATTGAAAAAAACCCCGCAAAAGCGGGCAGATTTTCAGACGATGTTGCTGTTAAAATGGGGTTAACCTGAATGGAAATGCTTCTTTTTACTTTTGGAAAATCCCGAAAGTAAAAAGAAAGCAGTTTTTGACTACTTTCCGTTCGAGTTAATCCCATTTTAACAGCAATGTGTGTGAAAATCTGCCCGCTTTTGCAGGTTTCCCCCACCTTTTAAATCCCATTTCTGCACAGGATTTCCCCCATGTGATAAACTCCAATGTTTAATCTCCTGCGTCTTGCAACCATGCGCTGTCCTAAAGAAGCCACAGGGCACTTTTCTTCTTTCTGCTGCAACAGACTAACATGGCTGCCTCCTTTGGGAATGGTACTCAACTAGCCTTCCTGAACCTGCTGCCTTCCTAGTGTGTTGTAGTGTAGTGGGAGTTGTAGTTGCAGTGCAACACATTTGGCAGACAGCAGGTTTGAGAAAGCTGGTGGAAATGAACAAATCTTTGCTTCATCCCCACTCGCTTTTAATCATCCAATGGTTTCCTTATCAGTAGGAAAGACAGAAGGGGGAAAATCCAGTGAAATCCAGAACTGCTCAAAATTTAGCATGAAGCTGCTGACATTGTGCCTGTATCCCCCTGCCCCAAACACACACAAGGTTGCCTTATGCCTGCCTTCCTCAGCCTGATGTCCTTCATATGTTTTTTGGACTACAACTCCCAGCATTTCTGGCCCTTGGCCATGCCATTTATGACCGATAGACTGGAAATCTTATATATGCACCAGATTAGAGAAAGTTGCTTTATGTCATTGCAGGATTAAAGCAATTTGGCACCATTTTAACTGCCATGACTTTTATCTTACAGAATCCTGGGATTTGTAGTTTGGTGAGACACCAGAGCTTCCTGACAGACCAGGCTAAATAACTTCCCAAACTACAAATCCCAGGATTCCACAGGATGGAATCATGGCAGTTAAAGTGCCATCAAACTGCTTTTAATTCTGCAGTGTGGCTACATCCTCCGTTGCCTGTTTTAATTAAAAATTGGGGTTGGGGTATTATGGAATCATATACATTGCAGTACAATGAAAAACACTGATATAAAGTGGGGAAATACTACATTGTGATCAATGATTTTAAGATGTAACAGTTTAGGCCAGTTAAGGGATTAATGATAGAAGCATTTGTGTATTTTATTTTTATCTTTATATTTGATATGGGGGCTTTTGAGCAATGGTGACCACACAGAATAAAAGGAAGTTGCCATCCATTCTGAGTACATGTCCTGTTGAGAATTTGTAATGCAAGTGGGAGTGTAACCATCCTCTTTTCCAGGTTTTGGGTCCTCAGATGTTGGCTTGAGTCAAATTAATAGGATCTGTGAACAGAAAATGGGAATGAATGCCATTACAATCCAGTTGTTAATGGCCTCATATTATGTGCTAGCAAGGATGGGAGATGCGAGATGAAGCGTGATTGCCTTCAGGCAGCAAAGTGGCACAATAGATGTGAGAAAGTGAGACGCCAGTGTGGTTTGAGTGCTGGTTTACGACTCTGGAAACCAGGGTTCAATTCCCAGCTTGGCCATGGAAACCCACTGGGTGACCTTGGACATGTCATATGCGGAAGTCAATGGCAAACCTCCGTTGAACAAATCTTGCCAAGAACACCCAATGTTAGGTTCGCCTTAGGGTTGCCATAAATCGGAACCGACTTGAAAGCCCACAGCAACAACAAATGTGATGTGACACCACATTGAAAATGGCTCTGTGGGAAATGGGAAGGGCTCTGAGGAAGACATGTGTGGTGCTGAGAGTCTCTGATTGTACATAGAATAGGACAAGAGAGGGGGACCTTGGGCTATGGGGGCTGGATCTAGACTCTTAGCCTCCCATTCTGGCCTTCTGGGGTTTCCCATAATAATATCAGTGTTTATGTTTCTCAGCTTTTTTACAGATCCCCATACCTACCAAGTGTCCCAGTTTGACAGTGACAGTCCTGATTAATCCTATGCCCTCCCACTTTTTCAACTGCTATTAAAATGTCCTAGTTTCTCTTTCCTCCTCTCAGTTCTGCCCTTCATCCTCACCTTACTTCAGTTGCTGCAAACTGAGTTAAAAGTACAAAATTTGCTCTCTGTTAACTCAGGAGGAGAGGAGGGGGTGGAAGCTTGCCCTTTCCAGTAGGCTCAGGCAAAAACAAACTATTGCAGCCTCTCCAGCTTGTCTCTTCTTCATTAGTAACTTTTGCCATCCTAACCAACACTACAAATAAAGAAGAGCAGTCAAACACATTTCAGCAAACTTTTTAAAGAAGAGCTATGAAGGAACTAGCCAAGATTCTCAAGTGTAAAGATATATAATTGAACTCTAAAAATCAGGATTGTCCATGCCATTGTAGTTGCAGTTTCTATGTATGGTTATGAAAGCTGGACAGTGAAGATAGGAAGATGTGATGGGAAGAAAATCCACTCCTTTGGGCGGTGGTATGGGAGGAAAGTTATGCAGAAACCATGGACAAGTAAATGGATCCTACAGCAGAAGCCAAGATGACTGAATGGAGAATGTGATACTTTGGACACCTCATGAGAAGACATAACTCATTAGAAAAGACAATAACATTTGGGAAGGTAGAAGTAGGAAAAGAGGAAGACTTCATTCCAGATGGATCGACTCTATCAAGGCCCCGAGTCTACAAGACCTGAGCAGGGCTGTTGATGACGGGGGAGACTTGGAGGAATTTCACAATATTTATGGAAGGCTTACCTGAACTGGTTGTTTCATTTCACATGGGCATATTGCTTTTGTTATTTTAAACTGCTAAGTTAACTTCAACCTATGAATGAGACATAGGAGTTTATCACATGGGACGAATCCTGTGCAGAAACTAGATTTAAAGTGAAAACAACCCGCAACAGCCAAAACCTGTTCCTTTTTACTTTGGGAACTTCCAAAAGTGAAAAGGAGCAGGTTTTGGTGACTTTCCATTCGGATTAATGTCGCGTTATTATTTCTCCTTTACACAAATACGTCTGAAAAACAACCTGCTTTTGCAGGGTTTTTTTCCGGATTTTTAAATCCTGTTTTTGCATGGGAAAATTTGCCTCCATGTGATAAACTCCATATGGTTGCCATAGGTTGATATTACTATAGACCAGTTGAAGGCTTCTTCCAAAGTGCATCCAGGAATGACTTTCACCAGCCTCTGCTTTTATGATTTTCATTTTGGTGGCCAAACTTACAGATCTATGCTTATGCTTGGAGTAGCTCATGAAGCACTTTTATATGCTGCTCTCTCCCATTCTGTTTTGTTAAATATCTAAGGGTAGCTGTGCTGGCCATTTGTGCATGCATGCTCAATATGCGATTCTGGGGGCAGCTGCTGTTTACCTTGCCTGTTGTAGGCAGGCTCACACAACTACTAAGATCAACTAGCGCAGAGTCCTGTTCTTTTCCAGCTCAAGAGTTATTGCGTTGTTTACTGCAGACACACCACTGCAACCTGACACCAAAAGTCTGAGTTTCTTCAGCCCTCCTTCCCCATCTCTTCCTTCCCCAACTCTTCCAGCTAAGCAGAGAACGAAGGAAAAGGTGGGATCAGCAGATGTAAAAAGACTTTATTAAAAGGTGTGTCTATGAGAGCCAGTGTGGCTTAGTGGTTTGAGTGCTGAACTACAACTCTAGAGATCAGGATTTGATTCTCAGATCGGCCATGAAACCCACTGGATGACCATGAATGACCCACTGGATGACCATCACATGCTCTCAGCCTCAGGGGAAGGCAATGGCACACCTCCTCGGAACAAATCTTGCCAAGTAAACCCCCATGATAGGTTTGCCTTAGGTTCGCTGTAGGTTGGAAATGACTTGAAGGCACACAACAACAACAACAAACAACAACTGCATCAATTGAGGTATCTCTGTACTCTTCGGAGATTGGCCAGAAGAATAAGACACTGAAGGGTTGTTGTCCAACTAGTTGGAAAGAAAAACAGAGAAGTCATGTTTTTCAATGTGAATACATCCATTTGATGAAATGTGTTGCCCAGGAAAATTTACCTGTTGACTTTGTTTGCTTCTTTCAAGTGGCATGTGATTTTTCCCCTCAATACTTTTTAAAAACTTATATTATTTGTAATTAACATACTGAATTTGTCACCTGCTTTTCTATATGGAGGGAGGGGGGGGAGGAAGGAATAACTCAAGGGAACCATAACCAAACTGTATACAAGAGAAAATACAAAAAGCAACATTAAAAACAATTCAGCTCGGTGGTAGAAAATCTTGGAAGAAAGAGTGGTTCATTTTATGCTTACTTTGGCTGTTGGTGGAAGAAAATTAGACAGGTGTTTCTATAAAATGGGTGTCACTATTGCTTTGCTGTATAGCTGTGCTGGAGCAGAACATGGTGATAGGAGGAAAAGCTGAGATTCCCAAACACATCTCTTCCTTCCAACACCACACCATAGAAATACAAGAGAGAATTGGCAAGCAAGTGAACACCACACCATAGAAATACAAGAGAGAATTGGCAAGCAAGTGAAAGGGACATCCTTGGCTAATTTTTCCTTGAAGGTACCCCCCATGACCTTTTCCTCCCCAACCTGGGCTCTGAAACGAGATAAATGCTGTTAAGAGAGGAATTGGTTTTCTTTTTTCTTTTTTCTTATAATAAAGAAATATAAAACTTTTATTGATACTTCATATATATATATATATATATATATATATAACACATACAATGAGAAGTTCTGATAAATCTCAAAAATAATTCTGCATTATAGAACAGTACACTATAATACAACATATAACATATTATTATAGTTTAGCATAACTTAATATTCTGTTAGAGAAGTATCTTTCTTCCTATCTGATATTATCAATAAATTATACAAATAATTAGTACAGGTAAACAATTTTCCTTCAGTATCGGGTGTATTCTCGACTGTTACTGTTCTCCTTCTTCTCTCTTCCATAATATCTACTAGAGTTTAAAGATATAGCCGCGTTAGTCTGCAGAATCAGTATGTAGAGAGATCTTGTAGCACCTCTGAGACTAACCATATATATATATATATATATATATATATATATATATATATATATATATTAAGGTGCTACAAGATCTCTCTACATACTGAAACCTATATATTAGGTTTATATGAAAATAATTGTATACTGTGAGTGAAATTGGTTTTCCGTGGAAGGAGGCATCTGTGAGGAAAGATCAGCTAGATTTTCATCATCTTGGCCAATTCTCAGCAAGTTCACACCATGCATTCACACTGAGTATGGGGTTGCTTTCCTTCTCATTTGTGCAAATTAAGTAACTCAAAACAATGCCTATTGCTTACAGACAGACAGGAACATCAGGGAAAGATCCTTCCAATGGGAATTCCTAACCACTAGTTGATATGATGCTTGGCATGCGGAGTTATTTTGCTTTGGTTTAGCTACTCTACTTTTTTATGTTTTGAGCTGTTCATTTAAAAGCCTGTTCATTTTAGGAAAGTTATTTGAGGTTTAACTCATTTTTTTAAAAAAAAATATTTTTCAACAGAAGGCAACTAAAAAGATTTAAGAATTAACAATAGAAACATATTGCTCCTGCATTGTTTCTTTTTACAAGAGCATCATTTAAATAGCATTTAAATTAAATAGCATTTAAATAGCATTCCCCCCCCTCCAATAACTAGAATGCTCAATATTTGCTGTGATACGAAGCACATTCAAAAATAACTTTTATTCCACCAGTTTACTGGATCAAATGCTCTTGTTCCCAATGGTCCCCATCCATATAACAAAAGGGGGAAAAATTGCAATCTGCTATGCACCTTTTGGAAGGCAGGAAACTCTTTTCTTATATCAAGTTCTTTGTTTTGGATATGGCCAAGGGAGAAAAGGGCGAGGAAACCCCAAACTTTATCATGGTATGTATCCACGACTGTGGACTGTGGTCCAATGCAGACTTTTCAGAGATACCACTTTTGTACGTTTTCCAGAAGCTTTTGTGTCTGGAAATGTACATTTCACCTGGCATTTAATCCTTCTAAATGGATGTTATTCTTTCCCCCAATTGTGGATCCCTGTTGCTCTCTTGAAACATTATTTGCATAAAAGGAGATGAATAATTGATAGTGAAGCTGGCACTTGCATATAACTCGGTAGAGATTTGCCCATAATCACGCCGCGTCTAACACACGGCTCATAGCTTGTTTAATGGGATGGAAGCTGACAGGTTTTTCTTGTACTGCTGCTATAGAACTCATCGCTTTCAAATGACCTCTGTGTACTTAGCTACTTTTCCTGTTGATCTCGCTGCTCTTTTCCTTCCATTAAGGGGAGACTTCTTAAAGGAAAACATGCACTTCTCTCCAGGTTGGGCTTGGCATATCTTTCACTATTTTGATTTTTTTTTAAAAAAAAAAGGGGGGGAATAAAAAATAAAGAATAATTTTGCTTTACGTTAGAGCAAGAGTGCTTCTGTGTGCATAATACAAGGACTGGCTTTCATTTTTTATTAATAAAAGTATTTTAAAAAGAATTTATTATTATGTTTTAGGGTTTACCCTGATGACAGAGTAGTAGAGAGTGATATATATATATATATATATATATATATATATTGTGTGTTTCCTTTTCCCATCTCTGATACCAAAAATTATGAGAAGCATTTCAGGGATATTTCAGCTTCGCCGTCTTCCTGGCCAAACTGCATTTTCAGACACAGAGCCATGAAATAAGCTCATTTACTCAAGAGTATTTCTCATCACCAAGAGAACCATTTGAGTGTTGTTGGACTAGGACTCTGGAAATCAGAGTTTGGATCTAGCTCAGCCATGGAAACCCACTGGGTGACGTTGGGCAAGTCACACTCTCTCAGCCTCAGAGGATGGCAATGGCAAACCCCTTCTGAAGAAACTTGTCAAGAAAACCCCATGATAGGTTCGCCCTAAGTCAGAAACAATTTGGAAGGCACACAACATCAATTGGGCTTGGTGGGACCCAAGATGATGCTCTGTCCTATTCCACGTAGAAAAAGCCAACATCCAACACTGATATCCCTCATTTGACCTGAACACAGGAGACTACCTCATGGGGTGCAAGGCAATCCACACGATAAACAGTTCTCTTCCCAGGCCATGCTGTCACTTCCAAGAATCAGCTCCATAGGAAACGGCCACCCTGTCTCTATTGACAGGCCAGTTCTGTCAATACACTTTCTCCTCAATATGCATGGATTCTGCATCCACGGATTCCACCACCCACAGCTTTCATATATTCATATACACACATACACACAGTTGTCCCTCCACAATTACAGCGTTGACTTTTGCAGATTTGATTATTTGCGGTTCTGATTAATATGTTCTCTCTAGAAATCTCTAAGTCCTCTGGCGCAACTCTGCCAGAAGTTGACCATAGAGTTGTGCTGGAGAACCTAGAATTTCATTGAGAAAAAACTTCTCTAGGCATTCGCAGGTCCTCCAGAATGATTCTATAATCAACATCTGGCAGATGTTGACCATAGAGTTACACTGGAGGACCTGGAAATTCCTAGAGAGGTCTTCTCTTAGATAAAAAGAATAGTGGTTTTTTTAATTTGCGTTTTTTCCAAGTCCTTCATCCCTAACCCCAGCAAATATGGAGGGACCACTGTGTGTATGTGTGTGTGTGTATATATATATATATATATATATATATATATATATATACAAAAAGCAAACCTTGATCTTGCCATTTCACATAAGGGACACCATTCTGGGCAACCAGATGTCCTAACCAGAAAGGAGGGCAAGGTACCGCAAAATGTAAGACATTCAAGGAAAAAGTAAGACATGACTAAATAAAAGCTAAAAACACTCATATAAATATAGATGCATGCTTCTTAATCATGCTAAGCATGCAAAACATTTAGGAATTCTTCCTGAAAAGAAGGTTGAAATGGAGGACATGCCCCTGAAAAGAAAAATGTCTGGTCACCCTGATACCATTTTACATTACAATTGTATATAATGGGATGAGCATCCACGGATTTTGGTATCCACGGGTGGTCCTGAAACCAAACCCAGCAGAAACCAAGGGACCACTGTACATCCATTACAATGCTTGCCCGGTACCCTTCTTACAAGAAACTCAGGGCATTGTTTGGTTGTCTTCCCCGTTTTAGTCTCACAAGAACCATGTAATACATTGTCAAGTGAAGATATATGATTAGCCAGACATAATTTAGGGAGTTATTTCTCAGTTAACCAGGTTATGAACCTGGGCTTCTCCTTGGTCTATAATTCAGATTCGGGGGGGCGGGGGGAAATAATCAGATAGAATTGTAAATTTTAAATTATCTAATTAGCAAATAAATAAAATTCAGTGTCATTTTCCCAATATTTGAATTCCCTCCTAAAAGACTTCCCAAAAGACCACCGTGGGCATAACACTGACAAAATATTACACGTGGCTATGGATAAATGGGTTTTAAGAAAAAAATATTACACATGGCTATGGATAGATGGGTTTTAAGAAAAAAATATTACACGTGGCTATGGATAGATGGGTTTTAAGAAAAAAATATTACACATGGCTATGGATAGATGGGTTTTAAGAAAAAAATATTACACATGGCTATGGATAGATGGGTTTTAAGAAACCCGACATTTAAAATACTACATGTGTACCTTATAAAAGTCTGTGGGGTTAGACTTTTGCTTCAAAAACAACAGCCTTGTGGCAACTTAAAAAAAAACTAACAAGTTTTATTCCATAATAAATTTAATGGGCTGTATTGCAGTCTTCTTGCTTTGTAGCCTTTCCCCCCCCCCCCATATCATAAGTTAGTTAATAAAAGGAAAACATTTTTTAAAAAATGATCCTGTAAATATTATGTGTTGAATGAAAGCTATATAACCTGCATTCAAATGCTCCACTCTCAAGATTGTTTCCGACAAACTCTATACAAATCAATGGGATTGCAGCTGAGCAATTAGAGACTGAGGCTTGCTGCTTATTCAAGCTGAGAACTTCCAGAATGAAAAATACAGTGTGTGCCCCCCTCAAAGTAAACCACCTACGTTTAAAAATATTTGTGACCACATCTCAGTCCGCCATTCAAAACATTTAAGCTGGTACAGGCTTACCTCACTGATCGGCAGAGGGAAACTTTATTTTTTAAATAGCAAAGGAAGAACATGACTCTCTGTAATCCAAAATGGCAAAACAAAAGGACTAAAAGAGAAATTGAATTTTGAAAAATAATTGTTTGAAAGTATAAGCATCATGACTATGAGACTGCTGTCAATGGGAGAGCTACCAGTTCCTCTGCCAATAGCAAGTAAGCCCAAATAGGGTGCTTTTCAGATACATTGAATTTCAGATCCCATCATCCCCAGCCAGTCTGGCCAGAGTTGCTGACCTCTTTCTGTCCAGGAGGCTTCACAGTTGTTACCCCTGGTGTCAGGCATTGGCCCTTCTCTTTCCTCAACCTTGTCATGTATTGTTGGGTTTTTGTTTATGCAAAGCTGCAGTGATAGTCTGGTTAACTTGTTTAAATTTGGAATTCAGAAATATAGCTGTGTTATTCTAGAATATCAATATGCAAAGGAATCCTATAGCACCTTTCAGACTAACTGTGCAAAAGAGGTTCTGGCATAAGCTTTCATAGACTTGGTATACTCAGTTGCATCAAATCTATGAAAGCTTATCCTATAACTTCTTTCTCGCAGTTAGTCTTAAAAGGTGCCATAAGATCCTGTTGTATGTTGGTTAAATTTGGCCAGCTGTCCCTATTGGTGCAATAGCACCCATGCAAATCCCATGCTGGAAAGCGCACACAGGGCATGAGAAATGGGTCAGTAATTCCATGCGCTATCTTTCCACAAATGGATAGAACCAGGAGAACAAAAAGGTTGCCTTATCACAAGTCACACTCTCTATCTAGCCCAGTATTGTCTACTTGGACTGGCAGGAGTTCAAAGGGATAACTGTCCTCTCACCATCCTGATCTTTTTTTTAATGGTGACGCCAGGGCTTGATTTAGAGAGGCACCTCCTACATACAGTATATACCTCCTACATACTCTACCCATTGAGCTGCAATCGCTCCCCAGTGGGATGGACAGTGGGAACCTCTTCATTACTTTTTATTCTGGGTGTTGCCTTGCATACTCAATTGACAGCTTTTGTCCTCATTAGGATTTCCTTGCATACTATAACAATCGCTCCCCAATGCTGCAGCTCAAAGTTCACTCCAGTGGACTAGCAGCTAAGACAACCGCAACCACACCAGCCAATTCTTGGACTAGTGCAACTTCCCCCAATGTTTTGGATCACAATCCCCATGGCTGGGAGATGATGAAAGTTGTAGTCTGACACCTCTGGAGGGTGCCAGGTTGGAGAAGACTAAGGGCCTTTGCAGACTGCCAGAAATAGTGCAAATTGAGTCCACTGCCCTGGCTCAGTGCTAGGGAATCATGGGAACTGTAGTTTTTTTCTGAGACATTGAGCCTTCTCTGTCAGAGAGCTCTGGTGCCGCAATAAACTACAGTTCCCATGATTCCCTAGCACTGAGTCAGGGCAGTTAAAGTGGACTTAATTTGCACTATTTCTGGCAGTCTGCAAAGGCTCTGAATGACAAGAATCATGTGCATGAAGTGCTTTGGTCAAGTGATCCTTTCCATGAGTATTTTAACTATTGTATGTGCAGAAAGGCCCAATGGCAGTCTAAAAATATGTGATACTTCTATTTAGCCAGGGAAAGACAAATCTGGAGCTTTTTAGTGCTTCAGTGGGTAATTCAAAGTAACCTGTATACACTCTGCCTTGAGAGTTATGTAAGAAAGGGTATAAATATAATTTGGTGGCACATGGTCAAAGGTTTAAGTAGGCAAGGTTTTCGGTGAGGATCAAAATCTTATGCTTGGATCTATTCCAGATTCGGGGGCTAGGGAAGTGTGAGGGATGTTGGCCATACCAGGTGACATCCTGGTCCCCAAACATCTCCCTTTGGCCAGAAACGGGCTGTGGCATTCACTTGCATTCCCTTTAAATGCAAATGCAGAAGAGATGGTGTGACGGGGGGGG
>CM034701.1:9798398-9808568 GCA_020142125.1 Phrynosoma platyrhinos
AGCGGGTGGGCTGTATGTTATTTATCATTGTTCCCCACCTCAATTCATAGGGAGAGACAGATACGAAACAACATTTTCATCAGCTGAAAATTTCCATGACTTGCAGCACCATATGCACAACTCCACTTCTATGATGTTGAACTTAGTGCAGATGTTGTGGGTCTGACAAGTGTTCTAACTGCTTGCAGAAAGAAACCTACATGTGCATAAGACACCAACAGGATTTCGGCCATTGTTATGTGATGTGCCTTGACTCCAACAGATATGGTAATGCAATAATCTTGTGACATGTTCAAAAATCTAATCTCAGTGGGTAGATTGTCACATTACTACTACTACTACTACTACTACTACTACTACTACTACTACTTGGCTGAGGTGGAGAGAGAATTGGAGTCAGCCCATAGCCTTGGAAGCAGGAGAAATCATGTGTGGGTTCAAAAATGTGAGCAACATTATCCTAGAGGCATGGAGTCTTCATGAAAAATGCCCATGGATGCCCACACTTACTGAGGGGTGGGATAGGGAGCCTTCCAGGAGGCTTGTACTGGCCAGAAAAGGGGTTGGTCAAAGGCCACTACAACTGCCTTTTGGGGCTGTATGTAGCCTCAGTTTACTGCTGTTCTTGTCATTCACACTCCCATCACCTGCAGATTAGATTACTGCAATTCATTTTACGTAGAGATGCCCCTGAAGACAGTCTGGAAGCTTCACTTTTTCCATACAAGAGTTTTTCATGGAAGCTGCCTGAACATGTACAGAGCATACATACCCTTGCATTTCATCAGCTGCCAATTTGTTTCCTGAATGCAACATGCTAACTTTAATCTAATGTTTTGAGATCAGAACACCTTAGGAACTACGTCCTGCAATGCATCTTAACTCTACTTTAAAATCTTCCTCCAGGCTCCTGTGATATTTAAGACAAGGTGCATAGATACCCAAGAGGTGATTTGTTATCAATAGAGCCCAGGATCCAGAAGAGCCTTCCCAGAGTGACGTGTCTGCCTCCTTAACTCTCATATTTCAGAAAATAGTTTAATGTATGCAGGCTTCTTTTGAATTTTGATTCTATAGCTGGCTCTGATATCCTTTTAGGATTCTGTTTGTTTTGATGTGTAGCTTGTTTTGTTTTCAAACTGCATTTTCATATTGTTTTTGTACTGATATTTTAAGTAAGCCACTTTCAGTTCTTTTTTGTAAGGTGGAAGATAATAACAATAGTAGCAGTAGTTTTGATCATATTACCTCTCTGTTGACATATCTTCATTGTTTACCTGTTCCTTTTAGGCTTCAGTACAAGCTTCTTGTTTTAACTTTAAAGTTTCACATAACTAGCTTTCTGTTTTTCAGCCCTCATTTCTTTTTATCAACCTGCTCAGGATCTGCATTCTAGGAATTCTAGACTTCTCACTTAACCAAAGGTTTCCCTTCCTTGGCTTGGCTTTTCCCCTTTTCACTTGCTGATCTATACTCCTGGAATTGCCTTTCTGAATTGCCTTTTTGTGGACTGCTCCTTCCCTCATTGCTTTTCCCACTCAATTAATAACCTCCTTCTTTTCAAAAGCTTTTGGAATTTTAGTTTAATATTGTTTTATAATCTTGTATACTTTAGTCATATATATTTGTCAGTTTGCTTTATATTATATTTCATTTGTTTTTGGATTCCTGTCTGGACAGTTTGTTTTACAATTGTTTTACCATTTTATATTTATATTTTACTCCATCCTTTCCCTTTATATGTGTGTATGTGTGTACACGTGCATAAGTTTATGTGTGTGTGCTGATATATATCTCTATCTATATTGGATTGTACATCTTTGGCAGGGCTGTCTGAATTTTGTTGTACTGTTAGTTGTAAAGCATCATGCACCCTGATGATGCTAAATGAATAAATAATAGTAATATTATCACCATCCAGAGAGTTAGCTCTGTTTAGTCTGTTGCAGCAAAAACTATAATAAGAGTATTGCTGCACTTTAAAGACTCGTAAATTTTATTTAGCATAAGCTTTTTTGTGGACGTTAGCCCACTTAACAGTTCTTTTTGTTATTGTTAATTAAGCTTGATACACCAACCTTCTATTACATTATCAGAAGAGCTTATAGTATAATAATAAAAGCACCAGAAAATATCTGTCACATTTTAAAAATGCCACTTAAAACAGCAAAAGGAAACAAGCAACATAAAACCAAATAATTGGAATAAAACAGATGGGCATAATTTTAAAAAGCTAGAAAAAAAGCATAAACTTTGAAGAAATGGAACAAGAAAGACGTAAGAATGGATGGCAGTCATAATTTAGTGGGGAGAGCATCCCAACCAGATGCAAAGATCTTTCTTCCGAAGCTAAATTGCAAGGTAATAAACCTGTAGATAAGATGGGTTTTGAGAAGGGTCTTAAAAGAAAAGTGATTATGCTGGTTAATGCCCATATACATGTATGCTCTTAGTATATAAAGACTGGGATCCTATTGATGTCTTCCACGTGTGTAAGTTTCCCAATTGAGGTGGCGGGATATTTTTACCTGATGTGGAACATCTGTATTCAGTTCCAGGTTGTAAGAGCAGTAATGGACTTGCGGTGTCTTGGTGAAAGCAGGTGAACATGTAGATATATGTGTGGATGCAGATGTACATACACATGCTCATTCATTTGACTGACTGACTGCTCATTCAGTAGTTATGTGCATGCATTTGGGTCTTTATTCAAACACATAACGTTGCCATTCAGCATAAGGGTTGCATAGTACAATCTAGGTGTAATTCCACATGCAAAGATTTATGATGTACAGTACCAATGTAGCATCTCAGCCACTATCTGGGACAGCAGAATGGGGTAAGGAGAGAGCAATCAACATGCTGAAAATAAAAGAAAAAGAAAATACCATTCTTTTTGGTCACAGAGAAGCTGTGAAAGTGGCAGCCTTTGGACTCAAGAGGGCACTGTGAGGCAGTTTATATGAAACCACTGGTGATTTCTCAGCATCTGCAAACAGCTTGGACTAGGAAGAGTTTCTGTTACAAAAGTCATTAAAGACAATACCATAGCAACATGCTCTTCTCTGTTTTCTCTGCCCTCTTGATGACAACAGCTGCATTTCCTTTTAATTAAAAAAAAATCTCTTTTGCCTTTGAGCATATACCATAAGATTAAAACATGTTATCTTGGTTGTGTCCTCCTAATTCCTTTTAAGATTCCTTTCATGTCAGCTTTCTTTGGAGATAAGTTGACAGGGGATGTGGCCTTTTCGCTGGCACATCATGGGTCAAGCTGGGGAACAACTGAAAAACCTGTCCCAGTGTTCTGTGGATTTGGAAAATAAATTACAGGCAATAATGAAAAGGCATAAAAGGCACCCAATAGCATCACTGAGACTTGCTGGTTTATTCTAGCATAAGCTTTTGTGGACTCCAGTCCACCAGACTCGGTATGAGTTCATGAAAGCAGATGCTGCTACAAACCAGTTTGTTTCAAAAGTGCTACTGGATTCCTTTATGTCTTTTTATGCTAAAATAGATTATCATGGCTATTTGTTTGAAAAGGCAGTGCCTACAAAAGCAGTCATGAATAGAAGTTCCCCACAGAAGCATAGACTTTTGTGTTTGGATGGGTCCCCAAAAAAGGACTGTGGCCCACCTAATGGTGTGGAGTGGGGTCCCTCATAATGGGCAATTCAAACTATTTTTCTACCTGAGTTGGGGTGGGAAAGCAAAATGAAGACAGTGTAACTCCAAATAAGAATTCTGCCCCTCTAAATTAAATTTTCCTCCAGTCCCCAAATATCTAGCATTGCAGTAACTTAAAACTTCAGCTGAACATTGAGAAATACATTTTAAGCATCCAAAAAAGTGGGGAGGTGGCAAATTAGCTAAAGGAATGTGAACACAACAAACAGAAGCAATCTAGACATGAATGATTTTGAATGTCTCTCAGAAATTCTATAAATTTGGGAACTGCAGGAAAATTTCATTCGGAGAGGCTGAATTCTTATTTGGCGGCAGGGACATTAGAATTACTAATAACCATAACTTCAGATTATTGCATTGTTAGTTTCTTATTTCTTTAAAATAAATAAATCTTCTGTTGACTCATCCTTATCTTTTTTTGGACTTATCCTTTAGAACCCACATTCATTTGGCCATTTATGCTATATGCTATTTCCTTAATTGCATTTTAATATTATAACTGACAACATATTTATTTGTTAAAAGAATCATATTGTAAGCTACCTTAAGGCCCAGTGCTGGAGAATGGACAGATTAAACAAACATATCCCTCATAAACACACAGAGGCAGCATTGTTGAGAAATTCAAAAGTAAACGCACCCACAAAATCAAGTAGCATACTCCCATACACATTATTCATGATACCTTGTCTGTGATGCAGTGGTTAAGAGACTTGAGCTATAAATTAGGAAAATATCAATTCAAATCTCACTACTGTCATAAACTCACCTGGAGGCCTCCAGGACATTCTCAATCATGCATGCTTGTGGACCAATACGCTTTTGCAGCCCAAAGTGACGGTCAAATAGTGACCCCCTAACTCTCATGTTTAGAAACCACAAGACTGGCAGCTGGCGCTTGCTTCAACCCTCAGCTAAAATCAGTGCTATGTTGTCTTGGGGCACTGGCCGAAGTCTCAAGAAATTGCTGGGCTTCTCTGGGTCTTCAGGCAAGCAGACAAATCTCAGGGTAAGCAGCACTGAAAAAAGAGGGGGAAATTTTTGTGTGGTTTTAAAGCTTGCGTATATCCCTCTCCACCCATTCTCAGCTGGTGCCAAGGCTCCTTGACTTAGTGTAAATCTTTTTGTACATGCATTGTGCTTGGTCATTGGTGTACGGGGAGGGGGAGAAAAAAGGGAGAAAACTAGGCTGAGAGATGGTGGATGCACCTGTCCCCATTGTGCCACTTATAGCCAATCTTTACCAAGATTGACCTCATGCCCTTTCCCCCCATCAAATGACCTTCCCTGCCCAACCTCCATGACATCACATATGCCCACGTTGTCCTGGAATCTAAGGGAATAGAAAGCTGATGTCTATGGAGCCCTAGAGAGATACCAAGCTCAGTCCAACACGACTCCCTAATTCCCTGCATCAGCTTCACAAAGCAGCATTCTCATTCTACCTAATAGTAGACATGTCCCTGATGTTTTCTCAGAAGTAAATCTAGAGCAACAAAAATGTGCCCCATTTTACAGAGGATAATCCTCAGTCTGAAGCTACTGTATATACTCATGTATAAGTCTAGAAATTTTAGTCAAAAAATTTGACCCCAAAAAACTGAGTCGGTTTATCCAAGGGTCAGTTTAAATACTGTACTTTAACTCTTATTTTAAAAAAAGAACCTGGTGAAAGGCAAGAGTGTAATCTGCCCTGGAAGCACCAACCCCTCTCTACTCTCTCATCCACCCATCCTTTAGTATGAGCACAAACAATTATCCCTGATGGAATTTTGTAAGTTCTTTGGCATTGTTTTCCTTTCCTTCATCCTTTAGATCATTTGTTATATGCCCCTAAGTTTTACCCTCAACGTATCCATGGGTCATATCAAAATGCATAATTTGGCCCCAAAACCTACCCTCAACTTATTAGTTGAGTATATACAGTATCTTCTCTTTGTCCAAGTCCAGATAATGAACCTCTGAATGGAAGGCAGGGACCTTGAATATTCCTATCAACACTAAGCACCTGGACGGCAAATAGAGCAGCACACAAATTGCTTTGTCCCAATTCTTCTCCATTGTGGTGAGATATACTGCATTTCTTTGTAATATAATAATGACTATGGCTATCATCCTTTCCATAAGTCAGTGTGACTCATTGGAAAAGACAATAATGCTTGGCAAAGTGGAAGACAGCAAGAAGAGATGAAGATCACATTACAGGTGGATTAATGGCCTTGAGTTTACAAGGCCTAAGCAGCATTGTTGATGATTGAGGCTCATTGTTATCATAAACTGAATGTGACATGATGGCAAATAAAAATAATGACAACTACAGTGACTTATGATTTTCCAGTTCTAACTAGAAATTAAGATGTGTTAATCCTGTGTAAACCTGTGTCCTTTGTTGCTCTCTCTATAGGTGGTACATTTCTTTTTTCTTTTCTTTTTTAATGATGGTTTATGTAGCCATCCTTACTCATGCCTAGCCAAGCGTGCATAGGATTGCTGTCTTAGGCACATACCAGTATCCTTTAGTCCTCCTTCCCATCACTTTAATCTACACTAAGGGATTAATAATGCCCACAGGCTTGCTATTATGACCACAACAATATAGTAAAGTACTGTGTGAATGAATTATTAAATGTCATATTAGAGGTCATGACAAATTCATAACAGATTATAGCAAATAGATATGAATTTACATCTGTTCTCTCTGCCTAATGAAACAGGTATGAGATCTGACTATGAACTTCATATAAATGAGAAGGCAATATTGTGATCTGTCAGCACTCAAGAAAGCTATTGCATTAAAACATTTTACAACATGGTGGGGGTTCAAATTTAGGTTTCTTGAGCATAATTTTTTTTTAGAGTGTAAAGGGAAACTGGCTAAAGTGGAGGAGAACACCCCTTCCCAATTCTGAAATTCTGTTGACAGGAAAGTTAATTAGATAACAGTCTACATATATCTTCCATTTGCTCATTCTACTACCCTTCTTTTCCTCCCTCCTTTAGTGGTTTATTGTTATGCCAACAATTCAGATTGTAAGCTTTGTGGTGTAGGGGTCTGTTTTTGGTTACACTATTTTATAAATGAATAGCCTTCACTGATAGTACATGAACAAATTAAGGCAGAATAAAAGATAACTGGATGTGAAACGGAATTTCACATTGATTTCCTCAGAAGAGATTCTTTCATGTGATTGCCCCATTTGTACAGAATCACTGGAGTGAGAATATAGAATTGTGTAAGTAATATCCCAAAGACCATATGCTTTTTGCAGTATAAAACACCAGAGAAAATAGGATAGTAACCGAATACTGCATACTTTTGATGCAAATGAGAATTCACTTTACATTGGGGAGGAAAAAGGCTTTGGCATTCACAAGCGGAAGGAAAATAGTACATGATTATACAGGCATTGCTTGCGCCATTACTAAAATTAGATCATTTCTTTTGTTCAACTGAACCTTCTGCTCTATTTGCAGGGAATCATATTAGCAACAGAAACTGTGAGAATCTGTCCAAACATATTAAGTAAAGTTAGGGACTAAAATAATGAAGGCCTATTTAAAAGCTTGCTTGGATGACAACAATGAAACTCTCAATGTCTGTTTTAGGAAGCAGTTTAAAAAATGAATCATAGCCTATACTGAAATAAAATAGATTGGCCCAATTAAATTTGGGGGAGGGAGTAGGAATTTAATCTATTTATATATTCAGCATATGAAACATCACAGAATAACCACTGTGATGGAGTATCTGCACTCTGAAATGAATAAATCATTGTCCCTTAAAATTTGGATGGCTAAAGAATACTTTTTAAAAACTTAATTAAAATTCAGGTCTCTGCTACCGTACAACAATGTGCATGTTTAGTCAGAAGCAAGTCTCATTAAGTTCATTAAGGTGTACCATATATAGGATTCTCCAGTGGTCAAATATATCTGAAGTACTTGTCTGGTAGTGAGCATCACACTTTAAGAAGGTGTGCATCTGACAAAGGGCAAGGGCAACCAGGTCTGTGAGGGATCTGGAAACAAATCCTGCCAGAAACAACTGAAAAAATGCTATCATGTTTAGTCTGAAAAAGAGAAGATTAAGAGGAGACAATGGTAATGGTTTTCAAACAGCTGAAGGGGTGTTGTGTACAAGACACAGCAGGTTTGTTTTATACTATTCCTGATAACAGGACTAGAACCAGTAAGCTGAAATGATATGAAAGCCAGCCAAGTTGTCATTAAAAGAACTGGAGTACTGCTTTCACACTACTTCCAGGTCCGTTTGTAACACTATGCCATTTTGTTGTTGTTAGCTGCCTTCAAGCCTAGCTCGACTCATGGCGACCCTGTGAATGAGACGTTTCCCCCCATCCTCTGCCTCTCTGCTCAAGCCCTGTAGGATCAGGGTGATGATCTCCCTGATCAAGTCTGTCCATCTGGCAAGCAGTCTTCCTCTCTTTCTGCTGTCCTCAACCTTTCCCAGCAACGGCAATAGCAAATACATTTCTATGCCGCTTATCAGTGCACTTAAGCACTCCCTAAGCGGTTTACAATGTGTAAGCTAATTGCCCCCAACAAGCTGGATATTCATTTTAGCGATCTACAGAAGGATGCAAGGCTGAGTCAACCCTGGAGTCCTTGGGATTGAACTCACAACCTTGTAGCAGTGAATGGCTGCAGTACAGGCATTTAACCACTGTACCACCAGGGATCCTTGCCTTTTTTTAAATTAAAAAGGAATAGATTGGCAATAATATATACAGTAAAATATTAAAGCAGGGGTAGGCAACCTAAGGCCCGGGGGCCGGATGCGGCCCCGCGAGGCCTTTGGACCGGCCCCAGACTGGTCCTGCCGCCGTCACCGCCGCCGCCCCCCCCCCACCACCTGCCATGATGATATTATTGTTGTTATTACTTGTTCTTGGGGTTTTCTTGGCAAAATCTCCACAGGAATTTGCCATGGCTTTTTGGGGGCTGAGAGAGGGTGCATGCATATTTTTTTAATTGTTAAATTTTTTAATTTTTATTATTTATTTATTTATGGTGCTTCGGCCCCCCAATTGTCTGAGGGAGAGCAATCCGGCCCCCGGCTCAAAAAGGTTGCCTACCCCTGTATTAAAGCTTACGGTATTTTAACTTACATTCACCCTTTCCCTACTCCTTTCACCTACCCCACCACCTGTGTTAATAGTCTATTATAATGATTATCTAATTTTCCCTTCCTTTGGAACAATCCATTCAGTGTGATTTTACTTTTGATCCTTAACACTTCATATAATTATAGTATTTGTGTTACTTCAGTTTTTTCTTTGATTTTATCTACGTTTCAGCCAATTAGGCTGTTAACTGAAATTTGTTCAGTTTTATAAGTTTATTTCTTTCTTAAACAACTCCATTTTCTTTGCAGTATTTTAAAAAATAGTTCCATTCTTTTCCGTCATTGTAGATTCTGTCTAATGCTAATGTCAGTTGGTCTATTTCTTTAGCTTCAAATATCATCAGTCAATCTTCAGTGGTTGGAATTTCTGTGGACTTCTATTTCTGGGCTATGAGGATTATCGCCAGTGAAATCATATACAAGATATTTTCCCAGTGTTTGTTTTTATCATGTGTTTTAATCTTATTGACCACATTAAGTACGTATATTTGGGGAATTAAATATGTTAAGTATTTTACAAATGACTTTATGAAGCTTATTCCAAAAAAAATCTAATTGCAGGGCATGTCCACCACATATGGAACCAGGATCCTATATATATATAGACATTTCCAGTATGTTGGCTTTCAAGGTTTATTTCTTTTCCTATATTTTTACCGCAATTAATTATATTGTCCTTCACCAGCTCCTTGCCTTTTCTAATGAGTCGTACCTTCTCATGATTTGGTCAAAGTACTATAGCCTCAATTTAGTCATCTTGGCTTCCAGGGAGAATTCAGAGCCAGGACAACAGAGATGAATGGGCTGGCCCAACAGCAGCACACATACACTCTGAGAAGGAGGACCTGACCAGATGCCATCCCTCCTCTGCACCCCTGCTCCTACCAAGTGACGTCTCTGCTACCAATGAATACCAGATGCTGTGCGCTATACTCCAGAGGAAGGAACTGGCAAAACTACCTCTGAGTATTCCATGTCTAAGAAAACCCTGTGAAATTAATGGGGTTACCATAAATCAACAGGTGATTTGAAGGCGCATAGACATCTTGCTCCTGTACCTTAAAAGATTGTGTGGGAGAGAGAAATTCCACCTTCTGCACAACCATTAAAGATACAGTTTTCAATGAACTATTTATATACAGTTGTCCCTCCACATTTGCGGCTTTGACTTTTGTGGATTTGATTAGTCCAGATAGACCACAAGTTGAACATGAGTCAACAGTGTGATGTAGCAGCTAAAAAGGCCAATGCAATTTTAGGCTGCATCAGTAGGCGTATAGTGTCTAATTCAAGAGAAGTAATAGTGCCACTCTATTCTGCTTTGGTCAGGCCTC
>CM034701.1:9812079-9826660 GCA_020142125.1 Phrynosoma platyrhinos
TGTCAAACTGCATTAATTCTGCAGTGTGGCAGCACCCACTAGTGTATTATTAGTCTATAACTTAACCATTACAACACAGTGGATGAAAAGTGTGTCTTCATGAGTCAGAAAAAAATTGGTGTAGTAGGTGATGTCAATCTTGATGTAACTTTTATTTTCTAGAACAAATGTAATGTTGGTACTAATTGTGCCAAGTTACTTTGTATTGGTATTTATTTAATCACTTTATATCTTGCCTTTCTCCCAAATGTGATCCTGGGAAGGCTAAGAAACTAAGAAATTGTGCTTTTTAAGTGCAGTCAGGATAACTAATGGCATGAATTCTGTGGCATGTGTGTGGCATCAGGTTAACTGATGGCATGAATTCATTGTGACTACATTCAACACAAGATGCATTTAGTTAACATTTATGATTACCTTAAAAACACTGAAGGCCATATCAGTCAGGATAATGATATGTTTTTCCCCATGTCTTTGATGCCAGAGTGCGCCATAGCTGTTGACTCCCCAGCAACAACATATGCCTGCCTGTCTAGACAAAGTGTGACATCCACTATGTATTCTATGTAAACTATGCTACTGAGCTGTGACTTGTAAGGAGCTTGCATCTAATACTAGACCAGCCTTCCCAAACTTGATACCCTCCAAATTTGTTGGGTTACAATTCCCATAATCCCAGGACCAATGTTTACAGGCTGTACTGAGCGTGGTCGGAGTTGTAGTCCAACACATCAGAAAATTGCCAGGTTAGGGAAATATACAACAGTCTTATCTAAGGCCACATCCATGCTGCTGCATAAATGCAGTTTGATACCACTTTAACTGTCATGGCTCCATCCTATGGAATCCTGGGATTTGTGGGGAGGGGGGGTTGACACCAGACTGCTCTGACAGAGAAGGCTAAATATCTCACAAAACTACAGATCCCAGGATTCCATATAACTGAGCCATGGCAGTTAAAGTGGTGTCAACCTGGATTATTTCTGCAGTGCAGATGCAGCCTATATGACAAGTGAATAGGCCACTTCTAAACCTATCAATCTAGCATGGTTCTGGCAGCCTGTTAGACCTGATTATGAAGTTGCTTGATACTATCATCCTTCTGGTACTGGTTCTCTGATAATTCAGGGCCTAAGCAGACTGCCAGAAATAGTGCACATTAAATTGAGGCACTGCCCTGGCTCAGTGCTAGGGAATCATGGGAACTGTAATTTATTGTGGCACCAGAGTTCTCTGACAGAGAAGGCTCAATGTCTCAGAAAAAAATACAATTCCCATGATTCCCTAGCACTGAGCCAGGGCAGTGCCTCAATTTAATGTGCACTATTTCTGGCAGTCTGCTTAGGCCTTCAGTTAGGTACCGTAGATAATTCTGCTGCCTAGAGAAACCATGGGTTAAATGTGGGATCCATCTTGTTTGGTAGGGGACACCAAAGGTTTAGCTTGGCTTTTTCACAGCTGTGCTCAATTTATCTTTTCCTCTTTGCCAACCAAGCTAGTCTTCTCCAGCCTGCTGCCCTCCAAGTATTTTAGCCTCTGACTCTTAGCAGCCCCAGCCTGCATGGCTAATAGTCAGGAATCATGGGAGGTATAGTATAAAATATCTGGGTAGCACTAGGCTGGTGAAAGCTGGATCAAACAGACATGAAAAGCTTAGTTTTGAGTAAGGAGAAGTAGCATGGAAAATTAGGATGGATGAGTATCAGTGAAGAAGTGAGGGGTCCTTAAAAAATGTAATGTAATGGTTTGGTATGGTATGGTTTTATTTTATTAGCCATTCTGTGTTCTTGAATATGGAAAGTAGTATGCTGTGGGGCACTGATTCACATTGTCTTATGGCTGTACTTTCTAACACACAATCATGGGTTCCTTGTCATAAATCACATGTTGGTTCCCAAGCAGAATGTAATGGATTCTGGTGCTAAGGCACTTAAGGGTATTAAATATTCTAGTAGGGAGGTTTGAGAAGTCACTTCATTTTTGTATGTGTTACAAACATTATTAAAAATAGGACAGAGTACACTTATCCGAGGGAAGGCAGACAGAATTTAAGCACTGTCTCTGTGAATGCTTCTTGTTTTATATCCTCAGATAACAGAAGAAAAGGCAGATACCATATTGCAAGGTGATCATGAATGAACTAATGCAGAGAGACACTTCTGGGAAGGAAGTCGACCTCTATATAAGATAATGGTGTCTTGACTCGCATTCCTGCTTGTTCCCACTTAGATTGCTGTGCACATGCTCTTATTTCTCAAATATTTCATGGCTTGTCGGTTAGTAATATCAAAGATGCAATTTTAAATGGACAAAAGATTGTTTATAAAGAGGGTAAGGAACTGTTCACTGAAGGCTTTCTGAATACAAAAGTGATTGGGCTATAAAACGTGGGACCAAAGCAAGATGTGAAATTTCATTCACTAGAACTTTTCAGTGGTTTGGTTCTCAAACTTGTTCTGTAAATTTTTCCTCTAAAAAATAGGGCCCAGTGAAACAGCGCTAGGGAGTTATAAAGGATGGGGTTTTTTTGGGGGGGGGGGACAACACGAATGTTAGGCATTAGTTAGATATATTTCCTTTGAGAATTTGGTAATGGAAAATATGATGTCTAGGGTAGATGTATAGTTTTGAGAAATGTCATTTTATTGACAGCATTTAGAATGGTGTGTGCCTTTAATAAATCAGCTTTTTTGTTGTTCTTTCTCCTCTTCAGAAAAAAAAATGAATTTCAACCAACATTTATGTAAATGAGAATGGGCCCAGATGTGCCTCTGCTGAATGACCACAAACAAGAATTCCTGTTGAAGCGATTTCCACAGACTGTTTTGGGTGGCCCTCGATTTAAATTAGGACACTGTGCACCTCCTTATGTTTATGTGAATCAAATAATTCTCTTCCTGCTACCATGGGTTTTTGGAGGAATTGGGACATTGCTATACCAGTTAAATGTTCTGCAGGATTTTTGCACAGTTGCAGTTTCTGGAGGACTGATGTTAGCTGCAGCCATTATTGTTCAGGCAACAAATTTATTTGCAAGACAGAAAGCTGCATCCGTGGAAAGAATGCGTGTCAGTACCCTAACGGATGAAGATGAGTGGGAGTTCTCTAGTTGTATGGGCTCAGAGACAGTCAAATTTATTATTTCAGGCAAAAAATACATAATTAACGTCATCTTTCACTCAATTCTTTCTGGGGTTCTCTGTGGCTTAGGGACTTGGTACTTGCTACCAAACAGAATTGCATCATTGTATGAAGGTAACATTGGAGGAACTGTTATGATCTTTGTATTTGGATGGGTGACAGTCTGCATAGGGGAATACTCGTTGATCATCAATACTGCTTCAGAAACGGCTACTTACCAGGCACTGGACACTTATGAAATTGTTCCTCTTATGAGACCTTTTTACATTTTTGTCTTCATTGCGGTGGATCTTGCTCACAGGTAAAAAACTACATCTTGGAAGTTTTTATGATGTGCAATGCAGGATATATATGTTAAATGCATTCCATTAAGCCACTTTATGTTATAGCTGTGCTGAAACATTTGTGTTTAGTTGATTGAAATGTATATGGGAGGTTAGAAATTACAGGAAAAGGGTGCATCGGGGACCATTTCTTCATCCTTGAAATAATACACATTTCCACTTTTGTACAGGTTCCTTGCTGATATACCAGCTTTAACATTGGCAAACCAGATTTTGCACATCGTGTTTTTGTGTTTGCCTCTTTTGTGGACTCTGGGGATTCTTCCCCCACTAGATGCACTTTTTCTCTGGGGAATGGAGCAAGTGTTGGAGCTTGGCCTAGGAGGTTCACCCATGTCAAGTAACTTAAGGTAACCCATTGTTCTGCATAAACATAAAATATTGAAGAGGTGTAGCCATGTTTACTATCCTGAAGTGAGGGGGTAGCTAGATTAGCACATTTATTATGGTATAAACTATTAATAACTGGTCGTTTAAGGTGGCAATGTATGTTTTAAGAGGCAAAAATTTCAGCAGTGAGGTCAAAGGAAAATGATCTATTTTCACTTTTCATCTTAAACCCCACTCCAGCGTATCTGCCAATTTAATATATAGCTACTTCAGCTGCTTACAGTGTTGCCATAATAAACTGGTTAGTAGTAGGGTATTGGAAGACTCTTTAAAAAATACTTTCATAGTTCAGTGGTAGCTAACTTTTATCCCCACAGCAAAAAAATCCAGAATTCCATGCTTTGTGAGTCTTTAGGATAGTTTACAAAGCTGATCTCTTTTAGGTTCTTTAGGCATGAAGTTTGCTATGACCCTGGAAACCTTTAATGCTTCAATATTCCATGAGGGCATCACAGTATAATATAATAAGCTGCATTTCTTGTTGAAAGTAAGAGCAGGCAGCAAATCTGACCCTCAGATATGCCTGTGGTAGAAAGCAAATGAGTAAAAATAGGCTGAACTCTCCTGATGAATTGCCACTGATCATTTAGCTTATAATTTATCCATTTATTTATTTGATTTTACCTTGCTTTTTCCCCAATATGAGACCCAAAGCAGCTTACACTGTTAAAACGAAATAGCTAAAACAATTTATAGTACAAATATTTTTAAAGACATTAAAGAACAATTATTTTAAAACAGTTAAAACACATTAAAATATTGCATGTTTTAAAAATTGCATCCCTGTAGCATATCCTTCAACTCCAATCAGTTAAAAGTCTGAAGGACGTTTAAATAAGAAGATCTTTGCCTGCTGGTGAAAAGAGAACAGAGAGGAGGGCCAAGTAAGCCTCCTTTGGAAGTGGGGGTATCTTAGGAAAAGTCACTGAGAAGTCTTGTCTCCCATATTCTCAACAGATGTGCCTGCGAGGGTGGTAAGACAGAGAGAAAACCCTTCGAAGATTGTAAGGCTTGGGCCGGCTCATATGGGGAGATAAAGGCTTTCAGATAATCTTGATCCAAGCCATATAAGTCTTTATAGGCGATAACTAGTATTTTGAATTTTGTGTGAAAACAAACTAATTGCCAGCAACGCTGTTGGAATATGTGAGTTATGTGTAACTGGCCCTGGTCAGCTGCAGAATTTTGGACCTGCTGGAGTACAGTAATCCAAATGGATGTATTCAAGACATGTGTTACTCTGGCCAGATCTGACATCTCAGTGAATAAGCATAGCTCTACGCTAGTATTGTACAAATGACCTCTTGGCCACCACTGAAGTCTGGTCTTCCAGACTCAGGGCTGAGTCCAGTAGCACCCAAGTTATGAACCTGCGATTTTAGGAGGAGCATAGCCCCATCCAGCACAAGCTGAGTCCCTATGCTCTGACCTGCCATTCGACTGACTGGGAGTATCTACATTGTCTGGTTTAAGTTTCCATTTTTTTACTCTCACCCAGTAATGTTGTCATTACTGACAACAGACACTTGTTCAGTTCCAAACAAATCCTGTTTTTTCATTCTTCTTTTCCTTACAGGTTACTAGCAATGTTTCTCATTTCTGTGGGAACAGCTATTGCCTCTTATTTCATCCCCAGCACTCTTGGTGTAATTCTTTTCATGACTGGATTTGGATTTGCATTGAGTCTTAACCTGAATGAGATTGGGTTAGCTTTCAATCACACCGTGATCAACTGCCTAGCTTCCAGCAAATTAAAAAACAGGTCTCCTTATTGTAAGACACAATTTGGATGGAGGGAACTGATGTTCTATTTGACTGTATTAACTTTTGCTCTCTTGGAAGCTAGCTTGTTGCATTCCTTCCTTGGTTCTCAGCCATTTTCTAAGACCAGTCTCCAGGCAATCATGGGCTATGTGCTGATAGTATTGCTTCTCGCTACATGGATTCTTGGAGAGATTCAGACAGTATACTTGCTTGGACTGTTCCGAAATCCCTTTTACCCAAAGGATGTCATGACTTTGAATGTATATATGAAGAAGCAAAAGGTGCTCAAGAAACTTGGTGTGCTCAGAAGGATATTACTAACCCTAGGTAAGAGAGCCCATACCCTTTATTATGTATAAGCTGATGATGGAAGAAGATCAACAAAATATTCCACATGTCTTCAAATATGATAAACAAAACCAAACACTTAAATTATATATATACATTTTAGCTAGAAAATGTTAGATTTAGAGGTGCAGTTAGCTACTATACAAAAAATGAAAATGATATGTGGTGGTGATTAACAAGATCTAGGTGATGTTTGTTACAATCCAGTTTTAATTTTTCTTCACTCTCCTCACACACAGATAGCTTTCTTTTCTCTTCTGTAATTGATATACTGACATATTCTTAGGACGTGGTCAACCAAATACAAAATCTCAATAGCTCAAGACAACCAGCAAAGATGTTTTATGTTTTCCACTTTTCAGTAAGATTTTCAAAGCAGCTAAGGAAAGAAAAAAATTAAAATACACACTTGATACTAAAACAAAAAACGAACAGAATATTAAAAACTAGTAAACACACCAAGAAGCAGCAATGATAAAAACAGAACAGCAAAAGCTGGAAGATAATTTATTAAAAGCACACTGGAGAATAAAAAGCACTTCACTTAGTGCCAAAAGTACGGTATCTGTTGACAGTACCAGGTGAGAATCTTCTTAAATGCTGGGGTGCCATTTCAGGAAATCCCTTTCCTCTCAGCACCCATCTCACTTCTTGGGTGGGGGACTCTGAAACAGATCTGAAGGGATCATATGTGGATCATATGAGCAGTTTTTTGATAACCAGAGACATGACTGAGATTTATACTAATTTAAAGTGGGGCAGAGGAAAGGAGCCAAGATGTTAACTTATTTCATGCCTCTAATACAGGGTTTGTTTAAACAGTGTAACAGGATTCCACTTAACTTTAGGAAGTTAACTTTAGGAAGAAAGTTTTTACTTTCCACTTAACTTTAGGAAGTTAACTTTAGGAAGAAAGTTTTTACTTTAAGAGCTGTTGGACAGTAGAATAGATTGTCTTGGAGGGTGGTGGACTCTCCATCTTTGGAAGTCTTCCAACAGAGGTTAGATAGTTGTGTATTCCTGCATGGCAGCAGGTTTGACTAGATAGCTCTTATGATTGCTTCCAGCTCTAAGATGCTATGATGTTGTGTTACTTCAGTACAATCAGAATTTAATTTTTTTTTTAAATAACTGCTTTCTGTCTCACTGATAATTTAGGCTTGAGTCCTGTTGGCTTGATTTGTTTGTTAGTAACAGGTAATTATCTTAGGGCCTGAACAGACTGCCAGAAATAATCCAGCTTGAGGCCACTTTAACTGCCCTGGCTCAATGCTAGGGAATCATGGGAACTGTAGTTTTTGTGACACCAGAGCTCTCTGACGGAGAAGGCTCAATGTCTCAGAAAAAAACTACAATCCCCATGATTCCCTAGCATTGAGCCAGGGCAGTTAAAGTGGTCTCAAGCTGGATTATTTCTTGCAGTCTGTTCAGGCCCAAAGTAATGCTCATATTGTATTCCAGGCAAGAATGATGCAGCCCTCAAATTATGGGATTGCAATTCTAGCATTTTTCATCATTTCGTTCCCTTCCTTGTTTTAGTATAATTGATAATCATACTCCTGTATGCATATTTGGAAGAGTTTTTGTCATATATCCTCACCTTTTATACGAAAAGTGTACCCTTAAAGCTCTTCAGCATGAAGTACCCTTTCTTTTAGAGGAAATGCTGAGGAATTATAAAAGAGAACAAGTCAGTTCATGGGAGCCATTATGAACTTACGTGCCACATGTCTTTTCTCTTGTACTCTTTTCTTCTTACGTTTGGGAAGAATAACTTGCAGCTTTAAACAGATACAACCTAAACTGTTCAAACTACTTCTGTTGGTGTTGATAGCAGTTCCCAGATATTTTCAGTGTAGAAACTACAGCCTAAATCTTAATTGATGTTGTTTCATCCCTTAGCCCAGTTTGAAGAGACACTAGAACATAATCTCCTATCCTGGAAATTTCATTGTTGCCAAATCATAAGAGGCCCATCCATAAGACTGAATTCCACTGAGGGACCAGTGTTTACCCCTAAAATAAATCTTTAAAGGGCATCAGCCACTTAGGGGGCTCATTGACATCTTTATAAAAAAGATAAAGAGCTCAAGAACAAAATATATAATCATGCTGTCTCTCCTCTCTATCTTGCACACATCACATTGGATTCTGACAGAGTGTAACTTTCCTTGCTATCTGTTTTCCAGGGTCATAGAGAATCCCAAACAGGTGAAAGTACTGTCTAGATTGTGATCAGATGGTCTTTCTTCTGAACCTTGCCCCTATATAGTCATATTTATAGAGTTGAGGTTTGCATATATACTTTTTGTATGAGAAAAACATTGCTGTGTCTTTTTTCTCTTTTGTAATTTCAGTGTCTCCATTTGCTATGATAGCGTTTCTTTCCTTAGACAACTCTCTACATCATCTCCCATCCATATATATTTCCATTGGATTCTCAAGAAGCTTTAGAATGGTAAATTTCAAGTATGTGACATGGCATAGAAAAAGCTTTTATTCATAATGGATGTTAAACAACAAATTGGCACGAAAATTACATTTTCCAGTTAAAGATGATTTCTTGAACCCATGTAACTCGGTAGCAAAGAATGTGATTTGTACTACAGAGAGTAGCATGGGGAATTCCTTTTAAGGCCCATGGCTTTTAGGCTGTGGATTGCCACAGGGTTCCATGTTGTGCTCCATGCTTTCCAGTATATCTGTGCAGCTGTTGGGTGAGGTTATCAGGAACTTTAGAGTTGGATGACATCAGTTTGCTAATGGTGTTCAGCTCTATTTTTCCTTGTCATTAGAGTTTGAAGGGTGTGTGGAAGTACTAGTCCAGCACCTGGGTGTTGAAATGGGCTGAGTGAGGGCCAGTAAACTGAAGCTGAACCCTAATAAGACAGTGGTTCTGTAGATTGGAGATTTTTGGATTTTTGGATCTGGGAATTGGGTAAACAGCCTATCCTGGATGGGGTCGCCCTCCCTTGAAGGAGCAGGTGCATAGCTCGAGAATACAGTGGCCCCTTGGTATCCACTGGGTTTTGGTTCCAGGACCCCCCCCCCCATGGATACCAACATACATGGATGCTCCAGTCCCATTAAATACAATGGCATAGTAAAATGGTGTTCTAAATATAAAATAACAAAATCAAAGTTTGCTTTCTGGAATTTATAGAATCATAGAATCGTAAAGTTGGAAGAGACCACAGGGGCCATCCAGTCCAATATATATTTGAATATGAATATTTTCCAGCCATGGATGCTTGAATTCGTGGATGAAGAATCTGTGGATAAGAGGGCCGACTATATTCCTGGATCCCTCCTTGTCACTGATGCCCTATGTGAATTCTGGCTTGGAATGCTTGGTGCCAGTTTCCACTGAACAGATTGAGAACAGGCAACTGGAGAAACCCTTCGCGTTCCTGCCACAAATGCTTGTCTCAAGACACCCCACGATTGGGCAGTGGCACCACTGGGGGAGTGCAGCCTGCACCTGGTGACACTCCAGAAGAGGGGTGAAACTAGGTTGAGCCCTCACTCCCGCACACTCTTCCCCATGCAGTCCTGTGTGGACTCTTCCCCCATGCACCATCCCATCCTTTTCCTCATCAGGAAAAGGACGGGGCGGCATGGGAGGGAGGGAATGCATGCTGCCCATGGAAGCCTTGCCCCCAAGAATGCCTGTTTCCCCGTCCCCTCATCCCCCGCACCAGGTGCAGGAATGCCACTGCGACTGGGAGAGCAGTCGCAGGCCTTATTTCCCAGCACCTTGAGCTCCAGCACCTCAGAAGTGCTTTCGTTAGGGTGTTGTGAGATTGCAAAGGTAGGGTTTTTGGGGGTCACATTTGGTTATTAATGACCATAAACATGAATCCCTAGCAGTTACCAGATCAGAAGACCAGCTTCAAATCATGACTGCTCCAAATTTAGGATGCATAAAGAGAGAAATAACAGTAATTGAACAATGATAACCAGAACTCTAGGAAAGGAAGTAAAGGATGATGAATGTAGGTTTCTGAAATGTTATTAATTATTGATGTTAAAATAATTAATCAGGATATTTTTATGTGGTCTTGGCTGGTAAATGGAAAAGAAAAGAGGACAAAAAGAAGAAAAAAGAAAGGAAGGGGTATATTATAGAGGATGGTAGGAGGGTAGGTAAAGGGTGAAGTAGGTAGATAGAAGGTAAAAGAATGTGAGGAAGAATTATAGTGTCTCCCAGGGTAAACTATATTTGATAAAAAATATCAGAATCGGTCAATGAATCTCTGTTCTAGGTATGGCAAAATACAGAACATGCTCTGTTAGATATGGTTGTGGTATCTACAGTCCAATTGTTGATGTTCAGTACTGATCTGTGGTGGAACAGAAGCATTGATACTGGAATCAGACTCTTGCTGGTAAATATGGTTTTATTTACAATATTTGCTTCTCAGCATTTTGCCCCACATTTTGGTAAAAATGTTGCCAAGGTGATAAATTACTATGTATAAATTAATATATAGCTGTATCAAATATTGTCAGTTAACAAAGTTACAAAAAGCAAATCAGCTTGTTTGAAACAGCAGCAGTTCAAAACATGCTGGAAATTCACACAGCTATGAATGTGTAACTTTGAGTTACAAATCTGTAATTGATTTGTATTCATGATTCCTATGTATTCAATATTGTAAGGAATTGTACATAGGGACTGTAGAAGTCTCCCAATCCTTACATACTAGGTATTTGCTGCTGCAAGCAATGTGGGGTGAGAGCTGGTCTCTTGTCAATCGGGATCCTGCAGACTGGTTCTACCCTCCATGAGAAATCTCCACAGAGAGGAAGAATTGTGACAGGACTCCTGCTTCTGATTCACACCAGATATCATTCATGGAGAGGGCTTGAGAATGTCAGTCGGATGCATCCTGATTGACAAGAGACCAGATGTCTGTTGCTTGCAGTGGCTGTTGCCTGATAAGTCAGGATTGGGGGGGGGTGTTCTTAGATAAATAAATAGAGGCCTGAAACACATGGGCAAAATGACATGGTTTCAGGCCATGTTGGGAGCATGCTGTTTACATGACACATGCCCCAAACATGGCCTGAAGCTGTGCCAAGGCTGCATCATTTGCAGAGAACTGGGCCAAGGAGCTAGTTGGGACCACAGCAGCAGCCTGAATTGAGACCGTGCATGTGCAGTTGCCACAGTCCCAACGCAAACGGTGCCAGCACAGTTTCCTGCCACTCTGTTTGGCCTAAGTGGTTGATCTAGAATTGCAACCACTGTCTTAAAAAGCTACATTTGAAAATGTTTGCTGGGAAAAGTTAAGTCTTAGCTGCCTGCTAGAAGATAAGCAGCAAGTGGGTTAAGTGAATTTCTTGAGGCAGGGCACATCTCAGTGCCATCACAGTCTCCCTCCTACCCAGTTGGTAAGTAGATATATATGATGGTGATATTTATTTGTTTTTGTTATGTAATGATGACCCTAAGGTGAACCTATCATGGGGGGTTTTGGGCAAGAGTTTTTCAGAAGGGATTTACTTTTGCCTTCCTCAGAGGCTAAGCAAATGTGACTTTCCCAGGATTACCAAGTAGGGTTCCATGGCCAAGCAGGGATCTGAACCCTATTCATTTGTATCCCACTTTCCCAAAAAATTGGGACTTAAAGCAGCTTACAATTTAAAAGACCAATTAAAAACATACAAAAAGCTAATAACATTAAATTAAAATAAACAAGTCACAGTATTAAAACACAGTATCAACTTAAAAGAATAAAATGAAATTTTAAAAGATAGCTATTAAATCAGTTTATTTTAAAACAATACAACAAACCTAGTCCATTCTTTAAACACTTTCTGTTTTAAAAGCCTGTTGGAATATAAAGATTTTAGCCTGCTGACAGAAAGACAACAATGAGGGGCCCATTCTGGCCTTCCTAGGAAGGGAGACTTAAGAGTCCAGGGGCAACCACTGAGAAGGAACCCTCTTATGTCTCCACTAACTGTGCCTGCAGTAGAGGTGGGACTTTATGTGATGATGAATATTGTACAGATTCATATGGGGGAGAAGTGATTGTGAAGTACTCTGGTCATTCACAGCCCTGGTGGCGCAGTGGTTAAATGCCTGTACTGCAGCCACTCACTCAAGGTTGTGAGTTCAATACTAGCCAGGGCTCAGGCTTGACTCAGGCCTGCATCCTTTCGAGGTCGCTAAAATGAGTACCCAATTGTTGGGGGGCAATGAGTTTACAGTTGTAAACCGCTTAGACAACCCATAGTGCGGTATGAAGCGGTATATAAATGAAGCTGCTAAAAGGCTGCAGCTAGCATTTTGAACTAAGAAGAAAGACCAATGGGTAATCACAACAGATAATTATAGAATCATAGAATTGGAAGAGACCACAGGGGCCATCCAGTCCAACCCCCTGCCATGTAGGAACTCAAAATCAAAGCATCCTCAACAGATGGCCATCCAGCCTCTGTTTAAAGTCCTCCAAAGAAGGAGACTCTACCACACTCCAAGGGAGTGTGTTCCACTGTCGAACAGTTCTCACTGTCAGGAAGTTCCTCCTAATATTATGGTGGAATCTCTTTTCCTGCAGCACCATAATACATGGTGTGAACTGAACACCTTAGTTAACATGCCACCTGCATTTGACCTAGGTGAAATTTCCAAATTCAAAGGCAGCTTTATTTTGTTGTTATTATCTGACAAACACTTACGAAGCATCCTGTTGCACTCTATCCCTTTCCCCATTTCATCTTATGAATATGCTGAAGACCTTAGTGAATTTAAACTCTATAAAATACTGTTAGATTTATGGCACTAAAAAAATATGCTATTTCTATCCTGGTAGGTTGGAATCATCCGGAATCGACTATTCCAGTTTGTTTCAAAACTACGGTTTGTATTAACTGTTCTCTTGACGTCATGGACAGAGAAAAAGCAACGCCGGAAATCCACAGCTACCTTGATTACACTCAATGTTGTCTTCTTTCCAGTTGTCCTGGCTCTGGTAGCCCTGTCTGCACTGCTGTCTTCTCCCTTACTGCCTCTTTTCAGTCTCCCAGTATTTCTAATTGGCTTTCCAAGACCTGTCCGAAGCTGGCCAGGACCTGTGGGTGCAACAGCCTGCATATGCCCTGATACTATATACTATCAGCAAATGATTCCAAGTTTGACTACTGTGTTGGAGTCAGCATTTTCAGTTGGTAGCCTGGGTAAGTAAACTAAGGGCCAAAATCACCCATGTTGTCACTTGTTTTTCATTCCGTGCAGTAGGCTTCATGATATCTTGGATCTATTCAGGTTGGGGGGTCAGACAGTCTCTCTATGGTGAGACATCTCTAGCTGGCTGCAACCACTGTGGCTTGTAAAGGTTGCTGTAGCAAGCTTAAAGTATCTGAGCACATGAGGGCTCATGCACAGTTTCTAGTGTGGTCCTGTGCTGTAATTGTCCTCAATTTGGGGTTTGTTTGTTTTTAAATACCAGCTGCCTTTGACAAAAAACAAGAGAGTGGCATCCTACACTTCATAGTTGATGGATTTGGTTCTAGTTCTCTTCATATTGGTGGGAGTAGGCAGGCAGAATTATGTAGGTCATTTCTTTCCTAAGCCAAGAGGTGAAATGCAGTTGTGAACCTTCTGCTCACATTGGAAAGTGCAGTGCTAGGACATGTGTACCTTGGGGATTTAAATTATTTTAAAAATTAATTTTCAGAAAAATTACCTGGTCTTTAATGGGAGAGACCTTGGGTAGAAATGTCTTAGCAGGATATCACTTTATGTTTTAAGGTTAAAGTGCATTTTATTGGTTTTGGCAGCTAAGCACAATTAGGAAAATTGTTCCAAAATGTTAGCAAGAGAATGCACTCTATTAGCTCAGCAGGACAGAAAAGGTTATTTTAAAATTTAACTAATATGATGGTAGGTTTCTTGGATTGCACTTAATATTATTCTGAGACTTTGAAATTTCAGCTGTGTTAGTTGAGATAATTTGGGCATGACCAAGGATTTACTAAGAAGTGATATGAAGCTAGTCAATAAGTAATAACATGTCTCAAACTGGCTGACCCCTGTAGTTATATCAGGGATGGGGAGTTGGTTTACTGACAATACACCATAGATTTCTTAACTTTAGTAGGACTGTGAGAATTCTTCCTAAATGTTTCTTAATTATACTGGGCAGCCACAATTTATATTTCTGCAGAGCAGGTTGCACTCTGTCTTTTCATTCATATTGAAATTTCTAGAAACACTCTATTTATCAAAATTCTCTCTTTGGCAATTATTTTTATTATGGCAACTCTGCCCTGTGGGCATGGAAGATGCTATTTTAATAATCCATTGGTTGCCAATCTGTTCAGTGATGAAAATAGTTTGAGAATGATCCTTTTTGAGATTGTATTCGAGTTACAAAAAAACCGTCACTTCTCTGACATTCTAAGTGCAAAAGCTCAGAGTTGTTTTTCAGTGTTCTGAAGCAGCGGAGACAACTATGCATCTATCAGCCTTCTTCATATGTCCACCCAAATCACTTCTATGTCCAAATCAGAAATTACTTATTTGCATTAGTTTGAAAAATTCATAGAATCATAGAATCATAGAGTTGGAAGAGACCACAAGG
>CM034701.1:9826760-9840466 GCA_020142125.1 Phrynosoma platyrhinos
AATAGAATGGAATATACTCAAAAAGGGCATACTGTGTACAATACTGAAACTGCAGTCTTCCACATTGCAAATGAAGCCCACCTCATTTTTATCTTACCATTTCATGTGGGTGCAGATGTAAATCCTGTCACTACTGTGTGGACTGAACAGAAGAGGCTGTCAGTGGCTACCACTTCACCCTAGCACTATCCTATAACTTCTTTAACACTTTGATAATAGCAAGTACATTTCTATACCGTTTATCAATGGACTAGCACTCCCTAAGCCGTTTACCAAGTGTATTAATATCACATTAATGATATTTTTGTACCCAATGGTGATCTTGCCCTGTAAAAATATTGTCTGGCAATCTTGTATTGGAGTTACAGATCTGTAACATAAGAGTTACTGTATTCATGTAAATCATAAATGTCCTCCGAATCCCACCTTAAACTCCAGGGAACTGCTCTGTGGGTTGGAAGTTTATTCTGCTGCCAGTCAGGGTGTAGCTGGATGACATTTCTTGCCCCCTCCCACCAGCAATCTGTGGTGTGATAAGGAATTGCAACCAGGTCCTACTTCTGATTGTTTCAGCCTTGCGCTCTGGAGGGAGGGAACTGGAAATGTCATCTGCTGTGACCCAACACTAACAGAACCTCCATTGCTTGGAGTGGCTGCTGGCTGTTAAAGGAGGTTTGTGGGATTGGGCCAAAAGACAATAGATACACATTTGTAACTAAGGGCCTTTACAGACTGCCAGAAATAATGCAGCTTGAGGCCACTTTAACTGCCCTGGCTCAGTGCTAAGGAATCATGGGAATTGTAATTTATTGTGACACCAGAGCTCTCTTACAGAGAAGGCTCAATGTCCCAGGAAAAAATAGAATTGCCATGATTCCCTAGCACTGAGCCAAGACTGTTAAAGTGGCCTCAAGCTGCATTATTTCTGGCAGTCTGTAAAGGCCCTAAGTTTGCAGTGTAAGACTCCACTACTGTTGGTTATTTTGAAAGTGGATCTGCAACAAAATAATTATATCCCACTTATCACACCAAGTGCCCAAGGTAGCTGACAAGAGCAACATTTCACCTGTCTTAGGAACATAAAACAAGACAGGATTCAATTTGAAAGCAAGCAATCTCAGATGTTAAGAGGGTGGATTAGGAAATCCTACCAGTTTAGAAGAGGAATAGAACCAACCAAAAATAGAGGTGTGATCTCTATGTAATTAGAGGAATTCCCTAGGTACAGAAACACTCTGTGGCTCAGTTCTGATGAGATAGAAAACCTACACGATACTTAGGCTTCCAGACTTCCATTTTGTCTTCTCTTTTGTAGCTTTTCTAGATGAGATTCCCAGTTTCTGCCTTTTAAATAAGTCAGTTTCCCATTGTGCTCAAACATGGTAGTGTGGCTTACTTAAAGGTTTAATTAGTAAAGAGGTTAGAAGTTGAAGTCACAGCTTGTATGTAATATCTGGGTGCAGGGTGTATGTGTGTATTGTGTGCATGCATCTGTATGTGGGGGGGGGGTGTTAATCAAGGGAAGGAACTCCTCTTGAGTATCCTTTGCCTAAGGAAACCCTGTGAAATTCATGTGGTTGCCCTAAGTCAACAGGTGACTTGAAGATTGCTGAGCAGAGGGGCGGGCTATAAATAATTTTTTTTATTATTATTATAAGATACACACACATTTTAACTGTCTGACAAAATCCAATTATCTTACAAGACCTGCTGAAAGGAGAGATGCCAGTGGAGTTAAGGATCCTAGAGGAGACCAGGATTATGATTGAGGTGCAGAACATATGTCATGGGCTTAAAAGAACCAAATACTTCTATTTAGAAATTTAAATCCTGCAAACTATGGCCTGGAGGGGCAGATATATGTTACATGTCTCCACGTTTTTTTCCTTGAACACTGACCCATTGTTGCATATCCTGATTGCTCTATACTAGTGATTCATAAAATCTGCTTTTCAAGTGTTTTGGACTTCAACTCCCAGAATCCCTGACCATTGGCTAAGATGGCTGTGGCATCAGGGAACTGAAGTCCAAAGCAGCTGGAGAGCCAAAGTTTGGGAACCACTGCTGTATATTAACTACCGGTCTGTTTGCTGTTATCTCCAAGTCAGGAAAGTATCCTTGGTACTTCCCTCAACACCATAGCTTGAAGCAGGTCTGTAAGCCCTGGTTTGGAAAACTTATCTCAAGTGAGCTCTGTGTCTGTATAAGTACTTGGAACACCTCATCTGATACTTTTTATTGTTTTCCAGGGACTAGAACTCCAGGAAACCTCCTGCCACACTGCTGAAGCGCACAGAGTTGATGAAATTTTTGAGATGGCCTTTGAACATGAAGAACATAGTCACGTCCTCTCCTTCAACCATCATTTTGGAAACATTTTAACACCTTGTTCTGTTCTTCCTGTGAAACTTTATTCTGATGCCAGAAACATCTTGTCTGGAATAATCGATTCTCCTGAGAATAGAAATCAGTTGAAGGAGGACTTCATAAAAGTCCTTCTATGGGTGCTAGTTCAATACTGCTATGAGAAGTCAAAAACACACGGAATGCTTGATATAAGACCCAAATCCATGGTGGAGTCACCTCCAGTAGAATCACCTGAAGTTTTCAGCAAACCTCAGCAAAATGCAGTGGAGAGAGGAAGTCCCTGGAAGGATGATGATGATGGCTTAAGTGTGGAATCGGTGGAAGAGTGGACTGATGATAGCAATCTTTTTGATGATGAACCTAGCAAAAAACTACCCAAATCAAAAGGAATGCAATCAAGGGGAGTAACACCAAGACCGTTGTTTTCTCTTCCAGGCTCAGTCGAAATACACACTACAGAAACTGAAGTACCAGAGGCAGCCAGTGTGAATAAACTCTATAAAACAGTTGTTCTTGGTCTTCCTGCTGTAGATACTGGGAAACAATGGGGACTGATGGATTTGCCCCCTGTGAAATTCACTAACCTCTATTCTGAGCTGTTGTGCATTCCTGAAGGGTGGAGAACTGCACCTTTACCAGTTACCAAACTCCATGACATGAAGCAGAGGTTCCCAGAAGACTGGTACCACTTTGTACTTCACCAGCTAGATTTCTCTCATTTGAAAGGAAAGCCTCCAAGCATACATGGGGATCTTGTTAAAGATACTGCTTTGAAGGACTTGTATGTTCAGGGTGTCTTGCCTTGTTGCATTGCAATATTTGGAATAGATGATACTGTTCCTTCTCCTGGGCATATATTCAGAGCTTACAATGGAGTTCTCCCCTGGTCTGTCTGTCTGGACTGGCTAACAGCAAAGCAAGAGCTCTTTCAATTGGCGCTCCAAGCATTCAGGTAACTATGAGGAGGAATAGCACTCTAAGCATTCAGGTAACTATGAGGAGAAACAGCATTCTAAATATAAAGGAGATAAATCTAGTATCTTTGCATGCCTATATTTATTTCCCACCCTTCTTATAGAGAGAATAATTACTATTAAATGTACAGCATCCTATCATAGTCATGGAAATTGTTCTTTACACAAGAAGTATAATTAATTTTGTTTCTTGGCATTTTCTATTGTAGAAGGGAAAATAGGGCTTATAAGGTGGGCTGCATTTTAAAACAATCAATAATCACTGTGATAAAAGAACAACCTGAAAGGAAGAAACTGGATCTCTTAATCTAGTGAAATTAAAATATTCATGGGAACATAAGAACACTAAAGGCCTGTCTAATCCAGGATTCTGTTAGCACAGTGGCCAACCAACCAAAAAACTATGAAAAATCCATGGTCAGAACTTAAGTATGGTACTATTTGCTGCATGTTCCCCAGCAATTTATATTCAGAGGCATACTGCTTCTTAAAATAGGCAGCATAATATCAATCATGACTGGTAGCTATTGATAGCTTTAGGAGATTATCACACTGCACTCTTATAGTGCTGTTATTCCACTTGAACTGCTCTGACTGCCTCCTGTTGCATTCTGGGACTTGCAGTTTAGGAAGGGGCATTTAGGATTCTCAGCCAGAGAGCTCTTAGGCCTCACTGAACTACAAACCCCAAAATGCAACAGGAGACAGAGCAGTTAAAGTGGAATAGCAATGCTTTAAGAGTGTAATGCGATAATCTACTTAGCCTCTGTATGACATTCTGCTTGAAGTGATTCTGTATTTGTTTTCTCCATAGCCATCTGTTCTCATGGGACTAAATCTGGTTTCATCCAACATTTTCAAAGTTGTTTCAGTGATATCATCTCTGGGAATGTGAAATACAGTTGGCCCTCCACATTTGCAGTTTTGACTTTTGCAGATTTGATTATTCACAGATTTAATTGAGATGTTCTCTAGGAACGTTTAAGTCCTCCAGCGTGACTCTGCTGAAAGTTGACCATAGAGGACTTAGAGGTCCCTACAGAAAACATTTCTCTAGGTATTTTTAAGTCATCCAGTATGATTCTGTAGACAAGATCAAGCTGAGTTGTGCTGGAAGACCTAAAGATTCCTAGAGCGATGTTCTCTCAGGTGGGGAAAAAAACAACCTTCCACTTTCATGGGGGTCCTCTGTCCCTAACCCTAGCCAATGTGGAGGGCCCATTAGGGAGGGCCCATTATACAATATTCCTCAACCTTCTCTGCTCCGGATGTTGTTGTTAACTGTGGTCAAGTTGACTTCAACTTATGGTGATTCTATGAATGGGAGACCCCCAAGTCACCCTATCCTCAACAACCCTGCTCAGGTCTTGCAGACTCAGGGATGTGGCTTCCTTGATTGAGTCTATCAATATGGAATGTGGCCTTTCTCTTTTTCTATTGCTTTCTATTTTGACAACCATCATTGGCTTCTGGGACCCATTTATTTGTCTTTTTAGCAGTCCATGGTATCCATAGAACTCTTCTCTAGCACAACATTTCAAATGAGTTGACTCACTTCTTATCAGCTTTCTTCACTGTCCAGCTTTTACAACAATACTTAGAAATAGGAAATACAATGCTATGCACCATCCTAACTTTCGTATTCAGTGATATATCTTTCCACTTCAGGATGTTGTCTAGTTATTGCTTAACTGCAGTTTCCATTCTGATTAATGACTGAGCCATGGTATGCAAAATTTTGAACTATTTCAGTGTGTTCATCGTCTGCTTTAAAGTGATGTAAATCATCTGTGATCATTATTTTTGTTTTCTTGATGTTCAGTTGTAAACCTGCCTTTGCATTTTCTTCCTTGACATTATTTAGTAATTGTTCAGGTCTTTGCTATTTTCATTAGTAGCATGGTGTCATCAGCATATATTAAATTGATGATCCTCCTTGCTTCAAGTCTAATCCTACTTTATATATCATATGTTCAGCCTACAATTAAAACATATAGGGTGGTAAGATGCAGCCTTGCCTGACCCCTTGCCCATTCAGTTTCTTTGTATTCTGCTCTGACATTAGCCCCTTGTCTTGAATACGGATTATGCATCAGGACAATCAAATGTTGTAGGACACCAGTTTCTTTAAGAGCAATCCATAGTTTTTCATGATCTACCAATCAATTAAAGGTTCTGCTATAATCATTACACCACAGATCAATTTTGTTCTGAAATTATTTGGTGTGCTCCATTATCCAACATATATTTACAATATGATCCTAAGTTCCTCTTCCTTTCCTGAACCCAGTATGGACATCTGGCATTTTTCGCTTTAAATATGGTAAAAGTATTTGTTGTAAATTTTTTGAGCATCACTTAGCGTGCATGCAAGAGTCCCACTGGTTATTGCAGTCCCTGGTATCTCATTTTTTGATGACTGGAATGTATGTTGTGTGCTTTCAATCTGGGCCATTGTTTTGCTTTCCATATTTGTTGACAGATTTTAGTTAAGAACTAAAGTAAATTCTAAAGTTACATTCAAGGTATTGATGCTATTTCTGTCACCTTTTACTGTTATTTCTTGTCTGTCTTCAACTGCTTGAAGAGTCATCCACTGAGGCTTTGTTTTTGGCTGCAGATCATATATTTTTCAATTCTGTTGTGTGCCCCTGGTTTCAGTCCAGAGTTGTTCTGGCTCTGGTCAATTAGACTTAATTTTTTTTTCAAACATATTTTTTGCATTATCTTTAATTTTTTTGGGTTGTATGTTCTTTGGGTTATATTTTGGCACAGTGGTTGGTTTAGTGTTCTTATTTAGTTTCACTTTAATTTTTGATATTCGAAGTTCATGTTCTGTGTCACATTCTGTTCCTGGTCTTCTTTTTGCAGATAGAATGGAGCTTCTCCATCTTCTGCTTCCATTTATGTAGTCTATTTGATTTCTGTATTTATAGTCACCTCTTCGTTGCTTGAAGAATGTGGCAGAAGAAAGTTGGAATTTTTATTGTGCATACTGTTAGTCTGTTTGTTATGGGTATGTTAGTATGTATTTATTAATATTTGTAAGTACAAGTAATAATTGAATGTTTATTTTTTAAATTTTTTTCTCTTTTCTGTGTCTGTGTTAATCTTTGGTTTTAATAATAAAGTTTCAATTTTTTAAAAAAATTAAAAATGTGTTTGGGACAAATAGACTGTTAGCCTTCCAAAATTCAATCAGCTGCTTTCCTGTTTCATTTCTTGATCGTAGGCCAAATTTTCCTATAATCTTTGTTTCTGCTCTGTTTCCAGCTTTTGCATTCCAGTCACCTATGGGTAACAAGTCCTGTTTTGGTGTGTGATCAATTTCTTCCAGGGCTTCAGCATAGAATCTTTCAGTTTCTGCTTCTGCCTCTGTAGTTGAGAGCATAACCTTAGATTAAGGTTATATTTGTGGGTTTTCCCTGAAGTCTTACTGATATGATTTGGTCAAACTTTGCATTATATCCTTTGATTACTTTTGCAAGATCTCTCCTCATTATTAATGCCACCCCATTTCTTCTTAGATTTTCATTTTCTGAGTAAAACAGTGTAATTATTGAGTAAAACAGTGTAACTGGCTTAAGTCCAGTGTAATTATCTGACTCAGAATGTCCCATTCCTGTCCACCTTAGTTCACTCACTCCAAGTATTGCAATGTTTATATGTTCCATTTCTTGTTTTACTGTATCTAGCTTCCCCAGATCCATGCTTCTCATTCCCCGTTCCTACAATATGCATTGTGCACCTTCAGACTTTCCTTTCATCTGACACATCAAAAGGTGAACATTCTTTTGGCTTGAGTCCAGTTGCATCATTAGCCACAGCACTACTTGTAGTTGTCCTATGCATTACCCCAGTATGTCATTGAGTACCAGCCAACCTGGGAGTGTCATCTTCTGGGATTATCTTGTTTCATTTTGGATCATCTCATCATAGGGTGTTTATGGTAAAAGACATTCAAAAAGGGTTTACCATGTCTCCTGTGCAGTATTAACAAGGATTAGCTGTGGGGCCACTGCCATTATATCTGAGCTATCCTCTGCCAGTGTCACCCATCGCTACTGCTGCTGCTCAGTTTGTTTGGCACATTTATTCTGACTCCTCAGCAAAAGCCTGTCTGACATGGAAGACCTTGCCAGCAACACTGCTGCCATCAGCATGGCCATCAGCATGGCCTTTTGCCCTACATGAGCACACAATCCCACTGCTGTGGAAAGGTAGACTGCGAGTCCCAGAACCTCCTAACCAGTTCTGTAGTCCAGCATACCTGGAAGACTCCTAATTTGGGGAAGGCTAGGTTATGAGAAAATGTAGAACCAGACAGCTTTGTAAATATGTTTTATGAGTGATAAAATGAATGTAATGTGTGTCACCATAATGCTCATACTTGTTCTTATGGAAGAATGGCCTTCACATTAAGAAACTAGATTTTTGAAGATTAATGACAACATTAAGTGAAGTATAGTTTGTAGGTTCTGCAACCTGCTTCCTAATACTTGAAACAATTTATATCCATATAATTAATGTCCATTGTATAGTCATACAATGCCCATATAATTAATCAAAAAGAAGTCTGGGTAACAGCCACACGAGAGTATCCTTAAGACAGTTTTATTGCAAGTAAGATTTGTTAAATTAACGTACAGATCTCTGTGCTATGTATTTATTCCTGTGCTGTGCATCTTTCAGATATTCAGTTAAGCTTATGGTTGATAAAGCAAGCCTGGGTCCAGTTGAAAATTTTAAGGAGTTGCTAAACTGTCTTGAAGAATATCACAGTGATTGGTATGTCGGACTGGTGTCTGAAAAGGAATGGCAGCAAGCTGTTCTTCAAGAAAAGCCATACCTTTTTTCTTTGGGCCATGACTCTAATATGGTAAGTGGCAAGAAACTCCTGATGGCAAAGTTGACTTGTCACTGATAATATCGCTAATTTTCTAGATTGGAGTGCAAGCAACTGCAGTGGGTGCAAGGGGAAGCTAGACATAGTAGAGTCACACGACTCCATTTTGGGCTAAAAAAATAAACTGAAAGTAACTTGCAGATGCAATTTCTGGTTAGGCCTGTTGAATATGGGGAGGTTTAAAAACATAGTATATTATCTGTGGAGGTTTCCAAGAGTGGTGATTGACTCTTTGGAAGCAAGAATGCCCTTGATTATTTTTTTAAAATGGGGGAATTGTGGGGGGCTGAGAGGGTTGCAGGCATCCCACATGATTCCCACCCCCTGCCTTGGTCCAAGCCAATATTTTTACATTGTCTTCAACACACATACTCTGGGGTGGAAAGTCCCTGTGATTTCATTGGATATTGTGAATATACTAAACTTTGCCCTCTACAGTGCTCTAATGCTGACTTTTCTGTTTTTGTGTGTTTTGCACCTTTCAGGGAGTTTATACTAGCAGAATCCTTACCATTCAGGATTTCCTAGTCCAGGTGGGAAAACTGAACAGTGAAGCTGTCAGAGGACAATGGGCAAATCTCTCCTGGGAGCTGCTGTACGCCACTAATGATGATGAGGAACGCTATAGCATCCAAGCACATCCAGTCCTTTTAAGGAACCTGACCATACAGGCAGCAGACCCTCCTTTGGGCTATCCTGTTTATTCCTCTGAACCTCTCCATGTGCCTTTGCTTTAGGGCTAGGCCACTTGTTGGACAGGCAAATCAGGTTTCCCACCCTAGTTGTTGAACCCATCAGTCAAAGAGGATGATGGCAGTGAAGGTCAGTCTTCTGGCACAAATCCTTCAATATGCCTCTTTCACAGTACCACAATTTTCTGAACCTCTGATCCTACAAGGCTGCTAATCGGGAGACATTACATTGGGAGAAGACTTACTGCAGGCAATAAGCTCATTAATGTATTTAGGTTTTTTTGGGGGGGGGGGAGAAACTGAAATACCAACATCTTGACAGGTGACTTGCAGGGATGTAGGTCACAGCTTGTGTACATTAAACAAGAGATTAATACAAAATGTATATAAAGTATGCAAGGTTTTGATACAGCAGACTTAAAAAAAATTCCACTTTCACTGTATACTTTATTTTGCATTGTCAAAGGAATACTTGAACAAATTCTTGTACATCTCTATTCAGCATAAAAAACAAGAGCTTTTCATTAAATACAGCAAACTGGATGCTAGTACTTTGGATAACAGTAGTCTATCATGATACAGTAAGGTTGACAAGTGGAAAAGTTTATTGCACAATTGTGCTGTTTAGAGGTAACATTAAAATAATTGGGACTTCAATTCCTATAAGCAGGAAGAGGCTTTTAAGCAAGCATTTACTTTTGTTCTTCAGGGAAAAAAGATAAAATTTGTTATTTCCTGCAGAAAGCCCATAGACCACTCTGGAAAAGTCAGTTTCATTCTTACCAATTTTGTTAATTAAACTGTCTTTAGCTTCCAGAACTTTGCCATCTTAACCTTCCATTTCCACTTAGCATCCCATTTACAAAATGGGAAATATAAGGAAAGCAAATACTTTTTCACTAGAGGCATAAAAGTAATGTTTGAAGCACACTCTGTGGTGAGAGCCAGCATGGCATAGTGATTTGAGATTTGGACTACAACTCTAGAGAGAAGGGCTTGATTCCCCATTCAGCCATGAAACCCACTGGGTGACCTTGGGCAAGCCATATACTTTCAGCCTCGGGAAGGCAATGGCAAACCTCCTCTGAACAAATATTGCCAAGAAAACCCTGTGATAGGGTCACCATAAGTCAGAAACAACTAGAAGGCACACAACAACAACTCTCTGTGATACTATGAGAAATTTTATACTGCCTGACAAAACTAGCTGAAGGAATAAAGGCATTGGGATTGTTTTTACCTTCACTACTTTCCACATAGAAAAATGGTAGACAATTTCAATGGATCCAAGGCCCAGTTTTTGGCTCTGAGGATCTCACTAGACTGCACTAGTCCTGGAAAAATTGAAAATGGACAAAAAACTGGAAGTGATCCAGAAGTTCATTTTCTGTTTCTACTTCAGAATATGCAAAGGGACCTTAGAGCACTTTTAAAGTAACTGAAGGAACTTTGTAGCATAAGCTTTTGTTGAGACTATAATAAAGTAGACCCAGTCTATGAAAGCTTCTGTTAGGTACAACACAATCCCTTTGCATACTGATACAGAGTAACACAATTATGTCTTTGAATATTTGTGGGATATATTTTTAGCAAAATCACTGTAAATGGTATTTCTTCCCCCTCTCCACAAAAAACGTGACATGAAGATGGGTAGCTGTCCAGGAAACGCCCACAATCTATGGACTGCACTTTGGCCCTGACACAGAACAAGGATTTGGGTGTTTTTCTTTGGTTGGTCATCACACAGGAGAATTTTTCCATACCAACTTGAGGCTGGTAAAGAGGCACCAATGGTATGTGCAACCCCACCACCACCACCACCAAATTAGTTAGGCTGATACTCTTATGATGCCACAGAATATTACTTCTAGAGGTAGTAGATATGAGCATTTGTCACATACAAATACTAAGAAAATTTGTGCCCTGAGAGCTCAAGAAAAGAGCATGGTAGATAACTAGAATATATGTCTAATATGCAGCTTTATGTTCATGTTTACTCAGAAGCAAGCCCCACTGAATTCAATGGGTTTTACCTGAAGGAAAGGGTATAGGAAGATAGTCTAAAGGCATAGTGTGGGAAGATGCTGGGTGGTGGTGGTGGATGGGATGATAAATCTTGTATTAAGATAACATAAGCAATAGAAAACAGCACCATGTTAAGTGAAGGAATTTGTGTGCTTGTCACTAACATCTTTTGAGTCAAAAAGTTTTGTACAGAAATATATCAAAAGGAATAGACTAAAACTAGTATCATACTTATCTCTGTTATACAAAAGAAAAAGAAAATATGTATTTCAATCAGAAGGGCTTCTTCATCCTCATGCAGGCACAGATGTAAAGAAATGTTGAAAACATGCACCTTCTTAGGAAGACTTTTTGTAATAAGAAACATCAGCATCCTGCAATGAACAAAACACAACATTTAGTGGAGACTGCTCTTAATTCCTTTTCTATTGTTACTTCAATCTCTCAGATCACAAGCACAAACTGTATATGTAAAAAGAAGCTAGTGAAGACTGGAATGTATGGAGTAATGAAACATACTGTATATACTCATGTATAAGTCTAGAAATTTTAGTCGAAAATATCCCCTAAAAACTGAGTTAACTTATCCGCAGGTCAATGTAAATACTGTGCTTTAACTTTTTTTAAAAGGAACCATCCCCTGGCAAAAGCCAAGAATATAATCTGTCCTGGAAGCACTGACCCACCTCTACTCTCATCCATCCAGCCTTTAGTGTGAGCACAAACATTTATGCCTGCTGGAATTTTGTAAGTTCCTTGGCATTGTTTTTCTTTGCTTCATCCTTTGCTACATGCCCCTAAGTTTTACCCTCGATTTTCATTTTCTCTGAAGATGCCAGCCACAGATGCTGGCAAAACGTAAGAAAGAAACTCTTCTAGAACATGGCCACACAGCCTGAAAAACCCACAAAAAAACTATGGATGCCGGCCATGAAAGCCTATGACTTCACATTTTACCCTCAACTTATCCATTAATTTTGATCCCCAAACCTGCCCTCCACTTATACGTGAGGTCAACTTATAGTCAAGTATATACTGTAGTTAAATGCCATCAACTACTGTATTGTGACCACTTAACTTTAACTCACATTTGCTACCGAAATCCAAACTGAACTCAAATTATCTAGATGCAGGCCTTTAGATGCTCTTGGACTGTCAGCTCCATTAGTCCTAGCCAGGATTATTACACAAGCAAGGATTTAAAAAAACCCTTTGGTTCTGGTGCTACTTGTGTCTCTTCTGTCACATGCCACTGACTAAACAAAACCCTCCTAATTTCTCTTTCCAAAATAACAAGAACAATAGATTTATTTGAACACTGCAGCCCAGAGTTGGAGCTGCAGATACCCCACAAGGTTTATGGAGTCAAATCAATAAAAAACAATGTGTTGCAAGGAAACAGATAAAGACACAGTCATATGCTACTATTAGACCTGGGACTTAATATTTAGCATTTAAACAAAGTACTTTTGCACTATACAAAGTACTTCACACACATTTGCTCCCATTCAGCAGGATACAGCAAAGAACGTACCACTCCACTCTTGAAATTCTGTATCCTGGTCTTTCCTATGCGATTCAACAGCCACCAGGCCCAGGTAGGTGCATACTGCCAGAGGTAACATACTGCCAGATATGGATTGTCACTGATCCAGGCTTCCTTTATATCATTAGCCATGCTAACCAGAGTTAGCCGAACACAGCGGTCAGTTGGCATTTTGTGAGACTGATCCCCAACATTTGCGTTTACCTAAATGAACAAGGAAGAAATGAGAGCACAATGAATGTATCGCAAGAGATGACAAAAGATCTCATGAGAATGTGCTGGAAAAGATGACAAAAGGCAAACTGTATCCATGCTTAAAAGTGAATTCCTACATATCCTATAAGTGGTTTTAAGGAACAACAAAGCTTTTTAAACTGTAAATTAGGGATGATTTCTCGGATGCTGTTGGGACTACGACTCCCACTAGCCATAATGCCTGTAGCGGACAGGTTCTGGAGTCTAACAACCTATAAATCCATAGGCTCCTCCACTGCTTCTGCAGGTCTTTACTGAAGTTGAAGATCCTGTTCCAAGATTAGCAGCGTATGAAAGAAAGCTAAGGCCTTCCTCAGTGTCAAAAGAAGTGGGCTAAAATGGGGAAAGTGGCTCCTTTTTCCCCAGGACAGAGATACGGCTGGACATGTATTTGATAAAAAAGATGAAATTTGCATGACATGGAGCAGCAGGAGCAGGAGAAAGTTGTGAGTTATCAGTCTTGATCAAGGTATTAAAATCAAGCAGAAACACATCCCTAGGCAGCAGGCTAAGATGATCAAAGTTCTGAAATAAGAGGAACGACTTAGGGAGTTGGTATGTTTAGCTTGGACAAGAGAAAACTTAGAGGTGATGTAATATCTTTCTATTTGTTGTTGTGTGTCTTCAAGTTGTTTCTGACTTTTAAGGCAAACCTATCATGGGATTTTCTTAGCAATATCTGTTCACAAGGAGTTAACTTACCTTTGCCCTTCTCTGAGCCTGAAAGTTTGTGACTTTCCCAAGGCCATCCAGTGGGTTTCCATGGCTGAGCACGGAACTGAACCCTGTTCTCCAGACTGCTAGTCCAGTGTTCAAACCATTACACCATGCTGGCTCATCTTAAAATATATGAAGGAATCATAGAACTGGAAGAGACCCTATGGGCCATCCAGTCGAACTGCCTCCCATGCAGGAATACACAATCAAAGCAAACCCCCCCC
>CM034701.1:9851357-9864791 GCA_020142125.1 Phrynosoma platyrhinos
GACTGTTTGTGAAAGCAAAAGCTGAAGCTAAAGACTACAGGACAGTTTTATGAACACTGTTATTTTATTTTATTTTTTAAATTTTATTAAGAAATATAAAAATATACATAAACAACACCTAAACCACACACAACAGAAAACAAACCACACCAGACATTACATACATTAGTACATAACACTTACAAAACTTACATTACATATTACGGTACGCATAAAACATTACTTCCTGAGCTGTACCCTTGGCTATATATCTAAAGAAACTACTTCTGTATAACTTATATGAATACAAAGTCATTCCTATATCAAGAATATATGTCCAACACTGTTATTTTATGAATGGCACCACTGGACACTGAGAAAACAGGTGCATATCTGTGGCCTAAAATACAGTTGTCCCTCCCTGTTTATGGACTTTGAGTCCACGGTCTCGCTCTTTGTGGGAGGGACAAGCAGGTAGGGATAAAATGACTGTGTGTGCCATGAGCATGTGCACCATTATTTTCAGTGGGACTCAAATATTTGCAAGCCACCATTTTCATGGGGGGTGTCTGGAATGGATCCCTGCAAATTGGGAGGGGCTACTATACATGTACTGAACCAACTATTGAATGGTAACACAAGGGTTATTTAAATGCCCCTATATCAATGGAGCTATTCTAGCACAAATGAGAGCCAGCATGGCGTAGTGTTCGACTGCTGGACTACGACTCTGTACACCTGGATTCAATTCCTACCTTGGCTGTGAAACCCATGCTCTCAGCCTCAGAGAAAGGCAGTGACAAACCTTTTTTGAACAAATCTTGCCAAGAAAACCCCATGATAGGTTTGCTTTAGGGTCTCCATACGTCAAAAACCTTGAAGACACAAAGCACACAAACACTAGAAGAAACTAATATTTAGATTTGGGCACATACACATACACACCTTCTCTTCATTTCTCTCCCCCATAGACGGAATCGGTACGGCTAACTAAGAATAAGCCAAAACATGTACCTCCATGCTTTAAAAAATTAAAAATACTGCATGATACATTGGTTGGAATCCTGTTCATCTCTTACACATGTGCAAGTTCCCCTCCAGAACATGTTGGACATTTTTGTTGGTCCAATGAGGACCAACCATATTCGCTTCAAAATTTCAGAAGTGGAACTGCGCATGTAGTGTCATGCAGTGGTGTACATGCACACTTGGTGTCACAATGTCACAATTCACTAACAAGGCTGCACAGAACAACCACTTTGGGCCTTTGCAGACTGCTAGAAATAGTGCAAATTGAGTACACTTTAACAGTCCTGGCTCAGTGCTAGGGAATCATGGGAACTGCAGTTTTTTCTGAGACATTGAGCCTTCTCTGTCAGAGCTCTGGTGCCACAATAAACTACAGTTCCCATGATTCCCTAGCACTGAGCCTGGACAGTTCAAGTGGACTCAATTTGCACTATTTCTAGCACTCTGCAAAGGCCCTTTGTGAGTGTAGAGTTAGGGGGGTTGCAGACTGCCAGAAATAGTGCAAATTGAGTCCACTTTTAGGGTTAGGGTTAGGGTTAGGGAATCATGGGAACTGTATTTTATTGGGGCACCAGACCTCTCTGACAGAGAAGGCTCAATGTCTCAGGAAAAAAAACAATTCCCATGATTCCCTAGCACTAACCCTAACCCTAAAAGTGGACTCAATTTGCACTATTTCTGGCAGTCTGCAACCCCCCTTACTCACCAACTTCTAAGGAAGGATCATTCTAAGCTTTAGGGGGAAAACATGATGATATACATTTTTGCCAAATTTTAAATACAAGCTTTAGAAACAGTAAAGTGTTACCAAGACACTTCTTCTTCACTCGTTCCAGTTCATTTTCTCTTCTTGCAGAGAGAGCAAGCAGTGACCCAATCTTTGCAAGCTGGTAAGCTAGCTCTTCTCCAATCCCACTGGAGGCACCAGTCACCCAGACAACCTTTCCAGGTAGCTCCTTCTCTGTTGGGAATTTAAAATACACACAAGAACAAGTTAAAGGGGTACATTTTAAAAAGCAATTTCTGCCGACAGACATATATGTGTATGTGTGTAGAAATATCAGCACACTTTGTGGTTGGTTTTATTTCCTCAATGGCCAGCAAGCAATAACTTTTTAGCCAGGTGAATCCATTCCACCAAAACCAACAAAGATTTTTTGTGGCATCTTAAAGACTATCACATTCATTATGGCATGAGATTCTTGGGAGAACAGCCAACAAAAGCTTAAAATGGTAACAAGTTTATTAGTTTTTATGTTAATACTACCCTTTATGTTTCGAGCACACTGCCTTTTGGATTCAAAGCTGTTTGGGCAAAACACAGACAAAAGAAAGTAAACTTCAGTCTGTAAACAACTAAACTGTGATTTCTACCAGACAACTTCCAAAATAGTACCAATAAAGTTAACTGTGGTTTGCACAAGCGAAGTTCTCACAGGATTTTGCTGCATTTACAGAAACACAAAGATCTCAACATGTTTCTAGAATTTATTAATTTACTACAATTATATTTCATTAGTTGCCCTCATGGCATGCTGGTGGCTTCCCAAAATATCTTAATAGCCTCAGGTGGAAGAAGGGGGAGGGAGGCAATTTCGTTTACCAAAACTTTATACCCCCTTATTGCCAGGGCTGAGCACCATTTTTAATGTACAGACAGGATATACAGTACAACCCCCATATCCATAGGAGAAGTGTTCCCACAGTTACTGTGGATAAGCAGAAACTGTGGTTAATAGCAGACACTGTATTTCCATCAGAAGTTGACCACAGAGTCATGTTGAAGCATCTCCAGATGCCTCAGATGCTGGAGGTCCTCCAGCATGACTCTATGGTCAACCTGCGCCAGGGGTTGCACTGTAAATTTAATGAATACTTCTAAGTATATGGGCTTGACAACTGCACTTGCTCTGGATCTCTTACAGAAGAGTCTACCTTGGCTAAATTAGAACTAGACATTGAGGAGGTGCTGTTAAGTGCTCAAAGTTGATGTCACTCATGACCCACTCCTGATACTTTATGGTACTTAGTATGCAGTAGCATTGAATGCACACACACACACACACATGCATGCAGGAGCATTTGGGTATCTGCTTCTATGCTTGTTGTTGTTGTGGTGGTGGTGGTGGTGGTGTGACTTCAATTCAATGCCAACTTTTGGCAACCCTATCCTAGAGTTTACTTGGCAAGTTTTAATCAGAGGAGGCTTGCCATTGCCTTCCTTTAAGGCTGAGAGTGACACTCCTAAGCATAGTCAGTGGGTCCCATGGGTGAACCATGGTCTAACACTCAATGGGGTTATTATTACAAACTGCTAAAAGGACTCTGCATGCCAGTATCAAATCCCTTTGCTCAAAGTATTTGACCTACAGTAATAAAGTGATCCTTATTATTATAAGGATCCTTATTATTATAAGCTACAGCGGCGAGAGGCAGCGCCTGAGGCCGGACGCTTCTGTCTGTCCCGGAGGCCAGCAGCGCAGCTGAGCGCCCTCAGTCGCCACACCCCCGCCGCAAGCAGCGTGGAGGACCACCGCGGCCCATTTAAACGCCGCCAGTTCCAGCTTTCCTCCAGCTACAGCGGCGAGAGGCAGCGCCTGAGGCCGGACGCTTCTGTCTGTCCCGGAGGCCAGTAGCGCAGCTGAGCGCCCTCAGTCGCCACACCCCCGCCGCAAGCAGCATGAATTCAGCTGGGGACTGCAGCCGCCCCACCCCCACAGTTGCTGTTTGGAGTCTCGGCGGCTATAAAAACCGCCGCCTGAACACCATCATCCTCAGCTCCTGCGGTGAGAAGCGGCGTTCCGGAGGCTATTTTACCACCTGTTTGGACCCTCAGTGACAAGTGCCTGTGCTAAGAGATTGGAGAGACTGGGGAGACTCTATAATCCCAATTACGCACATTGCATTTTTATAATGCACTGCTATTTTATAATTACTTTTAAATTGTTTGTTGATTTGTTTAGGGGGTGAGGGTAGGTTTGAGGGATGGGATCTTACTGTTGTTATTTGTTTGATGTTCGGGGAGGAGGGAAGGATATTGTTTAATTTGCCGTAATTGTATTATTGTATTACTGTTGTTTAATTTTCTGTAATGTATTAAGGTATCACTGTTGTTCACCGCCTAGATTGGCTAGCCAGAGGGGCGGTATACAAATAAATCGTATTATGATGATGATGATGATGATGATGATGATGATGATGATGCAGCATAAAAAGCAGTAGCTCTACACAGTCCCAAGATCACGGAGTCAGATCCAGAATTGTAAATTGTGCGTAATTTTGCATAAAACCCAGATAAAGTCATGAGTAACTTGCCCCCTAAATTTTGCTAAATTGATTACACTTAATCCACCACTTGGCAAAGCAGCACTGAGTCTTTCTAAGAGAACACCTTTCAAACCTGAGATCTTTCTGCACAGACTTTTGAAATTCTTGGAACATGTGGGGCAATGCAGTTACTATCTTGAACTACTGTTCTATGATCCATGCTTTTGATAGACTCTGTGTTCCAGACTGTGTACTTTTCATCTTTCCTCAATCTAAAAACTTTCAGATACATTTCACCAATACTCTTTATCATTGCCAAATGTTTGAAGTTGATAACTGTGGTCCAATAAACTGTGGTCCAACAAAAGACATGAGGAGAGCTGATTTTATAGTTTGTTCTGTAGGTAGTCCAAACTCGCTTGCTGTCAGGAAGGATTACATTAGGTAGCTGTTTCTTTTTTTCAGTTTCCTACTTTACATGGGGCCATTACTATAAAAAAAGAAAGATGTAAACTGAGTATTATTTTCCTAAGTTCTAGGTTTTGCATATCCACACACCCACAAGCCACTAACAAGCATTGTGAATGGGGAAAAAGCCTCTAGAACAAGTGAGGATTTTATCTTCGCAGTGTCAGCTTTCAGCATGAAATTCCCAATGTGTACCTGATCTGTACATGGGCATATATGTTTCTTTATATATGAAATTGCCAGAGACTCAAAAGGACAATATGCTCAAACACTCGTCCCTCCACATTCGCTGGGGTTGGGGCATAGGACCTCTGTGAATGAGGAAAAACCACAAATAACAAAAACACTATGTTTTTACCTGGGAGAACACCTCTATAGAGATTTCTAGGTTCTCCAGTTCAACTTTGAGTTCAACATCTGCCAGATATTGACCATAAAATTGCACTGGAGGAGCTACAAATTCCTAGTGGACTGTTCTTTCTAGGAATCTCTAGGTCCATCAGTTCAGCTCTTGGTTAAAGCTGACCATAGAGTTGCACTGTAGGACCTAGAGATTCCTAGAGAATTAATAAAATTAATTAATATTAATAAAATAAAATTATTAATATTAATAAAATATGTGAATAATCAAATCTACAAAAGTCAAAGATGCAAGTGTGGAGAGATGAGTGTGCTTGCTACCTTTTCTTGTCTCCTCCATCCCATTGTGCTTTTCAGAGACAAGTTCAAACATTATACTGAACCAAAGAAAACTAAAGATCAGCCTGGCTCCAACTATTAGTTATAAGACTACCAGTGACAGTCCAGTAGCTTCCTCTTCCTTCCCACAGAATCATAAAGTTGGAAAAGGCCTCATGGCCCCTGCTCAATGCAAGATCTCCAGCTAAAGCATCCCCAGCAGGTAGGTGTCTTTTCTGAAGACATCCAGAGGAGAACTCACCACCTTTCTAGGCAATTGGTTCTATTGGTAAACTGCTCTTACTGTCAAGAAGTTCCTTCTAAAGTTTAATCAAAGTTTACCTTCCTGTTACTTAAAACCATTAGACTCTGGGGAAGAAGAGAACAAACCTATACCCTCCTCTCTGTGACAGTCCTTGAGGTAGTTAAAGAGTACAATCATGTCACCTCTCAAGTCTTCTAATAATAATAATAATAATAATAATAATAATAATAATAATAATAATAATAATAATAATAATAATTATTATTATTATTATTATTATTATTATTATTATTATTATTATTATTATTATTATTATTTCCCCGCCTCTTCCTGCGGATCGAGGCAGGAATACAAAGATAAAATGTACCAAGCTGAACAAGCCCTACTCTTTCAAGCTTTCCTCATATGTTTTGTTCTCCATGCCACTTATCATCCCTGTTGCTCTTCTTTGAACCCACTTCAACTTGTCTATAACCTTAAAATGAGGCACCTAAAACTGAATCCTGTACTCCAGATAGGGCCTGACAGAAATGCAGAATATAGTAAGACTATTACATCTCTTGACACAGGGCCAAAACACATGGGCAAAATAAAGCGGCTTCCAGTGTTTATACAACGTATGCCATGAAAGTGGTTGGAAACTGGAATGAAGACACACTCCAGGGCTTAAAACCGTTGCAAAAAAAAGCCAGGATCCCCCAGCTTAGCGCAAAAATAAAAATAAAAATGTGCATCTTCGCTCCTCAATATATAAACAGTGTGGTGCAAGTGCGGGGCTGCAGCAAAGCAAAACAGTGAAAGTGTGACAACTCCAATGGATGTAATTACAACATACACAAATCAGACAGGGTTGCATGGGGTGAAGGGGGTATGGGGGGCCTTTGTGCATTGCAAATGAATCATTTGACACTGTGATGTTCTGACGTCCCGTACCGGCGGAGCATCGCACATGCAACTGTATGGCCAATCAAAGGTGTGGCCATCCAATGGTATGGCATCTGGACAGTACATGGGAGGTGATGGGAGGTTGCGAGCGGTGCGTGCATGCATAGTGGGAAGACAACAACAACAAAACCCTATGGCACAGCTTGACACCACACTGTGAGGACTGCCCATGGGTGTTCGGCCTGCCTTGGCAGCGGCCCATATGAACAGCAGGATCTCAATCTGCTTTCAGAAAATGCAGATTGAGCTGCTTTTTCCAGCATCTCCTCTGGCTCACAGAAACTATGCTTTCTCCACTAGAAGAGTATAAGGATAATTTGCAACAAACACAAAAAGAAATGGGACAAAAATTCCTGCCAATAAATGCATGACTACAGACAGCTGGCAAAGGCAATTTATGTCTCCCCTAAATAAGAGAAAAATCAGTCCAATTCTTGGCTGGTAGATTATGACATGCCCTCTTTTGGAAAGTTCATTAAGCTTGGTCCAGGATAGATAAAAACAAGGAGCAGAAACTGTCTGAAGCCACTATGAAATTCCAATATAGAAAACAGGGCTGCTCCAGGACATCTGGGAACTATTTCTTCAGCTTGTAAATAAAGCCTCTGTTGCATCAACACAGTTGTAAAGTATGCTGTCCTTTTCTAAATCCCAGTTTTGGCATCCACTTTGGAACACTTGCTGTCACTCCTCAGTCAATAAAGTAAGATGAAAGCAACATGCTGTACAGCTATTCCGCATGTGTGTATGTGTTTGTGTGTTTGTGTGTATGTGCCTTCAAGTCACCTGTTGATTTATGGAAACCCTATGAATTCCACAGGGTTTTCTTAGGCAAGGAACACCCAGAGGTAGTTTTGCCAGTCCCTTCCTCTCAAATATATCCAACAGCACTTGCCATTCGCTGGCAGTCTCCCATCCAAGTATTAACCAAGGCTGAATGTGCTTCGCTTCCCAGATCAAATGGGATCTGGTGCCTTTAGAGTATTTAAGCCGCTCAGATATTCTGCACTCTCCATTAACTGGAAAGAGGGTTTGGACAGATTGTGAAACCCTGCCCACTTGGTTAAAAAGTCTTTATAAAGAAAAGCATTTTAGTTTTAAAAGGAATGAGGGGATCTACAGCGCACAATTATAGCATTCTGATATCACTTTAACTTGCCTAGGATGTATAGTTTTGGGAGATGAAGTACTTGTAATTCTCTGGGTTTGGGCTCCCCAGTGCTGTGGGTCAGGAGAGAGGAATGGAGCTTCCTAACAGAAAGGATACCAAGTACCCCAGTAAACTACAGATCCCAGGATTCCACAGGATGGAACCATGGCAATTAAAGTGGTATCAAAGGGCTACAATGATGTAGTGTGGATACATTTCTAAGGCAGCTAAGGAACAGGAGACTTTAAAAAAAATAAAATCAATAAAATTGCACATTGAAGGTCCAAAACACAGTGCAGAAATAATCCAGTTTGAGACCGCTTTAACTGCCCTGGCTCAGTGCCAGGGAATCCTGGGAATTGTAGTTTATTGTGGCACCAGAGCCTCTGACAGAGAAGGCTAAATGTCTCACAAAACTACAGTTTCCAGAATTCCCTAGCATTAAGCCAGGGCAGTAAAAGCGGTTTCAAACTGGATTGTTTCTGCAGTGTGTTTTGGACCTATATGACTTGAGAGGTATAATGTGGTTCTCTCCATGGAGTTGGGAGGGGGCAGAATTTGTTTTCAGTTACTTTTGGAAGAAAATTGCCTATCTGGAGAGAACAGAACTTGAGGTTTCAAGAATTCAAATGCAAAAAGAATTGGAATTGACAGATTTCCCCATCCTTATTGTTTTGCTACTGACCTGGGTATGTGTATAAAATAGGTTAATGCAGGCCCTGCCCAGAACTTGGATGGCCAGAAATCTGACTTACAGTGTCTTAACTTTTTCGCCCCGTACCAGTTGAAGTCTGGTGGAAAATAGTAGCTCAATGAGGCAGACATGTGCTAATAATTACAACTAGTGCCTCTGAAATATGCTCAGCACAGGAACTTGTGATCAGTAGGAGAACAGAGTTTACACGCTCTTTACAAAGGAATCCACTTCTCTGCCTCCATCCTGGCACAGAAGCCACGATGGTACAATGGTTTGAATATAGGTCTATGATTCTGGAGACCAGGGTTCAATTCTCCGCTTGGCCATGAAACCTATTGGATGACCTTGGGCAAGTCACACCCTCTCAGCCTCAGGGGAAGGCAATGGCAAACCTCCTCTGAATAAATCTTGCCAAGAAAACCCCATGAAAGCCTCGCCTTAGAGTCGGCATAAGTCGGAAACGATTTGAAGGCACACAACAACAACCCAGGTGCAATGGGGTAGAAACATACTGTAAATCATCCAGAGATCTATAGATCCCAATCTATCCTTTTAAGCCTGGCAAGGAGAGGTTGGGAAAGTTATGGGTTTAGATTACTAATGGTTGGGAGTTTCTGGTAGCTGTGGTCAAAAATAAAGGGGGGGGGGAGACAAACTTTAAGCATCACACATGATAAGGTGATAGGAGATCTCTCCCAATTTTCTAGATATGTTGGAAGGAAAATTGCTGTTGTTGTTTTGTGCCTTCCAAGTCATTTCCGACTTAGGGGGATCCTAAGGGGGACCCATCATGGGGTTTTCTTGGCAAGATTTGTTCAGAGAGGATTTGCTTTTGCCTACCCCGAGGCTGAGAGCAAGTGACTTGCCTAATGTCATCCAATGGGTTTCATGATTGAGCAGAGAATCGAACCCAGGCCACCAAAGTCGTAATCTAATGCTCAAACTACTACGCCATGCTGGCTCTCTTGGAAGGAAAACGGTGGTCCAAAAACACACTGCAGAAATAATCCATGTTGAGACTGCTTTAACCGCCCTGGTTCAATGCTAGAGAATTCTGGAAACTGTAGTTTTGTGAGACTGGCAAGAGTTAGCCTTCTCTGTCACAGAGCTCTGGTGCCACAATAAACTACAATTCCCAGGATTCACTAGCACTGAACCAGGGCAGTTAAAGCAGTTTCAACCTGGGGCCTCGTTCCCACTATGATTTAAAGCAAATTGTTGATCAGGTTATACGACGGTCGTTCCCACCTGAAACCGGTTCCAATCCTACAGTGCTCAGTTTCAATCGCGATGAAGCGAGGCAAATGCAAAAAACCCGCTGTGGTTGTGGTGTGACCTATGGGCACATGATTACATATATACACATGTAGATATATAGATAGATAGATAGATAGATAGATAGATAGATAGATAGATAGATAGATAGATATTGACAGGATATGTGATCCATTTTATTTGCCACTACTTGCAATTACGGGCAGACTGCAGCTCAGCGAGGCAATATAGTTGCAAAACCAATGGATTGCATATCCTATATGTTGCAAAACCAATGGATTGCATATCCTATATGTTTCTAAGCTGGGCTGCTGAAAGGGGAAATGGTGTGCTTGAGAAGCCTGGGTTGCAGAGGGCCAGAGGAAGGCTCATTTTGCTAAAGTTGCCCCATTTGGCGCCTGGAATGGCCCCGTCCTCACCGTGTTGCCGCTTGCGTCACTGATGACTGACATGCATTTTGAAATGGGGCAAACTAGTGGGAATGACAATGGTACCCAAAAAAAGAAGCTATTACAAGGGAATAATGAAAAGATCCGCTTTCATAGTGGGAACGATGGACCTTTTGGAATCGATTCACCGACACGGAGCGAAGACAAATCACAAACTGGTTTAAATGTAAATGGGAACGAACCCCAGATTCATGATTTCAGCAGTGTGTTTTGGACCAGTGGCTGAAGTTCTCTTTATAGTGTGTATATAGAACAGGGGTAGGCAACCTTTCCCCTTTAAGGGCCGAGGGACTTCAGCTCCCAGAATCCCAGGAGCTATTGGCCAACATGGGACTACTGGCCAACATGGCTGGGGCTTCTGGGAGCTGAAGTCCCTCGGCCCTTAAAGGGGAAAGGTTGCCTACCCCTGCTCTACACCTAAAAGAGCATGGAAACACACTAGGGCTTTCTCCTAAGTACAGGACAAGAGGTTCTGGCTTGCAAAAGACTAATTAGCGACCATCGGGCATTAATCAGCTCATTTTCAACTCACGGTTTTCAAATAAAAACAACTAACAATGGACACATTTCTAGGACTTCCACAGACAGAATTCTGTCTAGAGAAAGGGGAGAGAAACTACAAACTGATAGCTTAACATTGGTCCAAACACAGTGCAAAAATAATCCAGTTTGAGACCGCTTTAACTGCCCTGGCTCAGTGCTATGGAATCCTGGGAATTGTAGTTTGTTGTGGCACCAAAGCCTCTCTGACAGAGAAGGCTAAATATCTCACAAAACTACAATTTCCAGAACTCCCTAGCATTGGGCCAGGGCAGTAAGGCCTTTACAGACTGCCAGAAATAATCCATCTTGAGACCACTATAACTGCCCTGGCTCAGTGCTAAGGAATCATGGGAGCTGTAGTTTATTGTGGCACCAGAGCTCTCTGACAAGGAAGGCTCAATGTCCCAGAAAAAAAATACAATTCCCATGATTCCCTAGCACTGAGCCAGGACAGTTAAAGTGGCCTCAAGCTTCATTATTTCTGGCAGTCTGTAAAGGCCCTAAAAGCAGTCTCAAACTAGATTGTTGCTGCAATGTGTTTTGAACCATTATTCTTCAGTAAATCTGCAAACTCCATCTTCCAAGTGAGTTTGCCCACAGAAACAAGGGTCAATACACTTATTTGGCCAGATTTTTAACTTTTTTATTATTTCCCTAATCCCCTGAATCTCGTCCTATCTAAACTGGAAGATGAATTCTGCTAAACTTTAAAGTTTGCCCTGTTTGTGATATTTGAATGATCCAATGAAGCAGATGTGGGCAAAATAAATGCCTGGGCTCACATGAGTCCCCACCCAAAAATCTGTTTTTCCAAGTACAAAACCATCTTTCTTTTCTTTTCTTTTCTTTTTTTTTTTTCTAGTCAAAGTAGGGCAAACTGTCTTTTCAGGATACCTCTAGAAATTAAGATTTCAAAAGCCCCTGATCTGGTGCTAAGTATCCAAAAGAAATACCAGTTTTTCAGAATCAAAATTATTCGGAATTATTGGGTTGTCTCTACCGTTTTAGAAAGTACTGCTCTACTTTCCCCTCAATTGCGTGGAAAAAATGAATTACAGTACCAGGAAACGCTGGCATACCTATGGACACACACACACCTCTATTTTTTGATGCTAATGTACCCAAACAAAGTTTTCTATAGGGGCCCCAGAACAGTTGGGATTTTATTTTATTTTATTTTCCCCAACAAGCTTCCAGGCTGTTGGGGATGATGGGGGTTGGTGACCGATGCTCCTTTTGTCCCAGTGACCGACTACCAGGAAAATGCGGAGATTTGAGTCTCAAATCCGACACAGGACGAGCCTGACCCCGACAGGTATATTATAGCTCCCTGTAACCCTGTGAACTGAGTTCGTCCATGAAACCCACCGGGCAAGTCACACTCTCTCAGCCACAGCCTAAGGAGAAGGCAATGGCAAAACTCCTCTGAACCAATCTTGCCAAGAAAACCCCATGACATGTTTGTGTGGCGTAGTGGTTTGAGCATTGGACTAGGACTCTGGAGAACAGGGTTCGATTCCCAGCTCAGCCATGAAACCCACTGGGTGGCCTTGGGCAAGTCACACTCTCTCAGCCTCAGAGGGTGGCAATGGCAAACCTCCTCTGAACCAATCTTGCCAAGAAAACCACAGGACAGGGTCTCCATAAGTCGGAAACAACTTGAAGGCACACAACACACAACAAAAAAGGCCAACCTATGCTGGGGTTTTCTTGGCAAGAGTTGGCCAGAGGAGATTTGTCATTGCCTTCCCCTGAGGCCGAGAGAGTGTGACTTGCCCAAAGTCACCCACCTACCCACCACTTCTCACCATATAAAAAAAGGCAAATAGCTGTGTAAGGAAGGTGGCCAAAGCGCGCAATATTCGGGTCTTAGGAATGACAGGGTGACCAGAGGTCCTCACCACAAAGGAGGACAAAGCACCACAAAATGTAGGACATGAAAGAAAAATAGAGTAGGTTATCCAATAACAGCTGAAAACACTCATATACATTAAATATAAATGTTAGGCTTCTTAGCCATGAAGGATATGACCAAAATGAAGGATATGACCAAATAAAAAAGACTAATATAAATTCAGGCTTCTTAGCCATACTAAAAATGAAGGACTTGACCAAAATAAAAGCTAAAAAACACGCCTAGAAATGTTAATTCTGGTTTCTTAGTTATGGTCAAAATGGAAGACATGACCAAATAAAAACTAAAGGCACTCCTAGGAATGTAAATTTATGCTTCATGTCCTGCTCAGAATGGAGGACATGACCAAAAATAAAAACAAAAACAAAACCCTCCTAGAAATCCTAGTCAATGTAGGGCAAAGGAAAAGCTCAAAAAACTCCTAGAAATGCAAAAGCATGCTTTCTTAGTCCTGCTCAAAATGGGGGACGTTTTGGAAGTTCCTCCTGGACAGAAGAAGGCTGAAATGTAGGACATTGCAGGACATGACCAAACTGAAAAGCTAAAAAGACTAATGTCTGGATATAAATGCAGGCTTCTTAGCCATGGCCAAAATGGAGGACATGACCAAAACAAAAGCTAAAAAAGACTAATGTCTCAATATAAATATAGGCTTCTTAGCCATGGCCAAAATGGAGGACATAACCAAAACAAAAGCTAAAAAAGACTAATGTCTGACTATAAATGCAGGCTTCTTAGCCATGGCCAAAATAAAAACTAAAAAACACTCCTAGC
>CM034701.1:9899842-9916446 GCA_020142125.1 Phrynosoma platyrhinos
CCCTAACCCTAACCCTAACCCTAAAAATGGAATCAATTTGCACTATTTCTGGCAGTCTGCAACCCCCCTAATATTCTGTAGTCAATTTAATATTGGATATTTGATGTTTTAACTTGTCTTTTATGATGTTTTAATTTGTTGTTTTAACTTTTAGATTGTACGCCACAGGCAGGCTTTTTATATATTCTGGATTTTATTTGGTTTTGTACAGCGCCGTGTACATCTACGGTGCTTAATAAATAAAGCTAATAATAATAATAACTACTTGAAGTTGTTGACCATACAGTTACAATGAAGGACCTACAAACAAACAAACAAATAAATAAATATAGTGTTTTCCATTATTTGTGGTTTTTCCACTTTCACAAGAGTCTTGCGCCCCTAACCCAAGCGAGTATGGAGGGCCCACTATATATGTCTTATGTATGACTTATGGCAGGGGTAGGCAACCTTTCCCCTTTAAGGGCCGAGGGACTTCAGCTCCCAGAAGCCTCAGCCATGTTGGCCAATAGTCCCATGTTGGCCAATAGCTCCTGGGATTCTGGGAGCTGAAGTCCCTCGGCCCTTAAAGGGGAAAGGTGGCCTACCTCTGACTTATGGAGACCTTAAGGCGAACCTATCCTTTTTTTCTTGTCAAGATTTGTTCTATTATTATTATTATTATTATTATTATTATTATGTCCTCCCAGCCCTGGAATAAAAAGCCCAGCCAAGGACCAAGGGTAATGTAGTATGTCCTATGCATCTTTTCCCCTTTAGGTGCCAGGCATTCATTAGTATATTATTATTCATTTTTGCTGTTGTTGTGTGCCTTCAAGTCATTTCTGACTTATGGCGACTCTAAGGCGACCCTATCCTAGGGTTTTCTTGTCAAGATTTATTCAATTTATTATTATTATTATTATTATTATTATTATTAATAATAATAATTATGTCTTCTGAGCCCTGGAACAAAAAGCACAGGCTCAGTGAGGTAATATGTCTTATGCATCTTCCCTTCAAGTATTATTTATTTATTGTTGCTGTTGTGCGCCTTCAAGTCGTTTCTGATTATGGAGACCTTAAGGCAGGGGTAGGCAACCTAAGGCCCGGGGGCCGGATGCAGCCCCCTGAGGCCTTTGGACTGGCCCCAGGCCGGTTCTGCCGCCGCCGCTGCCGCCCGCCATGATGATATTATTGTTGTTATTACTTGTTCTTGGGGTTTTCTTGGCAAAATCTCCACAAGGGTTTTGCCATGGCTTTTCTGGGGCTGAGAGAGTGTGCATGCATATATTTATTTTATTTTTCTTTTTCTTTAAATATTTATTATTTATTTTTGGTGCTTCGGCCCCTCAATTGTCTGAGGGACAGCAACCCGGCCCCCGGATCAAAAAGGTTGCCTACTCCTGCCTTAAGGAGAAAGTATCATGGGTTTTTTTTGGTAGGATTTGTTTACAGTGTATTGTTTATTATTATTATTGTTGTCCTTTCAGTCCTGGCCCAGCCAAGGAGCGAGGAGGGTGACGTAATAGCAACCTCGCCTCAGCAAATACCGCCTCCATTTTCTCTCACATTCCCGCCCACGCTCCTCCTCCTCCTCCCCCCTCCCCTCGCTTTCGCCCTCAACATCCGGGGCTCCCGCCTCGCGCTGCACCAAAGCCAGCAGCAGTTAAAAAAATCTACAGTTGTCGCAGCTGCAGCCAGAAGGGGGAGGAGGAAAGAAAAGGGGGGGGCAGGCCTCTCTCGCGCGCCAATGCGCATGCTTGCCTACGTGCGGTTAGGGGTTGGTCGGGAATTAGAAACGCCAAGCTCGACTGATTGGGAGGGGGAGCAGAGACGCTCCAGCGCGCGTGCGCTCAAGGCAACGTTCGACGCTCGGGAGCGCGCGCGCACACGGCCCAGAGAGAGCGCTTTGACGACTATATACAGTGCAGGGCTTACTGCTGGCCTGACGCTTCTCTGCTTCAGCGCGCGTGCGCTCACGTCGACGTTCGCCGGCCTCCCGTTCCTCCTCCTCAGTGCGCATGCGCTCACGTCAACATTCGACACCCGGGAGCGCGCGCTGTAGCTTAGCTATATTGTATACACTGTAGCTTAGCTATATTGCCGGTCTCTTCTCCCTCCTCCTCCTCCTCCATACGCATGCGCTCACGTCAACGTTCGATACTCGGGAGCGCGCCCGGAATACAATCTGTAGCTCAGCGCTACTACCAGCGCGCGCCTTCAGCTGCAGCAGCAGCAGCAGTAGTAGTAAGAGCAGCAGCAGAAGCGAGCTCGCGCCCCGGCGTGACGTCATTCCTCCTTTCCTCTTTCTCTCCCTCTGCCCCCCCCCTCCCCGCGCGCAGGTCACTAACTGTCGCTCACGCGCCTTCTTTCTCGCAGCAGGGCCCTGATCCCCCCCTCTCTCTGTGTTCTGCGCGTGCGCGGGCCTGGCTTTTCTGGCTCGGCTCGCCTTGCCTGAGGGAATTGAGCGAAGGAAGGAAGAGAAGGGAAGGGAAGGGAAGGAAGGTGGCGGCACTGCTGCTGCTGCTGAGGGGTGCCTTAGTTCTCTGGCTGTTTGGGCGGCTGAAGGGAAGAAGAAGAGAGGACGAGGGAAGGAGGGTCCAGGGTGGGCGACGGCGGCGGGAGAGATGAGCGCTCGGTCCCCCCTCAGGGCCAGCGACGAGGAGAAGGAGAAGAAACAGCAGCCGCGGCCATCGCTGTCGTCCTCCTCCTCCTCGCCGTCGTCTTCTCTGTGCGAATGAACTGAGGCGAGGCCGGCGAGGCCCGGTCTGGCCTAGATTTCTCCTTCTCCTCCTTCTTCTTACCCCGCTTTGAAAGGCGGGGTTGCAGCCTCCTCCTCTTCTTCTTCTTAACCGCGGGGTAAGTGGATGATAGTGAGGGGTCTCGGAGGCCTTGGGAGGCCGGGAGAAGGAAAGGAAGGCCGCCGCCGCCTTTTTCCGAGGCCTGGAAGCCAAGAGGCCGACCTCTCTCTTCCCCCCCACCAGGCGTGTCTTTGAGAGGCTATTATTATTATTATTATTATTATGTCCCGTCCTTTTCCCAAAATGGGGGTGCATCCTCACTGTAGAAATACTCGGGTTTGGCACCGCTTTCACTGCATTGGCTCTAAGCTGTGGAATTCTGGGAATTGGAGTTTGTTGTGGGCCCGAATTCCATAGCCTAGAGCCAGGGAAGTGAATGCTCAGGGCCCCCACAACAAACTCCCAATTCCCAGAATTCCATAGCCTAGAGCCAGGGCAGTTAAAGCTCCAGGCCCCGCAACAAACTCCAGTTCCCAGAATTCCATAACCTTGAGTCAGGGCAATGAAAGCTCCAGGCCCAGCAGCAAACTCTAGTTCCCAGAATTCCATGGCATAGAGCCAGAGCAATGAAAGTTTCAGGCCCCGCAACAAACTTCAGTTCCCAGAATTCCATAGCCTTGAGTCAGGGCAGTGAAAGCACCAGACCCAGTACCAAACTCCAGTTCCCAGAATTCCATGGCCTAGAGCCAAGGCAGTTAAAGCATTGCCAAACTGGGTTATTTCTCCAGTGTGGATGCAGCCTGGGACTCAGAGCGGTTTACAAGATTAAGGTCCAAAACACGGTGCAGAAATAATCAAGTTTGAGACCACTTGAGCTGCCCTGGCTCAGTGCTAAGGAATCCTGGGAACTGTAGCTTTGTGATACATTTCTTCTCTGTGTCAGATACGGCTCTGGTGCAACAGTGAACTACAGTTCCCAGGATTCCCTAGTACTGAGCCAGGGCAGTTAAAGCGGTCTCAGACTGGATTATTTCTGCAGTGGGTTTTAAACTCAGAACAATCCAATTAAAAACATAGAAAAGTGTTATAGTAAAACAATTGAATGATGCTCATATTAAATGGGATGGATGGTGGCTGCCTAATCCTCTGCCCAGTGATTCTCCCTCCTCCTGCAGCAACTAACATTTTGAAGAGGAGAAGCTGTGTGTGTGGTACAATTGTGGGAATGGGATAGTCAGTGCTTCTCAAACTCTTTCTGCGTGTGCATATTGTGTGACTTCAAGTCGTTTCCATCTTATGGCGACCCTAAGGCAACCCTATGATAGGATTTTCTTGGCAGGATTTGTTCAGAGGAGGTTTGCCATGGCCTTCTCCTGAGGCTGAGAGAGTGTGATGTGACCAAGGTCAAACAGTGGGTTTATGTGACTGAGCTGGGAATCAAACCCAGGTTCCAAAACACACTGTAGGAATAACGCATTTTGAGACCACTTTAACTACCCTGACTCAATGCTAGGGAATTCTGGGAAATGTAGTTTTGGAAGACATTTGGCCTTCTCTGTCAGAGAGCCACAACAAACTGCAGTTCCCAGCATTCCCTAGCACTGAGCCAAGGCAGTTAAAGCAGTCTCAAACTGGATTATTTCTCCAGTGTGTTTTGGACCTTAGTCTCCAGAGTCATAGTCCAAAACTCAAACCAGGACATCATTCTGACTCTTACCTCAGCATAAAAATATTTTGATTGTTCAGTGTGCATATTTTCATTCACACATTTATGTTCATATTTTAACTTTTTATAAGAAAAAGCCTCCCTCTTTCTCCTCAGGAAGAGGTTCCAAGCACCCTCCTTGCCTTTCTTTTCCCCTCCAGGACCCGGGGGGGGGGGGAAGAGGAGGAAGGGGATCATGGGCCTCCAGGTCTCAGTCTCCCCCAGCAACTCTGAGCCTCCCCTTCAGGGGTGGTGGTGGTGGTCTTGCCCCACAGTTTAAGGAGCACTAGGGTATGTCGATACACCCTCATAATAGTTGCGTCTAATCCCAGCAGAATTATGAAGATTTTATTATTGGTCTATTCAGTGGTTCCAAACTTTGCTCCTCTAGGTGTTTTGGACCTCAGCTCCCAAAATTCCTGGGAAGGTGGCTGGGGCTTTTGTATCAGTGATGTATTCAGTGATTCTCAGACTTTGGTCCTCCAGGTGTTGTGGATTTTAGCTCCCAGAATTCTTGGCAAGGTGGCTGGAGCTTCTGGGAGTTGAATTCCAAAACACCTGGAGTTTTGACAATCATTGGCCTATGTCACCAAGGCTCTCTGGACACGTGGACGCACTAACCAACCCAAAGGGAGGTTCCTGTGCCTCTGCCCCAAGAAGCTTACAGTCTGGAACTCCTCCCACACATGGCAGAAACCTCAAGGAGAGAAAGTGGTTGGCCAGGTTAGCAGTGAAAGAATATGTCTTCAGTTTATTTATTTCATTTATTTATTTCAAAGATTAATATCCTGCCTTTCTCCCACAATGGGATTTGCTTCTTAGTGGTGGGTTTCTTATCCCTTTCCTCTTTCTCCTTAGGTATGAGGGGGAGGGGAAGAGAAGTGAATACTATAGAAGGCCTTACATGTAGGGACAGTTTTAGGTGAGGTGCCTTTTTTTCCAAAGTGTGAGAACAAAATGTGTATGCTTAGTAGAACATAGTTAAAAACGCACACCAACACGGCCAGTCTTGTACTAAGTGGTGGTTTGCAAATCTCATAGTTGTGCCTCTAAAACATTTATTTGCAGGAAAAATCCTTTTTGCAAAAGGTTCCAATTAAGTGGGTTTAACACTGCAAAGTATAGGATACAGATGCTTTCAGTTTCTATGTATATAGAAGGAGTTTATAAATGGACTTGCACCTCCGTGTTTGAGATTTGATTTCTCAGTGCTCATTGTTTGTGTCAACTCAATCTGGCAGTGATGTAGGATGATGTTTATTTTTTCCCCTGGAGGGATGGTGGTGGTGGGCGAGGGGGCTCCTTGTCTGCCAGGATTTATTAATTATGGTTATAAGCACACATTCTATTCCTGCTGCGGAACATTCTCCTATCATTCACGGAGAACCATTAATAAAAGTATCTATTTATAAAGCACCCCACCCTGCTGCATAATCCATTTTGCTAGGTATATACTGTACTTTCAAATGTGCAATATTTATAAAGCAGTCTGCCTTACTGATTGCCTTCCTACGCACAGCAGCTATTACTGTCTCTGTGTGAGAGAAAAAAGGTGTGGGAAAGGGAAATGAGTCAAAATAAAAAAGGTTATGTAAATGTGCTGCCTCTTGTGGTATTTTGCATAGTTGAAGTGGGGTGTGAGACAGTACATTTCTGAGGGCTGTACCACTGCCCTTGGAAAATTTATTATTATTATTATTATTATTATTATTATTGAATATATATATATATATATTCAAAGCTTGTAAAGTGCACTTGTGTAGTACAGTGATTATGTAGTTGTTTGTGGTGTATATTTTTGTTAAGAGTTTTATCTAGGGTATGCTAAATTCCATATTCTGCACCGAGAAAAATAATAATTCTGCAGTCTATAAATTATGCAACTCAAGCAGATTTAGCATATTTGTTTTATTTTGTGTTTATTACTTGTGATAGTCATGGGGAGGCACAAAATAATGCTGAATCCCTTACCTCTAGAAATTATGATGAGCCTTCTTATTTCCAGATTTCATTAGACACTGTGCACATAATGTCTAATGGCCATAACTGGTTGAAATTTGTTTTTGCAAATATACATGAAATAAAAGCTGAGATTGTCTTAATGCTGAGCTTTGGCTCAGTATGTGCTAGTTGTTGTTTTCATTTTGATGCCTCCTTTCTTCCAAAAAGGGACCCAAGTTGGCTCACAAGATAAAAAAAAGACTCACCATTTTGTACTTCCAGATTGTATTTACAGAGTATGCACACCTTTAGTGTTGATAGTTTCAAATGGGTTTATATAATTTGGGATAACTGGATGAGTTTTGCAATCTTAGTTTTGGGCCTACGGTTGAGTTTATTGATTGACAGCAGCAAGTTGCAGTGTTATTTTGATGTAATTATTGTCTTGTTTATGAGGGACTGCTTCTGAGTTTACATGATGGAATTGCATCTGTATAGAGGTGTTCTGTAAAAACATTTTATGATTTTGTTTTCAAAAAAGTATCTTTGGAACATAGTGAACAGTTTATATTATATTTTAGTCTTCAGGAGTGACACTTCCTTCCTACCGTTTTGATTTATCAGCAGATCATTTTCAGTGTTTACTTTTGCAAAGGTTTTTTCCCCACTATAGAAGTAGCAATCTAAATATGACCCAGCAAATTTTTCTTTCATTTCAGGTTACTGTAATGTTTGCGTCGCTAAAGGTAAAGTTAGGCCTTTAGTCTTCCCTAACCATGGCTGTCCAGAGCCCTGAAGGAAGTAGGAGGACCAGTCGGTTGTCTTCCCCCCCCCCCCTTTTAATAAAGCTGTAAATAGGACAAGTGAACAGTTGGAAGCCTGATCTGGAAAAAATTTGTGAATATGCAGATATAGCATAGCCAGGTAATCTCCCTCTGGGACTCTGTTTTCCTTCAAGAACCAGATGGGTGGAATATTTATACATACGGATGACAGCTCAAGACTAATTCTAAACATGGCAAAATAGTTTTAGAGCTGACTCTCATTAGACTGCTTTCCACCCGCTGGAACCAGACTTACTGCCTTTAGTGTAGGATATCATGAAGCAGACTTTGCTTCTTCCATTTTAAAGCTTTTATGCTTCTCACACCATATTAAGAAATTATCTGGCACTCAAATCCTGTTGATTTTTCTCTAGTATAATTTTAGGATTGGGGTGCTAAATGAGAAATAATATCATTAAGAATATTTCACATTCTTTATTGATTCTGGTCCAACTACAGTGCAAAAATAATCCATTTTGAGACCTCTTGAACTGCCCTTGCTCACTGCCAGGGAATCCTGGGAACTGTAGTTTATTGTGCCACCAGAGCTGTCTCTGACAGAGAAGGCTAAATGTCTCAAAAAACAGTAAACCTTGATTTTGTCATTTTATACAAGGAACACCATTTGACTGTGCTATTGTATTTAATGAGATTTGAGCATCCACGGATTTTGGAATCCACAGGGGGTCCTGGAACCAAACCCCAGCAAATAGCAAGGGACCACTGTATGTTCCATAATGTGATAAGCTCCAGCCTGTAAACATATCCCCAGTCTCTTTTGGAAAGACAGTAGGAGCAGGGTTAATATTTAGTCTTCTTGGAACCAAAAATGGTTGGAACCCAGTCCCTGTTTTTCATTAGTCTGCTGCTATGTGTAGTGGGGAGAAGGGAGAAGAGGTGTAGGATGAGTTCCTTATTCATGAAGACACAGTAGTAGGAAAACCTGGCCCCTGCTTTGAGCTCTAGTTTGTCCAATGGCCAAACCATTATTTGCTTTTAAATGAAATGTTCACCCCACAGTTCTGCAAGCCTGAAGTGTAAGCATTCTTCAGTTTACCTTCCATCTATACAAAAGTAGTCTTGGCTTCATAGAATACTCGACTGAAGTGAAATAGGTGGTCATTAGTGTAAAGTCCATCTCTAAAGTGTAGTAGAATCATAGAGTTGACCAACAGCCACCCACTTCAACCCCCTTGTGCCATGCAGGGATACACAATCAAAGCACTCCTGACAGATGGCCATCTGGACTCTGTTTAAAACCTCCAAAGAAGGAGCCTCCACTACACTCCCAAGGCAGTGTATTCCACTGTCAAACAGCTCTTACCATCAGTCCTTACTGATGTTTAGGTGGGATCTCTGTTCCTGTAGTTTGAATAGTAATATTAAACATGATGCTTTAGTTCGTAGTTTGTTATTTCATTTTTAAAGACCCTAGGAAGTTCTCTTAAAATTATCCACACTGATCCCTTGTAGTGTGTCTGTAAGCTAAACTTCAGCTGCCAAGTATTGAAACTTTTAACTAAAGCTTTATTGAATATTGATATTGAACAGTCTAAATTTTGAGTACAGCAATAGCTTTTGGAGGGAATGGTTTGGGCAAATAGTCTCTGTTTTGTATAGTTCCTATCCAATCTATCTGGGGTTAGAATTAGACATACAGTGACCATGGTGTATTGACACCAAAAACATTCAAGTGATCCAAGTGTATTAAAGCACTTCCATTCCAGATGGTTCCACAGGGAGAAACATGCTTGTATTACTCCTATTAAAATGAATAGAGCTTTAAATGCTTAATTTTGGTGGTTGTTGTTGTTGTTAACTGCCCTTGAGTTGTCTTCAACTCATGGTAACCCTGTGGATGAGACATCTCTAAGCCCCTGTCCTCTACTGTTCTGCTTAAGTCTTGTAGGTTCATGCCCATGAACCTATAAAATGCTCTCTGATTGAGTCTGTCCACATGGCATGCAGTCTCCCTTTCTACTGCCTTCCACCTTCCCTAGCATTATTGTCTTTTCTAATGAGTCATGCCTTCTCATGATGTGACCAAAGTACAAGAACCTTAATTTGATCATCTTGGCTTCCAGGGAAATTTCTGGCTTTTTCTCCTCAAGAACCCACATGCTTGTCATTTTGGCTGTCCATGGTATCCTCAGCACTCTTTAGCATCGAATCTCTAAAGCAGGGGTAGGCAACCTAAGGCCCGGGGGCCGGATGCGGCCCCCAAGGCCTTTTGACCGGCCCCAGGCTGGTGCTGCCGCCGCCCTCCCACCCGTCATGATGATATTGATTATTGTTATTACTTGTTCTTGGAGTTTTCTTGGCATGCATATTTTTTATTATTTTTTATTTTTTTAAAAATTATTTTTTATATTTATTTATTTATTTATTTATTTATTGTGCTTCGGACCCCAATTGTCTGAGGAACAGCAATCTGGCCCCCGGCTCAAAAAGGTTGCCTACCCCTGCTCTAAAGAGATAATTTCCCTCTTGTCTGCTTTCTTCACTGTCCAGCTCTTACATCTGTACATGGTAATGGGGAATACAATGGATTGGACAATTCTAACTTTAATGTTCGGTCGAATATCTTTAAACTTTTGGATCTTGTCTAGTTCTTTCATAGCTGTCCTTCCCAGCCCTAGTCTTCTTCTGATTTCTTGACTGCAGTCTCCATTCTGGTCAGTGTTTAATCCAAGGGAATTCTTTTAACTATTTTGATTTCTTCATTGTCTAGGTTGAATTTATGTAGTTCTTCTGTGGTCATTATTATTTTTTCCTCTGTGTTCAGCATTAAATTTACCACTGCACTTTGTTTTTTCACCCTCTTTAGTACTTCTTCCAAATCTAAGATGTTTTCTGCTAGTAGTATAGTGTCACCCACATATCTTTGATAGTCAATGTTCTTTTCCCCAATCATCACTCCTCCTCCTTCTGAGTCTAAACCTGCTGTTCTTATGATAGTCTCTACATACACGTTGAACAAATAGAGCAGTGGTGGTGAAGAGCCCTCTCTGTGGGCACATGCACCGTCACCCCAGTACAGAGTTTACCGAAGTTACTAGAAAACCAGAGGGATGTGGCACTTGGCAATAAATTGGTGGGTTTTGGGATGCAGTTTGGGCACACTGTTTCTAAAAGGTTCACCATCAGTGAAATAGAGTGATAGAATGCAGTCATGCCTGACCCCTTTGCCAGTTGGCAACCATTATGTTTCTCCATATTCTGTTCTAACAGTAGCCTCTTGTCCCGAGTACACATTTCTCATCAGGGCTATCAGATGTGTTGGCATCCCCAAGTCTTTTAAGTACCGACCATAGTTTTCCTATATGGTACCTAGTACAGTGTACCTCTTTTCCTGAACCCCACTTGGAGTTCTGGACTTCTCTCTCCATATATGGTTGGAGTCTGTGTTGTAGAATTTTTAGCATAATTTTGCTTGCAAAGGACATTAATGCTATGGTCCTATAGTTGCTGCAGTCTTTCGTGTCTCCTTTTTTGTGGATAGGGATGTATAATCATTGTTTCCAGTCTGTTGGTTACCATTTTGTTTTACATATTTGTTGGCATATTTTAGTTACCACTTGGGTTGATTCTGTCTGTGTGGATTGTAGCAATTCAATTGGGGATATCATCTGTTCTTGGTGATTTATTCTTCCCAATTTCTCTTATTGCAGATGCTGCCTCACTTCTTACAATTTGTTATCAGCTGATTTCACTGACTTTAAAGAAATATACTGCAATATAATAGTGTTGGGCTGCATCTGTGATCCTAAATACTTTTATATTAAGTAATTATCAGTAGAATTTTATTCTGTCACAGCTATATTATTTTAGAAAATGATTGAAATCATATATTTTTGCTTTGTTGCATGTGTTAGTTTGGATGTAGAACAGTGATTGCTGGTTAAGTAACACAGCCAGGGGCCCACAGATTGGTCCTCACCTTCTGGTGTGATTGTAAACCCTCTGCCTTCTCTCAGGCTGCAGTGAAGAATTATCCCTATGATCTCTGCTTAGCTGTGTGCCACTTTAGAACTCTGTATGATGGCAGGCTACATTTGATAAAGATGACTGACACAACTTTACCAACCAATCTCCATACTCTGTTAGTTTTCAAGAAACTTACTTGCTGGCAGTAAGTGCTGCATTCCATGCTGTGCATTTATTTGTGCAGATTGCATTGTTGCTACTGCTGTTTTCAAACATACTAAAGCCGTGAGCCCGTGTTTCCAAGCATGTATCCCACTGAATGTGTTCAGGATTGAAGTGTGAATTGGTTCTAATCCAGGTATTACAGTTTAATTGGTTTATTGTTAAGATTCTAGGGCATTGTAAAGTTGCATGAGTGTTTTTTTTTAAATGAAATGGGTTTAAAATTAGATTAGTTTTTTTAAAAGCACACTGCATTTAAAGTGGAACATTTAATTTGCAGAAAAGTGGAGAGAATTCATGTTTCATAGCACAGTATTACCGTATATATGTCAGTCAGACATGACCAGACAATGCAGTGCTTAATGGCTGCCTGGTAAGAAATGAAGACAATGATGCAAAAATAGAACTGTGTTAAGATTTATATTGTTCCTTTCGGTATTGTATAAAATACAAGTAACCTCTCCACATGTCATGTTGATGATGGAGATTATAAGTAATCTATCCATATGTTACATTGATTATGGAAGTACTCTAATGTAACTGAATATGGAAGGGCTGAATGTATTCTGTACCCATCCTGAAGCATGTGTGTGGATTACTGACTACTCTGTTATTAACTTGTGGGGGAGTAGCACATAACATTTGAGTCAGGTGTTCATCAAATTTAACTGGAGGTTAGTTTTTGCCACATCAGAAGTTATGGAAGTTGCTGATTCAGGATTTTAGCGTTAGCATTCTGGGTTCTGGGGATAGTAAATACTCACAGAATGTGCTCCAGTTGTTTGCAAATTGCCCTCGTGGCATTAGGGAAACTGTGTTCTCTGTATAATAGCTTTATTCATTACATATTTTATTTATGTTGATATTTAAGTTAATGCTATTCATTAATTCGCATAGTATTGTTTTACTGTTTTTTAACATGAAAATAGGGCTGAGAGAAAAGAGGATATAAATACAAGAACTTGACTTTTGTGGCTTGTCGGTCTGTATTAAGGACTATTCCTTCAGTTGTTTAAAATGCACTCTGTAAGTGTGTAGTATGACATTGTTTGCCCCAGTTTGACAAAACTTTGGGGTCCTCTTTGTTTAATAGTTACTGCAATCCAACTAACAAACAATGTTTTGAGCGAAGCCTTTGTAAATAATGTAGAAACAGTTGACATAATATACCTTCAATAATTAAATAGTGTATTTTAATTGAGTTTTACCAGATATCAGAATGATCAAATTTAAATTTTAGATACAGTCCCAAATTGAAAGAGAATGTATTTCTAGATTACTAAGCAGTGGTATGGGATTTTTCAGTAGCTAATAGGTTTGCCATAAGTTAGAAATGACCTGAAGGCACACAAAAACAGCAACAACAAGCAACCAAACAGGCAGCATTTTTGAAACCCTATAAGAGATAATGAAGAAGAGGTTGGTTTGTTTCATTCAGTGACTGCACTTTATATTGTGCTTTAGAGCTGGTTTGGTAAAAAGATCACAGTTTCTGAAAGTTTACATTCAATAGTAACAGAAATGATGAATTTATTGTATTCTAATTGTATTCTAAACACTTGTTCCTGCAGCTTTTGTATTTAATAAAATTAACAACAATGAGATTGATGTTGTCCATGAGTTTTTCAGTCTCAATTGTCATATTAGGTAAGGTATCATACAGGCAATCAGATTTGTTTCTTTAAACTTCCTTCTCAGCAGCTTTGGGCCTAAGCAGACTGCCAGAAATAGTGCACATTAAATTGAGGCACTGCCCTGGCTCAGTGCTAGGGAATCATGGGAACTGTAATTTATTGTGGCACCAGAGCTCTCTGACAGAGAAGGCTCAATGTCTCAGAAAAAAATACAATTCCCATGATTCCCTAGCACTGAGCCAGGGCAGTGCCTCAATTTAATGTGCATTATTTCTGGCAGTCTGCTTAGGCCCTTAGTCACCATTAATTTGCTGAATGTAGACATAATGTTGGATCCTCATGCTGTTGCTGAGGACCCACCATGCGTCTCTAGGACTTTTCAGAGGGCTCCATGGGTGAGGAGGAAATAACCACCCTGTTATTTTCCTCATATGATAGTAAAACTATTCATAGAATCATATAGTTGGAAGAGACCATCCAGTCCAGCCTCCTGCCATGCAGGAAGACACAATCAATGCACTTTCAACAGATGGTCATCTAGCCTGTGTTTAAAAACCTCCAAAGAAGGAGACTCCACACACTCTGAGGCAGAGTATTCCATTGTTGAACAGCTCTTACCATCAGGCCGTTCTTCTTCATGTTTAGGTGGAATCTCTTTTCCTGTAATTTGAATTAATTGCTCTGTTTTTCTAGGTACAACACACATTACAGAGATAATCCAGTTTGAGACCACTTTAACTGCCCTGGCTCAGTGCTTGGGATTCTGGGGACTGTAGTTTTGTGAGACATTTAGCCTTCTCTGTCAGAGAGCTCTGGTGCCACAATAAACTACAATTCCCAGGATTCTCTAACACTGAGCTAGGGCAGTTAAAATAGTCTCAAACTCGTTTAATTCTGTATTGGGTTTTGGATAGGAGTTGCCATATACTGGGTTTTGCTGGAAGATTCATGGTTTTTAACCCTTTGTGAATGTCCTGCCCCAGGTTTGGAGCCAGTCCTGGCTACCGGCTCCTCCTCCTCCTTTGCCTCCTCTTCCTCCTCCTCCTCCAGCGGCTAAGCCCCTCCTCTGGCATTATTTGATAATAATGTCAAAATCTCCATTTGAGCATGACTAAGAAGCATAGCTTTAAATTAATGTTTTTTTTAAAAAAAATTCAATGTTTTTGGGTCTTAGTTGGTGTGTCCTCCATTTTTCTTGAATGTCCTACATTCTGATCAAAATTGTATCCTACATTTGTCTTACACCTTGTCCCAGCTTGGTGATAGAGAATTATGGCAACCCTAGTTTTGGACCCTAGTATCTGGAGCAGCAGAAAGCAAGCTTGCTCCATCTTTAATATGACATCCCTTCAAATATTTAAGTATGTCTATCATGTGAACTCTTACCTTTCTCTTCTCCAGGCTTACCCAGTTCCCTAAACTGTTCCCTATAGGATATTTTTTCCAGACCTTTCACCATTTTGGTTACTCTCCTCTGGACACTCTCCAACTTATCAGCATCCTTTTTGAATTGTGGTACCCAGAACTGGACACAGTATTTTAGGTGAGGTCTGACCAATGAAGAATATAGTGGGACTATTTCTGTCCTTAATCTAGACACTATATAGTCGGGGGATCTGTTCCGGACCCCCCTGCCTGTGTGCGAAAACAGAGAATCACCAATATTCAAGCCCCATAGGCTTGAATGGGGTGTGCCCCTGTGGGCACGCACCCCATTGATTTTAATGGTGGTTGCCCCTCCGTGAATATGCAAAACCATGGACCTCAAGTCTGTGAGAACAGAGGGACGACTGTTCTCTTATTGGTGCAGCCTAGAATCACTTTGGCTTTTTTAGCTGCTGTATCTGACTCTTGAGTCATGTTCAGATTATGGTGTAATAAGACTCCTAGATCCCCTTCAAAAGTATTGTTGTCAAAGTAGGTGTCACCCATTCTGTATTTGTACATTTTATTTTTACTTCCTAAATGTAGTCTCTTACATTTTTCCTGTTGAAATTTATTTTATTCGCTTTGTTTCAGCTTTCTAATTTGTTAAGGTAATTTTGAATTCTAACCTTGTCCTCTGGGATATTTGCTGTGCCTCCTAAATAATAATAATAATAATAATAATAATAATAATAATGATAATAATAATAAATAGTTTTTATTTGTATTTTCCTGCCTCTCCCTACGGATCGAGGCAGGATTACAGAGAAATATAGAAAAATACAATATATAAAATACAATATATAAAATCATAACAATAATAAAAAAAACCACCACAATCCATATAATAAAATCCAATATCCAGTCATGTGCACAGATTTGTCGTCATTTTCACATATCCGAGAGGCCATATTAGATAGTACAATTAGGCTTCAGAGTTACAATTGGGGAGATCAGGTGGATAGGCCCGCCAGAAGAGCTCCGTCTTAAGCGCCTTCTTAAAGGCTTCCAGTGTAGTAATAAGATGGATCTCTTCCGGCAGGCCGTTCCATAGCTTAGGAGCTGAGGCTGTGAATGATCTCTGGGAAGTTACTTTTAATCTGGTATTATAGTATTCCAGTAAATTCTTCCCTGATGTTCTGAGAGTATGGGGCGGATTATGTGGGGAGAGGCGTTCCTTCAAGTAACTCAGACCCAAGCCATGTAGGGCTTTAAAGGTAGCGACCAACACTTTGTATTGCGCCTGGAAACTAATCGGCAGCCACTGAAGAGCTTTTAACACAGGTGTAATATGGTCCACCCTAGATGTTCCGGCAGCAACCTAATTTAATGTCATCTGCAAATTTGATAAGCATTCCTTCAGTTCCATCATTCAAGTCTTTGATGAAGATGTTTAAACTGGGCCCAGGACAGAACCCTGTGGAACCCTACTTAGTTACTTCTATCCAGGATGAGGAGGAGCCTTTGCAAAGGACCCTTGTTCAGTCAGCCAACCAATTACAAATCCATTTAACAGTAGCATTGTGTTGTCCACATATTATCAGGTTTTTTTTTTTTTTGTAAGAATATCACAGGAGGCCTTGTCAGAGGTCTTAAAAAAATCAAGATATGCTATATCCACAGTATTCCCTTCATCTACTAAGGTTGTAAATCTATTTAAAAAACCAAAAATATTTGGACAATTCTGTATAATATAAGGCTTTCATACTTTAACATTTCATAAATATGCATAATAGTACAACTTATATTAATCACATTTTTGAATGCACCATTTTATGTTGCTAATGCAGTAAAATAAGCTTGAGTTTGATATGAAAGTAAGTTGCACATATTTCAGTTTTCTCAAATTTTGTTTTCCCAACCTTCTGTAAAAAAAAATTTCACCTGTGGATTCAAATGTACAGAAATTTTACATTCCTAGTCACCAATAAGAGCCTAAGCCCTGTTGTTAGTCCTTTGAATCCATAGGATTTACCTATATGTTGAATCTCCATTAGATTGAATAGGTCTATTCTAGCTGGTAGTAAACAACAGGATGCCAGTCCTTGTTCCTTGTTTCATCTTTATTTTGGGTGTTTTGGATATGTTCTGTAACAGCTATCTGGATAACGTTTCTTTTCTTTCCTTTTATCATGTAGTGAGCAGTGTAATAGTGGTATCCTGCATCACATATAATATAAAAGATTATAGATTTATAGAAATA
>CM034701.1:9916546-9946380 GCA_020142125.1 Phrynosoma platyrhinos
ATTTAACTATTTTTATTTTGTTTAATGTATTTTGTTTTGAGGGCTGCTTAGGCACTAGAGAAATACTAGAAATAAGTTTCTTTTGTGAACTTCGTGGTGGTGTGTGGTAGCTTTTGTGTTTGAAAAGAAAGTACTTTGAGATTTAGAGATGCACACACCTTGTAGGCATGTTTATCTGTAAAATATGCATAAGTGAGGCAGTGGCGCAGTAGTTAAATGCCTGTCCTGCAGCCACTCACTCATAGACCACAAGGTTGCGAGTTCAATACTAGTCAGGGCTCAGGCTAGACTCAGGCCTGCTTCCCAGGTCGCTAAAATGAGTACCCAACTGTTGGGGGGCAATGAGCTTACAGTTGTAAACCGCTTAGACATCCCATAGCGCTATATGAAGCGGTATATAAATGAAGCTGCTTTGCTTTGCTTTGGTACACAGAATGGTGCTGTATGCTGTAACACAGGTGGCTGAATGAGGTTGGCATGACATACTGTGCTACATGTAATTGCAAATCCATTTTTGCTGCTTGCTATCACTTGTAAAATACTTGTATGCATGCAGCCAATTCTGTGATGACTAAAACAGAATATGAGACTATTGATAACATCAGATTCTACTCAATTCTGTACTGTAACACAGGTTACTTTTTTGGTATAGTGCTAATTTTACAGTCTTGTGTGTGTGTGAAGTCTTGATTCTGCTCATTATCTTCATACAATACCAGATCTGCTTCATTATGTCAGCACAGTGATCCTGATTGCTTATCAGACAGTCATAAGGTCTGATTGCTAGTAATAATATTTGAATACACATCTCTAATAAGTGTAAGCAAAAGAGATCTGCTGGATTTTAACTTTTGGTCTCCAGATGGTAGATTACAGCTTCCACATCTGTAGCCGGTATGACCAATAATGACGAACCATTTAGACATCTGAAGCTGAAGTGAAATGTGCTAAAAGTTGAAAACAAAACAAAACCTGCCATAGAAATTTCTTTGATGTGGATATTTCAATGATGCTCCTTTGAAAGAAGTAAATGGCCTCTGCTGCTTATGTATTTTGACTGTCAGAGCTTGCTTCTGAATATTGTTCATTTTTTTGTCTTCTTTTGAAGCAAGTTTGACATGGAAATAGTTGGAGCTGCTTTTCCACAAAGAGATTTGATGTCACTGGTGGCTGAGTGTGAATGATGTAACTGTGGGTGGAGCTGATTATATGGTTTTGAAATCCAATTCAATGAAGAAAATTCACTGAGCTACCCTAGCAGCATAGTTTGCATCATTCTATTATTTTTATTTTTTTAAGTTGGATGTGTGAATGTATAATTTTTTTGTAGCTGCTGTTGTGCACTGTTCTGAATTTTCCTGCATGGGGGCTGAAAGGACAGGACATGAATATAAATCCATGTGAGATCATCTCACAAAAATGACTAATCACGTGGCTACTTCTGCAAGGCACATGATACTTTAAATTAGTCAGCAGAGCTCCAACATCTGACACTAAACATTTCTGAGGAATTGAATGGACATTGAGGAAGATGAATGCAAACCCAAGGGACCTCTTTCCTTTATTTTTGTTCCTTTATCTCTGAATGGAAATTAATTTCCTTTACACATCTCCTTTGTTTTCTCCTTGTCCTGTCCACTTTTGTTTGCACTAGAGATGGAGAAGTCTAATGAGATTTAGGAATAATAATTCCTGTCATTTCTAAAATACATCTTTTGGAGAGTATTTGTAGCTGTGCATTGACAGCTCCCTACATGTTCCCCCTTTGAGTGTCTGGTTTAGGGAAGGTTCTATAGTGCCCCAAATTTGAATGTCGGTCTGTCTGTCTGTCTATCCTCCCTCCTCCCCACTGTCTCCTCTTACAAACCACTTACTTCCCAACATTCCCAGTTTACTATTTTGTATGAACATTTCCCCATTCTGAAGCAACTGTGTTCCATTAGCTATTTGTGTTATGCATGAACTGAACTGAATTTGTATAGAATCCTAGAGCCCTGGAAGTACAGTGGTTAAAAATGCTGGTACTGCAGCCACAAAGAGTTCGATCCCAGGGCTCCAAGGTCCACTCAGCCTTGCAGCCTTCTGTAGCTCAGTAAAATTAATACCCAGCTTGTTGGGGGCAATTAGTTTACACGTTGTAAACTGCTTATGGAGTGCTTAAGTGCACTGATAAGCAATATAGAAATGTACATGCTGTTGCTATTGCTAGAGTTGGAAGAGCCCCCAAGGGCCATCCAGTCCAACCCTCTCATATCCCACTTTTCTCCTTGAACAGGAACCAAAGCAGCTTACATCCAATGTGTGCTTGTGTACCTTCAGATTGCCTGTCAATTTATGGCAATCCTATTAATTTCATAGGGGCTTCTTAGGCACAGAATACTCAGAAGTGGTTTTGCCAGTTCCTATAGCACCTGATATTAATTGCCTATAGCACCTGGTATTAACTGATGATCTCCCATACAAGTACTAAAAAGGGCTGACCCTGCTTAGCTTCCAAGATCAGGCAAGATCTGGTGCCTTTAGAATATCTGGGCAGACATCCTGTTTGCTGATCATGAAGCTCTTCTGTAACATCTATTATTTCCCAATGTAGTTATTACAGTCGGCCCTTAAAGGGGAAAGGTTGCCTACCCCTGATCTAAATGTTCCAGTTTCTCTCTTCTTCTCTCCCCTCCCCCCACGTTTCCCCTTTGCCCACAGCTTACTTCCATTCCTGCAAACTGCATTCAAAGTGTAAAAATAGTTTGTGTTCAGTTAATTTAGTAGAAGAGAGTGGACAGGAAGGGGTGGCATCTTGTCCTACTCAGTGTGTGCATATGCATTTGTATTGTGTGCTTTCAAGTAATTTTCAATTTATGGTGACCCTATGATTTTTTTTTTTTTGGTAAGATCTATTTAGAAGAGGTTTGCCATTGCCTTCCCCTGAGCTGAGATGAGAGCATGTGACTTGCTTAAGATCACCCAGTGGATTTCGTGGCGAGAATAGAAACCTGGTCTCCAGAATCATAGTCCAGTACTCCATCCACTACTACGCCATTCTGACTGTTGGGTAAACATGCCTTAATGTACTTGAATATCTTTATGGGTGAACCTAAATGATACAGTATGTTGAACTATTTCATGGCACTTTTTAACTGGAAGCAACATGCTGCCCTACTCTTTACAAACAATAAAAACATGTCACTTCTATTCTGCAGTGTCAGGTATGAATAGCAATAACTTTTGGCATTTTGTGCATTTGGATTATGTGCAAAGACAGACAGATGTGTGTATTCCAGAATTATGTGTGGATATGTCACCAACAGGATTCTAGCCCATAATGTTTTTTTTAAAAAATTAAAATCTATATTTTTGGAATTTAAATTTAAACCGGATTTCAAATTTTTGTTCCAATGGTTTGTGAAGAAAGGGAGCTGAGGTCAAAGATACCATTATCAACACTGATTATATAGCTGCTAATGATATTGTATGAATATGTTAGCAGTTGATGGAGATGAGATATAATTCCTAATCTGCAAGTATCAGGGTGTATGGTAGATTTTAAAAGTAATTAATTCATCTACTCATTGTTAAAGTCTCCATCAACATTACAGAAGTGTCTTCTTCTTTGTTCTGTTCCTCTTAGTTTTAGGACAATTTCCAAAATTTTGTCAGTTGCCTAGGGGGAACTTGGTTTTAAAACTCAATTCCTGGTGTGAGGCAGGTTCTCTAGTTTCTCTCTTATCCTTTGTGTTTGCAGCACTTTCTGGCATTAAAGTTTTCAAAAGCATCACATTTATCTGTATTCCCAATTTCTCATCCTCTAGTGGCCTTGTGCACCGAAAGGATCCTTTCTGTTTTCCTCTCCCTTCCCTGTCCCCTGAGGCCTCTTCAACTGCTGCACAAATCTCGCTCTCCCCCCCCCCCTTCTGTTCTGCCAGCTGCTGAGCTTGCCTTCTCTTTCCTCCATATTTCTTTCTTCTATTCTGGTTATCTTCTAGCTCTGTTTCCAAGTCATTTCCCTCTGTCTTCTCTGGCTTCTGTCCATTGTCTTTTTTGGTCATGTGCCTAAACACCCTTCCAAAGAGTGCAAGGCACAGCAGGGGCCAGCACAAACCATATGATATTCTTCTGTTTAATGAGGCCACACCTCATGAGTAACAATGCAAAACAGACTTTTCAGAAAGAGTGGATTTTTTTTAATACAGTGTTACACTTGTGATGTCATGCTGCATTTTCTCCAAACTCGTTCACTTTTTCTTAGTGTAAGCTATTCCAGAAGGTTGATGTGAGAGTTTAAAATGTGTGTGCATGTGTGCATGCATGTGCGCACACACACACACACACACAGATCTGAAATGTTTGGAGGAAGAAAAGATAAAATTGTCACAAGTAATATTATGCAAATGTTTGCCTCTAATAACAAGCCTTGTTTCCTCTCCACATCCCTTCATTAACAATGAAAATGGCATTAAATTCTGCTAATTTTTCTTGGTATCCTGAAAACAAATACACAAAATTCATTTACACCTCTTAAAATAATAATAACAATAACAATAATAATAATAATAAGTCATATAGTTTGTACATTACTTTAGTAACACAAGTTGTCAAGCAATAGAATTACAGTGTAGGTTGCTTTTAGGACATTGTACATAAAATATTCAGTCAGGCCTCCTTATTCATGGATTCTGCATCCACAGAGTCCACCATCCACAGCTTGAAAATATTTCCTCACCTCATCCAAATAGCAAACCTTGATTTTTGTCATATTTTAGAAGGGACACCATTTTGCTGTGCTACTCTATATAATGGACTTGGGGAATCTGTGGATTTTAGTTTCCACAGAGGATCCTAGAACAGTGATGGTGAACATTTCAGGGACTGAGTGTCCAAACTAAAAGGCCTTCTGTCACCAGGTGTTACCCAGTGCTGGAAGGCGGGGCTTCTGCCCTCTGGGAATGGGACTTCTTCCCCCCACCTTCCCAGCTGAAAGCCCTGGATAGCCAGGAAAGATGAGGAAGAGGGGTGCACCTGTTCCTTCCTCTTCCTCCTGCACCCTCCCAGGCCTTCAGCTGCTTCTCCGAAGAGGCGAGTCTGTTCCTCCTCTTCCCCACCTGCCCTTTGGTACTTTTAACTGTCTCTGGTTGATGGATGGGTGGGGGAAGAGGAAGTGCAGGCGCGTGCCTGTTCCTCCTCTTCCCCCACCCTCTCATCTCTCCTCATGCCCTCCAAAATGGTTTCGCTTGCCAGAGATGGCGTGCCATAGGTTCACCAGAACAGTCCTAGTACAGAATCCTAGTGCAGTGATTAACAAACTTTGGTCCTCCAGGTGTTTTGGAATTCAACTTCCAGAAGGCCCTGCCAGCTTGGTCAATAGTCAGAGATTCTAGGGGCTGAAGTCCAAAACATCTGGAAGACCAAAGTTTAGGAATCTCTGGTGTAAACCAACAGAACTGCCAAAGTCTGCCTTCCAGTAAGCTCTATACTGAAATATCAGATGGCTTGTACAGTGCAGACCTTCTTTTTATTCTCTAAGCATTGGAGCAGACCTGCAGCCAGACACATGAGCATGACCTCATCCTTCTGTGGGTCTTTGTGGAATGCCTGGAGGTCCAGGAGGATTCCTGCTTCTTTGTGCATCCAGTTTCGTGGCATGCTGTTGCAGATTGAGGCGCTGAATACTTCCTTCTACAGTGACTAGGAAAGGACATAAGCAAGTATAATTGACAGTTATACTTGCGTATGCATATTGTGGTGGTTTGAGTGTTGGACTATGACTGGAGACCAGGGTTTGATTCCCTGCTTGACCATGAAACTCACTGGGTGACCTTGGGCAAGTCACACTCTCTCAGCCTCAGAGGATGGTGATGGTGGGACACCCCCTGAAGAAACTTGCCAAGAAGATCCTATGACAGGTTTGCCTTAGGGCAGGGGTCCTCAAACTACGGCCCGCAGGCCAGCCCCAGCCCGCCGAGGCCATTTATCCGACCCACGGCCTGCCGGGCTTTTTTTTTTTTTGTCCGAGTGTCAGTGAAAAAAGAGCTGCCCGCCAATCAACAGCGACCTCCTCCCAGAGGCTGCTCCAGTTGGTTGAGAGGGGCTCTTACGAAGATGCCATTCCCCCTTCTCAAGGTCTCAACCAATTGGAGCAGCCTCTGGGAGGACGTTAATTGGCAGGTGGCTCTTTTTCCTCAGCTTTAGCCGTTCCATTGGAAAGCTGCTATTGGAGCAAATGGAAAAATAGCACGTAACTCTTTGTGCATGAAGCAGGTAGCAAGGGGGAAGCATTTTGGTGATGGACCGTGAGACGCTGTGGGACATATATGAGCGACGGACTCACATTTTTTCGGTTCCCTCTCTGTTGGATGTTGCACCTCTGAGAAAAGTGTGTGCACTTTTGGGCGGGCAGCGGAACAAAGAGGGAGGCCAGATACCGTCCTTTATTACATTGTTTTCCCCCCTTGCTCCCTGTGTTTTACACTTCTCTCCCCCCTATCATGGGGGTTTGCTTGGCAAGTTTCTCCAGAGGAGGGTTTCCATTACCATCTGGGGTGAGGGAGTGTGACTTGCCCAGGGTAATCCAGTGCCGTGGAGTCATTTCTAATTTATGGTGACCCCTATCATGGGGGTTTTCTTGGCAAGTTTCGTCAGAGGAGAGTTGCCGTGGTTATCCTCTAAGGCTGAGAGGGTGTGACTTGTTCAAGGTCTTTTTCTTCTTTTTTTCTTTTTTTACTCCGGCCCTCCAATGGTCTGAGGGACGGTGAACCAGCCCCCGGCTCAAAAAGTTTGAGGACCCCTGCCTTAGGGTCACCATAAGTAAAAAATGACTTGGAGGCACATAACAGAATATGTCACTAACAAGATTCTGGCTGGAATTTCTGGTGGTCTCTTGCAGATTTTTATCCTGATCTATATTTGCTTAGTTTCAATAATGTTGTAGCTTGGTTCTGCTGTCTCTTTTTTTAACTAATACGCATTACATTGATTATCTTTTAATCCTTGTATAAGGTGGAAGATTTTGAGCCTTCTAAAAGCTAGAAGATTTTATAATTTTACAAAATTACATATTATAATAATACATGTTTTGCAATCTAATTTTTTAAAATCTTGAGTTAAAGAACTTCCGTGATAAATTCCATCGGCTCCAGTAGCTTCATATGTTTTCATTTTTCAGCTAGTTATAATATACTATTCCATCATACATCAATTAGATTCAGTTCCTTAGAAAAATTATCCTCCCCATTCTTCCACAATATTTATAGATACCTTTCAGAACTTTTATATGTGTAGTAATTGGTTTCTCCAAGTTTCTTTTTTACTTTTACATACTCAAAGCATGTATTATTATAATATGTAATTTTTTCATTTAGCTACACATGTACCTTAGCCAGGATCGGAATATGTATAACTTAATCTGGTGAGAAAGCTGTAAGTTTTCCATTCTGTTTATACATCACAATTATGGGTCTTCATAACCTTAAGGTTGAATTATCGTTGCACATTCTATATTTGGCTGTTCATGAAGATCATTCTGAAATGTCAGTTGATATGAAATGTAACCCAGTTTTTGACTTGGGTGGGACACTGGATTTATCACTACCCTGAACACATCTGCCATATAGTTACAATTCTTCTTAGTGACCACTTAGTACCATACCCATAGTTTCCCTGAAGACTTTCCAGAGCTCTGGAAGACAAACTCAGTGTGAAGCAGCAGAACTATGGTTGGATCTCTTCATTCTTATTCCAATCCCATTCCTACTAGTGAAAGAAGCTGATTGGGGCAGATTGAATAAAATGGATGACTTAAAAACAAACAAATCCTAAACATTTAGGAATTTTTTTTCAAAATTGGATTTTTAAAATCATTTGATTTGAGCTATAAAGTTTCACTTTAAAAATGTTATAGAGGCTTTCCTTAGTTCTTGTAGGGCATGGTAGGTGGAAGATAGATTTGTTCCAGACTCCCACAAAAATGGAAAATTGCATATATTCAAGCCCCATTGGCTTGAATAGAGGCATGCTGTCGTGGGTGCATGCAATGGGCATGTGCCCCATTTTATTCCCCTCCATTTGCCCCTTGCACATAAGCGAGGGATGCATATCTCAAGTCTATGAGAACGGAGGGGCAACTGTAATTCAAAGGGAATCTGGATTTCTGTTAAGCATACTAAAGCTCATACTAATTACGGTCATTGTCAAATTCTGAATTAAAAACTGCCTTTCCATGCTAAAGATTCATGAGGGAACTACCCTCCAAACTTAAACGTTATAAATGGCAAAATAATGAATGGACTTGGGCACAAACATGTTGTGAACACTAGGATTCAGGTGGTCTCAGCAGGATTATCAAATTTGCTGATGATGTTGATCTTATACTTTTATGCTATGCCCTCTTCTTCTACCAGAGTTGTGCAATTTTACTTTTATGCTATGCCCTCTTCTTCTACCAGAGTTGTGCAATTTGTTCTGTGTTGGATTAAGTTTCTTTAAACCCTTTAACAACCACACAGCATGTAAATTACTTGTAGCATTTTTATTAATATTATACTATTTAGCAGCTCACTATTAGTGTTGTGTTTGTTTATGTCATCTTTTCTGAAATATTTGTTCCAAGATTCTTCAGTATCAGTCAGTGAAGACTGATACAAACAATTCATTCAGCTCTTTATCTTCCTTTATTATGGTGTCTGCTGTATTAGCTAGCTATCTGTGGATTGAAGCTCCTGTGTGGGCACTTGCACATCTCTGCCCATTAACTAATCTGGGCTTGAGCTCCCACATTTTTCCCCATATGCATTGGGGGGGGGGTGCTATGGAACCAAACTCCTGCGGATGGGCAGGGCCTGTTATACTTTACACACTTTCATCATCCAATGAACCAGCTGCTTGACTGCTTCCCTTTCTTCCATCTTTGTTTTTAATATATTTTTTAATTGTTGGTTATTAACAGTATGTTCTTTTTTCATCTTTTACTCTCTCCTTGCTTTGCCTTTGTGGAAGTTTTCCTCATTTGGGCAAGACTTCCATTTCTGAAGGATCCCTTCTTTTAGGTTACTTGACCCTGCTTGTTGATCATGCTGGTAACTTCTTGAACTTGGTGGTTCGTTTGCTGACCTGCACTGTTGATTCTAGCTAAGCTTCTGTTGTGGTTTTGAATAATCCTAGGCATTCTAGAAGGACCCTTTCAGCTTCCTTTTTAGAAGTCCTGTCATTGCTGAGAAGTTTCCTCTTTTGAATTCAAATGTGGCTGTGTTGGACTTCCCTGGCTATTCTGCACTTACATCTAGATTAATTCCAGTTGTACTGTGGTCACCATTTGCAGTCAGTTCAGCATTAGGTCTTGGGCTACACTTACAATCAAGTCAAGGGGCCATGTCTTCTCTGGTAATTTCTATTCTAAGCTGCAGTCATGTAGGGCATGGTAGGTGGAAGATAGATCTGAATCTGTTGGCAGTCTGAGTGATTTGAATTAGATTTTTGTTAAAATTCTGCCAACAGTAGCAACAAAGTGAGTGCCCTCATTTATACTGCTGAAATAAAGAACACTTACGATAACTAGCTTTGTTTGCAAGGAAGGGCTGCGTTTTGTTGTTAATTGCCCTTGACTCGACTCTGAATCATGGCGACCTTATGGATGAGATATCTCCAAGACTTCCTATCCTTAAGTGGTTGGCTTAGGTCCTTCAGATTCATGCCAATGACCTCCTTGATTGAATCCAAATATCTGGCGTGCAGTCTGCCTCTCGTTTCTACCAACTTTCCAAGCATTATTGTCTTTTCTAATGAGTCATGCCATCTCATGTGTGCCATGTGGAAACACTGTTTTTTTGCTCTTTTTGGCATAAGGTTATTGAAATATATAGAGTTAAATAGAAATAAAAGAAATAATAGAAGGTTGATTTTCTTTCTATGGATAGGTTGTGGATAAAACTTGCTGTTTGGCTATTGTACATGAATGCAAAGGTCAGGCTATGTGCACCATCAAACTTGACTTACATTGACCTCTGCTATGCTGCACTAATCTTCAATCTCTTGTCTACATTGCACAGGAGCAATCTGCACATGAGGTAATCAATCTTGCTTCCTATCATGTTGATATACCATGATGCCAGTAGAAGATACAGACACTTAAAACAATGTCACGTTCAACATAGTTGTTCTGCTGTAGTCTGACAGCTGTATTACTTAATAAGAGGCACTTGGCCTTATTTTGTATAAAACTTATTTTGTATAAAACTTTTGCATCTTCTGTTGCCATCATGGTCTTATTTTGTACACAACTTCCCTTTTGTCTTCTCTCAACAAAATTCAGGGATGCACTCTGAGATGTCATCAACAAGACATATTTCTTACAAAGTAAAAAAAAAAAAAAAACCAACCCACTGGATTTGCTTTGCATAGAATACCAAGCACAATTGATGTATGCAAATTTTTTTAGGACAGGTGGCAGTATCGCTCTTTATAATTCAGGAGAAGGAATGTGAGAGATAATAGAGAAGAAGCTTGGTGGGTCTGTGGTTTTCATGGCCTACTTGTTAGTCCCAGTTAGAGCAGACCCTTTAATGCAGGGGTTCCCAACCTGGGGTGCCCACACCATCAGGGGGTGCAAAATGGAATTTCAGTGGGTGATACAAAGAATGGCTTGTATCCTTGAATGACAAGCCACAAGTCATTGCTCATTTTTTGTAATAGATTAGAATCTAATTGCTCAATTTTATTTGCATTTTATGCATTTAATTAAAAGCGTATTTTTAAGGTTCAATTTGTTTACCCATAGTAATGTATGTGGTTTAATTTGTGGTTCACATATTAGAAAATATTAGAAATGATACTTCTTCATCTTCAAGTGTGATATTACTTTTGTAGGAGGTATGAACATTAATCAAATATTTCCTAGTTTTGGGACATAGAAAAGGAACCACTGGACTAAATGAACAGAAGTTAATTAAGTGTTGACTTACCAAGTTCTATTGATCCAGTGGCTGTATTCTGGTTGTGACTAACAACTAGATTTAGGCTAAAGATGTTTAGATAGCACATTTTGAGTATTTATAGCACGTTTTGAGTATTTATTGCAATTCTTAGCCCTTAATGTATATCAGTACATGCACAGTAATTAATTAGAAGTATAGTTTTGGGTTTTTTAAAGAAAATGTAAAGTCAGCCTTCCTTATTCACAGATCTTTTATCCACGGATTCAGGCATCCACGGCTTGAAAATCTTTTAAAAATATACAAATTACCATAGGCAAATCATGATTTTCCCCTTTTATATAAGGGATACCATTTTACTATGCCATTATATTTAATGGGACTTGAGCATCCATGGATTTTAGTATTCACGGAGGATCCTGGAACAAAACCTCAGTGGATACCAACAGCCCACTGTATTTTAATATTTGTTTTGTTTTCAAATATTTTGGTTTGCTTGAGAATTGGCCTCCTTCCAGCATAAGGGATCTCTACCCATTTTTCAAACACCCCCCTTTTATATACCACAGGTTGCCACATTCAGCAGATACCCCCCAGTCTCTCTTTAGCATTTGAGTGCAGAATTGGAGGGGCTGCCATAGGGAAGGAAGCAATAGGGAATTCCGCTTCACACACAGTCCCATTACATGTGCCTAAGTCTGGATCCAAGGTTAATTTCTCTCATTTTAACTTCTAAATCCTTCTCCTAAAGGTCATCTTAGACCTCTAGTCAGATCTGTCCATGTCCCAGGAGTCTGATGGGTGGGGAGTGGGGGAGAGATCGAGTGAGGAGAGAATGAGTGAGAAGCCACGGAAACATGTCAGAGTGAAAGAGGGTGGTGGTGGATAGAGAATGAAAAAGGGAGTCTCTATAATCTTGAAAAGGCAGAGAATTGGGGCCAAACTAACAAAACGAACTTTGATAGATAAAAATGCAAGTATCTTCATTTAGCTGGGAAGGAGAGATATACAAACACAAAGTGTGTGACACGTGCTTTGACAGTAGTACATGTAAAAAGGATTAGTGGGTTTTAGGTAGACTGCAACGTGAGTCAGGAGTGTGAGTCTAATGCAATTCCAGATTGCATCAACAGACATATAGTGTTTAGGCCATGAGAAGTAATACTGCCACTCTGTCTTAGTTTGTACAAACCTCAGCTGGAGCATGGTGTTCTCGTTTTGGGCACTGCAGCTTAACTGAGGGATCTGGAGAACCTCCTTCAAGGAAAGGTTCAAAGCATTTGATGTGTTTAATTTGCTGGGGGGGGATGACTAAGAAGCATTTTTTAAATATTTAAAACATAGAAGGAAATAGGTGAGATATGGGATCTTTTTTGTTTGTTTGTTTGTTTTATTGGTTTTTGTTTGCTTCAGGACTCAAAAGTTGTGTTCTGATTAAAGAGGAAAGGATTTAAACTAAACTTTAGAAAACCTTCATAGTACAGGTGTTTTCAGCAGTAGAATAGACTGCTTCTGAAGGTGGTAGACATTTCCTCATTAGAAGCGTTTCAGTAAGGGCCAGATGGCCACAAGAAGTAATGGATTTCCTACTTCAGCAGGGGTTTGATCTAGATTTCCTGTCCCCAGTATCTTTAAGTGTAACTTCTGTCAGCCCTGATGACCATGCTGTCTGGGGCTGGTGACAGCAACATCTGGCAGCACTGACTTGGGAAAGTCTGGATTAGATGGCCTTCAGTGTCCTCCTGTTTTTCAGTAAAATAATACTGAAATCAGTAAAAACAAATAAGTTGATTTTGGTCCAAGATAGTCATCATGTGCATGAATTCTGCTTTCCAGTCAGGATGTACTCGCATTAAGTTTCCTTGGGAGCTACTGACCAAATACATTACATGTTTGATCTAGTTAGATCTGGCTGTGGTTTGTTGGTATACATATGAGGATCTGAAAACATTACTGCACAGTGCAACACAGATTCTATGGAGCTTTGTTTATTTCTGAAGAGTATGAGCTGTAGTTTGATTTATTTGTACTAACTGCAGATGTTTTGATAAAAGCCACATTAATAAAGTGTAAACCCGCCCTTTGCATAGTAACAGTTTAAATATTTATAAAAATATACAAAGCGTGTCTAAGAGTGAATACTGTAAATCCGCAAAAGGGAAACAGTTCTGCTCTAAGTTAAGGTTTACAGCGTATAATTAAACATATTCTTTATGGTTCTTACAGTGAAGAAGTACAATTCAGATCCAAGTGTTTTTTAGCAATATATTCAACACATGGCTAAAGTAGTAATTGTAATTAAGCAATCAATTGGAAGCATATCTTTTTTTCTCTTTATAGATCTGAAAGGACACGACATCATGGGAGCTTTTTTAGATAAGCCAAAGATGGAGAAGCACAATGCCCAAGGGCAGGGCAATGGACTGCGTTATGGACTAAGTAGCATGCAAGGCTGGCGTGTGGAGATGGAGGATGCACATACAGCTGTAATTGGCTTACCAAATGGACTTGATGGATGGTCTTTTTTTGCTGTTTATGATGGACATGCCGGATCCCAAGTTGCCAAATATTGCTGTGAGCATTTATTAGATCACATCACAAGTAATCATGATTTTAAAGGGCGTGGTGCTTCACCATCCGTGGAGAGTGTAAAGACTGGAATCAGAACAGGTTTTCTACAGATTGATGAACAAATGAGGTTACTGTCAGAAAAGAAACATGGTGCGGATAGAAGCGGGTCAACAGCTGTGGGAGTTCTGATTTCTCCACAGCACACATACTTTATAAACTGCGGAGACTCTAGAGGTTTACTTTGTAGAAACAGGAAGGTTTATTTCTTTACGCAAGATCACAAGCCAAATAATCCACTGGAGAAGGAACGGATACAGAATGCAGGCGGCTCAGTAATGATTCAGCGTGTCAATGGCTCTCTGGCAGTATCAAGAGCACTTGGGGACTTTGATTACAAATGTGTCCATGGGAAAGGCCCTACAGAGCAGCTTGTCTCACCTGAGCCTGAGGTTTATGAAATTGAGAGATCAGAAGAAGATGATCAGTTCATCATACTGGCTTGTGATGGTATCTGGGATGTTATGGGAAATGAAGAGCTGTGTGAATTTGTCAGATCAAGGCTTGAAGTCACTGATGATCTTGAAAGAGTTTGCAATGAAATTGTTGACACCTGCTTGTACAAGGTAGTTTGAATTCCTGAAGAAAGTGAAGATTTTTCTACAGTAATAGTTATATGGGGATCAAATCTGTATTATTTGTAAAAAAAAAAAGATAAGATATTTTTATTGACACACAACTTCTGATAGTGTAAAACAACATATGGGAAAAATTACTACTACATCTATACACTACAAAATATATACATAATGACAATATTAGAATACTACACATAATGACAGTATAACAACAACAAGAAAAAAAAGAACGCATTTGATTTCCAACTTACTAAATGATGATTGCAGTTGTTAAATTCCTATGTGGGAGAGCATTCCCCAGTCCAACTATCTTTTCCCCTCCAGAGCCATGGGCTAACTCAGCCACAGCCAGGAGAAGGGAGGCAGCCACCAGACCTGGCTGAGAGTGAAGCTGGGAGGTGGGGACCTGACAGGCGCTAGCTGTGGCTTGCATGGCTATAAGGGAGATCAGAGAAATGAGCTCTGTGGGTAAAACATGACCCGAGGGCAGAGCTATCGCAGGGGATTGCTCATAGACCACTCCAGATTCTTCGGTCTTGCCTCCCGATCCTGAGAGCAATGAACATGGTATGGCGCAGTAGAGCTTGGAGTTGAGGGTTCTTCCTCCTCTGGCTGTGTCATCCTAAGATCTCCCAGTTCTTCCTGTGGGGCTGTGGAGCCTGGCTTGGAGAATGAGGACATGCTGGGGCTGTCCTTCAATTGTTCAAGTCCAGACATAACTGTCCACCTACCCTTACTTCTAGCCTGCCCTCTGAGGGAGGGAAGGGACAAGGAAGGAAGGGACATGATTTTTGTTTTGTTATTGTTTTTTGGAATAAGGAAGGAGATAACGTGAGGAGAAAAGGAAGGAATGACCTAATTGGAGCGAGGCAGGAACTATTTATTTATTTATTTATTTATTTATAGTATTTATACTCTGCTCTTCAGCCACAAAGGCTCTCAGTGAGGCTTACAAATTAAAAATGGTTAATTAGACAGGTTCCCTGCCCTTAGGCTTACAATCTAAAAAGATAGGACACAAAAGGAGAAGGGAATGACGGTAGGAAATGGGAACAAGTCCAGTGGCTCTTCTCTCCCTCTGAGGCCTGGGCAATGGCAGATGGACTGGAGAGAGGGCTCTTCCTCTTAGTCTAGGCCTGATGGAGCTGGGCCTCCCTCCCTCCCCCAGATGATGTCAGATGGAGTGGAGGGAGGGCTCTTCCTAGACTGGAAACTCTGGGGATTGCTCCCTCTGTTGGCCACTGTCATGCAAGTTTACTTTATGCCTATCGGAGCGAACCAAGGGAACCAATCTGATCATGGATCCCTCCTCTTCATTGCTGGAAAATGAGCTTGTCAGCTGCAACTTCTGTTGCTTGTTTTTCAATAAGATTCTGGATTGGTTTATATAGGAAGGATACTGGAGACACATTATTGTTAAATCAGCCTGTTTTGTTGCTATGATGCTGAACATGCCTTGTACAGTAAATATTTGCATGAGGAAGACATTTGCACAAGTAAATTGTAAACAAGTGATTCTTTCATATGGGGCCAATTTAATCACTGCCATTAATTTTAAAATTTTTACACAAATAAAAAAGGTACTAATAGAGAGGTCAGCATTGTTGAAAGAATGGTATGATGCTGAACCCATTTAATGCCAATTTTTTACACTGCTGATAGCACTGGAAGGTTGCAGATTTAGATGAAGCATATGGATGGGGCAGAAAATTTATAAGGCATACATCCTGCCCATTGCCTAATTAAAAGAAAGGTATCTACCTGTCCCTGCCTCCCTTGTCAACTCTGAGTGAAGAGCTTTTAGGGAAGAACAACTGATGTAGGGAAAGAGTTTGGAAAGGTGGCCAGGGGGAAAGGATTGAATATGAGTCAGTCTCTTTCCTCTAAACTCTCAACCACCTAGAGCTGTTTCTAGTTTTGTGTTTTTTTTAAGAGAGATAGAAAGATATACAGTCACCCCACCGTTTTAGAGGACTTGAAGTCTAGTGTTGTTTATTCATGGAGGGGCGATCCCCATTGGTTAAAATGGCATGCATGCCTGCGGCACACATTGCCATTCAAGCCAATGGGGCTTGAATATCTGAGATTTTTTATTTTTGCACGGGGGGAGATCCGGAATGGATCCCCCGCAAGAACGGAGGGGCGACTCTATCATTATTTTATGTATTTATTTATTGTCTTTCTCCCACTACAGGGTTGGAAGGCAGCTAACACAATTTAAAACTGTACAAGTTAAAACAATACAAGTGTTAAAATGTAAGTTTAAAAAACAAATAAACAGTTTAAAAAGTTAAAAACATTACACATTAAAATCTAAAATATATTTTCAAACTCTGTGCAAACCTTACACAACATTTAAAGTCCAATCTTTGTCAGTTTGAGAAAATCTGGCAGCATAAGAATGTTTTTATCTACTGCCGAATGGAGAACAAATAGGTTAAAACCAGCACTTTGAATTGTGCCCAGAAATGAAGTGGCAGCCAATGAAGCTGTGGCAACAAGGAAGTTGTGTGCTCCCTATAGCCACCCCAGTTAACAACCTGGCTGCAGCTTTTTGGAGCAACTGAAGTTTCTAAGCATTTTTCAGAGGCAGTCCCACATAGAGCAAGCACATTACAATTATTCAAATGAGCTGCAACCAGGGCATATACCACCATGGCCAGATCTGACTTCTCCCAGAATGGGCGCAATTGGCACACTAGTTTTAACTGAAAAGCACTCCTAGTCACTGCTGGTATGTGAGCCTCCAGGTTCAGAGCTGAATCCAGCAGTACCCCCAAACTGTGAACCTGAGTTTTCAGGGGAAGTGTAATCTCATCTAACACAGGCTGAATCTGTCTTTTGACTGACCAGAAGTACCTCTGTTTTGTCTGCATTAAGCTTCAATTTGTTTGTCCTCATCCATTCTGTCACAACTGCCATACATCAGTTTAGGACAGGAACAGCTTCCTTATAATTAGGTGGAAAGGAGTGATAGAGCTGGGACACCTTACTCCAAAACTCTGAACCTCTCCCAGTGGTTTCATGTAGATGTTAAAAAGCATAGGGGACAGGACTGAACCCTGAGGGACCCCACAGGACAACGGCCAAGGAGTCGGACAGGAATCCCTCAACACCACCCTCTGAGAAGGCCCCTCTAAGAAAGAATGCCGTAGAACAGTACCTCCAAGCCCCATCCCAGAGAGGCAACTCAGAAGGAAACCATGGTTGATGGTATCAAAAGTTGCTGCGAGGTCCAGCAGGGACACACTCCCCTTGTCCAGTTCCCTGTGTATGCCATCCACCAAGGTGACCAAAGCTGTTTTTGTCCCATAGCCAGGCCTGAAACCAGGCTGACGTGGATAAGATATGGCATTGGTTGTCATATCTTGGGCCTAAATGAGCCTTTTTTTTGAGAACCAAAAGAACAGCTTTTTCTGATCCGTAGTATATAAACAGCTGAGTCCTTGTTTGTTTCACTAGCCTCTTACATGAAAAAATATCAAAGAAACTAGGGTATGGTTAAAATCTTACCACTGAGGCAATGTATGTTTTGTTGCAAAAATGTAGCCTGTATTTTGCCAAAATGAAAGGCAGTATGTTATGTACATTTTAAAACAAAGATGGAATTGTATTGAAACAGTATTACAGAAGCCTGATACAAGGAAATGGATTTTCTCTCTCACAGGTACAATAATGGAAACAAAGTCCTAAGATTTTTGTTATTAAGTAGTATTTTTGGTATACATATGAAGTGAAAGATGTGAGACTTGTGAATAATGTTCTAAAAAATAGAATATCATCTGAACTCTCTTCTTTCCCCCTTCCAGGGAAGCCGAGACAACATGAGTGTGATATTGATCTGTTTTCCAAATGCACCAAAGGTATTGCCAGAGGCAGTGAAGAGAGAGGGAGAGCTGGACAAGTTCCTGGAAAACCGAGTAGAAGGTGGCTCTTTTAAAAAAAATAAGTAACTTCATTTTTAATGGAAAATCCAACAGCCAAGTGCTAAATGAATATATTTTTAAAATTAAATCCTGAAGTGCCATAGTGTGTCTAACATACACTTCACATGAAGGTACTTTTGCTGCCTTTTTGGTTGTGTGTGATATGTTTTACAATAAAGAAAGATCTCAGTATAACATTTGTATTTGGGCCAATAGTAACAATAAATTCAGAGTGTAGGTGATTTCTGATCTTGGTTGTTGATAAGGCAGTTAGCCATCATAGCACAGTTATATCTAAAGGTTGATCAATGTATGTTACAGTCCAGTAATAATAAGTTTGAAATCTGTAGATCAGCCTTCCCCAATCTGGTAGTCTCCCAGTGGTTTGGACTACAATTTGCAGTGTTTGTGACCTTTGGCTGGGGCTTATGTGAGCCGAAGTCCAAAATACCTGGCACCAGGTTAGGAAAGGCTGCCATAGATAATTTTAATCTGGCAATTAGTGTTTTTTACGGTTTTGGGCCATATGGTTAAAATATTTTAAAAATCTGGATTAAAATGGTATGTTAGTCTATATTATATAGTGCCTTTGAACATGTGCAGTGCAATTTTGTGCATGTTTACACAGTAGTAAGTTCCAATACGTTCAACAGGGCATACTTTGTAAGTATATTCAGATTACAAGTTCTAAGTAACACTGCTATGAATGCATATTCATTTGTAAGTCTGAATGTTAGTTTAGTAGAAATTCTAATTTTTAAAACAGATTTATTGAAAAAATGTGTTATATATCTAAGCTTGTTACATTGTAAGGCTCTGGAGTTGTCAGTGTCGTGTACCAGTGTGACATATTTTTATGTCTGTTGTATTACTTTTTTGAGTTAAACATCTCATGCTTTTTTATTTATTTATTTATTTATTTATTTTGTTCTATAAAACCTATGTCTTGAGACTTTAGATTGCTTATTGAGAACAATTATAGAATAGCAGCTATAACTATGCAACAAGTCCAGACATCTCTGGTTCAAATCTCATCTCTGTCATGATCTCACTAGGAAATCTTAGGCACACTACTTTCACTTGACCCAATCCTCTTTCTTTTGTATTCACTAGGGAGATACTAATACTGATATACGCTATGGGCCAGCTATAAGAAGTACAGCGAAATAATGTATGTGAAATGCTTTGAACAAGTGGTATATAAAAGCTTTAGTAAGAGCACAGCTAGGAAAAGTTATTTTTAGGCTACTAGTCCAAATACTGGCTATGTTGGCTGCAGGATTCTAAATCCAAAAAGTAACTTTCCCAAGGTATGTGAAGACGTACTAAAGTAAGTACTTTTTGCAGTGCATTCTCTCTATTGGGGGAAGCGCAGAGAGTGGCTGCTAATAGTTCATATTTAAGAGGCACATTTTGTCTATACATTCCAGTGTTTGAAATGGGAAATATATAATATATAATAATACAAGTAAGGTGGGTGCAGTGTAGTGAGTTACTGTAATTATGGATAAGGAACTTGGCTTGCAACAGTGCAGTGAGGTGTTAATCCATACTTAATGGACGAAATGTAAACAGATGTCAGAGAAAAATTATGTTTCCCTATTTGTCCACATGTTTGACATTTTTCCTTATCTACTGCTGTGTGTGTAAATTTCAGCAAAGGTATACCAGGGTCTTTCAGAATATTCATTCTGTTGGATTTCTTCACCACCAGGAAGTTGTTTCTGAAGGACATAGCATCCTCTAGAGACGTTTTGGGTATAGTATGAGAGGCTACAACCAGAAAATAAATTATCTATTTCTTTTCTCCCCCCCCCCCATGTATATGTGTGTGTGTGTGTGTGTGTGTGTGTGTGTGTGTGTATGGGAGTGCTTTGCGTGCGTGAGCTTCTTTGGATATAGGCCAATATGTCTGAAACCATACATATACAACTTCCATATTAATACATGGCTTCCATATTAATACATGGCTTGACTTTACAATTATTTGTCAGTGAGTGAAATTAAACTATGTGAATAAACAACGTAGCCAAGGGCAGTATCCTGTTCAATCCCCCACAGTGTCCCTGAATTGCTCTTTAAAATGTCCTGAGTTCTAAAACCAGCATGGGATATTTGGCACAGGAGTAATTCATAGGCAGCTGCATGTGGTTTCTGAGCAGTATTTCTTTCCATATTTCTTTTTAAATGCTCTTGCATGAAATCTGTGTCCTATTTTTTTAAATCTGGAAGATGTTAAGGAGTAATTTAGGCACTCATATGCAGTGGAAATTCTGCATTGAAACCTGCACATACCCCTCATAGTTTATGTATGAAATAGTGTTTTCTTGCTAATAGGTAGTTCTTTTTTGCACAATTGATCAGAATCTGACACAGTTGATGAACTAATTGAATTATTCAGAAATGCACTCAAACTGATTCTGTTATCTCCTTAAAATGCCAGATTTAATATGTCTATGTTCAATAAAAGTATGTCAGTAAGTTTATATTATACTACCCAAATTAAAATTAAAAAAGGACTTGTTAAGGTATTTCAATCAGACTGCCAAGAAGCAGTATGATTACCATGGAGAATTTTTCAGTCTGACTGGACTTAGGACTCATACTTTTCCTTTAATGTTCAAGTAAAAATACTTAATCTTAGAATTACATTTGTTTATTACTGTGTTGGATTTATGTTTCAAGTTGGTTTAGAAGAGCATATACCAAAAAGTAAATTATTCTGTCTTTATCTTCTTTCCATGTTCTGTATCGATGGTGAACAATTTTAGCTGTAATTGTGTAGTAAACCGTATTTGTGCCACCTGAACCAATTCAGTACAAATTGCAGATGTTGAAAAATTTAATCCAAGTGTTCTTCTAGTGTTAGAGTAATGAGACTAGACCTGTTCTTCAGAACAAATCCCTCATTTAGTGCTAAGATTGCAGTCCTAAGGCTACTCCACCAATGCAAACTCCATTCATGTGTTTAGTGGAGCTTGCAGAAAAGAAGCACCTCAGGAATTGGAGAGGACAATTGGGGAGGAAACCCATGATTTGAATACATTTTGTAATGCATGTATGTTGAATAATGCACTAATTTACATTTCTGTATATCCTGGAATTCACTGACTTTGATCAATTTAAGCATGATATAGGCCAGTGTCTCTTAAGCTAACAGTGTGGGGAACTGGCAGGTTTTGCTCCCCAGTGTACTAAGACTGACACCATATTTGAACCTATTGAGTAGCACTGGTATAGATTATCTTCAGTAAAACTGAAATGTTTAGATATACATGGTTTCTCTCATCTCAAGAAAGGGACAAGCTGATCTTTGGATACAAAAGCACTTTCCCACAACTGTAAAAAATAAATAATATGTGTTCCCCTCTCTCCCCCCCCATATAAATCACATCCTCTTAGTTAAGAACAATTGTGTTAAAGTGAACTGCTCTTCAGCACTTTTTACTTGTCTCATCTTCCTTTGCCACAGTTAGAAAAAGTGTTTTTAGTTAATGAGAAAGAGCTGCAATATGCATTGATAAGATAAAAGAGATCAGAACATGAAAGCCAGTAGATTGTGCCATAAATAGTTGTGGATTGTACCAGTATCTCTAATATAAATGTATTTTAGTTGATAATGTATATCAAATGTATTGCAGCTTTAGATTGTAGAATTGTGTAGTTCAGGTAAATTTAAATATTTTTATTTTTGTACAAAAGATAGTAGTATTAGATGTTATAATAGATGTTCAAAATTCACAATAAAAAACTTGACAAAACAAATATGAGATCTTTGCGCTTTTATTCAGCTTTCAGTGTTAGAAATCTTTGTTCTGACTAGCAAATGAAATCTGGCCCTAGTTACATGTTCCATCTCAAAGAAGGATGATTTATTCAAAATGCTATCCAGGATCCAAAAAGCTTTTATAGCCAGCTTCATGATCTCAAGGAGAATCATTCTTGCCACTTACAGCAGCTTTTTCTGCTGTATGGCAATACACTCTTGAAACTAAGGTGATTAGCTGTTAGATATCACAAAGGGGGGGACACCTACATTAATTTACTGGGCTAGACCAAGCCCCTTGTTTATGGCTAAGCAGCTCTTAGGCTCTTGTGCAGTATTAACTGTTCTTTCTTTTGGGAGTGGCAGTGGGAGAGACCAGGTACAGGATTAAATTAAATGGCTTGCAAAGTCTATTTCTAGCTAGTTAAACTTTATCCATTGTGTTTGCGATCAAGTGCTGTCTTGTTAGCCAACAAATTTGACTAAAACTTGCTGGGAATAGAAAATTGCTGCTCCCCCAAATTAGAACTGTATTCTTCTTTAAAACAGATTTCATATAGCACATAGATTACAACAAATGTAATTCATAATATTAGTTTTATTTTGGTGGAAGATTGAAATGGCTTGTTTGGGGAAGACAGTACTTCTGATCAAAATATGTTCATGGGTGTTTTCAGTAAATGGTAGCCCACAGACAAAAATAGTATTTTGATTTTAAGCTGTTGCTCTCCTACTTAGAAAAAAATATAAGAGACTTGTATCTAGCTTATTGTAGGAGAAAATGCTTGATCCCTTCAATGCTTTCACTTAAGGTTCTCAGGTAGCAAGGCTGAGAAGGACTACTGCCTCGGGTTGGGAGGGCACTTTCAGTGAGGACAGTACTGGGTACTGATTAAATGGTCTGTTTTTTTTAATATTTCATATGTCCAAACAGTGTCAGTTCTTATTCACTTCCATCTATATATGGGTTTTCCAGCCGTTGAAGCAGTTGGTGATGTTTTGAGACCTACCTAAGATTTTATTTTATTTTGTTTTTAAATTACTGGGATCTTCAATTTTTGCTACCTGATATTCTGTGAATATGGTGTTTTTTATGGTGTGACTTAAAGATAAATAATGAGGATTTTATCAGTACTGATGAATTCAGTATTCAAATACTGCTTGAAATAGCATAATCTTGTTGTAAAACACACATGTTTGGCTGTTCTAAAAATTCCTTCATTGGACCTTAAGTAATTGTGTGATTTTTTTTTTTAGCTTTGTATCTGTCAGTTTAATGTAATGCACTGTTTCTTGATGCTGTTTTTGTCCAAGTGTTGTGTTCTTTGTACTATGTCAGTGATGTTTTAGTATTTCAGTTTGTAAAATGAAATAAGCCACAGTCTTAAGCCACTCTCACAATGTACTTAATTTTTATTAAGTTAAAAATGGTGTGGTTACATTTATCTGTGAAGTTCATTTGTAAACAATTGTTTTCTTCTTAGGTAGTTTAAGCACCCAAGCTCTCGGCTCTTTTAGCATTCCCTTGCAATCCTATTTGGATGATTTTATTAAACTAACATATTTTATGCTTCTTGTATGAAAGATATCCAGGAGAATTGTTTACTTTCCCACCACTGTTTTTTTAGGGTACTAAAGTCACCGAAAAGGCAGTATTCAGTAAGAGAAAAGTGTTTGAAACATTAGTCTGTCTTCAGTAAAAATGAATGTTGCAATCTTTATCAACTGCATTTGGACTGAATTTACAAGAAAGTACTTCTGATTCCCAGAGATCATAAAGAAGCAGGGTGAAGGAGTGCCAGACTTAGTCCACGTCATGCGTACATTACAAACAGAGAGCATCCCAAACCTTCCACCAGGGGGTGAATTGGCAAGCAAGTGAGTTTACACCAGTGTAAATATGCTTTTGATTTTAGATTAGCATGTACTTTTTATAAGGCCACTCTTAAAGGTTTGGGGGCCAGATGGGACCAAAGTATTTTGGAGAAGCTTACCAATGTTTACCCTAAACATTTATTTCAAATTTGGGATGATATTAAGAAAGGAAATGAAGGCATCGGCCATTCACTGTGGCTGACTGGGAGGTGGATACTAAAATTAAAAGTAAGCCTGTGTCATACCACAGATAAAGAAAGGTCACACTATTTTTAAGGGTGGCCTCATCCTTTAACAGATGTTCTTAAATATTAATCTCTCTTTATGTATTGATGTATAAGACTATGTTGGTTTTGGTATTTGGTCTATGTTTTTGACATAAAGTTTTATTAAAGTAAGTTTTATTAAATGCTGTTTGTATTGTTCTGTTTTCACAAAATTCATAGTTGCCTTTCCTGATTTATTCTTAGCACTTTCCTGATTTTATTCTTAGCACAAGACTTCAGAGATGGATTAATGGGCACTGATGAGGATACTATCTATGGAACATCTAATAAATAGATATAGGATTAAATATTTTCTGTTTCATGATAGTTATCAAAATATTTGATAGATAATATAAGATCAAAAGGTTTTCTGTACAGCATACACAAGAATTTATATACTGTGAGTTCATTCCTATTGTTAGCCTTCACTAGAGTAAAATCAGTTGGATTTGCCTACAGCTTGACACTCTAATTTGGCAATTAATTCAGTGGCTCTCCTATATTTGGGACTGACCAATACAACTTATATTATCTATATTGATTATCAAGTGTTGTTTAAAGATTAGAGTACTTTAAGAATTGTTTTCACCTATTCAAAATTTTCTGAACATTAACATTATTTGTGTAGCTTTGCTCTTTGTCCACCTGCTGTCAGACTTTCACATGGACATGAAGGAGAGGGTCTTTTATGTGGTGATATTACTCTAATGAAATTTCCTGTCTAGCGAGATTTGTTTGGTCCTGTCACTATTCAACTCTTATCAGGAAGAGGTATTTTTAGGCACTGCTTTTCGAAATAAATGTCTAATGCTTCTTTCCTGCTCTGTTTTAGACTGTGCTACCATTCTAGTTTATTGTAAATCTCTAATTTTTCTTTTAAATAATTAATGAGGCTGCCACTGTTAGCATCCTCGAACTAATTTTCATATAGAAATATGTTTTAGATGTAAGTAAATAAATTTTATAAGAAACCAGAACTAAAGCTATGCTAAAATCATCATTCATTCTGGGAGTTCTAGATATCACCATTTAGAGTGTTTTTAAAGAACTGTCATGCACTGAGATTTAGGACATCAGATATTGATTGATTTAGGTACCTTGGGATCAAGATCAACTGAAATGACTTGAACATGTCAATATTGGATCTTTGGCAGGGATTACTTCAGAATTTCCTGACTGGATGAGTTCATAATAATGTCCCAAATTTCCCTTAACTATAGAATGTCCATGAGAATGTGTTCTCTATATAGACTGTGACCCAAATACCTACTTGGGAGGGGGGACAGAATGAGGATCTTTTTTCCAAATAAGAATTTTGTCCCCTCCTCCCACTATTGAAATTTTCCATCAGTCCCAAAATTTCTAGCATTGCAGATAGTAAGTCACTGAAAACCATTTCTATCTGAAACTGTGTTTGCATTCTCTTTGTAACTTTGCTGTCCCTTTTTTGTGCAGGCCTGAGCTATATTTCTAAATGCTCAACAGAAGTTTGTGTTACTGCAGTGTTAGAAATTTGGGCAGAATTCTTATTTGGGGAGGCAGTGACCTCTCATGCCATGCCTATATCCCTGTACCTACTCTAGATATGACCAACTTATCAAGCATGATCTGTAGGATGTTTCAAAATGGGGTTGCTAAAAAGCTGCTCTTCAGATATCCCTAGAAATTCAAGTCCTCCGGGGCACAAAGGACTGGATGGAGTATCCTTTGATATCTAGCTCTCTACTGATGCTCTCAGATGATTTAATGATTCTTTGAAAACAGAGCAAGCCTCTTCTCTTTGTCTATAAGCATCATCCTTTCTCAGTGCAGGGCCCAAAACTTCTGCCTTCTTAAAATATTAGCCAGCAAATAAATAAGGACAAAACAGGACAAGTAGAATTTGGATAGGAATTGCATAACCACAAATGTAAAAGTAGGTGGGAATACTCACCAAGGTTGACCAGTCTGATATCTCTGCTACTGTCATTTAGGTACCAGGTAAAGTATTTTTTTACTTGGATTTTCAGTAGATCTTGTGGTGTGGTTTAATTTAGTGTGACATTTGATTTGTTTCACAATTGTCAGCCATGTTTAGGCTGTAGATAATTATGGGCTACTGCTTAATTAGCTGTTGCTTTTATCTGCTTTTATTAAATAGAAGTATGGTTTTATTCTGCTTTTTTATCTCTTTTTATCAAATAGAAGTATGGCTTTATATCAGTTGTTTCTTTATTGATTTTATGGAATTATGGTAAGCCATTTCAAATACCATTTGCTAGAAAAGTGATGTATATTTTTTATAGTTAGAATAGTCAAGTTACTATTCGTAGTGAATGGTGCTGAATTATTTTAAACAAAGTAGATCCATTTTAAGCATCTATGTTTTAAAATCACAGTTACCCTCTAGGAAATGCTGACCTTTAAACCCCCTTTTTTTTTTTCTTCACTTGCTTTAGACGGAGTGTGATTGAAGCAGTTTATAACAGACTGAATCCTTACAGAAATGATGATACTGTAAGTATTGGTACTGTTCTCTTAACCTGTTATTACCCATTTCAATGTCCCCAGTTGAAAAGATTATTTGTCAGTGCTTAAAATTAATTTTGTTTATATAATTAAAATGTCTGGATTAGTGAGTCTCTGTTTATCATTGATGTTGAGAGAATTTGGTGTGAATACACAGTTGTTTTCCATTTGAAATTAGAAGTGTGAACATATTTGTAGCAATAAATATTTTGCCACACATCAGTATTGTGTTAAATGTGGAATTGAGGGTTCTGTTGCCTCATCTTGAAATGCAGCTCAGGATAAAATTGACCGCACTAAGACTATTTTTGCTGTAGGTTTAGCACTTGATGGACAGGCCATTAACTTGTCCCCATCTCTTCATTGGAATATGGCTCACCTTTTGAAGTTTCATGGCCACATTAGACAGAGAAGCTCACTGGACATTTTCCAGTTTGCCTAACTGAATTATTAGAGTGTAGCCATGTAAATCATGTATGCTGCTATCTGACTAGTATACTGAAATTATTTATTGTTCCCTTATTTATTCTTTTAAACTTTTGTCCTGCTTCCTTTTGTACTTTCTCTTTTTCATCCAGTCTTCTGTCTCAAATGTCTGCATCCACTTTATCAGTATATGTGCCCTAGGCACATAAGACACAAATGCACACTCCCTTTTCACTTCTAGAAGCAGTAGCAATTTCCCTTTTATTTAAGGTATATTCATACAGTCATCTATGTTCTCACCAGCCTCCTAGATTTTTCCTCAAAGTGTTACATTACTAGTGCAGTTGTGTTAACATAATGTCTTTATATAATTACAGTGAAATTTTATAGGTGCTGTGGTACAATCTGGAACACTTTCCTCAGAGCAGCAAGAATATTAAATGAAGAAGAATAGACTGAATAATAGCAGGATTGTAATGGGGGTGGCAGCCATGAGGACCAGAACCCACTACAAAGATGGATTGTGCAGCTGAATTCATCCTGCATGGTGGGTTTACAGTTGTGACAATAGTGGCAAAATCATGACTGAGTAGCAATCGTAAGTGTGAAACAGTTATGGATGTGTAAATCTAGGTAATTGTTTTGTATTCACAAATGCTGCTTTGTCATGATTGTGACAATGTTGCCATGATTGTAACATCCCTTCCCCCAGCTTACTTTATTAAGCATCAGTTGCATGGCGAGAAGGAGATTCATTCTGCCTATGATCAGAGCTTGGGTGAATTTCTGTTGGAGGGAGTTGGGTCAGGAGAGATTACTTAACTTAATATATTTTACTAAGTAGCTGATATATGATTCTGGCCAATATGCTTAGATGCTTTGAGGTCTTTCATTAATCATTAATAGTAATTATAAATTTCATCAATAATAATAGTCATCATCATCCTGCTTTCCCCCCAAAATTAGGACATAAGGAGGCTTACAAATTAAAAAAACACAATACAATTAAAATCATACAAAAGTGGGCATTAAAATGGAATTAAACTAGAGTAATATTTAAAATAACAACATAATTTATAATTCATAACATAATTCATAACATAATTCAACATCAGGAAGGAATAAAAAAAATGTTGAATGCAATACACAGATGAGTTATATTAAAGAGATATATGGAATGAAATGAAGGACACATGGAACAAAGAGCCATATGAAGATGAACCCTAAATTCTAAAAAGTGAGGTGGAAGCTGCAATAAGAGAAATGGCGAAAAAGGAATCATCAGGAGCACATGATATTCCAATCGAACTGCTGCAATCCATATTGACAGAGTCAGTTCTAGTGCTAACCAACATATGCCAACAGATATGGAAAACAAAATGATGGCCAACAGATTGGAAACTATCAGCATATATCCCCATCCGCAAAAAAGGATACACAAAAGACTGCTGCAGCTATAGGACCAAAGCAATTGATAATAAATTCTAAGAAGTGAGGTGGCTTCTGCAATAAGAGAAATTGGGAAGAATAAATCACTAGGAACAGATGATATTCCAGTTGAATTGCTACAATCCACACAGACAGAATCAACCGAAATGCTAACTAAAATATGCCAACAAATAAGGGAAACAAAATAGTGGTCAACAGATTGGAAATGATCAATATACATCCCCATCCACAAAAAAGGAGACACAAAAGACTGCTGCAGCTATAGGACCATAGCACTAATCTCCCACGCAAGCAAAATTATGCTCAAAATTCTGCAACATAGACTCCAACCATACATGGAGAGAGAAATCCCAAAGGTCCAGGTGGGGTTCAGGAAAGGAAGAGGCACTAGGAACCATATTACAAACATACAGTGGCTAATGGAGCACACCAGGGAATTGAAAAAGAAAATCAGCATGTGCTTAATAGACTATAGCAAAGCCTTCGATTGCATAGATCAGGGGTAGGCAACCTTTCCCCTTTAAGGGCCGAGGGACTTCAGCTCCCAGAATCCCAGGAGCTATTGGCCAACATGGGACTATTGGCCAACATGGCTGAAGTCCCTCGGCCCTTAAAGGGAAAAGGTTGCCTACCCCTGGCATAGATCATGAAAGGCTATGGAACATTCTTAAAGGCATGGAAGTGCCAACACATCTGGACAAGAGGCTACTGTCAGAACAGAACATATAGAAACGGAATAGTTCCCGATTGGCAAAGGGGTCAGACAAGGTTGCACCTGTTCAACCTATATGCAGAACGTATTATACGAAAAGACGGCTTCGACACAGAAGGAGTGAAAATAGGAGGATGAAATATCAACAATCTAAGATACGCAGATGACACCATAATACTAGCAGAAGACTTCCCAGACCTGGAACAATTAACTAAGGAAGATCAAGAAAGAAAGTGCAAAGGCACTTTACTGTTGAACATACAGAAAACAAAAATAATGACCACGGAGAATCTACACAAATTCAACCTAGGCAATGAAGAAATAGAAATAATAAAGGATTTCTCATACCTAGGATCGACCATTGATAGGAATGAGGATTGCAGGCTCTTCTGGGGTGTCACCTGGTGCTGCCCACATTCCGCACGCCATCAGTGACACTACTGGTCATGCCCTTGAAGTATTGATTTTGTACACCTCAGCAGAAAGTCCCACCACCACTACCTACCTAAGGGGTAGGCAACCTTTCCCCTTTAAGAGCCAAGGGACTTCAGCTCCCAGAATCCCAGGAGCTATTGGCCAACATGGGACTATTGGCTAACATGGCTGAGGCTTCTGGGAGCTGAAGTCCCTTGGCCCTTAAAGGGGAAAGGTTGCCTACCCTTGAGTCCTACCTCTTCCAAGATTTGGCAGAGGCCATTCCATATGTTGAACCTTCCAAGGTCTCATGCACATTTTCTGAGCACTGGCACTGCTGTTCTTGCTTCCCTTCATCATTAATGATAAG